>CM054128.1:25502540-26702540 GCA_028751855.1 Ambrosia trifida | reverse complement strand
AGAAACTTTATGTGAAAATTGCCTCTTCACAGTACGCGAAGAGGATAAGGAACACAACTACGATACACGAAGGCTTTCGTGATACGCGACATGTTCCCTTAAAACGTCGGCGATACGCGAACGCCTCCTAGATACGAAAAAGTTATTTTTTTGCATATTTTTTACCAGTTAACTTGATAACTAACTGTTTTATCAATGTTTTTGAGTACGTACAAGTCTAAGGGCACTGGATGGGGATCAAGCACGCCAAAGAACCGAACTCTCATAATTATGAATGCGCTTTGTAAAATTCCTATGGGTTTTGTCATATGATTATCAACTGTAAATGGTTTCTGCCACTATTACTTCTAGCTAGAATATTTAAAAACACCTTTGGAATATGGTAATCTTGAATTGGTTAGATTTTAAGTAAAAATCTTGTTAGATTTTCGCTGACTTTTCAATTTTTTTTCCACTACATTTTTCAATTTTTTTCAAACCGAGAGGGTTCCTGAAACAAAACTTTGGGCTCAGTTTAATTCAAGGCTTGTCTCTAACACCAATATCTTTTTTTTTAATTCATTTTTCTTTTAACTATATTTTGGGATCAGTTTTTTATGTCGCCCCAGGCACAATTTTTTTAGGATTTTCGGGACGGTCACAAATGTTTGCTAAACCACATTAGATGTTGTTCACAATTTGTTAGGTGTTTTGGACATTTAGCCAACTCATAACCTATATATATTGTGAGGAAAGTGGGGATTTTGATGAAAGTTTTGTAAGGATTTACACATTGTGGTTGCTCTTATGGCTGGAACATGTTGGAGACTATATATTAAGTTATAATTTCTCTTGTATCCATATATTTTACGCTTAATTTGTAAACATTTCCCTTGTAAATAAGTACGAACAAAATCCATTATTTAATAAAGCACATTGACATGGTGCAAAGTTTAGCATTAATCAGTCACACTATAAACCTAGTTATGGTGGTGTGTGACATTCGGATTCCAAAGAAATCACACTTTCGAATGCACCAACCAAGGCACTCACCTTATTCTTTCTTTTTTCACGAAGCTTAATTACTGTCTCCTTAATCATATCATTGTATGCCGTATTATCCTTTTTGTCAAGTCCCACCCCTACATGGCTATTCACAGCCACCACCTCTCTCCCCTTTGCCACCCTTCCACCACCCTCTTCATCATCATCTTCAGCAATCTTCGGGTTTTGTTTCGGCTCTAGTATCTTGTTCGGTTCGAGCTCGTGCTCCAACTTTGCCTCTGGCTTATGCTCCACTTCTGGTTCCGGTTCTGGTTCTGGTTCTGGTTCTGGTTCTAGCTCATGCTCCACATCAAGATTCGATTCCGAATCTTGACCCGGATCTAGCTTGTGTTCGGTTTCAGTTTCTGAATCTTCATCCACTTTGGGGTCATGGTCATGATCATGCTCTAGCTCAGAATCTTGATCCTTATGCTCGGCTTGATCACCTTTCTTCCCTGATTCCGGTTCTACTTCGGATTCTAAATCATAATCTTGTTCATCAACCGTTTCGTTACTTTGTGACCGCTTAGAATCGGTTTCTCCACCATCTTCAATATCCAGATCACTCTCTTCTCCATGTTGACTCTCGTTTTGATCACCTTTTGGCTTCGCTTTTGGCGCGAGTTTTGTTCGTTGTCTACTTAGCTTCCTACTACTTCCAATGTTATCCTTCTTAACACTCGTTATGCTTCTCCTAATTGTCGGTTTTGGAAACGGTGGAGATTTCACAATTTCTTTAGATTTTGGGGCCAAATGAGGCGTTTTCATTGATATCTTTCGGTTTTTGATATGTGGAGAAGGGCTACGTAATCTGCCTTTAACATTTGGAGACGGGCTGCGTAGTCTATCTTTAGTATTTGGAGACGGACTGCGTAAGCTCCCTTTTTTGATCATGGTTTGGTTGGAAGAGTTAGGGTTTGATGCAACCTTTTTTGTTTCCTTTGAGGGGGACGAGATTGTCTTTTTTGTTGAACCTGGTTTCTTTTGTTGGGATATTGTAGTAGTAGTAGTTGCAGGTTTTCTTGTTGGTGTCGAAGATGATGGTCTTTTATCCTTCACGACTGCTTTTGACGCCATTCGTTGAGCCTGCATTCGCAAGAATATGAATGAAAATAATATCTAGAGGTATAAGGTATTCATATTACTATATGTTATTAAACAAAGGTTGATCATATATACCTTGTTGATTGGAATGATGTGAATATATGGTTTAATATTAAGGTGTGAAAGGGATCATAGGACATGAAGAAAGAACCATTGTATGTTATTGAATTTATGTTTTCTTTCCACAAAAGTTGGAGTTCATGTGTTGGTTTGAGATAATGTATGACAATTTGTGATGTTCCAAAGATTGTGGCATGGTTTGTGGGACATCAAGATTGTCTCTTAATTTTTTGATCATTGTTTACCACGAAAGAGTTGCAATTTTTTAGATAACCAAAAATAAAAAAAGGGTTACCTTTAAAAAAAATAATAATAAATAAATAAAGGTTGGTGAATGTGATGGTTATAGCCGGTTGCCAAATATGAATAGCATTGTGTGCAAATTATGTAATACAAGTTTTGTTGTATGATATTATAATAGAAAGTCCAACTTAATAGTTTTTTTTTTTTTTTTTTTTTTTTTTGAAAGGTTAATTTCTTTTAAATTCGGTAGTCTGTGGGACTTGAACCCAAGACTTTTCACAACCTAGGTGTTTTAAAGTAGATAAAATTGATTTGAACATTACTCAAGAGTCAAGACTTTGATTTTTTTTTTTTTTTTTTTTTTTTTTGATGTTGATATTATTATGCTAGTAAGTCTAATTTAATAGTTAGATAAATGATCAAAATTAGATTGACAAGTCAACCTGCTTAATTTAGTGTGTTAAACAAATCAATACGAACACAATCCATCGAATTAAACATGCCAACCTGAACATGACTCATTTAATTTAACAAGCCAACCCGAACAATCAAACATGTACCTTTATATCTAATTAAACATGTCAACCTGAACATGACTCATTTCATTTAATATGCGTTTGATGTCTGAGATATTCTTTCATTGCATAATTATATGTCCGGTTCAACGAAGCTGAAAAAAGGTCTTCTATGAGGTTTGCTTGACTACATTGTGGTGCCTATGGGGATGCAGAAACAATTTAATCTTTAAACAGGTTCAACCCTTTATACACAAGGTCATTGGGGATATTAAAGCACTCAGCTTTCTTTGGGTCAAGGCGAGAGCAAAACTTATCGCGTATTGTTTAATTGTCTCTGTTTGTGTTTTTGTATATGGGCGATCTCTGATGTAATTTATCTTTATATCTTGTATGCCGGGCGATTTTGCTAGTTTCCCGCTAACCTGGGTGTTTAATAAAATTTGTTGGCCGTTCAAAAAGAAAAACCATTTATTAAACAACTTAGCACAGAGAAACATTGTACTGCAGGATTCTTTATGCCCGTGGTACCGGGACAGTAACGAGACGCAGATGCATGTTTTGGCCGAGTGTTTGATCGCTGCAAAGGTTTGGGATTGTATTGGCTCTTGGTGTAGAATTACTCCAATCTTTGCATTTTCTATTCAAGATCTTCTGTAGGTTTATAAATCAGTACAAGGTTGCAAAATGAAGAAAAAGATAGTTCATGGTATTGTGATTATAACTATGTGGGCATTATGGAAGGAACGAAACGAGACGATTTTTAAAGGAAAAGAGCCTAGTGTGGTGTATATTGTTTCTATGGTTAAATCGTCATCTTTTCTTTGGGTTAAAAATAGATCTAAATGTAATAGGATCTGGTGGAAAGAGTGGAGTCGTAATCCATTGTATATGTTGTAATGGTTTGAGCCGGCGGTCCCCGTTTTGAGGGCCGCTGTGGCGTTTTGTTAATGAAAGCTTTTTGTCAAAAAAAAAATTAAACAACTTAGATAGACTACCTAAAACCCGATTAATTAATTGTCTTAATTTTGGATTGACTTGAAAATTTTCATCTTTTAGTATTTCTTGTAGGTCAAGAAACCCATGGAGAAGAATGGGGCAATGCACCTCCTAAGTTAATATCTTGTCCACTATGAGATTGACCTCCTCAACCTTATAACGACTGACACATTTTTAACATGACCTTATGAAGAATGACACATTTTTAACTCACGTTAATCCCACTAAACTACTAAATCTTTCTTATATATGTTCAAAAAAAAAACTAAATCTTTCTTATATTTAAATAGGTTGCATACTGATTAATGAAAACATCTATTGGGCTTTCCAGCCCAAAAAAAACATAGTTAAAGGTCCAATCGAAGGCTTGACTTAGTCTCTTAATTAGTCTAGTTAATTTATTTCATTAATAAATTACTAGTGTGAAAGCCCGCGCGTTGCCGCGGCGGCGACAACTTATAACACGATATTAGGTTCTATAATTTTATCAATTCTCTCATGATTTATTGTATAGTGGTTATATCAATTCTTTATATGTTGATCTAGTCATTAAGGAAAAAGAAATGTAGCTAAAGGGGACGGGTCATGTGGTTAAACGGGGTAGTAATAATAAGTAACATGCACTTGTATATAGTTTTTTTTTTTCCTAGAACGATAAGAAACGTTTGTATGCTTATGGTCTTCTTGGGTTGTGTCCCATGAGTTTATATGGTACATAAGGGTATAAATGGAAGAAACATGACAAAAATTAAAGATTTACACTTGAGACTTTTGAGATGTCATCTTAACTTTGTCAAGTTGGACATCTTTGCCTATTGCTCCCTCTTTATAATGTAGTAGAGATAAGTAGAACACTTAACTGTTAAGCGTGGGTTTGTTCAGGGGATGGTGATTTTGGTTTGAAGGATTTATTGGATCTGCATTTGTTTACAGGAGGGTCAACAATTTGTATGGTTTCTATGTGGTCTCGGATAAGGATTTGCGCAGGGGGGGGGGGGGGGGCTTAGGGGAACCACCATTTAATGAGACAAAAGTTTGGATTATTAAAATCTAATTTACCTAAATTTTATTTTTTGTAACTTAAATTTTATTTGTTGATTTAGTTTATTTAAACATACCCGAATTTTAACCCATTTCAAATAAGTTTCTCAAATCTTATTCAAGCTCGAGTTCAATCGTGAACTTCTATATAATGAGAACGTGGCTATGAGTATGGCAACTGAATTGGTTCCTTAAAGCATTCACAGTAGATCCTGCATATTTTTGTGAGTGGGTTCTACATATTTTAAAAAATGGTTTTAGGTGGTTGTGAGTGAAAGAGAAAGAAATTGTTATTGTTCGTCCATATATTTGGGGTGACATTGTTCCCCCTTGGTAAATGCCCTTTATGGTAAACACCTGCAGACCATGGGAGAGAAGTTTGATATGTCCCCACAACAGAAAGGGTGATAGCATGCCTTCAAAGGGCTCATGCTTAAAATTTATTGAATGTCGTTACTATTGAAGAGCTCGGGCAGCGGATGTCGGCAGTGGAATATGGGGTTGTCCTCAAATACCGGCTTATGATCCCTTTTTTTTCCTTCGGATAAGCCTTGCCCCATCTGCAAAAAGGCATGTCTGAATAAATTCGGTGAGCATGCCCTACACTACAAGGAACTACATAGGTTCAAATACCGGCATGATATGGTCAATGATGTTTTGTGGGATGTGCTTCAATGAGCCAGGATTTCTGCTAAGATAGAGACCCCGGTGAATTTCTTGACTGATCCAAGAGAAGTGAGGTCTGCCCTGTGGCCGAAAGATATTCTTGTGTTCGGTTGGGTAGAGGGGAAGCATGCTTGTGTGAACCTCACTGGAGTGTTGGTAGGACTGCGAGATAGGGGGTTTGTGCCGGGGCAAGCGGTTTATAAGGTAGAAACCAAGAAGGTTGCAAAACATGAAGCATCTTGTTTGGAGAACCAACACATGTTCCTGCCTTTCGCTTTCGATACGTTTGGATCCCTTGCCCCTGAGGCAATACGTTTCTTGTATCGAGTGCCGAACCTGGTGCATAGTAATTCACAGAGCTCCAAGAACCAAGGGTTTGTTTTTAGTATGATAGGGTTTGCAATTCAAAAGGGGGTATCGACGCAGCTTGTTGCCCGTTTACCTAGAGGTGTAAACGAGCCGAGCCGGGCCCGATCCTGACTATGTCACACCCTCAAAATCCACTTGCGGAGTTTTACCGCGAGGCGCATGACAAACCAGGATCCAAACCAACGATCACAATAAACAAGTCTAAATGTAATAAATGCAATACCAAAACATAGTTTTAAAATCCCGTTTACAGCGGAAGCTTATTCAAAATAAAGTTCAACATAAATAACCAAAGTTCAATGTTTGTGAAATCATGCAACTCTATCTAGACGCCGTGCAGACGCGTGCGCCCTAGTTCCCCTGTGCTACCTTAGCGACCTGAGAAAACATGTAAAAGTTTACGTCAGCACAAAAATGCTGGTGAGTTTACAGGTTTGCAGTTCAAGTACCAAGTCCACCTGTCCATACTATAATAAATAGAAAACCAGTATACGCTAGCTAGGCGTACGTTTTGTTACTACCACGATTGGAAAACCATTACTAACACGTATACCAGTTTTGTGCCCGAATAGTTCCAAATGTTCCTGTTGTTCCTGTTTGAGACAATATGCACTCGCCCGGCCCTCCAAGCCGACGAGCGGGGTTGGTCACTCCCAATAGCGCTATTCACATTTCCCCGTTGTGCAAACCCGCACATTCATGGTTCCCCCCGGGACTTCCAAAGATCGTGTAGTATACGTTAGAACCCATAGTATGACAGAATTTACCAAACAGTTTTAACACATGTTTTCTCCCCCGAAAGTATAAAACCAGTTTAAAAGAGGGGCCGTAAACTCACGCAACCCGTTTCATTTTCCAAAACTTTGTTTCGTTTAAAGTTCCTCAGTTTTTCATAAAAGAAGCATGTCTTCCACCCCGGAAACATTTATAAAACAGTAAAAAGTGGGGTTATGAACTCACCTTAAGTTCCTTTACTCCTTAACCCGAGTAAACTCAGCTGCTATGCTAGTCCCGTAAAGTGGCGACCTAACATACGACAGTTACAAGTATTTAGACTAATAACCCGCAGGTTAATTAGTCCCTAGATGTCCAGACCATAACCAAGTTCGTTTGAAAACACCGTGACTGTTTAACTGACCCAAAGTACAAGACTCGACATCCCATTGGTGACCCGAGCCTCCCCGTGTTATGTTTACGTTCCAAAACATACAATAACGCAAGTACACTTAACATACGTTAACGCACAACAAGTTATAGCACATAGTTCACATATCACCGAAATACATCCAAATATATGTTACCAAGTTACTAGATATGTTACGGGGTTCCTAGCATGTTACTACATGTCAAATCAGATCTCGGTATGCTAATATACACTTACAGCAGCAGTACACGCGATTAGGGAGGCTAATCGCATGAAATGTCACGTGATTAGGGCTAATCGCCCCATAAGCCACGCGATTAGGGGCTACTCGCCCCTGTTGACTGGCGATTGGGCTACTCGCCCCAGTATCACGCGAGTGGGGCCTAATCGCCCCTTTGGCATGCGAGTGGGGGCCTACTCGCCCCTGTTACATGCGATTAGCAAGGCTAATCGCCTGTAACCTTGCTGTTCCGGTTTTTCGCGCGTTAAACGCTCCAAATCAGATCCAGAGCGTGTGTAACTACCCAATATCATCCCAAACACTATCCTAAACATGTTTAACCCAAAACCCTTCGTTCATCCTCGTAAAATCAGTCCTGCATGCAACCAAAGCAATCCAAACACATACACATAGCATGCAACATTCAAATAACGCATGTAATCATAACCCTATTATCCAATTACTGAGATTCCTATCATTATAATAACAATATTACTTCTGACCTAGCATGATAACACATCAACACATCATCAAGATTCATAAAAATCCTATCTTTCTAATCATGCATACCCATAACACATGTTTATTAATTATAATCCGATTAATAACTCTTATTGACGATTTTCAGAAATCTTTTTCGTTTATGAACAGGTCTGGACCATTAGGGATTGATTAAAAACATTTACAAAGTATTATGGATGAGAATTAAACCTTGGAATTGCAAAAGGATGATGATTAGACCTTGAAACCTTGTGTTTTTGATCAAAATCGCCTTCCAGAGGTTGTTTAAGTGTGTGGGGCGGTTATGGGACGACTAGGGTTAATATTAGTGAGTTTAGGAGGTTAAGTGTTGTATTTATAGGCGTTTCTAGTCGTCCAGCACGTTCCGTGCGATTGTGCAGCAGATACACGCGATTAGGGCTGCTAATCGCGTGATTGTGCATGTGATTGGGCCTAATCGCCCCTAACATCACACGAGTAGGGGCCTAATCGCCCCTATGTTCCTCTACTCGCCTCCCCTATGGGCGATTAGGCTTCCTAATCGCCTGTAGGGGTTCCTTTGGTGTGTTTTGCGCGTTAAACCCCGTTTTAACATATGTTAATGTATATTCATGTACCGACAAGTCACATAATGATTGTAAACACATAACACAAGTAAATACACATATTTACACTCGTTCACCAATTCCCGGGACTCGAGACTCGTACGTTCCGTATGCCCTGACGATCCTACAAATCGTCACCGTTTGTACACTTAGTTAAGGACCGACATCTAATGAACCTCTAGACCAACATCCAATGATCTTCTAGACTAACTAATAGTTCCCGAACCATAACCCGACTTAACTAACCCAGTTAAGTACGATATACGCGTGACTCGCTAAGGTAGACTTTCATCTAGACAACATTGTTAATCCGAATTTGCCAGGTGTCACAGACTAGGCTCGAGCTCGGCTCGTCATGCTTTTATGAAGCTCGAGCTCGGCTCGATTCGAGCCTAATACTTTGAGCTCGAACTTGGCTCGAAAGTAAAACCCAAGGGCTCAAACTCGGCTAGAAATAATTATAGAACAATTTAAAAATGAGCTAAAAGCTCGGCTCAAGCTCGCTTTGATAGCTTAAACGAGCCAAAGCTCGACTCGAGATCGACTCGCCAATGTTAAATAGTAGGTATACTATATATATATATATATATATATATATAGTAATAATATAAAATTTGTTTGGGTTCGTTTAGGCTCGCGAGTCTAAACGGTCTTTGTATAAAAAGCTCGAGCTCGGGCTCCGGCCCGGGCTCATTAAGGCTCAGCTTGTTTGAGCTTTTTACCAATCCGATTCCAAGTAGCTATCGAGCCGTTGCGCATCATTTACACCCTACGTTTACCTACCATCCCATGTAATATGCATTGTTTATGATATATAAATTGGATGAGACATAAATTTTAGAAAAAAAAATAAAAAAGGAGAGAAAATATAGTGACTTTTAGTGTAACTTGATGAATGGGGATAGAGAATGTAACATGAATACTCTAATTCAAGGTGATGTGATGATGGGTGTTGACAATTGGCAATCAGGGGCGGACCTAGCATAGAGCTAGGTGTCGCGTCCGTTGCTGTTGAACATTGCGCGCGTAGTGAAAAAATAGTAGAAAATTCGGTTTTTTTTTACAAAATTTGCAAAACATTGCTACTAAAATGAAAAAAATGAAAAACGTTAATACTGAAATTCATTTCTAGATCCACCACTGTTGGCAACGGCATGTATCAGTTGTGGTGTTGTGATGAACAAAAGAAAAATTGTAGATTTAGTGGTAAATTAGAAGGTGAGTGAGTGTTTACGGTTTAAAAAATAATATTGATTTGAAACGCTAATAAAAGTAGTCGTTTAGTGCATGTGTATAAGTGTGGGGTTGGGTCCAAGATGGTTTGGCAAAGAAATTCGTTGTTTTTTTTTTAACGATCAACTAAAGTATTGCCGGGTATTCTATACGTGGCTCCCAATAGCCGAAAGGGGACCCAGACGGCCTATAGTCCGTACGGACAGAGCCCTTCGGCCCACCCGTCTCCTGTTCCAGGGAAAACCCGGCCCACAAACCCGCCCGAACCGGTAAAATCTGGAGGGATCAGGAGTCGAACCCATGACCACAAGGATCAAGGGTCTCTCCATCACTTCCCAACCACTTACCCCACCACAAGGGTGGGGGTATCCATCACACGCCTCCCGTGGGAATCGAACCCGGCTCTCCCAAAGAGAGAACCGGCCCTTTTACCACTAAGCCACATGATCATGATAGAAATTCGTTGTAAAGGCAAAACCTTAAACAATTAGGTTGTGAGAACTGAAGTGTTAGGGTTCAAATCTCACATACCGCATAATTAAAGAAATTAAACTTTAAAAAAATGTTGGTTTGTGCATTTATACAAGTGGGGAAATATAATATATTTATGTCCAGCTGTCATGTTGCACTTATTTTCCAAGGAAATAAAATAATCTATTTATAAACTCTTCATTAAATAATATCAATTATTTGAAATGTCGTTAAAAGAAAATTGAAAAAAAATCTCACATACCTGCAATCAATCAAAAACCAATATGGTGTACTAAGTATCAATTAATAAACATTAAAAAAATCATCATGTATCTTTATGGTATTTTAAATGGAAAAATGGTGTTTCTTTTTAATTTAAAAAAAAACCTATAGCAGCCTCGTTTTTTGAACACTTAACAAAACGTCTTATTTCATCTCCATTGGCTAGCAAGAAACTAGAAAACAAGTTCCCGAATACGCCGACTCATACATCCCGAATAAGAGATAGAAAATGAACAATACAAAACAAAAGGAAAAACATATAACAGGAGCGAACATCGACTTCTACTCCATTTAAGATATCGTTATATTTTTGTCATCAAGTGTTTAATATATATAACCAATCAGGTTATCCAAATTGTAGACCCAAATTGGTGAAAACCGAAAATGTGTGTGAAGCCAGTCGTGGAAGCCCGGTGTGGTGGTGTCAGGTCTCTTTCAACAAAATGTGTTATTATCCCTCAACCTTATACGCAGAGATATTTAAGAGAGGTTCGTTATATATAAACTCGAATCAAAACATGCTTAAACGAGCTAAGAGGCTTAGCTTTTATTGGAGTTCATTTAATAAAGGAAATTGAGGCCCAACTTTGAAAAACACTCATAAGGTCACAAACCAAGTTCAAGCTCATGTAAACTCAAGCTAGGTTCATTTACACCACCTGTTAATATGGGGTAGCCTATTTGATAGAGGTTTATGTCTTTTAGAGGAGAAGTCCTAAGTTCAAATTTAGACAATGATGTATTTAGTGTAAATATAGTAAGAGTGTAACATTAGCCGTTCAAAAAAAGGTTCATTTACACCTACAACCAGAGTGAGTGTAACCCGGTTACATGCTCATTTGTAGCAAATGTTAATTCTTATTATTTTGTTCAAAATGTTTAACAATTTTTTTTTAGGAGAATCTAATATATTATTAAAACGAAATACGAACGTTACATCACAATAGAAGGTAGACGGGCAACAAGCTGTGCCGCCACCCTTTTCTGAATTACGAACCCTAGTCTACTAAAGATAAATCCTTGCCCCCCTGGAAATGAACTATGGACGAAAAATGTTCAAATTGAAACTCCATCCATTCAATTTAGGTTGCGATTTAAAACAAGCCGATTAACGGTGTTTAATTTATAAACGTTCCAAACACGAGCAAATATGTCACACTCTCAAAGACGTTAGATTTGCCGGACCTTTTTAACCATGATCAAATAATGACAACTTTCTTAAAAATGAGGTAAGTAGCACATGACGATGTTGTAACTTGCGCTGTACAAGTAGTACGTGTCACTTCTTAGACGGTTGCAGAGAATAAAATAGTTTTAAAAGGAGTCGACTCCACGTTCTATCTGTAATTGCCGGCAGAATTTAAAATAAAAATATGAATCCTGCTTAACCAATTTTATTATTTTATAATGACATGTGATTTAAATCAAAAAATATAGTTCTCTCTAGTTTTTCAGCTTTTGTTGTTCAGTTGCTACATTTAGATTTCGTAAATTTAGCTTATTTAAATTTTAGATATACCTTAACCATTTTTAACTCTAACTTTACCCCCTTTTGTTGAAAGTATGATATAATCCATTAGTTTAATAGTTCAAAAGTGTATTAACATAACTTCATATGTGAATGTCTCTATAATATGTTGCATAAGTTCTATTCCAGGTTTGTTGGGTTCTGAATGAGTAGATGTAGATGGGCTGATATGTTGATGGGCTTGTAGCTGTGTTGAGGTCCAGTACCATTAGATGTTCATGTCCAGAAGTGTTGATTAGTATTCTATTTTGGAGGTCCATGATCACTTAACATAAGTGGGTGCCTGATTCATTGGTCATATAATCACCGACTTAAGTTCATATAAAAAAGACATTCGATGCTGATGTATATTAACTCTTTCTCTCTCTCCTGGTATCATATCACACAAAAACAAGTGATTAGGGTTCATTCAAGAAAGAAGATCAATCTGGTTCCTCAGATCGTACGCAGATTATTACATTCACGATATTCACACCTCTCTCACAAATACAAAAGCATCGATCAGGTTTTCCAGATGAGTTTTGTCTTGTTACACAGATTGTATCTTTTATTCACCTCTTCATACAAGATTGATCTTGTCAGGTTCTTTTTTGGTTACTTTTCTCAGTCAGGGTTTGAGATTAGGTCATGATAGTTTCACTATTGTATTCTTAGATGTTACCCTAGTGTTTTGTGAGATCTATTGAGTAATCGGTTGGTTTATGAACCTGTCAGTTCTTTAGGTGATAGGGTATTTCTTTGTATCTTAAGAGTCGATGTATGTTTTGGGTTAAACGTTTTGGTTTGGGATAATAAATCAGTTCTTGAAGTTTTGATATCATGTTTTTGACACCTTTCACATTACCCTACTTTAAGGAAATGATTTAACGCCATTTAACTCTACAATCATTCCTTTAATTTTATTTCATTTAATACTTGTAAACATGTTAACTTAGAGCCACTTTAACATCCCTTAACACGAGAAGGGAGTGAGTGGTGTGCAACGAATGCTAAAATGTCACATCACCATTAACATCCTTGGTGTTAAGGTACACCCCGTAGGCCATAGCCTAAGATTAAACAACCAATGCATTTTTTAAGGCGTAGATGAATGATAAACCTCTTGACTAGAAAGGTCCCCTGCCCAGGATCGAACCCCTCCTCACACGCGATCTCTTTCAAACTTATTGGGTATATTTTTTTCGATAGAGAGCGGGGCTCAAACCTGGAAATTCTTCTGAGCAGAAACCACGTAGGCGTGTAAACCCTCCCACCTCCGATCAGTTGGACTCCACATCATTGGCATTAAACAACCAATACATACATATAAGAAATGGAGTAACAAAATTAAAAAATTTAAAACACTTGTAATTTAGTTACTATATATAGAAAAAATACAAAAATACACTCGATATATATCATATAAATGAACTAAAAACTGAACTCTGTTGATGCTTAAATTATTTTTACATTACAAAATTTAAAATATTCAATACTTTCAACATGTATATCGTATTACCTATAATTTAGTTGACGCACCATTATAAAAGGTGTATGTCACTAAATTACAAGTTAAAAAAAGTACGTAACTTATAGCAATCATTTATTGATACACTCAGAAAGCTTAAGCGTGTATGGAGTTGCTTATCACATTAATGTACATGCGATTTTGTTTGACACAATTCTAAAATGAAGCCGGGTAGATGAAAAAAATCTAATTGAAGTTCGTGGTTTTAATCTAAAAACGGGTGATAACGTTTTTTTTGTATAAAAATAGCTATTTGCGTAACAAATGTTACTAATCTAATTATTGTACATTCTTTTAAGATGCGGAAATGAAGAAAAGAACTTGAAGGCATTTGGCCTCAAGTTCGAATCGGATCCAGAGGGGTTTTACCCCAGTGGATCTTTAGGCGGTGGGTTTTTCCGAATCAGTGGATTTGTGGACTTGGGCTAGTGGGCGACAATTCAAGTGATATGTAGTTAGCCGTTAAAAAAAAGTATTTTGGCATTGTAATTAATGAAACAAATAAATATGTAGAATACTTAGCAATTAAAAATTTTCAAAGATACTTGTTAAAGAAGGAAATAAATTATAACTTCTTATTGCATAGATGCTCCGTATATGGATCCTGTGTGCTCATTAGTCATTACTGAACAAATTTCAAGGAGATGTGGAAGTGGTAAAGATAAATAAAAAATAGATAGTTGTTTAATTCTCTTGAAATCAAGCAATAGTATTTTAGAATTGTGGAAATGGTAAAGATAAATTACTTCTTATTGCATTTGTTATGAAATGGTGCAAGTGGATCCCCTTGAAGTGTAATACCTTCATGTGGCGTGTAGAAATGGAGAAAATCCTGACTTTAACAGCGCTTAAAAACAGGAATATTCAAATTGAGGACGCGAGATGCCCGTTGTGTGATTCTAGTGAAGAGACGGCTTCTCACCTTTTCACTTCGTGTATCTTTGCATCGGTCCTTTGGGATCATGTGAGCGGGTGGTGTAAAGTACAAAGGTTTTTTGCCTTCTCTATTCAAGATCTTCTAGAATTCCAAAAGCACTCGGGGCTCAAAGATATCGAGCAAGAAATCCTCCATGGCATTATCATCATTGGTTGTTGGAGCTTATGGCGAGCGAGGAATTGATTGAAGTTTGAGAACAAGACGGTCTGAATGGAAAACATTATCGGGGAAGTGAAAGCGATGGGGTTTTTGTGGGCTAAGCATAGGTCTAAGCTCAAGACCTTATCTTGAGCCAATTGGTGTAAATTTGTGTGTATGTAGTGTTGTCCGTGCCGCCCCGTTTTATAGGTTGGTTGTTTTAATAAAATTTACCTTTCAAAAAAAGCAATAGTACATCAACTATTGTGAATTATAGTATATAAATAATAAATTAATAATAATTATGTATATTACCAAAATGATGTATTATTTTAGTATCTAAAAAATGATGTATTATTTTAGTATCATAGCAAGGCCAAGAAGCACAGGGAAACAATTTACAATTCGGATACAAATATTATATTTCATGAGAAGTGTGAGAAGGATTAAGAATTGACATATAAATATCAAGTTTTAGATTTAGGTATGATGTTTTTGGTTGTTTTTGCTAGAAAAACTCAAAAACACCAAACACAATAATTAAAACACAATGCAATGTATTATAGCCATGAAATTTAAAACATGGTTAAAACACACAGTTAAAACACAACAACTTAGAACACATGTTCTTGGCATGGTGTTTTAAGCTTTCAAACCTAAAATAAATTGTTTAGTGTTTTTAATTTTTATGTTTGGTGTTATTTTAGGCTAAACAATCTAATATATCATGAATAAGTCCAAAAATGATATACATATCAATTTTTAATCTTTCTCACACTTTTCATGAAATATAGCCTTTGTACCCTAACCTCACCCTATATAGAATTGAAAACCTTCTTGAATTGAGGAAACTTAGAAAACCCTTGTAAAAACCATCTAATTTTTTTTATTTTATTTTATTATTATTATTTTTTTTTTTTTGAAAAATACACAATATAACATATATGTTTTTAAGCGTTTTGGGTTAAAAAAATAAAAAAAAAAACACCGATGAGATATTTTTTTTTAAATAAACAAAGTTCGCTTGATTAACATATATATCAATCTCTAGCTATAATCTTTCTTCTAACATATTCACTCTAACAACAACAAATTTCTCAACTTAGGAATCTTTTTTCCCTCCACAAAACTAAATATTAACAAACAATAAATCATTAAAAATAACTAATGAGAATAAGAAACCAGACATTTGTCAGGAACACATTTATGTGTTTGTAAAAACTAAAAAAAATATATATATAAGCTTGTTGTTCAATGCACATGGCCTTTAGAGCTTCTCTTCTTCACATGGTTCATCTCTCACCATTCTCTATGCACCAACACATCATTGATTGAACTATTTGTTTATTCATTGACTGATGATTCACTTTACAGATCTACACACAAACAAAAGCTCCAAATAATATGCATTGCAAGATCACATTGCACCCACTTGTATTCTTCTCTCACCTGTGATCCAATTGCCAACAATTAACAAGGTAATTTTGGCAGAAATAGTTAGTGAGTTTCAATCATTAGTGGATTGGTTTTACCAAATCTTGCAGGATATTGCATAATAATAATAATAATATTAACTTGTTTCTTTATTTGCACCCTGATCAACCCACCCCACCAAGCTTGCAATTTTTATATAAAGTTTAGTAATTTACTAGATTTCAACTGATAAAGATTGTTGTGTTTTGATCATATGTTATTATACTTTGTGGGGTTTTAGCCATTTTTTTCAAAGATTGAACAGCATTGAGTTCTCCAGTTTCTTGTTGTGGACCCCACTATGATATGACTATATAAATTTGTTGTTAAATTTTGAGATTTTGTTCTTTTTTTTTTTTTTTGCAGAATATTGAACTTTCTTGATTTTACATTGGATGATGTTCATGTGCTTCTTCAAACATAGAAAGAGAGCTGAGGATTTGCAAATCATAACATTATATTAAATTGACTAGTAAGTGATTGGTTTGATGAAACAAATTGCTCTTTTCGGATTCATTAATCGTTTCTATAATTTTGTATGATGATTATTACTTGAAACAGTTATTGATTGTATGTTATGTGGGAAGGGTGAAATATTTTCTTGTTATCAATATTTCCTGTTAAGAAGTTGGTTTATTGTTATTTTTGTTAGGACTGTAACCTTTGGATTTTAATCTATGTTGGATAATAAGAGACTATGAATTTGAATGACATAGGGCCTGTTTGGTAGCCTCTTAATGAGACTCTGAACCATTCAGCTCTGAATGGTTCAGCATTCAGACTTTGGTATGTCAAATGAGGTACTTATAGTCTATAGACGTTTAAATTGACGAAAACTACGTTGTGTAAACCAAAATGTTTGATAGGTACGAATAAGTCATTCGTTAGAGTATGATAAAGAAAAAATTGTAGCTAAGAGGTAAGAATATATGGTAATTTTATTATTTTGAAAATTACTGCATTTGAACCTTAAAAAAGTCAACATGGACTTTAAGATGAGAAAGTGCATGATATTAACCAAAAATTTGACAAGTATGTTGAAGTTCATAATTACTACAATTGAAAACAAGTCAAAGTTGACTTTTTTGGGGGAAAAGATGGGATATAATATATTATGATCATTTAGTAACTTACTGATCATTTAAATGCAGAATTAATTGATAAAGAATTAAAGATCATTCACGTATGCTATATATCGATATATGATCATCCAACTATTCTGAACTTGAGTTCAAAATGGAAGACGACAATGCGGAAGATATGGAGGTTGAAATACTGTCTTCAATGTGGCCAGAAGACATTGATGCAGCTGGAAATAAGTTCAATGTGGAAAAACCAGGAGTGGATCAAGACTTGTTAGAAGATTTGACTTTTAATGAAGAACCGACTATAGTTGACTTCCAACGTCTACTTGAGCTCACAAATTATAGCGAGAAAGGGTCTTCTCAGTTATCGTATCTTGTAAAAAACTGGGAATGGAAACAGGAAAATGCTGTGAGGCTTTTGAGAGAAGAACTTGAGAATTTGAGGAAACGACAACATGGATTTGAGCTCAAGAAGCTGGAGATACTTGAAGAACATCGGTTTGAAAATGATGATTATGGAGTTGATAAACGCCCGGTTTCTATACTTGATGAAGTATATGAAATCTTTCAAGATGTTCCCAAGAAGAGAACTGATGTTATTGTTCAAGATGAAACATTAGAGATAGGCGATGAATTTGATACGAATACAGTTAAGTATTGGAAACAACGCGCTTTGCATTTTGAGAAACTATTGTCTGTAAGCGTCCAACGAGAGCAAATGCTTTTGGAAAAGTTGGAGGAAAGTATTGAGAAGCTCGAGAAGCAGTCGTCGCCAGTTGAAGAACTTTCACAGATCTTGAAAAGAGCTGACAATTACTTGCATTTTGTTCTTCAAAACGCTCCTGTCGTCATTGGCCATCAAGATAAAGAGTTGAGATATCGGTTCATTTATAATCATTTTCCAAGTTTAGGAGAGGAGGTAATATGATCACCTAATGATTTTTTTTTTTTTTTTTTGTACAATAACCGATTGATTGATTTATTCCATGACTGAGAAAATTACATCAAGATAGTGGGCAGGCGGGCAACAAGCTGCGCAGCCACCCCTAATGATTATACTTATGAAACATTAATATATGAAAGATCACTGATGAAGTGTTATTGTATCATGTTTTAGGATATTATTGGGAAAACAGATGTAGAGATATTCAAGGGCGGCGGCGTTAAGGAGTCCCAAGATTTCAAAAGGGAAGTTCTTGAAAAAGGAAAACCAGGAAAGAGAGAAATTACATTTGAGACCGAATTATTTGGGGCGAAAACGTTCTTGATATACGTTGAGCCTGTTTTCAGCAAAGCAGGCGAGACGATTGGTGTGAATTATATGGGAATGGAAATAACAGATCAAGTAAGACCCACTGTCATCTTTCTTTTATTAGTCAACTCATATAGGTGCCAGTTTCAGCAGTTATATGAAAACGGGTCAACCCAAATAGTTTTTGACCCGTTTAATCTGAACCTATTTTTACCCGTTACCTAGCTCAGTCTGCAATCTCTTGTCATTAATGTGTATGTTTTCAAAGTTTCTGCTCTTCAAAGTGTCGGTAAATCATGTAGGTGAAAAAACGAGAAAAGATGGCAAAGCTTCGCGAGGAAATAGCCGTGCAGAAGGCCCGGGAGACCGAGCTTAACAAAACTATTCATATAACAGGTTGGGTTGAGTATGAACCATCTTTACAATGTATTATTATTGGTTACTGAATTATGCAATTTAAGCGCAGAGGAAACGATGAGAGCAAAACAAATGTTAGCAACCATGTCACACGAGATAAGATCTCCTTTATCTGGGATCATTAGCATGGCAGAAATTTTATCGTCTACGAAGGTTGATAAAGATCAAAAGCAACTCTTGAGTGTCATGTTATCGTCGGGTGATTTAGTCCTGCAACTTATAAATGACATTCTCGACTTTTCTAAAGTCGAATCAGGTTGACTTTTGTATCCTTTCTTGTAGCATTTTTAGTTGACCTTAGTCCATGTTTAATGTTTAGTGGTTATTTGAAGGTGTTATGAAGCTTGAAGCTACAAAGTTTAGACCGCGAGAGGTGATCAAGCACGTACTCCAAACCGCTGCAGCATCACTTAAAAAGATGCTAATCTTGGAAGGACATGTGGCGGATGACGTCCCCATTGAGGTGAGATTATTCATATCCCATGAAAAGTGTTTCTGCGTCAACCCAACCCATGTCAAACAGTTACGCAACCCGCCAGACTAATCCATTTTCCAAGTTCTTACAAATTTTACGCATTTGCAGGTTATTGGTGATGTTCTTCGAATTCGACAAATCCTAACCAACTTGATCAGGTAGCTTCATGTGATGCTGCATAAAGAATTACTATCTGATACAGTTTTGACTTGGTTATTTCTTATCGCATATGAGTCAAACGGGTCGAATCGTTGACACTTGACAGTTGCTCTATTGTATTTTTTTATGCATCTTATTATCTTGATAGTATTTTCCTAACCAATGTATACAACCTGCCAACAATCATTTTACTACCTCAATTCTTTTATCAGATTTTAAGTCGTTTCGTGCAGCAACGCCGTCAAATTTACCCACAAAGGGAAGATTAAGATAAAGCTTTATCTGATAACGGACCCATGTCTCGAAGATCAGATAAAACATGAGGAGAATGAACCACAGTCGCAAGAAACCATGGCGTGGATACGATGTGATGTTCAAGATACCGGAATTGGAATCCCAGGTGCTTTTCAACATCTTTTGTCATCTCAAAATACATTTATCTGCATTTTAGCTCACATTTTTTGTCACTGTAATTTGACAGAAACCGCGTTACCATTGCTATTTAAGAAATACATGCAAGCTGGTACTGATACAGCTCGGAAATACGGTGGGACTGGATTAGGTTTAGCCATATGCAAACAACTGGTAATGTTTCTTTAACATTGCTTTCGGAATAATAAGGCTTCTTAACAAGGTTTGTTTCTTGCTAATAGGTTGAGCTCATGGGTGGTCGTCTAACGGTTACTAGCAAAGTAAATCATGGATCTACATTCACTTTCATTCTACCGCACAAAGTTCCACAAGCGTGTGACAGTTCAGATGAAACCGATGACTACCAAGATGGAGGAGATGATAATGGTTCCATGGAAGACGATGATATAAACTGCGGCTTTTTCCAGTTCAAGACGCAGACTTTAGGCTCGCTTTTTTCTTCTAATGGGTGCGGTCCAAGACACGAGTTAACAAGAAATGAAGCTGGTTCTGATAAAGTAGACAGAGCCATTGTTCTAGAGAATAATAACACAAACCACATGACTGTAGATCAAGATCAAGACCGTCCGTTTCATGATCCTTGTATCCAGAAAAACCGTCCCTCGAATTTAAATATGATGAGGGTGGACTCTGGTACAACTACAAGCAAGTCATCAGCAAGACACAAAATCCTTCTTGTTGAAGATACTGTTGTGAATGTGATGGTAGCGAAGCGAATGATGAAACAGTTGAATCAAGATATGGATGTTGTGAATAACGGGGTTGAAGCTCTGCGTGCAGTTCAGCGTTGTGATTATTCGCTCATTCTTATGGTAATCTATCACTGCTCTTATATTTAATATCACTATCAAAATACTTGTGTACAAATGCTGTGGATATTATGTTGCAGGATGTATGCATGCCTGTAATGGATGGTCTTCAAGCTACACGCTTGATCCGGTCATACGAGAAAAACGGCAACTGGGACGAAGCATGGTTAGCTGGCGTTGACATTACCGATCAAATATCAAAGGAGCCAAGAAAGCGAATCCCCATTATTGCAGTAAGTCTGAACTGCATACGTGAAGGGTATTTTAGTCATTTTAACTGTCTTTTAACTCGCCGATGGTTTTGTAGATGACTGCCAATGCAATGTCTGAAAGTGCGGAAGAATGCTTCGCCAACGGTATGGATTCGTTCATAACAAAGCCGGTCACACTACAGAAGTTAAAACAATGTCTTGAACAGTATTTGCCTTCACAATAGCACATTGTGAATATACATACATGTGAAGTTTGTATAGCGAGTGAATACAGGTTATTTAGGGATTTTTTTTATTGTTTTTCCCTATTCGGGTTGCGGTTTTGTCCTTAAAATTCCGGTTTTAGAGTGGTTGTACGGACAAATATCGAGTTAGACCTAGACAAAAGAAAGTTGCATGTTGTTTCGAGTTGTAACTACCAAGTAGCGATTATGAAATAATCGGATTTCAAAATAACTACCATCTGTTTTGATGTTAAGTACCGGTTCTTATCAAATCAGTTTTGCATCAAGCCTTGGACACAAGACACATAACACTCAAAAATCGGGACAAGCCCGATTGGTGCATGTACCCCCTTGTCTTTCGGCTGGCATAACAGGTTACCTGAACCTGTTAAGACACGAACACGAAACATGTAAACACGAACACGACACGAAATCTAATCGTGTCATTTTTTTAAAACACGAACATGAACCTGTGTATAACAGGTTAACACGATAAGACACGACAAGACACGATAAGGAACACCTAGTAAAATAAGTTAACACGACAAGACACGATAAGACACGACAAGACACGATAAGAAACACAATAAGACACGATAAGACCTGTTAAGACACGTACACGATAAGACACGAACACGAAACATGTAAACACGAACACGACACGAAAATAAACAGGTCTTAACGTGTCGACCTGTTATAGACACGAAAAGGCCAAACACGAAACCTGTTAAAATCGTGTAGGTTCGTGTCAGGTTATCGTGTTCGTGTCTAAATTGCCAGCCCTAGTTATCAAGGCCACCACATGATGCATGATTAACCGTTCGTCGCTTTTAATGTTTACTTAAGCCCACCTCAAGACAAGAGACCACTAGGTTTTTTACATTATCAAGACATGGGCTTGTAGTAGCCAACACAAATCTTGTTCTCAACAAAGCTTAAATCTTTAATGAACCATCTAGCACTAGCAGCATACAAAGCACACAAATGACATATACTTGAAGATATAAAGATATTGTAAAAATTATGGAGCCAGAGTTCCTAGAGCACTTATACCAAAACAATTGTACACAACAACATCACTAAATTTAACAAATCTTCCTTGCTACCAATCTAAAAAAACAGGACCAATAATTATGGACTCATAGGAACAAAGTTACCTAGACTCATGAGTTCAGCTGTCTACCAACCTGAAAAATATATCATCAATCCACCGCGGCAGGTTAGTAAGCAAGCCCAAGAAACCGGATTTCATACAGCAACTTCAGGAATTTGAATCTTCTTTTACACTTTTGAGTTCCTCAATATGTACAAAAGGAACCGCTCTTGGTTGATGACGAGGGTGATATCATGCTGTTGCGATGGTAGGTGTAGGTGACGGAGAAGGAGAAGGAGAAGGAGATAATTGTTCTTCGACGCCATTGCTGAATTTACTACTATGTTGTCTGACTTTAAAGCTGCCATGCCTCACGGGTTTCGGCACAAACAGGGAATTAAGCATTTTTTCGAGAGATTGAGCAGTGAATTTTGCATACTTGCTAGCACTTGAATCTTGTTCGACAAGCGGACCATAATTCTGCATATAGCTTCTGTAAACAGGGACGATTGCTTGAATTATAAGATGGCATGTTTTTTCCCTTAACTCTTTATCCAATATAACCCAATTGGAGTGCTTTTTGTAAATGTTATCAAAAGCTTCGTTAAACGCTTTGAGTCTCTTTTTCACAAGATCGCGTTGAGTGGCGCGTCCTCCAGAGAACAAAATCAAGCCTTCCCGGCTTAAATGAGAAGGAAGTTTTGCCCAACTTTCTCGAATATAAGTGGTCGAATAATAGTCCATGTACTCTTGGTGTCGGCTTAACCATTGATCACCTAATAAAGCTCCAATCTTTGTGCCTTTTAGATGTTTATAAAGATGCCAATGATTATTCATCGAGAAAACGTACGAAAGCATGGTATCATCATAGGCTTTTGACCAAGTTTCTAAATTCAATTCAATGGCTCGGATTAAATTAAGAAGCTCGTCGTGAAGAAGACTTTCTTGAAACTTTTCACGCTTCCAACTTCTTTCAATGGCGAGAACTTGGTTCAAGATTGGCTTGTAGTTGTTTCCCAGAAGCCGGTTAGTGTAATCAGTAATAAAACTAACAAGTCTTGGTACACCGCCATCTTGCGGTGGCGGTGCTTGTCTTTGTAACTCCACTTGAAGCAAAAGTTCCCAGAAAATTTCTGAAGCGCCTTCGATCACCCTTTTGATAAGATCCCTTGTGAGGTTTTGAATTTCAGCACACGCGGCCCCACCAAAAAGGCGGTTAAAATCCAATCTTAACCTATTTAAAGACGCAAAAATGTCTAATAATTTCAATAACTTTATCGGATCCTTCTTACTCTCGGTGACCGTTTTCCCAAACTGGAGGAAAGCAAGCATACCCGCTTGTGCGGCTATATTTGCAAAGCAACCCCTCCATACGTCCAAACCCAACTTCTCAAAAACGTCATTGCAAAGCTTATATTCAGCCTCAAATAAATGCTTCACTGCAAACTCTATATGCTTACTCCAATTCGCTATGTAACCCTCAATGTTCTGCACATTATTGAACTCTGAAACCGAAATCTCTAAATAGTCCAAGTTTAACGCCCGTAAACTTGCTCTAACAATTGAGCTACGGACATCAACATAGATAGATTTGCATCTTTCTAATCTGTTGTTAGCAATCAAGCCTCCGATAATTTCTTGTAACTTTTTAATAACAGAAACTGGCAAAGGCGACGGGGAAATGCAGGCTGGTTCGTCTTTCAAAGGGGACGAAGACATAGGCAAGGGATTACTATTTTCCGTCAAAAGGCGTCGAAACTCGCCTTCTAATCTATCTAAAGCCGCCTCTAAAAGCCCGCCATCAAGCCTCCCCTTTTCCTCATTCTGCAACTCTTTTAAATAATCCAACGCCTTTTTCAAACTAGAAGTATACCGTTTATCCGCCACATTATTATCCTGCAAATACTCAACAATATCATCCAACCACTCAATCGCCATCCCACAATTATCCGACAAAAACTGCAACGCCTCCTGCAAGTTATCCAACACCTTAAGATACCCCGAAAGATCCGACTGCGGATCCGACAACGACTTCTCCAACCCATGAATCGCATCAAACACCTTCAAAACAGCCGCTGCCGGAACAACCGCTTTGTTTATATGCCCACCAACCGCATCAAGCGCATCCCTTTGCGCACGTATCGGACGCACCGCCGCTTCCAAACCCGGTAACCTCTGATTAATCTCTTCAAACCTAGTCCCAGCTTTTTGCAACATTAACCCTAACCCTTTAGTTTTCTCCAAATTTCCCTTCAACAACTTCCTTGCAGACATTAAATTCCCAATCCCCTCTTCACCCACTGACCCCATATCAACACAATTTTATAAAACAAAATAAAAAACCCTAATTTCCACAGTCTTTTAACACATCAACCAACGTTAATTACAGATCTAACTTAAAGATACAATACCCACATCAAAAGAATAAGATTACAACATTAACAAGGTAAATTGAAATCAAGAAACACATAAAGATTCAAACTTTACAGAGAAAGATTGAATAAACTTACAATTGGTTGAAGAAGAGTGATGGGTTTATTAAAGATCGATGAAATATATATATATAAAGGGAAGGTGTAATCGAGTGTGTATGGACTATGGAGTATGAATAATAATAATAATAATTGGGTAAAATTAAAGAGAAAATATGAAACCCTAGAAAAAGGTAGAGAGAGAGAGAGATAGATACAGGAAGTAAACAGGACAGGACACGCTTCTTTAACTTTCTGACCTTTTGACACTACTTTTTATTGCTTTACAATCTTTTTCATGTTTGTGGCATAAAATCATGTTTATAAAGTTTTAAATGTTTTGTCACCTTCAAAGTACAAGTGTAAATGTAAGTCATGTTAGGTTTAAATAATACACCTATTGTGTAATAACTGTTTTTACTTTATGATTGGAGTTGCTTGAGTTTAAATACTGATATGATTGGATGCGGGATGTCTTATGGGACATTTTAAGGGGAGCCGGTATTTCAGCCAAGAAGGAAGCCTATGTAGACTTTCTTACGGGCCCTGTAGAAGAGAGATCCAATTTGCGACTAGCAGATTTGCTTGTCTTTTGGTTGGGCAGAGGGAAACACGCTTGTGTGAACCTCACAGGGGTATCTCCTCTAGCTGGTTTTGAGTGATAATGAGTCCGTAGTTAGGCAAACAATTAGAAGGGCTGAAACGAAGAAGGTGGAAAAACATGTTAAAGCTTGCAAAGAGAACCAACATGTGTTTGTCCCCCTGGATTTTGATACCCTTAGCTCCCTGGCACCTAGGGCTGCAAACGAACTGAACTTTCAGCGAACGGTTCATGAACTGTTCAGCGGGAAGTTCATTTGTGTTCGTTCGTTTAATAAAGGAACGAACATGAACAGAGGTCGCGTTCGTTCGTTTATGTTCGTGAACGTTCGGTAATGTGTTCGTTTATGTTCGATAGTTTATTAAGGTTTTTAATTTTCATACTTTTTTATATTCTTTTATTTTTATTTATTTTACCCAATAAATAATATATATATATATATATATATATGAGGTAAATATATGACTATATGAGATCAATAAACCTAATTTTTGTATCCAAACTCATTATATGTTTACACATTCCAGCGTTGATGCCCTCCACCTCCAACGCCCTCTGCTATCCACCTCCAACTCCGTTCTACAGTATTAAGTATGTTTGGACAAATATGTTATATTTTGGGTGGATCTAGCTAATGTCTTAATGTATGTGAATTCGAGGTTATTCAAAAGTTAATATATGTCCGTTTGTGTTTGTTTCTGTTCATGAATACTTCTTTGTGTTCATTTGTGTTCGTGTGCATTCATGAACAAAATAAACAAACGAACACGAACAGAAAATCTCGTTCGCTAAGCGTTCAGCCGTTCATGAACTGTTCGCGAACAAATAATTTTCTTAACAAATGAATACGAACAAGGCCTTGTTCGTGTTCGTTCGATTCGTTTGCAGCCCTACTGACACCGGAAGCTATCTTTGATGTAATTCTTATAATTATGGAAAGAAAAAGAATGGATTACCCTAAAAAAATATATAGCTAATAATTAATAGTTATTTATATGGTTGTAGTTGATTAATGTTAAGACAGTGGGTAATGGTTAATGCTTCATAAGGGGCATTTTTTGCCACATCATCATAATGTCCCTTCAAAGAATATATGTAATTGTTAACCCCTTTTAATGCCCTTTTAATCATTATACTTCCCTTTTTTTTTCTCCATTTTGGGTATTATACTAGAAATTCTCCTCCTTCTTCATGCCCCTATAATGCCCAAGGGGACAATATTAAGGGTGTTATCAAGCTCATTCATGTCCACATAATGCCCATAACACGTGGTCTAACAAAAGTGCATGGGGTGGTCATCACACCATCACTAATCAATCCTCATGCGTCATCTTATTTTATCACATTCCATTACAATTTACATGTGGTGATCATCACGCCCATCACTAAACTGGGAGATTGAATCATTCTAAGTTTTCACACTTAGAACGGAGGTCGTTATACATCTGGGAGATTGAATCACGACTCCGGCCGCGCCTCATTGACGCACCATCATTGCATGCTAACGATGATTTTGTAGACACAACATTTAATAAACGATAGGTTGGCTATGAAACTTGCGGGCAGGTTGAGAGAAATTAGTAGTAGCAAATTAAGGGGCTATTTGGTTGATTAAGTGCTGAATTATTAAGATGTCTGAATGGTTAAGAGGTCTAAATGGTTAAGTGTTGAATCATTAAGTTGGACCTTTTAATGGTTAGTATTCTTGTCCCATATTGTTTGGAGAGTCTCATTAAGGTTCAGTCTAGTTTAGTGCTTAATGGTTCAGTGCTTAATGATTCAGCCTTAACCATTCCATTCATAAGCTGGAACAAACGCACTAAATGCTGAATCATTTAGCGCTGAATGGTTCAGAGCCTTATTAAGAGGCTTACCAAACAACCCCTAAATGTTGCTAATGGAGATTAACTTGCTTGTGTGAGGATGTATGTGCCCCGAATTCCGGTGTGTAGAAACCATAGAGTGGTAAATAACTTCTTTTAAAATTAGTGATCCATTTTTTAACGACCAACAAACATATGTCCCGATTATCCGGGGTACCCACCAATCGGTTACAAAAGCACCCCATACGCCCCTGGGTGAAGACACGACTTAGATGCCTGCCCACAGGTAGCGCTGGGTAACTAGAACCCACAAAGCCACCAGTTCCGAGGAAAATCTGACCCCACACCCGCCCGAAGCCACGACAGTCGAAAATCAATGAAACCTGATGGGATCAAGGATTGAACCTGGCACCTCAATAAGGCTAGGCTTTACTCATCAGTTCTTATGTCACTCCACCACAAGGGTAAGGGCATTTGCAACATATGTTTGTTTGTAAACTGTTTCTTGTTAAATATTTTTATTGTTGAAATCATCACCGAAATGCGAGTATTTAAAGTGGCTTGTATGGGTGTTATATTAACTCATCTTTCGCCTCTTGGGTTGTGGCCCGACGGTAAGTAGCCTTGTCTACTTTGGACTTTTGGAGGATACTTAGGTTCAATCCTGGTTGGTGATGTAATCAGGTGTAATTTAATATATATTAAAAAAAAAACTCACCTTACGTCTAGAGATGGATAAATCGGTTTTTTTTACAAACCGGTCCGGGTTAAAAAAAACGGTTCTGTTTTTTTAATGAAGATAAAACCGGTTTTTTGCCCAACCGGTCCGGTTTTGGAACCGGTTTTTAGCACCAAACACAACTATCTATTGGCATCGATTTGGACCGGGTTTTTTCTCACACCGGGTGTCCAGGACCCAAAATGCTCGATATTACCTGTTTGTTTGTTTTTTTTTTTTTTTTTGTCAAAAACCGGTTCTTCTCCCAAACCGTTCTTCGAAACAACAAACCACTCTTTCTCTCCAAACCGGTTTACCGGGTTTTTTTTTTTTTTTTTTCTTGAAAAACTGGTGTATTTTTGTCCATCTCTACTTACGTCCACTCGTTGGTGTCCACCAAGAGTTTGTAGTATATTAATTTTTTTTTCCAATTTACAAACCATTTCCTAAACGGTGCGAACCCATGGGCCAAGGCTGAATAATGGTATATTTTCACCATAAGTTGGATCCAAAGTGCTTTAGGAAAAGAGATTTAAACATAAGGAATATTCTTTACAACACTAACTTTACGGTTGAATATTTGAAAGAAATAAAAAAGGCTAACATGTTATTTTATTCTTTTATGCATCTCCTTCGAGATGAAGAAAGCATATATAATGAAAACATTTGCAATCTATGGATTTTATCATTTATTTCATGATACTTTTAATATGATTCCATGCATTCTCATATCTATATCTATATCTATATCTAGGTAAAGTATATGGAGGAAACCCTCCTTATTTGGTAAACTCTGGAAACTCTGACTTCCCAACATTTTTTTTTTTTGAAAAAAATAGGGTATGTAATATACATTTTTTTAAGCATTTCGGGCCAAAAAAATCGAAAAAGCGCCGAACGGTTTTTTTTAAAAAAATAAAAAACGTCTACTGTTTACATATAGTTAACATATTGTTAACACCTGTTATTAGCGCTTAACATGTGTTAGTCAAAATTTTTTTTTTTTTTTTTTTTAAAAAGTACTCGGCGCTTTTTTAATTTTTTTGGCCCAAAATGCTTAAAATCATGTATATTACTTGCCCTATTTTTTTCAAAAAAAAAAAATATTGGGAACTCAGAGTTTCCAGAGTTTACCAAATAAGAAGGGTTTTCTCTATAACCATTCCCTCTATATCTATATCTATATATATATATATATATTGCAAATGGATTAATCCTACATGTCATGCTCTTATGCAATCTCTCCTTTGAGAGATGTCACATAAGATATGATGTGGCAACCCTAAACCAATTAAAAAAAAGAAACAAATATGATTTAACCTAATCTATTATAATCTTTAACCTAATCTATTAAATACATAATCTACTAAATCTAAATATTAAACCTTTATTATTTTATCTCTCGTGTTTCCTCTCATAACTTTTAAACGTTAATATCTTTTATATACGAGATTTTTTAAAGAAAAAAATTACACCAAATTAATGAGTGTTTTATTATCTTTCCAACGAGTACCATAGTGCTATATAAAAATCGGAGAAAAAAAATGACTATTTTTTGTAACCCGACAGGTATTGTGTCGGGTTTGGGATTAGTTTTAAAAAAATTATGGGTTTGGGTCGGGTCTGGGATTAGGTGATACCCGACCCGATTACCCGAAACAACATACCCAAATACCCGAACTACATACCCGATCATATACCCATGAATTTTTTAACGCATCACATAACCCTTAGACTAATGCGTTCGATATTTCAATAATTAACTTTTTTTTTCTTTTTTCATGTTCTTTTTAGAATGCTTCCGAATTCATTTGTAATGGCACTAGATTTATACCCGGCGCAGAGATTCGTTTTTTTATATTGGAATATGATAACTTATGGCAGAGATTTGTTTAAAATAATAATAATAATAATAATAATAATAGTAATAATAATATATTTTATTATGTTGTATTAGATATTTCAACCCGGAACGCTTCCGGGATAAAAACTAGTATGATATATTTGATTGTCAATAATGAGCGAGGAGAATGAATATGACCCACATCTCATCATCCATAGCCTGCCCTACAAAAACTGAACCTCTTTTCTGTTATTGACAAACCTATGCAATACATATAAGATCACATGCCATCCAGGAACATGCCATTACGCGTGCTCAAAGAGCGTCTGCAGTGCAGCGTTACTGCAGACGTCCACCCTACGGATGTTGACGTGGCTCCATTGTGATGAAGATTCAAGGACGATTACATACTCCCTTAACAAAACGTCTACGCCAAAGAACAAAGAAGCAGCAGCTCGTCCATGAAGGTCGGATCCAAGTGGCTCTATTCGTAAGCTTGACACGTTACAAGTGTACTAAAGTAAAACATGACCAAAGAGAATAACTTTTGATACTGACTTGATTTTGACAGATCAAAAATAACATATTTTGCAAATTCTTTGACCAAATAGTGAAACTACAAACACCCATACACCAAAAAAATGTGTGCCTGCTGGCCACTTGTATCTTATGCAGTAAAAGTTGTAACTTGCTTGTATAGAACAAACATATCAAAAATTCAAGTTTCAATGCTCAAACAATCTTTGCAACCATCTTATAAGTAAACCCAACAATATGGGGTCTAACAGAACTACACATATATATATATGCACTGACCTGTCCTAAACAACGAAAATTTTTGGTAACATTTTCAAGGGCCAACTCATCTTCATATTATACGAATTACGGTTCTTGAGCTTGCCCAAATTATTGGTGAGGTTTTAAATTCACTGAACAAGATCTGTGATTTTCTGATAAAATATGGAGAAATCACACCCGCTTGCGCTTTAGCTATGTAATGAATTAAATGCATCCAAGAGAAATCAATCTAGGGTTTTTAACAAACTTATCTTCTAGTGAATGAGAACCTGCAAATAAACTAAAAAATACATGTTAGTTAAAACTTGATGCTAAATTGCTAATCAAAGACAAATTCCTCTATTTTAGTGATTAGTAAGATATAGTTTAAGATATATGATTAAAACATATAACCAAATGCAATCTAGGCCAAGGTTCATTTACAAATCCATCCTATTGGCAGATCTAAACAAACAAGTGGAAGGATAAACTGAAAACCCCCTTGAGTTAAGAAAGCCCATGAAAAATCATGTTACGAAACTTTTTTTTTAAATTACATGATGTTACATGTTTCTAAGCGTTTTGAATAAAAAAAATCAAAAAATCGCTGAAGTCTATGCATATGCAGACTTCACCAAGAAACATAAAACTAGAGGAAAAAACTAACCAGAACAGCTGCTTCTCAAACTACAAAAACTGCAAGAAGTGCATGCATCAGAGCCCAATACAGAATAAGACTTAGACGAAGAGCAGGCTGTCGCATCAATGTCCTATCACATGAAACCCTGAAAGGTAACATTTATTAAATACAAAAAAAAAAGATGAATCATGAATTGTATAGAAACCTCATACACAAATAATGAAACACACACATACACGCGCACGTATGAATGTATATAACTATATATAGATATTAGAGAAAGAGAATATACCATAAGCCATCAACAAAGTCTGTAACAGGCCTAGTGAATCTTGGGACAAATTTTGATGTAGTAAGAGACTTGAAACCATGAGCTGGGTGAACAAAATAAAAAGTAGTTATTAGCCTTTGAAATAAATTACTACTATACCCTCAAAACAATTTCTTGATTCTCTTATCAGAAATATTGAAAAAGAAGAGACAAATTCTTCGCTTTCAACTTTAATTTCAGACCGGATGATATTCAGGTTTTTGATTTTGTAAGCAAAATATAACGGATACCTTTATCATCATCGTCATCATCCAATTTATCTCTATCATCTGAATCCACGTCATCTATAGAAATGGCAAGCTGATCGTTATTTACTTTGCGCAAGCTTCGAACTTGAGGTGCCATGGAGGTCCCTTGTGATGGCCATTTATTCAACTGCAAAAAAAGTTATAAATATTTCATTATGTTCATGAACCTGAATGATTTTATTTGTAACTCAGTTAATGGGCTATAAAGTTAAAAGATCACTTACAAGAGGTTCAACTTCAACAATTTCAGAGGTCGCAGATGTCGGTTGTGGAGAAGAAACTTCATTTTCATGCAAACTTAATCGAGATTCCTTTTCCCTCAAAGAACGTATCAACTCATCAACTTTGCTTCTCTCTATGTGCAATTGATCCTCTTTGCTTTGTGCCACTTGACGTAAATCTTTTAATTCCAAGATTATGGACATGATTTGCTTCTTAAGTATTTCCTTCTGTTCTTGACCCTGTTCGTTTTTGTTATCGTCAAGATTCACATCACGAGTTACTACTCCAGGAGCCATTAAATCCAACCAAGTCAAAATGTCTTGGATATCGATCAAACCCCTTTCATCAGTTTTCAGTGCTTGCAAGGAATCGCTGGTGATACGTGTAATTTCATCCCTCAAGAACGAGATTTCTGAATCGCGTTCTTGAAGCTGAGATTGAAGCTGGTCAACTTCAGAAACTAGTGTTTCAGATAAATGGTGAAGCTCATCAAATTTGCTCACGGTTATTGAAAGCTTTTTTAAAGCTTTTCCACGAGCTGCCTCAGCACTTTCCAAATCAAGATTTTTTTGATTAACAAGTCGTTCCAATTCGGTGATTTTGTTTCTCAAGTCTTCCATTTGGGCCTCCTCTTCATCAAGAGCCTGCAACAAAGCTTCATTTTCTGCAATCAACAAATGAAATTTGTTAAAATCATTAACGTTGGTTCATCGTAAATTATATAATCAAAAAATGGTGTGCAATCAAGATCAAGACCTTGTTCTTTTGCTGTCGATGATTCTGTAAGTGATTTGACTTTCTCATGTAATTCAACCAATACGGATTCTTGACCTTCTAGCTCTTTGATCCTTTGTTCCAACAAGTTACACTGATCCTTCAAATCATTTATATGAGCTTTTGCAGATTCAAGTTCTTGCAAGTGGCTCGTGGCAGCTGCTTCAGCTCGCTTAATCTGGCTCACAAGTTCCACAGAGATTCTATCTTTCTGAACATCTTTTTCTGTAAGTTCTTTTTGTAAATTAGAAATTGTAGCCTTCATTTCCTTTAATTTAACTTCCACATTTTCAATCTGATTACTGTGATAATCCTTCACAGCCGACAATAATCTGTTCACAATATTCGTGACACCTTCTTCAGAGACGGAAATGGTTTCTCCACTTAGAAAATCTTCAACCAAAGAATCATCTGCAACCATTTCTCCTTTGCTTTTCTGGATTTCTAGAACGGAATTATTGCAAGCTTCAAACAAAGTTGAAATATATTTACGTAGCATTACATTTTCAGTTTCTTTTTGTTTTCCCGTGGATTCTAACCAAGCAATCTCTTCCTTTGCAGAGTCGAGGGAATGTTTATGGGAAGTAATCTCTTCATAAAGAGTTGGTACTGTCTCACATAAAAGGACAGCTTGTTCATGTAGGGATTTTGAATGGCTCTGCAATTTTTCTTCAAAAGAATCAATTTTAGTAATTAACTCTTGCATGTGGAACCCAACAAACTTCCATAAATCAATAATGGTGTTGTCATTGTGTAGCTCTTCCGTTTTGTTGTCGAAGAAAGATTTAAACAGAGCATTGACCTGAAGAGGGCATCTAATTAGAAGTGTAAAGGAGTAACCATATAACATGTGAATAGACCAACAAGCATAAGAGCTCTTCTTCCAGTTAACTTTATTATAAGAGAATCACTAATGAGTAGTGATAGCTGGAACAAATAAATGGGTTGTTTGGTAACAGGTCAAACTAAAAAAAAAAAAAAAAAAATAGTGCAACAGAAAACAGGTTAGGTCGAATTTAGACAACCTGAAAAACTTTAGGCCCAAAATTTGAACTTTTACATAAATAACAAGTGTGTCAAATATGATAATAAAAAATATATTAATTATCGCACGTTTTTAACAAAACTATTTAGGAGGTTGTGTGCATTAAAAATAAACTTTGGGCGCCATTTCACCTGTTTCCTCAAGGCAGAGTCAACCCATCCATAAGTAGATGGGCCAAAATGTCATCTCTAATAACTAAGATAACATGATAAGAGATCGCCTTCAATTGTAACATCAATACATCATTATTTATCGCTGTCGAATAAGTGTGTTGTGTGCATGTGTGTGTGTGTAATGGTCTCTAAAATAGTATTGAGTTGCAAGATTAACTTAAAAAGATAAGGAACAGATGCAACTGATTGCTTACCTTGGACTCTGACCTGGAACTAATGCCACCATGAGAACTGGTTAGGGTTTGACCACCAGCATTAGAAGCATCATTTGATTCCAGTGATAGCTTAACACCAGCTTCAAGATTATAAAGATACTCCAAGTCTTTAGGCAAGACATTATCAAGCAGATTGTAGATTTTGCTTAATCCGGGACTTAACTGCTCTATACAAGATTTCAAATTTGTAAGTTCAGAAAACTGGCTATTTCTTTCCTCCGAATGAAGAGCAGATAACTGTTCTAAACGTGTTAGAGATTCACGATTAGAAGCTTCTGCTGAATCCCTTTGCCTTGATAATTCTGAAATTTCTTCTAGAAGATCTTCATTTCTTTCTTGTACTTCATTCAACTCGGCAAGAAGTAATTCAGCAGCTCTTTTGGATTTTCTTGAATCTTGTTCAGCAGACGACATTGCAGCTTGTAAATCTTGAATTACTTTGTCAATTTGTTTCATTTTCTCAAATGGTTCACTAGTTCTCGTATCAACGCCAAGATCAATCTCGGCCAAAGCACCTAAAATCATGCTCATTGTGTTTCTTTTATCATACAGCTCATTCTCGGATTCTTCTAGACGGTCTTTCAGGGATCGAATTTCAGAATCTTTATTTTCCACCAATTCTTGTGAAGCAAATATATCATTCATCTTCTGCTGGAACTCCAAAATTGTATTTTCCCGAACTTTAATTTCTTCATTCAAACGGTCAACCTGAGAGGTCAGATCATTGATGGTTTGCTTCATACTGTCTCGAACTTGAACCAAAGATTTCCCTTTTCTAACTGCAACATTTAACTTCTCTTTAACTGAAGCAGTCTTCTGCTCTTCCTGGAAAAGCAAATTCTTTAATTCTTGATTCTTTGACTCTAATTCTTTAACTTCATCGATCAAAGTTTGACTTTTTTCCACAAGTCTCTCTCTTTCATCATTCACTTGCATCAACTCACTTTGAACCGCCTCCAGCTTTCTTTCCAACTCCTCATGCATGTTTAACTTCTCTGTAACTGCAGCAGTCTTTTGTTCTTCCTCCACAAGTAAATTCTTTAATTCATGATTCTTTACCTCTAATGCTTCAACATCATTGATCAAAGTTTGACTTTTTTCCACAAGTCTCTCTCTTTCATCCTTCACTTGCACTAAATCACCTTCGACCGCCTCCAGCTTTCTTTCTAACTCCTCATGCATGTTTAACCTCTCTTTAAGTGTAACTGTCTTCTGCTCTTCCTGCACAAGTAAGTTCTTTAATTCTTGATTCTTTACCTCTAATGCTTCAACTTCACTGATCAAAGTTTGAGTTTTCTCCACAAGTCTCTCTCTTTCATCCTTTATTTGCACTAAGTCACCTTCAACAGCCTCCAGCTTTCTTTCCAATTCCCCTTGCATGCTTGACTGGTCAACACTTTTTTCTTCATACCCGGTGATTTGTTTGTCTGCTAGCTTCCTCAGTAATCCTTCCAGACACTGTATATCACTTGTATTTGAATCAAGATCTTCCATTTCTGAAACTTGAAGCATCTCCTTAACTAAATCCTGCAGCCGCCTTATTTCACCATGAATATGATTTATATGCTCCCCATCCACAGATTTTTCATCCAATTTTAAATGCAATGTACGAACTTCATTTTGAAGTTTTTCATTCTCGATTTCGTATAATGAAGCTTTCTCAGAAATTTTATTATAACCATGGCTTTGAGCTTCCAAACTAGCAGACAGCTGTTCTCGTTCGTCTGTGATTACCTTTAGAGTTGACTCAAGGTCAACTAATCTCCTTTGGCTCTCTTCAAGATCAGCAGCAAGTGATCCATGGATCTTTTCCAGTTCACTATTATCTTGCTGAAGGAGCGCACAACGGTCATTCGACTCCAAAAGAGCAACTCTTAACCAATCGATTCTATCTTCTGGCTCTAGTGATCTAAACTGTGAAGGCATATTTATCTTATCTAAAACTTCTTCCCACCTCTGCACCAGATTATTTCTCTCCATTAAGGATTGTTCTAGCATCTCATTTTGCTCAGCCAAGCCGTAAAACTTATTTTGAAGTTCATCATAATTTCTTCTCAATTCATCATCAAGACCTGAAGAAGTTTCTAGATCTTCTCTCCAACCATCCATACCCCGTGAACCAGATTCAGGATACAAACCATCCATATCCCGTGAACCAGATTCAGGATTCGAACGGGTTCTCTCAATTGTACCCGGTTGATTTGATACAGGAAAAGAGTTTTGAGATTGAGAAACTGCTTTTGCTAACCAATCAATTTTGTCAATGATATCCCTAACATGGAAATCTTCCGGAAGGTCCAAATCTTCAAGAATTTCTTCAATTCTCTGAAGAACAGAATCTTTAAGAAGAAATGATTCTCTCAATGCAGTAGCTGAATTCCGAATGTAAGAAAGCTCGGATTCAAGAGCTTCCATCCTCTCGCCGGCTTCAGAATATGTTCTAAGTTTTGTTTCGGTTTCTTGAAGTGTGGCATCTTTCAACTGTAATTCATGCAAGCATTTCTCCAGCTCGTTGGACGTTGCTGCAAGATTCTGTTTTAAACTTTCACGTTGTTGAATTAGACCTTTTCCTTTTGTGACAGCAATGTGGAGTTTTTCCCTCAAAGCAGATACACGTTGCTCAGATTGACTAAGTTCGGTTTCCTTTAACTGTGTTTCAGATTGATGAATAACAACTTGCTCCATTGCAGCATTCAAACTTTCTTTCAAAACGTGACTTTGGATTTCGTATGAAACAATGGAGGATGTTAAGTGGTCTATTTCATTCTGCAGATCGATCAACTTCGCTTCATTGAACTTCAAATTCTTAAGCAGATAATGAATTACAGACTCCAAGTAAGACAGTGGATCATCTGGTTGGAAGTCAATGTTGTCTAGTGTAACCAAACACTGAATATTTTCAATCAGCTTGAGAATAACGTCAGGATTAATGCACCTTTTATTTAATTCTTCCATATCTTTCATCCTTCTCGATAACTCCACATTGTATTCTCTGTTCTTGGATTCAAGTTGTGCCCGTTCATGCAGAATCATTATTAATTTTTCAATTAACACGTCATAATTGCTGATTTCTAGATGATCCAGCTGCTCACTTGCAGTATCATCTTCACGTTGTTCTGTTGGCGGGCCCGAATCTTCTACAATTTTCTGAAGATTATCAAAAACTTTATGTATTACGTAGGATGATAGCTCATTCCTTCCTTCTAAATCCTTGTTCTTCTCAGTCATATGATCTGCCTGCTGTTGTAGTTCATCCACTTGTTCCTGCAATTCTTGAATTCTTGATTCAGAGTTGGATAACTTTTCTTTAAGCTCGGAGCTCTTTGTTCTAGTAGCAATCACTTCCTGTCTCAAGTTTTCACATAAAATTACAAGTTCACCCTTTTTGGCTTCAACAGTGAACACATATTGCTTCAAATATTCATCCAAGATCACATTTCTAAAAAACGTTTCCTCCAAACGGTTACTGAGTTCTTCTAATTTGCTGTCAGGTGGTAAAGTACTAGTGAGATTAACATTTTCCTTGCTGAGTTTTTCAAGAAAGTGGGCTCCATCTTTCGAGTCAGCCATGGACTTCTCATGTTCCACCTGTAGATCATTCATTAAGCTTTTGCAATTAGCTACTTCGGCCAAAGCCGCTTCCCTTTCAACCGTCAAACGGATGACTTCTTCTTCAAGTCTGGTTTTCTCTTTCATAACCAAATCAAAATTCTCACTTAATTTAGCAATTTCTGCACGTAAACTTTCCACCAATTGCTGTGATTCTGATAATTCCAAAGAAAAATTCTTACTACTGTGGACCAACTGCTCATTAAAATTGGCATTCTCTGCCTGGGATAACTCCAGTAAAGATTTGCAATTGGTTAATTCTGTCAAAGCCGCCTCCTTTTCAACGGTCAACTGGTTGACTTCTTCTTTAAGTGTCGTTTCCTCCTTAGCTACCAGTTCAAGATTCTCATTTAATTTAGCAATTTCTGAACGTAAACTCTCCACCAAATCTTGAGATTCCAACAACTCCATAGAAAATTTCTTATTCTCATTCAGAAGGTGCTCTTTCTCCTCCTTTTCAACAGCCAAACGGTTAACTTCTTCACCAAGTCTGGTTTTCTCTATTGTTACTAAATCAAGATCCTCACTTAATTTAGCAATTTCTGCACGTAAACTTTCCACGAATTGCTGTGATTCTGATAATTCCAAAGAAAAGTTATTGCTGCTGTGGACAAATTGCTCGTTGAAATTGGCATTCTCTGCCTGGGATAACTCTAGTAAAGATTTGCAATTTGTCAATTCCGTCTCAGCCGCCTCTTTCTCAACGGTCAACTTGTTGACTTCTTCACCAAGTCTCGTTTCCTCCTTTGTTACTAATTCAAGATTCTCATTTAATTTAGCAATTTCTGAACGTAAACTTTCCACCAAATCTTGAGAATCCAACAACTCCATTGAAAACTTCTTATTCTCCTTCACAAAGTGCTCTTTCTCCTCCATTTCAACAGTCAAACGGTTGACTTCTTCTCCAAGTCTGGTCTTTTCTTTTGTTACCAAATCAAGCTTCTCACTTAATTTAGCAATTTCTGAATGTAAACTTTCCACTAAGTGCTGTGATTCTGATAATTCCATAGAAAATTGTTCAGTATTGTGGACAAATTGCTCATTTAAATTTGTATTCTCTGCCTGTGATAATTCCAGTAAAGATTTGCAATTTGTTAATTCTGTCAAAGCCGCCTCCTTTTCAACGTTCAACTGGTTGACTTCTTCTCCGAGTCTTGTTTCCTCCTTTGCAGCCAATTCGAGATTTTCATTTAACTTAGCAATTTCAGAACGTAAACTTTCCACCAAATCTTGAGATTCCAACAACTCCATAGAAAAATTCTTTTTCTCCTTCACAAAGTGCTCATATTCAGAAACATAACTTTCTTTTTCTTCTTCCAGTTTAGCTCTCTCCACCATTACAAGAGCTAGACTTTCTTTGGTGTTGGCATTTTCAACTTGTGATACTTCAAGTAAAGATTTGCACTCCATTAGATCTTTCTTAAATTTTTCATTCTCCAGACTCAAATCTCCTTTCTCCTTCTCTAGTTTATGCTTCTCCTCAGTCAATGAAAAAACATTCCCACTCAGGTTTTCATGTTTCGCCTGCACTTCTGACAACAAATTCTTGCTGTCAACCAATTCGGATGACACATTTGACAACTCATGTTCAGACCTCTTAAGTTCAAGCTGGAGCTTCTCCAATTCACTTGTAACTCTGTCCAGTTCAGACCTACATGCGGCAAGCTCTTCAGAGAGAATTTTGTTCTTCCCTTCAACATCACGAAGAGAAGCACAAATAGATGAATTCTCATGATCAATTTTCTTCCGTACATCACATTCTTCACATAGCTGCAAATGAGTCAACTCTTTTTCAAAATTTTGGATATATAGCTGCTCTGTAAGTCTCTCACGGAACTCCACAGAGTCACACTTCATATCACCATCATTCTTCAAATCTCCACCATTAACCGCCTCTCTTCCCGCCATCACAAACCTAAGTTCATCTTCACTTAGAAGCTGTAACGCCTTTGCAAGCTGAGTGAGGCTAACTGGACTGTACTCAGAATCACCCGATCTATGTGACAACTTTACACCTCCATCGTCATGAAATCCCCCCGTGCCATCTTCCTTTGGCTGAATTGTAGATCCAGGACCAGAAGATTGGAGCCCAGTTGAAGAACTCCAATCCATGTTCTTAACACCCGCCATGTCATCATGGTCATTAGTTTGTTCTGGAGCACTGTTTGCATATTCAATCTTAGTATCTTCTTCCAATTCCCTTGAACTAACTTGATCTCTATCCTCCTTTTCAAAATGTATCAAACTGACAGTATTATCTGGTTCTGATGAACATGAATGATCATGTTCCTGCATTGCTCCTACCAAACAAAAAAGAGGTTTAATTTAGAAAATTTGGGGACCCATTTTCATAAATAGTTAAAGTATATATGTTGGTAAGAAATGGTAGTTGAGAACAAGAGAATACAGGCACAACCTACATCTGGTACCTGATCTTCCCCACTTGCAGCTTTCACTTCACCTGCTTTACCAGCAAAATTATCAAGTACAGCCTCCAAACCAACAGGTGTTACAGACACGTAATCACTTTCAGGTTTTTCTTCAATATTAACTGTTTTTAGAGAAGAAGAAGCAGGCACTGCATCATCAAGATTAGAACTTTGAAGGTTTTCATCTGGAACCAAAGTATTAATTGACACATCAGTCTCAGAAACTTCTGTTGGTAAATCTGATGTGGATGAGAGATCAGAAGTTGTCACGTCAGCATTAGATGAATCAACAAGCTCTGTGGCTGAATCTTGAACAGGCACTTGTGTCTCTAAGGTCTCTGCCAATTGTTTCTTTCCCTTTGTTTGTTTAGCAACCGAAGATGATTCATCAGTAACCACATCAAGGTCAGGTTTATTAGCCTTACCTGAGGATTTACTGCCTTTACCATCCTTCTTCTGCCGATATTGCTGAAGCTGATAAAAGCACACAAACAATGTCAAAACCAAATTTTACTGCATATACAGGGTACCCTAGAAATCTTTCTGTTTGAAACTTATAACTCTTTCATGCTATGACATTGGGGCAAAACCAACCAACATTCAGAACTCAACATATCAGTTTGCACTTTACATTTTGGCACCAAACGGCACCATAAGTAAGATGCCCGTCAATTAATTTTGCTTATTATAATATAGCATAAGCTATTAAATAAAGGTTTTTTTGCAAAACAGCCAGGCTACTTCTTTGTGATTCATCAACTTGACAGTACGCTTTTCCCGGATAATTAATTAAAAAACAAGCTCCCGGTTTTCCCATTGAAGATTCATTCACATTATAACCAACAGGCTCGTAATATAACTAAAAGTTATAAGCTTGTGTGGCAATAGAATTGATTTTCAAAATCAATCAGGCAGCAACACACACCAACACTAGGATTGACAACTAGGACAACGAGATAAAATAATAACTTGGTTGTCTATAGCTTGACATGCACCGTATGTATATTTTAACTTTAGTATGATTACATATAATCATAATTCTAACTAAATACGCAAATGTAGCTACAGGTAAAGATATCAATCAGCAAGAATAGTTATACTAAATCAGTTCATTCCAACATAATGACATATTATATATCCAGTTTGTATGACGAAAACGAAGCCAGTCCACCACTTACATTTCATAAGAATATGAGATATACACTATCAGTGGAATTAGTGACCAATGACTACTAGATTGTTTTTCTTTTAATCAAACCTTGCTAATAGGGTTCTGATCTGATCTCTTAAAACGTCTAGATTCTAGAACATTAATAATGAAATACACAAACACAAATGTGACAAATTACCAGCACTATAATTTGGCTGGCTATTCAAATAAAGTGGAAATTGCAGAAAATGCAAATAAGGGATTAACAATAACAAGGAGTTTGCATTGCATTTTCAATATAACTATTGCTACTTGGAGAACCAGAACCAGATTGTCAAGTGGCTAATTCACAAATGGGCAGGAAATTTTATATTTAGCTCAATCATCTGTTTCTTACACCAACGCGTTACTCACTTTTAAAATCAACTACTTGCACCCTAACTAATCGAAAAATCACACCCGTAAGGCGTAATCTATCATCTACAAAATTACGCGAAGAAGAATAAACTTCGTCAAGGCAGCCGTGGCAAGTTTACTATCATGAAAACAGCATTACGTTCAGCATTACAGTTCCTTTATGCAAATTAATTTTAGTGTTCTGAGTAACCTTGACCAATCGATTTCCCCCAAATTAAAAATGTCAAAAGTATACAAAAACCTAAGTGATATACCAACACTAACAAGAACAATCAAATCTGTATTAATATAGTAAGCTACATCACTAAACTCAACAAACATCAACTCTATATCTCTATTAAATGATCAATTCCATCAAACAGTAAATAGCAATTCCAGCTAACAACAAAGACAAGTATAAGTAACCAAAAAACCCAACCTTTTTACGGCCAGCAGCAAGCAGATCGGTCCTGTTTTTATTCTTATCCATCAATACTAATTGCTATTTAAATCCTCAAAGCCCAGATCATGTTATTGATCTAAACGAACGACGTCTAGATCATAAAACACCGGCAAATGGAGCAATTGGAGATTATTAATTGCGTCACGGAACTCAAAAGGTGGAGAATTGGTAATAATAATAATAATAATAATAGATCGGGTATTGTGAGAAGAAATTAGGGGATTGGAGTTAACCTTTGAGCTGGTTATGGGATTTGGAAGATGATGGTTGTTGAAATCGAAAGCGTTTTTTTGGTTAGATCTAAAATGTTTATTACGTTTCTGAGTAATGAATAAAATGGAGGAGTTTGTTTGTTAGGGTATCTTTCAAGATTACGCTTTGGTTGGGGGTTGTTTTCATAAACCAAAGTGTCAAGGTAAAAGTCTGGATGATAACATCATGTTTTAAATAGAATGCTACATCTTTATTCATATTTGTAGCTGATTAAATTTGAGATTAAAAATAAAAATTATGATTAAAATTTCGTTATGTTTATTTTATCATAATTATAGCTAGGAATGTGAATTTCTGACACGACACGAATCTAACATGAAATTAGCGGGTTTGGGTTTAGTCTAAATGGGTTCGGGTCAACCCAGGCAGGTTAACGGGTTGACCCATTTAAACTATTTATGATATATATTGTTTTTTTTTACAATATGTTTTATGTTATAAATTAAATTAGTTAGGTATTTTACTTATAACTTAAAATAGAAATTGGTATGAGATTTTATAAATAAAACATGGGGAAATGGAATCTAATAATCCCAACTTTAGGGGGTTGGAAGGCTGCAGTCCCAACTTGCAACTTGTACCACAGCAGTCCCAACTTGTCAACTATTTAATTTGGTTGGCCCCAGACTAACTGGGGTTAACTTTTTCTGTTAAATGCCACGTGGGCATCCCACGTGGCAGTCCTACGTGTCAAAAAATGCTGGTCTGTCAAAAAAAAGGGTGGGGCCATGTCCACGTCATATATTTATAATGTTTTAATGTTTTTTTAAAAAAAAGAGGGGCCCACAAATTTAATAATAATAATAATAATAAAGAATTATATATATAATATATATACATCTTCACCCCTACATCTTCTTCTTCATCATCTCTTCATCATCATCATCATCTTCACCCCACCACCATCAACCACCGCCACCGCCGCCATCTGCAACCACCTCCACCGCCTGAACCCACCATTCTTCTTAAAACCCCATCAATCGTCACCACCTGAACCCTAATCTGAAACCACCGCCGCCATCAACCACCTGAAACCCTAATCTGAAACCACCGCCGCCATCAACCACCTGAAACCCTAATCTGAAACCACCGCCGCCATCAACCACCTGAAACCCTAATCTGAAACCGCCGCCGCCATCATCCGTATGGGCAAACAGGTTATCCTTTTATTTTAACCTCTATTTTCTACTTTATAAGCTTCTCAGTTCATCTCGTTTCTACGATCTGGTGTACTTTAAACAAATCAAATTACTTTCTGTATGTTTGATTACTTATTTGATTGTACTGCCATACGGAGGGTGGTGGTGGTGTTTGTGGTTTGTGGTGGTGGTTGTGGTTCAGTCGGGTCAAGGAGACGGGGGTCATGAGGTCGGGTCAACAGAGGAGGAGGAGGAGGAGGGAGGGTGGTGGTGGTGTTTGTGGTGGTGAACAGAGGAGGAGGAGGAGGAGGGAGGGTGGTGGTGGTGGTGTTTGTGGTGGTGAACAGAGGAGGAGGAGGAGGGAGGGTGGTGGTGGTGTTTGTGGTGGTGTTGGTGGGTGTCGTCGGAGATGGTGGTGGTGGGTGTCGTCGGAGATGGCAGGTGGTGGACAGTGGTGGCAGGTGGTTGTTGTGGTGAAGATGATGAAGATGTAGGGGTATATATATATATATATATATAAATTCTTTTTTATTATTATTTAAAGATTTTTTTTAAATAATTAATAGATTTTTTTTTAATTAAAAACAAGTGGGACCCATGTTTTTTTGCCAACTGGACAGATTTTGCCACGTAGGACTGCCACGTGGGATGCCCACGTGGCATTTAACAAGAAAAAGTTAACCCCAGTTAGTCTGGGACCAACCAAATTAAATAGTTGACAAGTTGGGACTGCTGTGGTACAAGTTGCAAGTTGGGACTGCTGCCTTCCAACCCCCTAAAGTTGGGATTATTATATTCCATTTCCCCATAAAACATATATGTTTTATATATGTTTGTGTTTTTTGGAGTAAAATTTTAATTTTAATACATTAGTTTGCAAAAAAATCAGGTTGAAAAGGTCAGGTTCGGGTCAATCCGAGAATATTCAGGTCGGGTTCGGGTTCATATGTATCTCACAATTTTCGGGTTCGGGTTCATGTAAAATTTTCGGCCTGTTAAGCACCCCTAATTATAGCTGATACTTAGATTTTTATATTCATGTGTTGCTTTCAACTTTATGATGTGTTTTGATGTCCCGTAATTTTGATTTTGTTGTATATCATCTATCTTTAATGTTTATTGAGTTAATTGTTATGAATCTACTTATAATTGATACTTTTTTACATTCACAATTCCTAATCCATTAACATTTACATAAATTATCCATTACAGTATGTAACTTTTTTAACATCTTTGGTGCTAAAATGTCATATTGAGAAAATAAAAAAAAAAATCAATGTATCGTGGAAGCCGGTTGGGTAAAGCATTCTTTTGTGTCTTTTGTTTATTTTTCTTTCCCCAAGCATCAAGTTTGTCAAAATGTCATATTGAGAAAATAAAAAAAAAATCAATGTATCGTGGAAGCCGGTTGGGTAAAGCATTCTTTTGTGTCTTTTGTTTATTTTTCTTTCCCCAACAAAGATGATGTTATGATTTTCGACCGTGGTCTCTCGTATGCTCAAATCCGAGAAATGATTAGGTAAGTTGTTTATTTCTATTTTTTGCACAAATTCAAATCTAGCAAACATATCATATTTGAAAGCATATTATCAAACTTTTTTTTAGCTAAAAGGGCCTCAAATTTAAAATTCGTTTTAGGCCCCAAAATGATTGAACCGGTCCTAGTTAATCACGTAACACATTGATCGGCATCGGAGTACCGATCAAAAATAAAGAATTTATGTGTCCTATTTACCTAAAGCTAGTTATGGAAAACAGGGTGTCGAACCACAAAGCGTTAGTCGTTGGCTTCTAACTTAAGTTGACTTGAAGACATGAAAAATAAAATTTGAAAGTCATTTGATTGTTTGATAAAAAGAAACTTGCATAAACACGTAATTTAACTAGAACTAATTATCAGTATTAAAAAGAATAGTCACTTTTGGTTTCAAAGTTTAATCATCAGCTAGCAAGACTTGTTAATTTGTTAGCGACATGATAGATTACACAGACATAACCTAAAGCAAGCTTATATTAATTAGATAATGAAATACAATTACATCATTGACACATCTAAAGTTTCTATAGAGTGGAATGATAACAACATGTAATCATCATCTCATCACAATTCATGACAAATCTCAAACCATGGAACATCTACAATACTCCTATAATCTCTCTAAGGTAGAATGATACTAACGGAGACTTCTACATTCAAATTATGCTTCTAATTGATATAAAACATGAAAATGTTAACACAATCATAAACAGCCACGTGAAAATGCATATAATTATCCAAACATTCATGCAACAAACATAAATTAGGTCTTACAAGTCTTGATCAAACCATTACACCAGTTTGTGCCTATGAAATGTTTAACCAATCATGATCTTCATTAGGACCGGATGATTGATTCGGAAATATATATGATAAATCTTCAATTAGAACTTTGAAAATCTTCCCTAGTGTCGTCCTTGAAGTCTCTAGGCCAAGAATGATTGAAAAATCCCGAAAAAACTACTTTAAACTCGTCGAAAACCGACTCGAACCGTTTTTGTGATGCACCCGGCGTATGGAACGTCGGGTCAGCAAACCAAACGCCCCCGGATGACCGTGAAATGTTGGTTGAGTGTCAAAGTGAACGACAGGGTGGTCCAAACAAGCCTATATCCATTTCCTTGAGTTCCTTTGATGTGTCTAAAGCTCCATGTGATGCGTTTATAATACGGAACCATCATGCAATCTTCCACCGCTACTCTACGTGTGAAAATGCACCAAAGTAGCATGTCTTTGATATAAATTCAATGCTAAAACACACACACATACACACATATATATACCATTTAACTAATAAATTTATTATGGTAAATGATTTTGTCTTTCTTTTACAGTGATAATCATACAATGGAAAAAAGCAAGATATAAATACTAAAATGAAAGACTCCATGCTAAGGAAATGAACGTGATTGAAGGAAGACCAATAGGAGATTAGCATGATTTGTGGAGGACTAGTAATGGACCGAGATATGATGATCACAAGGAAAAAAGGAAGGTGGTTACGGTGATTGACATGATGATCTTGCCATTTTTATTACTCCCCCTCAAGTTGAGGCGTGAAGATCTCGAATGCCCAACTTGTCAAGAAGTGTACGAAAGTGTTGAGTTCCCAACGGTTTGGTTAATATGTCTGCAATTTGCATCTTGGTGGATATTTCCATGGGTTGTATCTCCCTTGACTCTACCCGTTCTCGAACAAAAAAAAACAATCCATTTCGACATGCTTGGTACGTTCGTGAAATACGGGGTCGTTAGAAATGTGCCGTGCGGCTTGATTATCACAAAACAATTGCGTTGGACCAGTGCTGGGAATCCTGAGTTCTGTTAGCAGCCATCTGACCCACAAGATTTCACTCACAGTCGTTCCCATTGCCCTGTATTCTGCTTCAGCAGACGATCGAGAAACAACGGATTGTTTCTTGGATTTCCAAGATACCGGTGATCCTCCTAGAAGGAGGAGGTATCCGGTTCTTGACCTTCTTGTAATGGGGCATCCAAGCCAGTCGGAGTCACAATAACCCGTGAAATTTGTACCTCCTTCTTTGGTGAGAAGAATGCCTTGACCAGGTGTGGTTTTCAAGTATCGTAGGACTCTATGGGCTGCATCCAGGTGGCCTCATCTTGGGTCACTCACGAACTGGCTAAGAACATTTATAGTGTAGGCGATGTCGGGACGGGTAGCTTGTAAGTAGATGAGTTTCCCAATTAGTCATCTATACTCGTTGGCATCAACACGAGGATCATCATGGCATTTGTCAAGTTTCAAGTTTTGTTCCATTGGGAAGAGACTTGGACGACATCCCAACATGCCTGTCTCTTCCAAAAGATCGAGGATATACTTGCGTTGATTCAGCACCATTCCTTGTTTCGTCCGAGTAACTTCTATGCCGAGAAAGAACTTTAGTGGGCCGAGGTCTTTTATGCTGAATTGATCATCTAGAAATTGTTTTGTTGCGTTTATTTTGCCCAAATTGTCTCCCACAAGAATAACGTCATCCACATAAATGAGGGCAGCAATGAAAACGTTTTCTTCCTTGTATAAGAACAAGGAATGGTCTGCCTTTGATTGCTTGAACCCAAGACTTTGTAAGGACATAGTGAATTTTTGGTACCAATTACGAGACGCCTGTTTGAGCCCATAAAGTGACTTTTTAAGTTTACAAACCCAATTGTCATTTTGTTTTCTGAATCCCTGAGGAACCTTCATGTATACTTCTTCATGCAGGTCTCCATGGAGAAAAGCATTGTTCACGTCTAGTTGGTGAACATGCCATTCTTTCTTCACTGCTACTGCGAGAAGCATACGAACAGTGACTAGTTTTGCCACCGGTGCAAAAGTGTCATGGTAGTCGACCCCCTCCATTTGTGTGTATCCTTTTGCCACGAGACGTGCCTTGCATCTTTCTATTTCTCCATTTGGTTTGAACTTTATTTTATATACCCACTTTGAGTCTATGGCACGCTTTCGTTTTGGTAGTTCTTGAAGTATCCAAGTTTCGTTTGCTTCTAGCGCATGAATCTCCTTCTTCATAGCTTCCACCCACCTATGATCCTGAATGGCTTCCTCAAAATTTTTAGGCTCGTTATTTGAAGTAATGGCCGTCATAAACGCTTTATGTGAGTTAGTAAAATTGTCATATGAAACGTAATGTGCTAAGGGATGTACCGTAGAGGGCTCGTGATTGGACGTGGGTGATGAGTGTTCAGGATTTAGAGATGGTGGTAGCTTCACTTCATAATCATTTAATCGAGCTGGCCTGTTACGACTCCTTCTTTCTCTAGGATGGCCCACAAATTCGGTATTGGGCTCAATGTTTATTTCTTCTGTGACATTGGTTTGCTCATCAAGGCTGACCTCGTTTTCAACATGGTCATCAGTCCGAGGGGGAGGGCTTGGAGAGTTATTTTATAGGCTTTGTTCATTTTCGGGCCCATGAATATCTTGGGCTTCTGCCTCACCATCAAAGTTTGTAACGGAAGGCCCGCATTGATCAATGTTTTCATTGATGGGTTCTTGACCATGAGGACTTTTGTCAGCGGAAGCTTCATCTTCATTGTCGCTATATTGAATGTTTTCCCATCTTTTTGGAAAGGTGAAAATTTCTTCCTCCTCACTCTTGGCCTTTTCAAATGGGAAAATGTCTTCAAAAAACTTGACATCACGTGAGACCATCATCTTCTTGAGATTGGGGTCATATATTTTGTAGCCTTTCGTTCCGTAGGTGTAACACCCCAACCGATGGCGGAAACATCGGGATGTCACGTATTGATGATTGTTCAATAGCTCATGGTACTAAATGAAAGTTGAATAATATTAAACAATTTACAATTCATCTTACAAGTAAATATAAGTTGATTAATATAAACTAGGTCCAAAGCTCCTATGTGTTCCAAGACTTGTACAACTTCCAATAGCAAATAAACCTGAAACATGTTAAGTTGGAAAGATGGGGGGCGGTCAACTATAAATAGTTGGTGAGAATACATAGGTTTTGCATATAGTTGAAAACAATATGTTGTATAGCAATCATAGTTGAAGCATAATAATGAGTAATGATAGAATATGAGTCCGACATGTAACAATGCGTCTTTTGTACAATCAAACCTTGTGTCGACTGAGACCTAACTCGCAAGTTAGTAAAAGTGTAACTGTTATCGATCATCCCTGAATTTATGCGGGGGGTGGGTTTGTCAGACCTATAGCGCTATAATCTAAACAGGCGGCTTGATCAATGTTAATGATTGTACTGTGTCTTTTTGTTACAGTCAAATGATAGAATGAGTAAATGATAGTGTAATTGAATCACAAGTTTCAACAATGTAAGAATGAGTAAATGATAGTGTATAAAATGTTTAAACATGTTTCACCCCAAAAATGTAAAACAGAAAACGGGGCTATGTAAACTCACCTTAATGATAGTATTGAATCCCTTGATATAGAATAAATGTGGCACAACGATTCCAAGTATACCCTAAGTTCAAGACAATAAAATAAGTCTAAGTTTTCTAGTTTACAAGTAGTTATAGGGTTTCTAATTCGGGGATTGATAACTGATAACTGATTATTTTAGAATAGTTGTTAATGATTTAATAAATAGAGAAATAATTAATAAAAAGAATTTTTGACCAATCTTAATTAAAAGTAGTTGTATTATAATGTAATAACTGTGAAAATAATTTTATAAAATTATTTTCTTAATTAACGAATATTTAAATATATTAATACTTATTTGACAAAATATAGACTTAATATTTAAAAATATTAAAATTTATAAATTTCGAATCAAAAAATTATATTTCTGATCTAAATGATTAATAATAATTTATGTGAAATTTTGATATAAAAATAATGAAAAATGGATTTATTATGATTTATTTATGATTAAAATAACAAAAATCGATTAAAAATATTAAATAAATGATTTTTCTGGAACAAAATTTATTTCTGAAATGTTTATTGATTTACAAGTTTAAAATAATTTTTGTGGGATTTTATAAAATCGTTTAGATATTTTTATTGAATTTTAAATTTATAATTGTATAAACTTGTAATATTTAAAATATATATTAAATAAATGATTTTTGAGAATCTAAAAATTGTATAATAAACTTTGTCATTAGATTAACATAAGATAATTTTTATAGAGTTTATAAATCAGTTTTGGTATTTTAAACATAAATTACATAGTAATATACATAATATATAAAGTATTTAGAAGGAATAACTGTTTAAAAAAAATCTGCAGAAAACGGGGATCGAACCCAGGACACAACCCGGTCTGATCCCCAAACAGGCACAACCATACCAGCTGCTCTACAGCAGCCTTCTTTCGGTTTTACATTTTAATAAATTTTTAAACACATGTCTGCTAGCTTCATCTTCCCAAACTAAAACCCTAGACTAAAACATGCTCGCTTGATCATAAATCAGGCTATGATAACTCGATTAATTAGAGGGCTCTTAATCTACACTATAAAACGATCCTAATTCATAAGATAATCAAAACATACCGAGGCCTGTAGGACGTGAATCGCACGAAACCAGAAACGAAAAAAAAGACTTCAATTCTGTTTATAGAGGCTTCGTGCACATCGATTTGTTTGTGGGATTTCTTATTCGGCTCCTTTAGGCTTCATGTGTGAGTTTAATTGCGTTTAAAAGGTTTGATAGGGATTGATTTATTTTGGTTCATATGGAAAGTTATAAAAACGAGTCAAACCTTTCAATTAACCATGATTAGCGGCCATAATTATAGAATTAAAGACTGATTACGATGTCTACAAGGATTTCGCCAAGTTCTAATTTGGAAGGTTAAGTCAAATACGCGTGAATTCATCTTGTTTTGAATGGGTTTGATTACAGTTGACTTTCAAAAGTCAATTGTGTAAATATTGAAAAAGGGATTAAATTCATTACGGTTGAATAATAATCACAACATGGCCTGTAGCCCAGTTGGTTGGTTAAGGCTTGGTACACCATCAGACCCGGGTTCGAGTCCCTGGTCTGAGTATTTTTTTTTAACAGTAGCTAAGGAAGAAGACAACAATGACTGTTGTTGGGCCGAGTTCTTGGGCTGCAGTTGTGGGCTCAGTCTGGTGGGTTGGGTTAGGTTATGGATTAACAATTTTGGGTGGGTTGGGTTTAGTTTTGGTTAGGGATTCTGTTATAGGAGTGAGCTTTGTAAACAATAAAACTTATTATTATTATTATTATTATTATTATTATTATTATTATTATTATTATTATTATTATTATTATTATTATTATAAAAATGTTTTGAAATAAATAAAAAAATTTAGACGTGGTTATTCTTGTACAAAAGAAGTATATTAAAGTGGTGATTTTATTAACTAAAAAAAATTAATTTGGGGAAATAAATACGTGATGTTACAGTAGGGGTATCCTAAAAATATTCCTGGTCTCCCCCTCCATTCAAATTTATCTCCCCCTGTGTTGGTGTTCCTATAATATGCTAGACAACCAAAAACCTTCATGTAGCTATAATTGGGTTTTTGGCCGTGTAACATTTCATAGGGCGTTTTGTTATCCACGACAGTTGATGGTAGCCGATTTATGATGTGTGCGGCTGTGAGAATGCATTCCCCCCAAAACCGCGTTGGAAGATTGGCTTCAAATTTCAATGCTCGCGCTGTCTCCAAAAGATGTTTATGCTTTCGTTCCACGACACCGTTTTGTTGTGGCGTGTGTGGGCAACTTGTTTCCAACAAGATACCATTTTTGGCGTAAAAATCTAGCATGTTGTTGGACACAAATTCCCCACCATTGTCACATCAAATTCCCTTGATGTTTTTGTCGAATTGTGTTTGCACCATTTTATGAAATTCTACAAGACATGTGTTCACTTGGTGCTTATGCTTTATGAGAAAAACCCATACGGCACGACTATAATCATCGACAATTGTAAGAAAAAAATTTGCATGTGTGTATGATGGTGTACGGTACTTTCCCCACACATCGCAATGTATGAGATCAAAGCATGCATGTGTTTTAGTAAAACTCGTGGGAAATGGTAACCTTGTGAATTTTGCTTTAATACAAGAATCACAAACGCTTTTAGAGTCCAAAGGAATGTTTTTAATAAAATTAACATGCAAAAGTTTAGAAATAGAAGTGTGCCCAAGCCTCCTGTGCCAAGTTCCAGTTGTAATTGTCATAGCTTGCCTTTCACTTTTATTCATCTTCATCGTATAGAGTCCTTCATCACACTCACCCACTCCAATCAATGCCCTCGTACTCAAGTCCTGTATGACAAATAATTTTGGGAAAAAAGTCACATCACATTGCAAATCATTACACAATTTACTAACTGACAAAAGGTTATAATTGAAGTTTGGGACATGAAGGACATCTTTTATCGTTACTCCATTAAGAAGGTCATGTTCTCCCCTTCCTTCAACAGGTATTGCAGCCCCATTAGGAATGACCACAGGAGCCTCATGTCCTTTTTGTTTGATTTTTGAGAAGAGACATTTGGTGTATTATATATTCGGTGGCCCCTGAATCAACCACCCATGAGTTTTCACGACACAACTTACCTGCCATGTTGACGATTGGTCCTTTCTCTTCATTCTTTGGCTCCTCTTTGTTGCTGAACAACTTCATGAATTGCTTGTATTGTTCTTCATTTAGCCCGTTTGCAGCACTATTTTCTCCCTCAACGCACGCCGCCTTTGGTTTGGTTTGCTTGCCTTTTCCCGGCCACCATTCCGGGTAGCCGATCCGCTTGAAGCATCCCTCCTTGTTGTGCCCATCTTTACCACAAAAATCACAATGCTCGGTTCCATCGCTGCGTTTCGGATCCCTTCGCATGTGTGACTTTGTCGATTCACGTTTGTTAGAGACGAGGGCCTGGAACGCTGTACCAGTTTGTCCTGGTCTTTTGTTTCCCGAAACATTTCTCTGCTGTTCATCATCTGCTACCAGATGGTAGGCTGCACCGAGGGTCGGAGTTGGTTGCATAGCCAAAATCTGGGTCCGTATAGTCCCTAAGTCAGCATCTAAACCAAGGAGAAATTCATACAACTTCTCCATCCTTTAGTTCAGCGTGCTTTTTGCCGATATTGCAACTACACTTTCCGCAACTACATATCGGTGTAGGAAAGACAGATTGAATCTCATCCCATAAGGACCGTAGCTTTGTGTAGTATGCCGAGACAGACATACCATCTTGTTTGATAGTGCTCAGGGATTGTTTCAGTTCGTATGCCCTCAAGGCACTTCCTTTTCCAAACCGTTCTTTCAAATCAGCCCAGATTTCTTGAGCAGTTGCAGCGTACTTGACACTTGTTCTTATTTCTTTCTACATGGCGGTGTTTAGCCATCCTTTGATCATGGCGTCACACCGCATCCAAGCCATGTAGTCGGCTTGATTTGGTTCAGGCTTCTTGATCGTCCCGTCGATGAACCCAACTTTGTTTTTTGCGAATAAGAAGTTGAGCATCTCTTGAGACCAATCAAGATAGTTTCCGTCGGTTAGCACATCGTTAACATGCATCTGCCTCGGGTAATCTGAGGCATGGATATAGTATGGAGAGTTGGGGTTGATGCTGCCATCATCTCCCTTCTTGCTGTTGTCGTCACCGGTCATGGTGATTTGATCAGAGTATCGGTATTCAGGCGGTTATGAGAACCTGCTCTGATACCATAATAATTTTATTATGGTAAATGATTTTGTCTTTCTTTTACAGTGATAATCATACAATGGAAAAAAGCAAGATATAAATACTAAAATGAAGGACTCCATGCTAAGGAAATGAATGTGATTGAAGGAAGACCAATAGGAGATTAGCATGATTTGTGGAGGACTAGTAATGGACCGAGATATGATGATCAGAAGGAAAAAAGGAAGGTGGTTACGGTGATTGACATGATGATCTTGCCATTTTTATTATTAACCACACCAAATGCATACACTCAAACCTCCCCAACTTGATTCTTTTTCGTCCCGAAAAAAGGCTCCTATTAGGATTACAATTAACATGCCATTCTTGTTAAAATTGTTTGAATCTGAGGGATACCAATACATCAGTTGTGACTGTTGATATACTGATCCACTTTAAACTTAGACCCTTTTTCCTTAACCAACACGTATGCTTAATCATGGGTGATTTACCAAATGTTCATTTGTCCCCACACCTAGGTGTTAACACCTAAATTTACCCGACTTTCAGATCTTTGAAGATTAACTAGACCACCAATCATGCATCATACTTTAAACACAATAGCACTTAATATTTAGGTCGTTCGTTGTGGAAACACGAGAAACATGACGCGAACGGGGTTTTAGCACCGGTGTTCACCCTTAGCCACAACAGCGCCTCACGCGAACCCTAGCAATCACTTGCGCGAGCGAGCACAAGCGATGGTGTTCGCGTGGATTAACGAGAGAAAGTTACATTTGGTCACACCGACGCTCACCTCCAGTCACAACGGGGTCAAGTGACCGGGTTACTTGAGAGTCACGCCTTCGCAATGGACGTCCTTATGCTAAGACTAGGTGTAGTGGTTGGGGGTAACTGGTGTCCCTTTCTATTTGGAGACTAATCGGTTCATATATTTTTACACTAGACTTTTGCACCCATTACCATGCTTATGGACGACCCCTTGGCGTCTACATGTGGTGTTTAACGCCCTAGATACTGATGTAGCCCATGGTTTGGCGCCCACTACACATAACCTAATAATAATGTTATCATTTTTCTCTAAGACATTTGATGAATTTTTTAATAGTAAAAGCCCGAAACACTTGATATCATCTTGATAAATGGATTAGCGTGGAGGGTGTGGTGCTAGAATGTACCCTAACACCCTCCAATCACATGTTGTCATATCATATTTGTTAAACGTTACTCTAAAACACTTAAATTGAAGGGTGTAGTGTCTGAAACACTACCATCACCTTTTCTCTCTATATGTTAACTACAACACACGCCATCAGTTCCTATCCTATACAACGAAATTGGTAACCTAAAGACACCACCCTAAAAAGAGGGAGTGATGTATAGGGGTGTTCAGAAAAACCGCAAACCAAATAAAAACTGAAAATCGAACCGTAATCGTAACCAAAAAAACCAATCCGAACAACGAATTTGGTGTTTGGTATGGTTTTAACCAAAACCGAATTGCTTATTCGGTGTTTGGTTTGGTTTTTGGTTTTACATTTTTTTTTATTTGGTTTATTTGGATAACCGAATAAACCGGTAAAATAATTAATTATTAAATAAAAATAATAATATTTAATAACTTATATATAATATATAAGCCCAAAATATTAAACCCAACCCAAAATAAATAAAGCCTATCAATTTATAGAGGTAATAATATGAGTATAAACTAGGGTTTGATTTTTTTGTTTATATTTATTGCAAACTTTCTTTTTGGATTTTGGAACATATAGGTATATAAGTTAGAGAAAAAAAAAACTTCGTTTCAATTTGGTTTGTTTGGTTGAATTTGGTTTGTTTGGTTTTAAACCGAAACCGAACCGAATTCAATTTGATTGAATTTGGTTTGGTTTTCATATTCCTAATTTGGTTTGGTTTGGTTTTTGGTTTGAGGTACAAAATTTTGAAAACCGAATAAACTGAATCGAATAAACCAAATAAACCGTAAACCAAACCGACGAACACCCCTAGTGATGTACCCGTTAGCGGTTAGGGTACTACCCATACCCGTAAGGAGTACCCGATACCACACCCTCCACACTAAAGACCCTAAGCTATAGATTCCCAAACACCCGTTATTTAGCCATGACACGTCGTTAAATTGATGAAAAAAAGTCGGGTGGGTCCTGTATCCAAACCCTCTACCCATTCTCGTCCTTCCACGTCACCAGTTAGTTGTTCTCTTCAACAACACTTTGTTATCTAATCCCAACCACATGCTTCCTTCCTGTCTTAACCTTCAACCCCTTAACCATCATCACATGACCAATAATAATAATAATAATAATATTCCCACACAATTTCCAATCGTATTTCCTTCTAGGGTTCCTGTTCATCAATTCAATTAACCAGAGCACATAATTCATTACAATGACCACCACAACTCATCATCTACACGCACCGTTCATAAATTCCAGTTGTTACACAACAATTGGTGTGTCATCAACCTACAGAACGTGTTTTCCGGTTGTTAGTAACCGGAGAACGGGGAAGAAGAAGGTTTCGAAGGCTGTGAAGGCGGTAGCTGCTGCTTCTAAGAGTAGCAGTGCTTTGGAGCAGCTGGATATTGAACGTGGTGTTTGTATTCCGTTTCGAAAGTACACTCCTCAAACTGTAAGTTAACATTTTCATTGTAAATTTATAATCACATAGTTTTGGATCAATGATAATTGTTCTTATTGTTTTGGATTGTATGTGAATGAAATAAGACCTCTGTGTTGTGGATGGTGAAGGTTATATACTTATGTTAGAGAGAATATATTAGTTAGGGTTTTGTTAAGACCGAGGCAAGAGTGGATTGTTTTTCGTACCTGTGGCGCAAATAATTATATAATATTTTTATATTTTTTTGTGTCATTTTAGGCAATGTTTAGACACAAATAAGCTTTATATATTACTAGTGGGGAACCCCGCGTGTTGCTGCGGAGAGACAATATGTAGCACGATACATGTTACTGTTAGTTTATCGATCATCTCATGATATATTGTGTAGTATTTGATTTTAAAGGCGTGCTAGATCTAGTAAATATATTGTTAATGGATTTTATTTTTAAGATGGTTCTTGGACTTGTAGAAAATAAATATAAACAAACTATTAATTTAGGTAACAACTACTAAACTTAGTTGAGAAGATGACAAAAAATTATGTCATGTTGTCATTACCGGTAAATATCATATTGTCATTACCGGTAATACTGGTCTTATATGTTTTATAAAACTATGAGTAACTTTTAATTAAACAAACAAGTTAAGTGGTTTTTAGTTTTTAAATAAATATCTATTTAACCAATTTGTGAAAAATGGGTTGTTACCCAAGATTTAACCACCATATATTCTTTGCATTTATAACCAACATGTGTAAATAATATAAATATCAAGCTATGAAAGACATGGAGGTTATGAATGTAAATAGTGACCACATTATTGTTAATTTCCTCATCAATTTTATAATTATGTTTAAATTAATTTCTTCAACAATTTAATATTTAGGTAGAAAGACAATTTTACCCCCTAAATGACTTCAATAAGCATTGTACTATAAGCAATAAAGGTTGTATTTACTTAAATTTTGTGGGTATCCTTCACTGATGCTTTATACTATAGTATAGAAGATAAAAGATTCGGGTTGATTCATTAGCGTGAGCATGAATTTATGGCTTTTCGATTTCTTATTTCTTAACACAAATAACATAAGTAATTAACACATAGTTAAGTTTTTGTTTTCGTTTTAAGATAGTGTTTAATTTATTTTATTAATTATTAATTAGAATTAGAACTTAAACAATATACAATTGCCGAAAGCAAAATAATATTGTGAACCACACTCCATACAACGTTTAACAAGAATATTAAATAGATCAACAAATACCTAAAAAGTCTTAGAACAAATATAGCTTACGTATAAAGTTAATCTAGTAGCAACCAACATACAAGTTATATAAACATAAGAAAAAGAATCTAGACATCATGTATGGGAAGAAATAAATAATGAAAGAAGAGAGAACTTTATTCATTAATATGTTTTATATACCAAATGAAAGACTATTATTTATAAGGTTATAAACATTGAAAGATATGTAAGTTATGTATGTTAAGAGTCACCACATTATTTATATACCAAATACATGACCACTATTTATAAGACTATAACATTGATACAAACATAATAAAAACATGGAGGTTATGAATGTAAAGAGTCACCACATTATTGTTAATTTCCTCATCAATTTTATAATTATGTTTAAATTAATTTCTTCAACAATTTAATTTTTAGGTAGAAAGACAATTTTACCCCCTAAATGACTTCACTGATGCTTTATAATATATTATAGAAGATAAAGATTCGGGTTGATTCATTAGCGTCAGCGTGAATTTATGGCGATTTCTTATTTCTTAACACAAATAACATAAGTAATTAACACATAGTTAAGTTTTTGTTTTCTCTTTATGATAGTGTTTAATTTATTTTATTAATTAGAATTAGAACTTAAACAATATACAATTGCCGAAAGCACAATAATATTGTGAACCACACTTTATACAACGTTTAACAAGAACATTAAATAGATCAACAAATACCTTAAAAGTCTTAGAACAAATATAGTTTAGGTATAAAGTTATATTTGAGCATGCATATATAGATTTATAGAGTTAACTATTTCATGGCGTTCAAGGAGACCATGTTGATTGAAATTGAGGAAAGTCTCCATACCCTTCTCCAACCATCATATCTATCATTTGTCCTTCATGTCCATTTGTTCCCTGCAACTTCAGTTTTCATCACATGCAGTAAGTGGAAGTAATATTTATAATATATTAGAAACATATTAGCAAATATAGAATGTTATATTTATAATTTTGTCCGTTTTATTTAGTTAACAATATATATGATTCAAGATACACAACTTCTTAACAAGGATAGTTAGAAAAGCACTCTGTTACCTTCATAAGGGCCATAACATCCAATTCAGTAGAGTTGAGGTCAATAGGTCATAGAACATGCTGGCTTCTGAAAGCTTCATGAAGAGAAACTAAAAATGCATAAAGAAGAGAAAAAACTGTACTAATTAATCTTGGAAAATATTTTCTCATCAATAATTATGAATATTGTTTGTTTATTGTTTTAATTATTAGTTGCACAATTAAATTACCTCAATTTGATTCTGCAACGATCCAACATAGTTGATAATTACATCCAACATCACTGACATTCCCATTGTCTATAGCAAATAACTAAATTTAAATGGAGAAAAACAAATAAATATTATGAAGATAAATTTTTGTAATTGTCAAAGAACATATGGACAAGTAGAAAAAATGTATATATGTATATAAAGATAAACTCATATCTTTATACCTTGTAGCATCCGGGAACCATATCTTGCAAGCGTCTTAACTTCTCATTGATTTTTTTCTCTTCTCATCTAATGAAGACATAATTTTTTTGGACAAAACAATGTTTCAAAGCATGAAATTAGATCTAAGATTTTGTTTGAGGTTATGAAAAGACTATTAGCATTCAAGAAATTGATTACAATTAAGTATATATAATAATATAGATGAGGGGTTGAAAGGTCTCACATTTAAGATGCATCATAGGTTAGGTTGTATTTTGTGTTTTAAAAGTTGGACCTAAGGGCATAATTGGGATAAGATTTTAGGATGTGAGGTATTGGATTATGTTAAATTTACTAATCTACCCTTCTAAGTGTCTTAATTGTCACAACTATGCCAATAATACCATTAATTTTTTTGCTTAAATATGTTGTACATGTTGTTTGTTAACTTGTACCAATGACAAAATTACAATATGGTACATCACTCTTCCTTAATAAGATAATATAGATAATATTGAAATTTACGGATATGTACAACCTGAAAAGCATGATGTACAACAATCCGTTGTACACAAATGTTGGAAATACATGAGGTGCTCGCTTTCAGGGTCAACTTTTTGCCAAAAAAAACGCGCCTCAAGTGCGCTTCTTGTAAAACGCGCGCCTTGTGTAGCCTGAAGCTTGAGGTTTGCGTCCTAGGGCACCTCGCACCTAGGCGCGCCTTTGGGTTGCCTTTTTAAACCTAGGATTTGATTAGGTTCCCTTTGTGATTATTCTCATTTTACTTGATTTTCATTATTCTATAGGTTAAGAGTAAGGTGTTGGAATCACAAGGTGCAATTTTGTCACTGGTTGGTAGAGGAGTTGAGATTGTATGGAAGTTAGGGTTCTACTGGACTAGATTGGTGTATGATTACTTAGTTGGTCGTGATGAAGAAGTTGTTCCTTTTCGTGCTCGTCAGCTCAGGAACTTATTGTGTGATTTGGGGCCTTCTTTCATTAAGGCTGGACAGGTTTGCCACTTCAAGATAGTTTATAATGTTTTATATGGGTTGTTTTAGCAATTTAGTTCTGATGTATTTAGTTTATTGCGATTTTCGCAGGTTCTTGCAAACAGACCTGATATTATCAGGGAAGATTATATGAATGAACTTTGTATTCTTCAAGATGATGTTCCTCCTTTCCCTAATCAGGTTATGACCTGATATATCTAGTCCCTGCAATAAAGCAGTTTCTACCATGTTGGTTTACGGTTCTTTTAATCTATGAGTGGTTAACGATGATTTAGGTTGCTTTCCAAATTATAGAAGAGGAATTGGGTCAACCTCTAGAGGCTATTTTCAGCAAAATTTCATCGGAGACTATAGCGGCTGCCAGTTTGGGTCAAGTTTACAGGGCTACTCTACGGGCATCAGGAGAGGATGTTGCTATTAAGGTTAAAAAGGCTAATCTCACTAACTGTTTTGGTTTTGTTTATAATTTTAGCTGGAAATACAACATAAGTTAACAGAACATAATTGCTGTTGTTCTGCAGGTTCAAAGACCTGAAATAGAGCCTATAATATACAGGGATCTTTTCCTTTTCCGAACACTTGCCTCATTTCTAAATGGAATCAGTCTACAGAAGCTGGGCTGTAATGCAGAACTTATTGTTGATGAATTTGGTGAGAAGCTTCTGGAGGAGCTTGATTATACATTGGTACTATTTAGATTATAGTATTTTATTTCTGGAGTAAGTATATGAAACGGCTTTGATTCCTTAACGACCCAAGTTCTTTGGTTTTGCAATAATCAGGAAGCTCGCAATATTGAAGATTTTCTTGAAAACTTCAAAGGTGATCCAACCGTTAAAATTCCTAGGGCCTACAGACAGCTTTCTGGTTCACGTGTTTTAGTTATGGAATGGATTGATGGAATCCGGTGCACTGATCCACAGGTTGAATGATACTTGCGCATATAAGTTTTTCAGAAAATATGAGCCGTTAGATCACAATTGATGCTATTAATTTCTTTTCATTTATCTCAGGCCATCAAGGAGGCTGGTCTAGATGTAAATGGATTTTTGACTGTTGGTGTTAGTGCTGCTTTGAGACAGTTGCTAGAATTTGGGTTGTTTCATGGAGATCCTCACCCTGGAAATATCTTTGCCATGCGTGATGGGCGTATTGCTTACGTGGACTTTGGGAATGTGGCTCAACTAAGCCAAGTAATGTTTACACTACAGTATTTTTTTTTCATTGCTATATGGCATAAACGGAGCTTTTTAACAAAAATAATAACATAAAAAGGAAAAATATTAAGTTAGATTAGTGAATGGTACGACAGATACATTTTCTTTTATGAAACATTATCCATTTTCCTTGACCTAAACAAAACGTTGCCATGATTTCTTAGTGGTTTTAAAACCAGTTTGTTGTTCTCTCTCTCTCTCTGTTCAGCAAAACAAACAGATCCTGATTGATGCTGTTGTGCATGCTGTAAATGAGGATTATGCTGAAATGGCATACGATTTCACAAGACTTGGATTCCTTGCCAGTGGAACAGATGTCTCACCCATAATTCCAGCATTGGAAGCAATTTGGCAGAATTCTGCTGGAAAAGGACTAGCTGATTTTAATTTTAGAAGTGTTACGGGTAAACTTTGTATTTGATATTAATAACAAATATATAACTTTATCTTGTATAACTCATTACTCATTTAGTGTACACCATGTAATTAATACTCCTTGATGAACTTCACTTTGATGCAGGGAAATTTAATCAGCTTGTTTATCAATACCCTATTCGAATTCCTGAAAGATTTTCTCTAGTCATTCGTTCTTTATTGACCCAAGAAGGCATCTGTTTTACATTGAAACCAGATTTTAAATTTCTTGAGGTAAACTGCTCTTAGATGTCACGAAATATAACCTTTGAGGAATGTTATGGCAAGTATTTGTTCATTATGTAAAATAGTTTTTATTTGGTTACTTATTAATAAAAAGACACTTTACTAGGTCGCATATCCATATGTTGCTAAGCGCCTTTTGACAGACCCAAACCCTGCACTTCGAGAACGCCTCATACAGGTCAGTTTAACTTTTATCTTGGAAACAGTTATTTACTATTTTTAACAGTTAAATAAAATTTGAAATACTTGAAAATCATATGTGTCATGTTTTTCAGACTTGAGTGATTTCGTTTATGTGTTAGGTTCTTTTCAAAGATGGTGTTTTCCAATGGAAGCGACTTGAAAACTTAATTGTGCTGGCAAAGGAGAATGTGTCAAAGATGAGCAGCAATCCTGCACTTCAAGGAAATAATGAGTGCGTATCTGAATTATACAAAAAACGCGTGTGTCAGTCAGTGTGTGTGTGTGTGTGTGGTGTATCTTTGCTATTATCGCTAACATGAAAACAAACAAATTAGTTATGGATCTAAAGTGGAAATTTTGGACTTTTGATCAGAGGAAGTTCCAGAGAGTTGAAGGTTCAAAAGAAATTGGATCTAACAGACACCATTAAAGATGGAGCTAGACTTTTTCTGGTTGATGAAGGAATACGTAGACAACTTCTTCTTGCATTAACAGAAGACTCTAAGCTTCATGTTGAAGAGGTATGTAGAATCTAATGGTTATATGTATTATGTAGAAGTGGTACGTATGGTTATGGTACGGGTCGGGCGCAGTTTGGTTGACACAAAACACTTCTTGTCCTAAATATATATTAAATAAATAATTTGTGTGTCAGATATGCTTGCAAAATTATTTAATTTTAATAATACTTTTTGCTTTTTTAAAAAGAAAAAAAATTGAGTTAGGAGGTTTGATGCTTTAAATAAATAACCTAACTTTCCTAAATCTATTTTTTGTCATAAATCTTTAACATAAACAGGTAAGTAGCGTGTCATTATATGATGTTTAAGTTAATACATTTATGTTACTTGTTTAACCCGGTAGAGTTAATATTCACTTCACGTTATCTTGGATTCCTATATCTGCCAACTTACATGGACATGTATTTTGTAGCTTGTTGATGTGTATAGGCTTGTTGAAGACCAAATAGACATACCCTCAGTTGCGATTGAAGTAGTCAGAGGTATGATTCATAATCTTTTCATATGTCATCTTACCTAAGTTCAAGTATATTTTTTGAAAAATGGACTATTAGATGATGGTGTTTTAATATGCACTTGGGGGGTATTTGGATGTGCATTTTGAAAGTGATAATTTGGTATTGAATAATCAGAATCATATAAATCAGCTGTAATAAAACAAATAGATTGATTAGCTTTTAAATATTTTGATCTACTTGCAGACTTACCTTCAGTCGCCCGAGATTTTATGCTTACCTGGAGTGCATCTGTCCTATCTGATAAATGAGTCAGGTTTTTGACATGCCTATTTTCCATCTACACGTTTCTTTTATTGATTTTCCCTTACATTTTCCACATAAGCCACAGAAAGAGACCCGCATACGCTGATAAACGATAGAAAAAAAATACTGATAGTTGTATAGAACCAAAGCATTAGATAATTTCTTGGCTAAACAAATTTCATGAGTTGTTAGAGGGAATGTACTATGTATAGTGTATATATCACAACAATACTGGTTTTTAGAATCATATAATGTATTATTTAGGCATAAATCATGATTGAGAGATGTTGCGATGTATAGATATCTTGCAGCGTGTTCTGATACAATGGGCATTGAATCTGAAACTTGACGATGTACAAATGGTGTTCTTGTGGTTGTATCTTTACTGTTGTGCAATTTTGACACTTGTGCGCGTACTCGTGTCCTCCCCGGACGTTTACTTTGGCTTCCCTGCCACTGTGCCACATATGAAATGCTACTTCTCTGTTGCCAAAGTTGAATATGCATATATTGTTTATCATGAATACGAAAGATGTAACAAAAGGTGTTAAAATGATGGGTACATTTTAAAAATCAAGTTAAAAACAAATGCTATCGCTGTACTTTGGGATTTTTACACAAAATGAGATGTCAATACAAAATCAGTTTTAGGTAGAATACTAAAATTACATAAATATTTGTACATACTATTTTAACTATGATATATAAAACTATTTATATTACCAAGTATGAATAGCACTAATATTTACATCATCAAATGGTAGATTAGTTCAAATGCAAATACATAATCCATAGAAGCCTAAAACCAGCAAAGTAGACTACAAACACCACAGGAATGTACATCCTAAAGGTTGTAGGAAGATTTAGATCTGTCAGGCTATATTTTATTTATATCATCATGTGCCCCGGGGCCTACCTCTTCTGGTGTTGTACTTTCTGGTTCTTGTTGCTGCTCGTTTTACAGATGGGCTACCCGGCTCGTTTGTAGACGTGGGGTATTTGGTATTAGAGCTGCCCTGAGAAGCATGAATGAAATCAGCGACTTCTGCATATTCAGTACCCATATCACTATTCCCTTCAGCACGATTCAAATCATCACGTGCTTTATCATTTTTAAAGTCCTTTTTCACTGTAATCTGGAGCAGAACAAAGACGAAAGGTTATTGGGGATCAATAAATCATTCTTTAGTAGCCAATATTGGGTTTTAGGGTCAGATCATGTAAGTTGGAAATAATCAACAGAGCCGGTTCTGTAATTTGATCAAAACAGGTCATTTACGATACAGGTCAAGAGTCAGGTTGATACTATAGTGTAACTGATCAACACATTTGGTCCATTTTATTTTCATATTAGTTTTTTAGTTTGACCCGTTACTCTTATTAGAGGAAATCTAACCTAATCGACTCATTTTTCAAGTAAACGGGTTGGAAATGCCACTTCTTGTATTATACGATAATAGACAACTATGCAGGGTGCCTGTTGTTAAAAGTCTACATAGTGACTTTGACAAGGTTTTCAGATTATAAGATTAGCAATTTTTTATGGCCATTGAAGTAACCTGTTTTTTCTCCTTGATTGTTGGAAGGGGTGAATAGGCTTTAGTTGGTACATCATCTTGAGTGGTTCTCATATCTGAAAACAAAAAGAAAGAAAAATAAACATAAAAATACAAAAAGGCTGAAATATATCTATACCTTTTCTTTGGTTGACAAACTTTACATCAAAAATTACATCTTTCCCTGTAAGTGTTATCATTACAAAATACTAATAGAATTAGTATGTGCCCAAAAGATTCTTTTACTAAGATTTTCAGACATATGACTGATGATTGAAATCACATGAGAGACATGAGGCAAAAACCAACCCTTTGAAGCCGTGTTCACAGTTTCATTCCCGGGTTTTGGTGCTGGTAAAGCGAATTGTTTGTTTGGTTTCATAAGCACTATGGCCTTGGAATGCGACCGCTGCATTTCATGATGATCCCTCTGTGGCATCAAAATGTACTTAACAGATGGATACAAGATTCAGTGAAAGTAACAAAAATATACAAACACGAATCTAATCTAAATATATAAGTAAATGAGCATAATCCGGAAAAAAAAAAAGAACAGAAAAATTGTAAAGTAATACTAACATTTGGAGTCACAAGAGACTTGGAGCCATGAATGCTATTGTCCAAGTCTGAAGTTAAACTTGATCCAACTGGGTTTTTAGTAATCATTTTTCTTGCTTCCATGATCAGTTTGTTTCTAATATTTGGATTATCTGTTTATGATTAAAAAAAAAAAAAAAACATTATCTACACCCATTAAAGAAAGAAGTTGACAGTATAATTAGAGATATTCATGCTCATAATCTTACTTGGTCCAGCATCCATTGCCTTGCTCATGGTGTAATCTAAAACTCGCGAATTGACAATCTTTATCAGTCTATCGCACTCTTCCCTGTTAAAAAATTGTAAAACATATTCATGAGTACAACAAAAATGTGTTTAAGGCTGCAGAAATCAAGGAAGCAAGAATATGAAATATTAAAACCACAAAATGTGATTAAAAAAAAAAAGATTGCTACCTTGAGAAGTGTTCGAGCATAAGCAGTTGTTCAACTAAATATAAAACCTCACTCTTCCCCGACGAACTGCCTTTATTCTGGCGAGACAAAAAATACATATAACTTAAGATGGATGCAACCCAATTGTGTACTTTGTTTCATTCATACCAACTTTAGCCAAAAACATGTTGAGGTGTCAATACTTTGATGAGGCGTCGACCTATTATAAGTTCAAAATGTTGGCGTTTTCAAAACATGCAAGATTGTTAGGACATTTTCATGATTCATCATTCAAAGTTTTTGGTCAGAATTGGTATATGTGAAACAAGATACATCCTTGGTGACCTATGAGTATTTTTAGATATGAGTGACTCGATGAAAAGAGTTGAATACTTGCGTGGCCTCCACATACGTTATCCCAAAAAAAATTATAAAAAAAAAAAATAAGGATCACTAATGGCAGTTAAGAACATATACCTGATGATTCAGTGCAGCACCATCATCATGAAGGTTTTCATGATGTTCATAATCATCTTCTGCGAAAACACACAAAATAAAACTTTTATAACCAAGTCAATAAACTAGAAGGCTTTTTACATTACAACACTTTAAACATTAGTCTGATAATCTGTACTAATTTGACATTTGGATGGCACAAAGGCAGATTTCTTTGACAAACAGTCAAACAGTTTGAACGACCCGTTTTGACCCGTACCCATTTTGAATCAAACCTGTTTCAACCCGAACCAATAAACCGGCCCCGCCCATTTTGCATATCTACATTTGAGTCATTTGACTTAATATGTGCCAAATCAGCCAATCCATTTCAGATCTTTTTTCTTGTTTCAATAATTAATTGACCACAGAATTGACATTTTTTTTCTAGTTCGGTGGTTCCTAATTTCCTATCCACGATATATATTTAATATTATAATATAATTTCTTAAACGCTGTAATAAAACAATATGACAACATTTAACATGCCCTAATCCATACCACACCCATTCACCAAAATCAGAATCCAAAAGACACAAAGATCAAAACTTTAAGACTGCATGTTATCCAAAAGACATAAAGATTAAAACTTTAAGACTGCATATTATCCAAAAGACACAAAGATTAAAATTTTTAAGACTACATATTATCCAAAAGACATAAAGATTAAAACTTTAAGACTCCATATTATCCAAAAGACATAAAGATTAAATCTTTAAGACTACATATTATCCAAAATACACAAAGATTGGAAATTTAGGATCCAAAAGACACAAAGATTAAAACTTTAAGACTGCATATTATCCACGTCATCCAATCTCAACAACAAATGCCCTTTTTACACTAAAAAACCCCTAATCTTGGACCAAATATAATACCTGAATAAGAATCACTCTGTGTATAATAGAAGGAATGCAAGTTCCAACTTTTAGGGTTCCAAACAGACGAAAGAAGTTTAGTAGCACCACCAGAAACAAATTTAGCGGGAAAAAGAAGTGCATTAAGCCAAGTATTATTATTATTATTATTGGGTTGCAGAGTCTGTGTAGTAGGGCGATCATATGGAGTGTTTCTTGCAGCAGTTTGTCTCCGTTTCAAGATTTTCCCGCCACCACCACCGTGTACGGCGGCCTGATCACCGGAATCCATCGTCAGAATTTGGGTCGTCGGAGAAGAAGAGAAATAATGGTAATGGATATTATGGTTATTATGGTGTGTTGGTAGTTATTATTGTGGAAGTTTATGAAATGGTTTGTTTTGTTGGTAGGAAGTTACATTTATAGTCCCTTAACTTATGAGTTTTATCACTTTTATTCCTTGAGCGGTTTTTTAAGCCTACACAAAAAAAATAGGCCCAGACCTCAATCAATATCAATTAGGCTATGAGGTGTGGTACCCTTTCCCTTCCCTTTTCCTTATTCACGTCATCGCCACATCATCTTTCTCCTTTCCCTCCCCCTTTTAGGGGAAATGGTCCCCCCTTCCCCTTTCCCTTTTATAATAATTTTAAAACAAAAAAGACAAAAAAAAATGTATAATATTAATATATATAGATCGGTGCCATCGGGAGATTTTTACCGTGTTTGCCGACTTCAAATCGGGGGGGGGGGGGGGGCTGGTGTGCTTGGTCGGCACCGAAGGCCACGTAAGGCACTGAAGGGTGGTTGCCGACCCACACCCTTAAGCCTTAGAGGTGAGCAAATAGGTTTTTTTGCTGAACCGGTTCGCTACAGTACCGGTTCCTGGCCGAATCGGTTTTGGTTTCAAACTAGTTCGGTTTTGAACCGGTTTTGTCGATTCGTAAGACCGGTTTCGAAGACCGGTTTCCGTTCGGTTTCAGTTTCGGTTCTTAATCGGTTTTTTTGCACACTTTTTAAAATTGTATAAATGACATAAAATTTAACTTTTAGTAACTTTTAGGATTTTTTTAAGAAGGAAATTGAATATTAATACAAAAAAACAAAGTTTTATTTGTGTTTATGGCCAAAAAAATGTATTTTTCTTAAACCGGTTTTAGTTCGGTTTTGGTTTTTTATCGGTTTCGGCCGGTTTTTAGCGATACCGGTTTCGGTTCGGTACCGGTTTGTGTACCGGTTTCGGTTTCTTTTGACCGGTTTTTCCGTTGGTTTTAGACCGGTTTTCGGTTCGGTTCGGCTTGAGATTTTTTTAGTACCAGTTTCACATGAAACCGGTTTTGACCGGTTTCGGTTCGGAACCGAAACCGGTTTTTTAATCACCTCTAATATCAATGTATTTCATTATCTATACTATCTTATAATACATTTCACAAGGATCTCTTAAAATTTAAGTTTTACAAGCATCATTTCTTAGAGTACAACACACAATGCATATCATAACTACTTTTTAAGGGCAAATATGTCTTTTACACAATATTTATACATTTCCCCCCTTAAATTTACTCATTTTTTTATTTAAATAACAATTACACTTTTCACCCTTATTTTAACCAACTACCCCCACGATTTTTAAACGTCCATGATTTTTTTATACATGTTAATATTTTCTTAATATTATTACACCGTATTAACGAACATTTTTTCTCTTTAATTTGAGTATAGTATTGCTATAGTTTTTTTAATTTAAAAATGATATGTTATGGTTAAGTAATAACCGAAACGAAAACAGACGAAAATGAACCAAAATCATAGGGCTGGCAAATCGTGTCTTAACAGGTTTAACAGGTCTCTGACGACGCGAACAAATCAAGTTCTAAACATGAACACGACTCGTTTAACTCATTTATATCTCATTTTTATAACACAGTTTTATGTTTTATGTACCAAAAAAGGGAAATGAATGATCTTTGCCTCCTAATTTTAAGTATTTAAAAAAAAGTAAAAAATCACATATTGTACTTTTCAGTTAACAGGTCTTATCGTGTCTTATACAGGTTACCCATTGACAGCCCTACAAAATCATCTATATCTATACTATATTATAATATATTTCTTATTGACTTCTTAAATTTGAGTTTTACAATATAATTGCTTAAAGTACAACACACAATGCATATATTAATTAAATATTGTTTCCCGCTGTAACACGCGGACACCTGACTAGTTTCTCATAAAAAGCCCACACAGAAAAATTAGATTAAAATTTTGTTATTGTAAGTTATAGGTAAACACGCATTTGTCAATTGTCCTTCTGCCGCCTTCCATTTATATTATTCTCCATGGCTACAGCTTCTTCCTCATAAACCCTAGCAGCCAATATTTCATCCTCTACCGCCACACCATGGTCAGTCTTTCTCTTTGTTGCTCCCTCACATAAAGTTAATTTGTTACTTTACTAAATCGGTCGGTTGCAGATCTAATTTTTTAGATTTTTTATATTTTCTGTTCATAAATGTAGGTATGAACATCCTTCCAATATATTATTCTACTTTAAATTTTTCGGTTTTGATACAGTTGGAGAAAACAATAACTTGATAAGTTATTTTGTAAAAAAAGTATTTGGTTTAACTTATTTAGATAAAATGACCAAAAAGGTGTAGGTATAAGGATATAAAGAGGGCATGTAGATAAATATCCATCAATAAATTATAAGGAGGTTCAAAAAGTCATACATTCCTTACTTTTACAAAACAACTTATTATAGGCAAATGAAAAGTTAAAACATTAAGTCCTTTTTCATTTGCCGAACACTTTTTGGAAAAGTAATAAGTCATAAGGAGGTGGATATAAGATTATAAGGAGAGCCAAACATGCTCGAAATACACTTGGCCGGTTAGTATAGTTGGTGTTAAACTGCTAGACGTTTGTAACCCTGATTGGAATGGGTGTTTTTTTATGTAAATAATATTGTTATTCTTAATAGAAGGCATATATGACGAAATGACAAATGGAATGGAAAGATTTGGAATGGTGTACAAAACACGTGTTGCTCTACATGGTTTATAGCTATTAAAGGTATCCAGATATGCTATAAGTGGACTATAATACTTTCATAATAAACGTTTTCGTTTGACCCAACATTGTTGGAGGGGTAGCAAGATCAGTAATGTTTACCGGTGGTACGTTTTATTATTATTATTATTATTATTATTATTATTATTATTATTATTATTTGTGTGTGGGGGGGCGCTATTTTTGTCTCTCACGCCATATAGCGCCTCGACTACACACGCTCTTATGCATTATTAATCAAGCTTGACAACAATGGCGGGAACAACTAGTTTTGTAAAAAAGTTGGGTAATTCAGTTAAGAAAGTGTCTGATCGCAAATCTTCAAGCTGGTGGTACAACCATCACATGGGTGCCGCATCGCGTGCTATTTATCACCGAATCCCACTTGTTGATTTTGTCCTTGAAGTTAGAGATGCAAGGATTCCAGTGTCATCAGAATATGGGCATTTGAGATACTTCCCATCTTCCTCTAGGAACATAATCATCCTCAACAAAATGGATCTCGCAAATCACTCGAAAACCAAGGAATGGATGGCTTACTTTAAGGAGCAAAATTACATATCTTATGTTATTAATTCTCATAACAAGGATAATGTCAAAGAGTTTCTGAACTTTTTGCAAGCTAAAGTTAGAGACTTGAGAAGGAACATGCATTTGAGTGACACTCACACAACTACAGTGATGCTGGTTGGGATTCCAAACGTTGGTAAATCTGCCTTTGCAAACTCTTTGCATCAAATAGGACGAGTTACTGCTGCAGAAAAGGGTAAGTTAAAACAAGCGAAAGTGAGTCCACATCCGGGGGAGACAAAAGATATTACAAATTTAAAGATAGCGAGTCATCCTAATGTGTACATCTTTGACACCCCTGGAGTTTTGCCTCCTGAGATTGTTGACGTTGAACGATCATCCAAATTGGCTTTAACTGGGGCTATAGCTGACTCTCTGTTTGACCAGACAGAGCTTGCTCAATATTTTCTTTCTATACTCAATCTCAGTCATGAATACAAGAAATGGGGAAAGTTTTCAGAGTTAGACAGGGAGAATCAAATTTTGAACGATCATACACAGGATTTAGTCGTTCAAGCTGTTCGTCAAGCTTTATTTGAGGAGATCTTTGCCTTCAAAGGTAACTTGGAAGATGAGAATGATATGGTACAGCTGATTGAAACACAGTTTACAACATTGAGAAAAGTTTTGAATGTAAATTCAGATTCATTTGAAGCAACTAATAGCATAGTTGCTTCTAAGCTTGTTAATCTGTATCGTACAGGTAGACTTGGCCATTATACTTTGGATAGCCTACCAAGGACTTATTATTAGAATTCACCTTTCAAAAATCATTAAGGCACTCTCTAGCTTAAAAAAAAATTATAAGTCCCAAACAAATACCGATATCAAGTTATTATAATCAAAGGCGGAATCAATGATTATAACGATTCAAGAATATAATGAATGATTAATTAACAACCTCAATAGCATACGATCTCTAAAGGATTCGTCTGATACTAGAGAGTGTTTTATTGATAAAATAAACTGCTAACCTAACAAATGACTAGAATAAAACATTATATAGATCCAATGTTAGGTTTTGGCCCACATGGCCTAGCCTAAGCCCAACTGAGAACTAATGTGTTCTCGACCCAAACACCTTAAATAATTGAGAACCCAAGTGTTCTCGGTCCTAAATAGTAAAAACACCAATATGGATCACTAATATTTATTTGATAGTGTCAGTCTTATTATTATAGACCCAATAGTAATGACTGATCATATTTTTTTAGTGTTAATGAGATCATTTTATATGTTGCTTTCGTCTTTAGTAGCACAAACTCAGCTTCGTGGCATCTAGTATACAGAAATACGGTCATAGAACAGAAGGAGTTTGACGCTAAAGCTAGTCCCATTTTGTGTATATATATTTGCTAAATGTTGATATTTTACCCATTTGGTGTTAATATGTTTGATAAATGTTAATATTTGATCCATTTAATGTTTATTTGTAGTTTGCTAAATGTTGATATTTGACCCTATGCATGTAGATTTTTTTTTTTTTTTTGAAAATTAAACTTCATTAAAAAAACACAAAGGGACCTCAAATCCAAGGACCCCCCACACCACCAATTACATCAAATACAAAGGGAATTTACCCCACTCATGCCAATCAATCCTATTACATTTAGTTCTATATCGAAGAGAGTTAAACGCCATCGACTTCACCAAAGCCACCACTTCCGCAATCTTCGGCTCAACCTTTTGAAACACCTTCTTATTCCGTTCTTTCCATATCGCCCAAAGAGTTATCCAAAAAATACCTCTAACAATCTTGTTCCCCATCTTAGAACCACTTCTATGCATCAGCCAAGTTAATATATCTTCTAAGGAATTGAAAGAAGCCCAATCCAGCCTGCACCAGGCCCATATTCTGCTCCAAACCTCAAACGCAAAGAAACAGGAAAAGAACAGATGATTTACCTCCTCATCGACATAGTTACAAATCGGACAACTGATGGAAGGCAGCCCAATATTTCGTTTAGACAGCTCCACTCGAACTGGAACTCTACCTTTGTCGATTCTCCAACACAAGATATTAATCTTAATCGGCACCCAATTGACCCATTTGAACTTTCGGATGGGTATACTATAAACGTCTTTTCTCAACGAATTTTTAACTTCTGCCACAGAAAATTCCTTACCCGCATTATTATCCCAAATCCATCCGTCCTTGCAATCCTTTAGCTGGATAACCGAGAGCATGTTCGTCACATCTTGAATTTCAGAAATACTGGCAACCGAACACCCATTCAATCTCCATTTCTGAGAAGACCGAACCTGGCACCCATCAAACCACACTCTACTACTAACCACACAATCTTTGTCTATCTCTTGGGCGTACAAGATCGGCCATCTCAAGTAAAGAGGAGAATCGCCAAACCAAGTATCTTTCCAGAAGCTAATATTCTCCCCGTTTCCGAGGGAACAAGAGATAAAGTTGCTAATAGGCTGACCATTAATCACATTCTTTTCCAGCGTATTAACTATAGCTTTCCACACACCCGGGTACGACTTTCTAACAGGGAGAAAAGCCCATTTCCCACGACCCCCATGAATACTAAAGATCACCTTTCTCCAAATGCCGATTTGGGTAGTCTTAAATCTCCACGCCCATTTAACAAGTAAAGCTAAATTAACCTCGGACAATTTAGATATCCCCAAACCACCATACCTCTTCGGCCGGGTCACCATATCCCACGAAACCCAATGTATGCCTTTAAAATCTCTACCTCCTAACCACAAGAAGTTCTTCATTTTTCTTTCTATAGCTTCCATAACCTCTTTCGGGGCTTTAAATAACGAAAGGTAGTATACCGGGAGACTGGCTAAAACTGATTTAATCAGAGTCAGGCGACCTCCTATAGATAGTAACTTACCCTTCCAAGATTGTAGCCGGGACTGAACTGTATCAACCACCTCCTCCCAATGAGACGTGCGGTTCATATTCGCGCCAATCTTTATCCCAAGATATTGAAACGGAAACTTGCCAACCTTGCATCCCAGAAACTCAGCCATGTTACCGATCTCCACCTGAGAAACCCCCACTCCGAAAATAGAGGACTTATGCAGGTTGATTTGGAGACCCGAGACCCAATGAAATATGCGCAGCAGCCTTTTAATAGAGATTAAATTACCCGGAGTCCACCTCCCCAACAGTAAAGCATCATCGGCAAAAAACATATGGGTCAAATTCAAACCCTCCCCGGGAAGTTTAATCCCTTCAAGATCACCCAAGCTACTAGCCCTCGAAATCATCTTGGACAAAGCTTCCATAATAATCAGAAATAAAAACGGCGATAACGGATCCCCTTGTCTGAGCCCTTTTTGACAGTTGAACCCAAACGTAGGGGAGCCATTAACTAACACAGCAGACCGCGCACATTGAACAATACCTCTAACCCACATTATCCATTTATCCGGAAACCCCATTTGATGTAAAATCGATAAGAGAAAATCCCAATTGACGTTGTCGTACGCCTTTTGGAAATCGATCTTCATCAAAAACGCCTTCTTACCCGTCTTCTTTAACCATCCAATCACTTCGTTAAGAACTAGGGGACCGTCCAAAATATATCTACCTTTAAGAAAAGCAGATTGCGACTCCGATATAACATCCCCCATAACTATTTTCATTCTGGATGCGATCACTTTAGAGATTACCTTGTTGATAACCCCCACCAGATTGATAGGGCGATAATCCTTCAAGCCCAACGGGTTCCTATTCTTCGCAATCAGGGTAATATGAGACAGGCTACATTCTTTACCAATGAACCCCGTTTCGTAAAACTCATCGAACAACCGCTTGAAGTCCGCTTCCAGATCCGACCAAAAATGCTTGATGAAATGGAAATTAAACCCATCGGGTCCCGGCGCCTTATCAGAACCACATTCAAACACAGCATTCTTAATTTCTTCTTTAGAAAACGTCGCGATCAAATCAGTAATCTTGCTAGCAGGAACCTGGTTAAAATCGGCACACACAAACCCGGGTCTGCTGGGAACAGTTTCGCTGAATAGCTCTCTAAAAAACCGCATAACTTCACGTTTGACTAAGGCCGGTTTACTTATCCACACTCCATTAACCATGACCCCCGGGATATCATTATCCGCTCTTCTACCCTTAATGCAACGGTGAAAAAAAGCCGAGTTTTCATCCCCCATAGTCGTCCACTTAAGCCGCGCCTTCTGTTTAAGATCTTTATTTTTAAAGAGAAGAAGTTTGTCAATCTCTTTTCTACCTTCCTCCCAACTCCAAGCCTCGTCTTCATCGAGATCCCTATCTTCCAAAATCAACTCAAGACTGGCAACCTCATTCTGTAAAGTATTCAATTCCGACTCTTCCTTCCTGGACACCGATCCCCACCATTTTTTAAGAGCAACTTTCACAGCCGTGAACTTCTTTATCAAAACTTTTTCAGCTGACTCGTTACCGTTCACACTATGTAAAGCATCCCGAACTATTTCTTCACAATCTTCCCTATCAAGCCATGAATTAAACCACCTGAACGGACGGGCGCCAAAGTTCGAATCTACTATAGTTAATAACAGCGGAGAGTGGTCAGACAGCTCTTTAGGAAGCGCACGAAGACAAGCACCGTGCCATTTACTAAAAAACTCCTGGCACACTAACATCCGATCAATCTTGCTCATCTTCGCCTCTTTGCCAACACCTGTCAAAAAAGTAAACTTGCTGCCCTGCATCTTAAACTCATGTAATTCAGCTTCTTCAATAAAACTATTAAAATCACGGGCCGCCCTACTGTTAAACTTAGAGTGCTTTCGCTCACAATCCCATCTAACCGAATTAAAATCACCCATCAAAATCCATAGCCCCGACATCCCCTGAATAATACCCAACAGACGGTTCCAAAGAGATCTTTTTTCTCCCATTTTTTGAGGCGCGTAAACATTAACCACATTCAATAAGGACCCGTCTTCAACAAGATTACCAGTCGTAACTATAAACCCATTATCCGAAAAACTATTGGTTTTTTTGAATTTATTCGAATTCCAAATACTGATAATACCACCAGATCTCCCTGTCGACCCCAAAACATCCACATCAAAATTCCCTCTACCCCATAACGACGCCATATCGAAATTATCCGGATCCGAGACCAACGATTCTTGAATCCCCAGGAAATCAACTTTACTTTTAGACACCAAACCCTTAACCCATGAAACTTTCCCCACAGCCCCTAAACCTCTAACATTTAGCGACATAAAATTCATGGTTTACCTTCTTGTAATCCTTGACCTTTGTTAACGTCCGTGACCAAGTGCTCGAACCCTTGAAAGTTAACACCTAATCGGGTGCCAAACTCCAAAGTGTCAACCTTGTCCTTAACCGGGTCCAAAGCAGCCAACACCACATCAGGAGCTTCGTATCCTTCTTCATCTGTAAGTTTTTTGTTTTGAGTACCAATTATCTCCTGTTCTTCCAATAAAGCCCCAAAAGAGTTTGAAATAGGGACCTCATCCCCCCCTCTATTTTTGCGAACATGACAGTCTATACCCAATAACCCATTTAAATCAAAAGGATCTTCATTATCTGGGCTGCCATTTCTGGGCTCCTTATTGGGCCGATCATTACTACTAGAGTAATGTCCACCTGAAGAGAAGCCCAAATCCAACTCCTTCTTTTTATCTTTTTTCCTCTTGAGTATTTTCCCTGGGCCCAATTGATCTCCCTTATCACAGTTAGTATATTCCACCTCAATCCTTTCCTTAAATTCCTTTGACAAATTATCCTCCACTAATTTAGGAGAATTAAAGCCATCATTAAAAGTTTCCGAATTTTCCTCTATTTCCTTATTCGGGCCGTTCGTCGGAGTAACCGCCGGATCTTCCAAGTGAACGGAATCTTGATCATCTTCTGCCTCATCGACGTAATCGGAAATCCAATCTTTGTCGTCTTCCTCAACCCAAACCTTTAGAATTTTTCCACGCCATTTCAAGAATAGTTCATCCTTAATTCTATTTCCATGACCCACCATAACTCCAACGTAATGGAAAGATGAATCGATCTCCACTCTTTCTAACGGGGGATGTTTAACCACCATTCCAAAAAACGCTCCAATGTTCTCGAAGACCGAAGCCTCTAGTAAGCTAAAGGGAATTCCCATCACCTTTAACCAAGCTATTCTTTCGAAGGGTAGAACTTGTCCATCCCATATTGCCACGGAACTGAACATGTCGTGACGTCCATTCAGTTCGTCCAACGCCATGGCAGCATGTTCTTTGGTTTTGAATGTTGTTAAGATCCAAAAACCACCCAAGCACCGAACCTCCGCTTTTCCCAGTTTCATCTCCTTCAAAACAGATCTGATCTTCTGTAAAACATTCAACGAGCAAACCTTCATCACCACTGACCTCCCATGCAGATCCTGAAAGGCGCATGTCGATTCCTCAACTTCAATAGTCTTCCCTTTTGCCTTGCCAGCGAACACATCTTTAAAGGACATATTATTAACTTGTCCCGAAGTATGTTCTGCATATCTCCTAAACCCTTCCTCCATGTTCACCTTATTAACCGGTGGACTGTCTTTTTTATCCGAGTAGGCTGGTTTCCGTTCATTCACCTCCCCTTCCTCCAAGACAAACCTAGCAACATTGACCTTGAGTTTGAAATCTCCGAGTCGAATGGAGGATAACACCTTCTCCATCTCTCGTCGATCTTTAACGTCTAACAATGAAACAAAAGCAAACCTCCTACCAACCTTATCCCTTTTACGAGCGATGTAAATATCAAAGATCTCCCCAAAGTTCCTTACTTCCTTAGCCAAATCAGCCCCACTGCATCTGTCGGGAAGATTTGTCACATAAAACCTTGTTATTCTTGCCCAAGTCTCAACCGGAATATGTTTCCGGCGAGTCCCCATGATCGCCCTTTCGTTCCCTTACAAAATTTAGTACATGTAGAATATATGAATACCCTATGCATGTAGATGTTTTTAAAGTTTGATCGAAAGTCACTTATTTTCATAGATAAAAGGCTTAAGGGGTTTTTTTTTATTTACGTTAAATATACATTGTTGCAACACATGGTTTGTTTTTTTTTTTTTTTTTGAAAAGTGAACTTCATTAAAACAGGCGCCCGGTCCTCAAAACAAGGACTGCCGCAAAAACAATTACATCATATATAAAGGATACTTCGACCAGTCTTTCCAAACAATACTTTTAAATTTAGACCGAGTTCTAAGCCAAAGAAACGAAAACGCTTTGATCTTGGCTACTAATTCTCCCACTTGAACATCTTTCCCTTTAAATATCTTCTCGTTGCGGGAATTCCAAATCACCCACATGGCAACCATGATAATTCCTTGAAAAATGTTAGTAGCAGCCCTGTTCGTATTCCCGTGGACCAAGTTTAAAAGATCCGCTACATCAAAAGCATAAATAGGCTCAGACCTGCACCACGAGCCAATGGCTAGCCAAACACCAAAAGCAACTCCACAGCCTGTGAAAACATGAATTACCGATTCTGGGTCCACTTCACATAGAGGGCAAGCTTCACCAGGAACCATAATATGCCTCCTGTTAAGGGCTGTCCTAGTCGGCAGACGATCCAATTCTAAACGCCAAACAAAAATCTTCACTTTGAGAGGCACCCAAGCAATCTTCCTCAATTTAATACTATCTTGATGACCTCGAGCCGCCGCTAATCTCTTCTTGAAATCAGAAACTTTAAACACGCCTTCCGAGTTTCCATCCCATTTCCAAACATCTGGACGGACTAGAAGCATAATGCCGATCAAACGGCTCGTTAGATTATTGAGATCCTGTAATTCCACAGCTGATTGCGGAGCGCGTTTCCAAATACATAAACTCCCGGCAGCCAAAGAATCCCACAGATCAGCCACCTTGGCATTCTTGTGAACTGCAATCTTAAATAAGTTAGGGAAAGCATCCTTTAACGACTCCGAACCACACCACATATCGAACCAAAATCTTATATCATTTCCATTCCCTAACACTCCGCGGAATAAAGAAGTAACAGCCCTATCATTTGAGATTCTGTCGGAACGGATCAGATGGGAAACCAAAGCCTTCCAACCCCCCGAGACCGATTTATTAACCGGGAGAACCTCCCAGTTTTTAGAACTCCCATGACAATAATCTATAATTGAACGCCATAAACTAGAAGCTTCCACTTTATACCTCCACACCCACTTGGTAAGAAGGGACAAGTTTACATCCGCAAGACGGGACACTCCCAACCCCCCTTCGTTAACCGGTTTGGCGATGCCTTCCCAGGCCACCCAATGAATTTTCTTAACATTTTCATCCCCTCCCCATAAGAACCTCTTTATCAACCCTTCTATATCCTCTATAACTTTAACCGGAGCTCTATATAACGACATATAATAAATAGGTAAGCTAGCTAACACCGATTTGATGAGAACAAGCCTACCTCCAATAGAGAGAGTCCTCGCCTTCCACAACTTCAGTCTCGATTTACACTTATTCACCACCGAATCCCAATTACGGATTCTATTCATGTTGGCCCCGACTTTAATCCCAAGGTAATCAAAAGGTAAAGAGTCTTTCTTGCACCCGGACATGTCTACAAGCACTTGAACTTCATCATCCGAGCAATTTATACCAAAAACATTAGACTTTTGGAGATTAATCTTTAAACCGGAACACAAGTGGAAAATACGGAGAAGGCGAATCATATGTCGGAAATTATCATGAGACCACTTCCCAACAATGAGCGCGTCATCCGCATATAGAAGATGAGATAACTCCGGCCCACCCTCGCCAAATGAAATCCCTTTAAAATCCCCAACCGCCGAAGCTTTAGCCAACATACACGAAAAGGCCTCCATAACTATAAGAAAAAGGAAAGGAGATAAAGGGTCGCCTTGTCTCAATCCTTTCTCGCATTGAAAAATAAACGTAGGCGACCCGTTCACAAGAACCGAAGACCGAGCCGATCTAAGAATACCTCCAACCCAATTACACCACCTCCCCGGAAAACCCATCTGCTCCATGATCGAAATCAGAAAATTCCAATCAACATTGTCGTAAGCCTTCTGAAAATCTATCTTAAACATAAAGGCTTTATCTCCTCTTTTTTTCAACCAAGCAATCACTTCATTAATTATTAGAGGCCCGTCAAGAATAAACCTGTCTGATAGAAAGCCGCTTTGAGTCTCAGAAATAATAAACTTCATCACTCTCTTAATCCGGTTAGCTAGAACTTTTGAAATAACTTTAGACATAATCCCGATCAGAGTAATCGGTCTGTAATCTTTCAAATCTGTCGGACTTTTAATCTTCGGAACTAAAGTAATGAACGAGGCACTATAGCCATGATTTATTGAGCCCGTCTCATAGAATTGATTCATTAAGTTTACAAAATCATCTTCAAATAAAGCCCAGAATTTCTTCAAGAAAGAGAAATTAAACCCATCCGGGCCAGGGGCACGGTTACCCCCACATTCGAAGACCGCAGCCTTGATTTCTTCTCTGGTAAACGTCTCAATAAGACTCGCCTTTGACTCTTCTGGAAGCACTTTAATATTCTCACACTCCAGAGAGGGTCTACCTGCAATATTAGAAGAAAACATACTACGAAAATATTGAAAAACATGTTTCTTCACCAAAGATGGTTTCGAAACCCAAGCTCCATCAATCATAAAGCCTGGAATGTTATTTTTAGCCTTCCTCCCATTTACCACACAATGAAAAAAGGCAGAGTTTTCATCCCCACTCTTCGCCCACCTAATCCGAGACTTTTGGACAACATCACGCGTCCGAAGATGGTCAAGCCAGGCCACGCCTTTTTTACATTCTTCATAAACCCAAAGCTCCTCTTCATTAAGATCCAACTCCTCCATTTTTAATTCTAATTTGGAAATTTCTGAATTCATCTCATTGTACTCGGCCTTTTCCTTATCCCCCGTCTCCTCCCACCAATCCTATAAAGCCCCCCTAACTCTTCTAAATTTTTCAGCAATAGACTGATCAGGCGAAACCCCACCATACTCTTCATCCAAAATCTCTACTACCAATTTTTCACACCCATCCCTTTCGAGCCAGGACAACACATGGTTTGTTGAGGTGTTTGGTTGAATCACTTTCGGTGAGGTTTGGATTTTTAAGTCATTAAATAATAGCATTAGGTTGAAGACCTTTTGCCTAAACTAGGATGTATAAGTAATGATTCACCCAATAATGTGTTAGTATATTTACTATTTCAAGTATGCATGTTATCGCTCTTTAATTCATTGTCATGATAAAGTGTACTCAAACAATAATACGATGCCGAATACAAACTTGTTTGTCATAATTCAATTAATATTCGTGTCAGATAACAATACCATCGAAGTAAACAACAATGGACAAAATGTGACCCTGATCTTGATGATGAGAAGATAACAATAACGAAACTTAACAAGGATAAATGGTGAGGCCTACATGATTTAACCAATCAATTTTTTTTTTCATTTTTTTGCTTCTTCTTTTTTTTTTTTAAACTAAAGGAGTACTATTTTATTTTCTGAGTGTTATTAGAATGTGGGAATGACCTTTTTGAGTGTTGTTGATATGGCACTGAGGTAGTAAAATGAAACCCTATGGGCTCTATTCTACACCATGTAGCCTAATAATTTTATATTTGATAGTACCTATAAAATCTTTAGGTGTAGTGTTTCACTATTGCCTCTTGAGTCTTGAATACCATATTGGGTTGAATCCGACAGACCAGGGTCATCTTTTAAAGGGTGCGAGGAGGACCCTGGTCACGACCTAACTTCTTGGGAGCACATTTTAAATATATATTTAAGTCACAGTCTGTTTAAAATTATTAAGTTCCACACTAATGACTTGAAATTTTTGTTAGTTTGTAATAGACACATTAAAACTTCATAGTTCAAACCCTTTTAACTATTAACCAACTTAAGCAACTTAACCATTAGTCCATTAATCAATACCCATGAAATTTTAGCCCACTTAAGTTAGAAAAAAAGGCTTTGCGAATTGACGATGATAGCTATAAAAAAAATGTTGAATAATATAAACTGTGAAGAGTTGATCCATCAATTTGATATTACTTTAATCATTACTTAAAAAAGTAGTTTCCTCTATTTATTTCGTTAAGGCCTTAGATTAAGGGGCACATTTTTCGTGGCTAGGCACGAACATCTGAATTTTCAAGGACAGCCCTTAGATCGTGTTGATGGATAATTTTTTTTAAAGAATTATATATAATAAAAAATGTTTTTTCCTAACAAATAATTTTTCTGAATATTACAAGAATTATTCAAGAAAACATAATGTCAAAAACTCATTTCTTTCCAAGTTCTATTCAAACTTTAAATTAAATAGAAGCACAATATCGTAAATTTGACTTTAGGGTTTGAATATAGATCAAAAAGAATAAAGTCAACAACTAAATTTTATTGTATGGAAAACAATAATTTGTCTAGGTTCAATGAATCTATGATATAGAAAATATATCATTTCACTCATAGGTAACAATTTTTTTCTAAGTTTTCCACACTATCGATTATGTGACAAAGAAAAACATATATCCAACTTTATGGTTTCTTTTTATTTGTTTCAACAACTTTAATCTTCTCTTCAAGAGGCAAGAACCTCTATCACCCAAACAAAGATGACAATGAGATAAGAATAAATAATAAGAGTTTAAAATATTTGAAATGGGTTATTGATAGTTCATAATCTATACATATAATAAACCAAAGTCATTTTATTGACATGTCATTCAAAGAGACATTCTCTTCTTTGAGTGTGCCATGTGTCATCCCATGTGGCATTGAGATATTTTAGAAAAAAAATAATTTAAAAAACAAAATTGGATTTTTCACTCTCATGTTTCTTCCCATAATTTTTAAACGTTTATATCTTTAATATACGAGATTTTTTAAAGAAAAAAATTACACCAAATTAACGAGCGTTTTATTATCTTTCCAACGAGTACCATAGTGCTATATAAAAAACGGAGAAATTTTTTTGTGGGGTTTTGTTCATACAGGAAAAAAAACACAAAGTGTTCAGGTAAATCATTAATCATGTATAGACAAGTCACTAATTGTGTTTAAATCAGTAAATATGTATTTTTTTTTTTCAACCAGAGCCGAATAGGTTAATAGAGTTATACGTTGTTTTTAGTTAGGTATCAATATTAGTATGTTAGAGTTGTACATTTGTTTAGTTTTTAGGGTATGTTTTAATATTAGAGTTACATTAAAGTTCTACATTCTTTTAGGTTAGGTGTTAGCATTGGAGTTGTACATTGTTAATTTGTTTTAGGTTAGATATTAATATTAGAGTTATACATCAGTCTATTTCATATGTAAAATTGATATATCATATTAAAATTTTCAGCCCGGGACGCTCCCGGGGTATAATCTAGTTGAAGTATAAACTATAAATACTAATCTCATAGATTTTAAATCCATCAAATAGTTGGCGTTATACACATTAGGTTATTAGAGTCCTCGTCCTCCCCTCTCTATTTATGTCACATGATATACTACTCGTTATTTAGCGATATGATAAAATCTTCATGCACCCCGTTGGGAGTTGAGGTGGATTAAAGGGCTCGTGAGCAAGACTGGTAAATTGTGTCTTACCAAACTGACTACATCTGTAAATTAAATATAATTAGATGGTTCTTATATGTAATAGTAGGTTTAAAAACATATATGTTATCTTAACATGATTAGTGACTTGCCTAGACATGATTAACGAATTATTTGAACACGAACACAGTAAATACCTGTACAAAGTCATCATGGCAACAATCTCAATTTTAAATAGAAAGCAAACATTGGCTAAAGTAAAGTTGTATGACAAAGTGACAAAAATGTAAGCAATCACCCAAAAATTAACTTAAATATATTTTGAATTTCGATAAATTACGTCAAAGCATAATATTAAGGTATAAAAAAACTACACTTTGGCATTTTTTTCTGTTCTGTAAATATATAAATAATATAAAACATATGAGCAAACGAAACTAAATTGAATATTAAGTCCAAGATATGACCTTAACGTAAAAACACACAAGTGGCAGCTTAGGAAAATACAATGGACAGAAAAAGCACAATGAACGGACGAAAATAACACAATAGACATACAAAATAGCACATTTTGTTTTTTTTTTCTAATGCAGATTTGCGTTTTAGTTCTACACATTGTTATTTTTTTCTGTATAAACAAAAAACTCACTAAAAAGTCATTTTATAGTACTATTGTACTTGTTGGAAAGATAATAAAATGTCTGTTAATCTGTGTAAATTTTAAAAAAAATTCATACAAAAAAATTATTAATGTTTAAAAATCGTGAGGAAGAGTTCATGTTTCATGCACATGAGAGAGAAAAAAAAAACAACTTTAATAGTTTTGGAGGAAATTCAAAGATGGAGATGACGTCATAAAGTGTCCCACTCATATTCTTTTATTCTATAAATAAAAATAAATACATATAGATATAGCCAGCCTAGCGGGTGGAGCGAACCTGGTTTTATCCACAAGGTCATGAGTTCGACTCTTCTGAGTGGCATATCTTATGAGTTTTCCTAGGGAATTAGTGCATATGTGTTAATTGGGGTGCTTGGGGCTTAAAGCGGGACGTGATATTAATAGCATCTTATAGACCATTAGTCTTGAGTTCAAGGCTTAATGTCCTGACCGTAGTTTAAAAAAATTATAGATTAATTAAATCCGTAGTTTATTACGTGTTGACCAATAAAACGTATGCATTCAACGAAAGATGCCGGTTCAAAAAAAGGCTGAATGCATGAGCGTCCAGGTTCAATGAATCTCCTCAATATATGGATAACACGCATTCATCATCGATGAATATTTTTGCATGTATGTCACCAACTAACATAGTGGTGCATGTTTATTTTATCATAAATATATTAAAAACAAAAACAAGTGATAATATCACATGTAAGTTGTAACAATTAAACACCTAGAACTTAACACAACTATATTATGGTAGTCTTCTTGTATAAGTGTCATTTTTCGAAAATATTCATCGATCAATGTTCCTTAACCATTAAAAAATGTAACTAACATTGATGTATTTCAGTCGCTTACTGGACCTATATATTCATATATATAGAAATTTCTTGTTAAAAAAATTTAATGTATCACTGAAATTATGAAACGTGTCCTTTTAAAATTCTCTTATTATTCATTTTGTGTGATTTCAACTTACACCACTTTAATGAGGAAATCTGGATAAGAACTTGATACTAGCAGGCAAATAAACCATCAACGTATATGATCTTATAATTCTTGCGTGGTTAATAATTTACATAATATATATCAGGTTTTAATTTTTAATACATTTATATTAGCCATTTGCAGTGGCGCAACTTCTTTAGATCTCGAGGGGGCCCAGACCCAACCGATTTTTGACGCAGTGAAGGAATTTTACGATTTTTATAGGTAAATTGTGTCCAGCCCCCATTGATTTAATCTTCCGGCCACTCCCGATTAAAAAAAGTTAAGTCTGGCCCCCACCGATTCAAAAACCAAACTTCACCACTGGCCATTAGGTGTAATATTATAGTCATCAAACTTATAAAAAGTATTCTCATATCATCAAACCCCTTTAACAAAAATAAATAAGGGAAAATGGCCAAAATAGCCCGTTGACCGTGCGATTTGCCTAAATGGCCCTCTCCCCCCTCTTTGGAGAGAGGGGTCACGGTTCCCAACACGTCTGAGGCGTCTCCCGAGAGGCTTCCCATTTCAGCCAACAGAGGACCGCCACGTGTCGTTGTTGATCTCGAGACAGACCTGAGACGTGAGACAGACCTGAGACGTCTCCGGTGACGTCTTAGAGACGCCTCCGGTGACGTCTCGGAAGACGTCTCCGGTGAAGACGAAGAAACAAGAATCAGTACACCTTTATTGGTATGACAAACTCTTTATCGGATGGCTCTTTCGGTATATCTAACGAGCCAACAATCGTCTCAAGCCATTCGGTTGCCTGAAACCTCCTCATAGCTAAAAGAAACAAGAATCAGTACACCTTTAGTGGTATGACAAGACGATATTAATATACAGTTAAGTATAATATAATATAACCTGCTTCTTGGGCTTTTTTTGAAGCCAAATTGAAATCATCCCCAGCAATCATCTCCGTAAATTATCACAATTTGAAATTAATTTCTTGATATTTTATAAAAGGAAACCGGAGTTTTCTCCGTAAAAGATGTGATGTGATTCTAGAGAGAGAGAAAGAGGGTACTGAATGAAGGGTTTGGTTTCAGAAACATGGGAAAAAATAGGGGTTTTAGCAGAAAACTTTGGATGCTTGAAGTCGGACAGTGAGGAGAGAGAAAGGGGGTTCAGGAGAGAGAAAGGTCTGTCTCGGGATCAACAACGACACGTGGCGGTCCTCTGTTGGCTGAAATGGGAAGCCTCTCGGGAGACGCCTCAGACGTGTTGGGAACCGTGACCCCTCTCTCCAAAGAGGGGGGGAGAGGGCCATTTAGGCAAATCGCACGGTCAACGGGCTATTTTGACCATTTTTCCAATAAATAAATAAATAAATAAATAAATAAATTTACTCTATCAAAACTTAATAAATAAAAAATAAAAAAATGACATGAGCACCATTTAATGGTAAAGAATCATGACTTATGCATGTTTCTTGATGGTCATCATACATACATACATACATGATACCTACCATGATCATGAATGGTAAATAATACTTTGTTGTTCTATAAATAGCCCTCTCTTTCCTACATTTCTCATCGCATATCCACCCGGCGTAAACACACAGACTAAATCTCTCAAAACCCAATAATAATATTAATAATAATAATAATCCATCCTCGATCTGTTTCTTTACCGACCCATCAATAATCGGTCCATCGATCTCATTGCCTCAATCTATATCCTCTTCGTCATTACACTTTGCTCCTTCCTTCATTTACGTAAGCAATCAATTGTCTTCTTACATTTTGTGTTATGTCTTTCTGTATTTGTTTCGATGATGACAAATGTAAATAATAAATTTGTTGTTAGATCTGCTTGCTTTCTACTTCAGCTATTTTGGATTCTATATTATATTATTATTATTATTTATTACTCAAATCAATCATCATAATGGTTTGATTGGTTTCAGTCTTCAGGCACTTTTTGTTGTTTGTTTTTTTGTTTTTTAGGGAATTGAAATACTAAACTACTTTAAAAGTATAAATGATTCATAAAAATCAATAAATAAATAAATAAATTCATGAGGGGACTATTTTTTTGAATACCCATTGTCAAGACGCCAACTGAAGTCGTCACTCCGTCAAAGCTGGCCGAACTCTGTGTTCTATCGGATTCGGGCCGACTTGTCAGCCTTGGTGGCGTTCCCCTGGAACCGTACTGCCTCTACACGAGTTGCCTCGTTGAAGTAACAGTCGGATGAAAACTGGGGTGACGCTCACGGTCCGACCCCCCCCCCCCCCCCCCCCCCCCCGATATTTCACGTAGAAGTTCCGATTATATAGTATTCGTATAGAAAATTTTGAAAATATAGGGTTTCGACCCCCCGAAACTAGTGACTTCCGACCCCCCGAATCTTTGGGTCAAGCTTCGCCACTGCTTTCCACCACCTGATGATCAGCTGATCTATAGATTATTGACATAGGGGGGACTAATACTTTGCTTAGTTTTTGGTACTTGTTTTTTGTTGTATGTAGCATTTAAACTTCTAATTATAATTATCTGAAATGGTATGTTAGTTGATGCTTTTAATTAAAGTATGCAATAAGGTATGTAATCTTAAATCTTGTATAGATGGTAACAAAATCCATATCAATCTTGCATCTGGAAATTAATATATTTCACATTAAAAGCCAAATGTTTACTTTTGAAGAAAACTTAATGAATTTATGGATATTCTATTTTAATACTGCTCATTTCAAATGTTTACTTTTAAAAGTCAAACAATCTTTTAGTTGAAGTGTGTGGCCTTTGGTACCTAACATGGTCAAAACAAATCCTTTGCCTAATATTTTAACTGTCAATATCTTGTAGTTTGTGAAGAGTTGCATTGCAAATCATGGTTTTTTGGGTGTTTGGATATGGCTCATTGGTATGGAACCCTGGGTTTGAGTATGATGAGAAAATCATAGGCTACATCAAGAATTACCGCCGCGTGTTTGATCTTGGTAAAGACTTGTGCAAGCATTTAAAACTTTTGTTTTCCTTTTTATGCATCTTGGTTAATCTTGTTTTAATGATCATACTGTTATGTCACACAGCATGTATTGATCACAGAGGTACGCCCGAGCACCCTGCGAGGACGTGCACACTTGAATACAAAGAGGGAACCATCTGTGTAAGTAACATTAATAAGCTGATTTGAAAAAAAAAGTTTCAATCTATTTTTCTAATAATAAATGAAGTTTATTGAGACTCTTATCAGTTATCATTTCCATTTGCAAATTTTTAACATGAAATTTCTTGTTTTTGTTTTTCAGTGGGGAGCGGTGTATTGCGTTAGAGGAGGTGAAGAGAAGGAAAGATTGGCTATGAAGGTATGCTATTTTGAAAGCTAGACATTTATCAGGCTAATAAACTGCTCAGTCTTACTCATGTTGCTCGGCTTACATAAATCGTGTTTATGGAAGGCTTACTTATATATTCTTTAAATTTATTTCAGTATTTAGAGAACAGAGAATGCGAGTACGATCAGAAGACCACTATCGACTTCTTCAAGGTTAAGATACTTCCAAGTTCCATATGTGCATTTTGTCATCAACTTAAATCACATGATTAAAGGCTGAAATATTTTGTTAACTCTTGATTCAGGAAGGGGAGACGGACGAACCTACTTTATCAGGAGTTATAGTGTAAGCGTTATATTATATTCTTTACAGCTTTCCTTTGTTTGCTCAAATCTGACCTGCGTATTCAAAACGTTGAAATAACAAACTGTTTCACTTGTTACAGTTTCACTTCAACTCCAGACAAGGAATCAAATAAGTACTACCTTGGTCCTGCACCATTGGAGGATATGGCAAGGTAACATACTTGTCATTCTGTAATTTTGACCCCTTTTTAAGCCCGTGATTGGTGCGCTTTTAATTACTTTATTTTCATTTTCAGACAAATAGCTACCGCTTTTGGCCCGTGTGGAAACAACAGAGACTATATTTTCTTGCTGGAGAAGGCGATGTTTGATATTGGTGAGTGATTACCTACATTTCTACATTGGTTATTTCAAGTATTTTTCAACTTTTTACATGCCCCCTTGTCCAAAAAATTGCAGCCATCTCCATAATGTTGATGTCATATTTTCGTTTTCAGCTTACCTTTGCCCTGCGAAAAATCCATTGATTTCCATGATACTTTTGGCACATATCCCATCTAAAGATACTTGATTGTCCATTGTTATCTATTGCTTTCGCTCTCACGAGATTCTTGTTTATCATTCTTGATGGGCATCTTTGACAAAACAAGCATATTAAATCTTTTCATTATACTACGAACATGCTTTTGCCCCCACAAGAATTTTGATTCCGAGACGTCCCATGAAAGATGGAACGTTTCTTTTTGGCATCTTATCGGCGAAACAGTCAATTATTCGGCCACTTGAAAAAAAAGTACTGATTTTTTTTTCGAACTTGTAATTCTTTTTGTTTTGTTTTGTTTTTTTTTTTTCATATCCAGTTTCTAATGATCTCCTTTCCTGCATTTACCCTAATAACTAATAAGGGCGCCTGCCCATCGTAAGCTGTGTTTTACCGAGTCCTATGGTTGGTTAGCAGGTTATTGATGGGGGTCATGAATATTCTAACTGATTCTCATAGTTAATAATAACTTGTTACTAATTATAACCTTTTCTAACAGGTCATGAAGATGACATGGTAATAGAGCTGGCAAATGAGGTCAGGAAAGTACTCGGGATCATGGGTATGGGAGTGCGGAAAGAGACCATCGCCAACAGATTAACCGGGCCTTCTCTGAAGCCCAAATCCCCCATGTCGCCTCGTAAACTGCTTCACCTTCCTGAAGCAATTGCCATGGACACATAATAAGACCGCCCGAGCAATAACTTGGTTTACTTAACCCTATTGAAATTATCTGGCAATAACGCTTACTTCCGGTTTTTAGCTTGTTAACTGAGCCTATGAACTGGGCTCATCACTTATGTTAAGTGTTGAGTACTTTCTTATTATTGAAGGAAATAGAAATGAATGAGCATATTTACATTTACATGTTTGTATGTTAAAAATGCTTGAAAGTTGTCTTTAACTGGTTAGTGTGGAACTATTGAGAGAACCATGGTCCATGGACCACCTCATTGTTACAGAAGCACCATAGGTTCCAAGTTGTTCATGGACCATCGCGACTCATGACTGTAGACGTAGTTGCGCGATACCGTGTGCTTAGAAATGTACTATTGGGGACCACCTCATTGCTATGGTGGTCTCATAGGCTTCAACTTGTTTCTGGACCAATATATAGTTGTAAAGGCACCCACCATAAGCACATTATCTACAAATCATTATACAAATAATAAGATTATTAGAAAAGAAAATTGGAGCTCGGTTCAGTAACGCTTTAGAAACCGAAAGAATGAAAGCCAAAAAATTTTGTTCATGATATGCTCAAAAACATCAACACATATTTCAAATTAATTGAATATCATAAAACAAGAATACCGATATTAGTACCGTTGTTCAGTCGGAAACAATTCGGTTCGTTAAGGTACTGGTACGTTACCGGCCCTCGTATAGTTTATGATACAAAAAGATGCTCTATTTAATGTCGAGTGAAAAAAGTTAACTTTATTTAGTTGTTTTTTAAAGTTAACAGACACAAGAAAAAAGAAAAACTGAATGATGATATGTAACAAAATCAATGTTTATAGTTTGATGCATGTGGTTGCTAGATTACTTGCACTGAAAAGAGAAGACATAGAGACTAGGTGGGGGCTTTTTGAGTTTTCTAATGTCTAGATTAAACTTTTTATGTAGAAGATTCAAAGTGAATACATAGAGAATACATGAAACTTAAGTTGTTGTAAATGTTTTAATGTATATAGTAAAAAGTATTTAATTCTACAAAGAAAATGGTGGTGGTAAGTTGTCTCATTTCTAACTAAGACTATTTTTAATGCTAAGGGTGCTTTAAGGTGTCACATCATATCCTTACAAATCCTTAAAAAACTCATTTTTATCTCCAACCATATAAACATCTTCACATATCCTTACATTTTCCATATCATCACCTATTTTTTCTTTAAATTTAATTACTTGATTTATTAAAATGTATTTAAATAATTAAATGATTAAATAAATAATATAACTAAATAAGTAATATCAAAAATTAAAAGTAAACTAAACTTAAATAATATTGCATTATACAAAAACAAAAGTAAACTAGATTAAAAAACAAACATTTTAAAAATAAAAAAACAAACTTTAGTGGATACTCTAGTTGAATATTTGGTAGTAGAATTTAATGGGGATATTCTAGATGAATTTAATAGAAAATATTGTCGCCACTCAAGTTAAAGAATCTAAGGTTTTTTTTGAACGGTAAAGAATCTAAGGTTAATTGAATATTTAAATAGTTTTGTGTTTCTTCCACGTGGTTAAGGGCGTCCTATTTAAAGGTGCATTAATGATAGTCTAAGTGATGGATGGTTTTGTAAGGTGTATGTATAAAAGTATTTAAAAATAAACTAGACCTAGTTTATCTGTAAAAAAAAGTTATAACTTTAGGCAATATGTTAATTTACTTATTCAAATTTTATTACTTTCTTTACTATTTTATTCTTTATAAAAATACATATAGTTATGCTACACTTTTGAATAATGTAAAAAGTGTTCAAAGGCTAGGTTCAGCCATAGTTCGGATGTGAACTTTTTGTATTGCAACCCCCGGTTGAAAAGTTTTAGTTCTACCACCGAGTTTACTGCTATAATGTTATTCGTCGTTTAAAAAAAGTTATTTATGCAATTCGTTAGGGACTTGTTTTTAGGCTCGTACAAGGCGCTTGAATTCGCAAGACCGGCTATATCGAAAATCTCACAAAATAAAGGAATCAAAAGTCATAAATGTGGAGACAAAAACCAAAGGTTAATGTTTTATACTTGGGTAGACTTCTGTTTAATTAGGAGTTTTGTTAGGGGCTCCGAATGACTTTTAAGTTCATTTGTAGAGCATTGATTTCACTGATGGCTTCAACTTATTCTTTGGTTGGACAGTCTTTACAAATTAGACACGGTTCTTCTTCCCAGTGTTAAAACTTCAAATACAAGGAACTGGTTATTGATAAGATCAACGCTGATGCCTGATGTCACACGATAACGCTTAGCGGCTTCCCTTAGCTCATATGCTAGTGACTTACAATCAACATGACTACGATGTTGGCTCAACATTACGAGAAAAAAACGCATCCCCAAAAACCACCAGAAAAAAAAAATAATAAAAAAACCATCTGCTATTTAGGCAAAAACTGACTGAAAATGAAGACTATTATTCTAATGTCACCGATATTAAGTACATAATGTACAACATTGCAAGTAGACTGAAAGAAAATCTCAACGACGATTAGAACAAGAAACATAATATACAGAAAATGGCATGAACAGGACATAAAATAGGTTTAAACTAGCATCAATATACATTTGGGCGACAAAAAGGTGCAGCAAGAACGACCTGACCCGTTTCAAATATGACAAGCCAAAAAAAAAATGATAATCACAGGGGCAAGAAATTTGAGCATAAAGTAACACTTGTAGAAGACTGTGCAAAGATATAAAAGGCAAGATTTTTATTTCTTACTCTCCATATGCTCAAAGAATATACCGTGTCCTTGCCAAGATTCTCCATTATGCAACATGTAGTGTAGTGAGTGGCATAGTATGTTAATCAGAACTGGAATCATAGAAATCACTTGGGCATGGTGTCATGACCTCTGATTCAAGTGTTTGAACAACCCGGTGCATGGTGGGTCGATCTTCTGGGTTTGAAGATACACATTGAATTGCAATCGAAAGCAGAGCGTCTAGGGTTTTAGAGTCAACTCCCTCGCAGTTCACGTCAATGATCTCACGTTGCCTATCTTCTGTTATTAAATAATTTAACTGAAAAGAAAAAATGGGGTTAATGCATAAAAAAAACAACTTGATAGGTAAAATAGTTCAATTAACCTGGATGTAAGAAAATAATTATCTGTAACTAATCATCCAGCTATGCAGGGAAACAACCTTTAAGTAAATGATCAAACATGAAATAAAAAAGTCACCATACGACCAAGAAGTCAAAGATCCAAGGCTTTGAAAACAGAAGTAGATGTAATTTTTTGACCTGTTTACTTATGAATAAGTGGATCCAGGTCATATTTTATCGCTGTGGGTCAAACACATCGCAAATTGCCAAAGGTTCATTTTCAAAGCGCAAAACATACTAAATTATTATATTCAAGAAACAAGATTGATAGTCCCATGGTTTAAAAAAAAATGGGTGAGGCGTGCGCCTCGAGTTGTGCCTCAAGGCGAAACGCTAAGAAAACGAATATCAGGCGCGCCTCATGGGGTTCAAATTGTACATACGCCTCTAAGGTCAGAGGCGCTAAGAAAATGTGCGCCTCAGGTGGTTTAGGCTGTTTTTTGATGTGTGTGTGTTTTTTTTTTTTTTTTATGTTTTTGACTTTTTGGGTCAATTATTTGATTTTGATGTTTTAGACTTTTCTAGGTCAATTATTTTATTTTTTATAAGATACATAATTTTTATATTTATTTTTTGACTCCGCCTCGGGCTTACGCCTCATGAGGCGAAGGGAAAACGCCTCGAGGCTCGTTTCTGTTCTTTTAAACTTTGGATACTCCAATTACTTCTGACAAAATTATCATGTTAACCCAACCGGCCAACCTGTACAGAAATGACCCAATTGACACATACAGGAATTTATTATGTATATGTTTATTACGATTGTTTCGAAGGCATTTTGATATGGGTGACTTTAGCACAACTGATCTTTTGGGCACCTTATTTTTGTGCTTGCAAAATACAAGTTACTTGTTTGTAATTGTAAATTTGTAAGTTAAAAGACACATACCCAGCCAACAATATTAAGGCCCTTCTCAATAAATGATGCATCGGTGGGCCTCTTCCCACTTATCACTTCAAGCACAAGTACTCCAAAACTATAAATATCTGTCTTCTCTGTTGCTCTACCACTCTGCATATACTCTGCAACAAAAGTAACATACATCAAATGTTATACAAAAAACAAGTAACATTAAGTACTTAAAATAATGTTTTTGAATGATCATCTACTTCCTAAGTCAATGTTACAAAAAGGAATACGTAACATCTAGCCAAAACTTATGATCCTACCTGGCGCCAGGTATCCGAAAGTTCCAGCAACAATGGTCGTAATGTGAGATTCCTCGTCCCCTAACAATTTTGCAAGTCCAAAGTCTGAAACTCGAGCCTCAAAATTTCCATCAAGTAAAATGTTACTTGATTTAATATCTCGGTGTATGATTCTAGGGGAACAATCATGATGCAAATATGCCAACCCTTTCGCAGCTCCCATTATTATGTTAAGTCGAGCCTCCCAATATAATAGCTCGGCTTTTTCTGCAAGGATTAATTTAATAATTTATGACCATCCCTTGCACTTACATGACTAATATATTTATAAAAACTGCATGAAAATATAATTTATGTCAGAAACCAAACACAGACAACTTAAAAGCTACTCACACACCGTATTATCCAGCAACTAATATCATAATAGCGAAAATCTGTTATACACGATCTGATAAGCCAATAAATGCAACAACTCTACTTGGCACGCATGTGTGTGTATAGAGAAAATCTATGTCTAAACCAAATGTTGACAAATGTTATTGGCTGATCAGATGATATCAATATTACCTTGGTACATTTACTATATAGAAACAATCTATGCCTAAAACCAATGTTATCAATGAAACACAATTCCTATATGTAGAAAGAACAGGTGATGTGATATATCACATTATATAGAATAAATGCTGATGATAATTAATATGGTTGCCACATATTAATCATACATCATCTGTGTTTTACCTGAAGCCACCTAGATCTGGTTTTCTAGATGATAAGTAATATGATTGCCACAGATTAAAAAGTTACCATTCTTTTTTACCTGAAGCCACCTAGATCTGGTATCCAACTCGCCTGTTTTGCCACTACTACAATTCTACCGATTACCCGTACCTCGGTATTGGTCTAATGGACCATTACAGTATACCCAACCAACCAACATTATTGATTCACAATCCAACTCCTTACAACCCATAGCCTTAAATCAAGCACCCCTTTAATGAAGTTCGCAGAGATTTTCTATAATAATCAATGAAGGAATTATTATACATACAGTTCTAATAAAACAACTTTTTGACTTACTGTGGGACAAAGGGAGTACAAACATCCTAACAAGTTATAAGTGAAATGTGTTTATGCAAATTGCAATATAAATGTAATACGCACATGTTTCACTTTAAAAAAATAAACATAAAACCATCACTGGTTAGAGATGAAACATGCTTTCCAACATTATCATAACCAAGCAACATTTGACACACACAAATGCACATGGGTATCATGAAGAGCTTGGCATGAAGAGATGAATTAAATTACCATGAAGAGCTTCATCTAGACTGCCGCCAGATAAGTAATCATAGATTAACAACTTTGATGTTGGAGAGTTGCAATATCCTCTTAGATTCACTAAATATTTGTGCTTAATGCTTCCAAGAATTTCGAGCTCCCTTTCAAAGAAACGATCAAATCCCTCATTTAATTTAACTATTCTTTTCAAAGCAAATACATTTCCATCATCCATTGCCAGTTTGTATACGGTTCCAAATCCACCGGCACCAATCACATGTTCTTCAGTCAAAGTTTCCAACTTTGTTATAATATCTTTTGAGGAATATGGCAAGTCTCCATGAAACATAACAATCGATGCACCTAAACCAATGACAATTTCATTATAATAGAGAAGGTTTTAGAAAATAAATATTTTGATATAACATATAAGTATATCAAAAAGCTTACCTTCACCCACATCCACCGCAAGACCTTTGACCTCATTTTTACCAAGTCTCTTGTAAAGAAAGCAACCCCAGAAACACATAAGTGCAACCAGAAGCAATGCACCAACAGTAGCAGAAGCACTAATAAGTAAGCGTCCAGAATTCTTCTTCACACTTTGGCTTCCTGTTAAAATTATATGCAAAAGAAAAAGAAAATTAATATTACTAACAATTATTTTGTAGGCTAATAATGCAAGATAAGAAAGAAATTAGAGTATAATATCATGCAAAAACTTATAGCAGACCTGTTGGATGCGAGCCAGCTGAACCTCCATCATTTTTGCATGACTGATTAATATGGGTCCCACACAGTCCACGGTTTCCAAGAAAACTAAGTATTAAACCAAATATTACAATCCACTGTACTTGAATAATTTATAGTTGTTTTCTTTACAAGTGAATATTAAATGCTAGATATAATAACTAGTTGTGCGATGAATTATATAATATTCACTCTTGATGGTACATCAGGCATTCATTTTAGTGATTTTTTTAACCATTAATATACAACTATATAAGTAAGAAATGTAAATTCAGAACTCACGAGTTGGTTCCAAATTGATCAAGAGCACCATTAGATGGAATTGGCCCGGCCAGAAAATTGTTGGAGACGTTGCTTCACAAGTAAAAAGAACCTAAGTCAATAAAAGATTCAATAAAATATAAGAATATTCAAATGGGAATACTAACAAGATTGAAAGGTTCCTCAAATTCCCAAGTGAGGCAGGTATACTTCCACTAAGAGAGTTACTGGAGACATCCCTGCAACATACAGAAACAATATCTCAATGACTTCTAGGTACAAATTATCCCTTGATTTTGTGTAAAAACCTTATTGTTGTAACTAATAAGTTTCATGACCATAAAAATCTTGGAAGTTTCCTAGATGCTCAGATTGTAAATGTACTTATTGTGTGTTTATTAAAAACATCCGCATGAAATGTCAGCTCTAAGTAGAATACTAGCATGCAAATAATATGGATGACAATATCCATGAGTATGTTGAGAAAAAATTATCTTTATCAAATTACAAAGATGTTCACATAACAACTTACAATGTTTGAAGCTTTGAAAGATTTCCTATTTCAGTAGGAATAAATCCACTCAAATAATTATTCTGCAAAAATCTGACATAAAGTTATAGTCTTAGTACAATAAGAAAAGTTCAATAATATCTTAAAAAACTAAACTGACAAACACTTGACATAATAAGACATCATGCACCTAAAACTATAGTACTTACAATCCTTGCAGATCTGTACAATTTCCTAATTCTGGAGGAATTGCCCCATAGAAATTATTGTAATGAAGATCTCTGTGTCACATTATACATATAGTATTACTAATTACTTACATGATGTATTTGTAAATATCATGCATAAAAAAAGTAATGAAAATTAGTAAGATGGAGCCTCAAAATCACGTACAAAAATCTTAAACGGTCTAGCTTTCCAATATCAGGTGATACAGGTCCACTCAATTTGTGATTTGAAAGATTCCTGCAAAGACATACCAAAAAAACCCAATGAATTTACATTACTTGCCGAAATAAAGCCATGACAAAAAAAGGTTCTAAAAGAGTAGCTAATGCATTAAAGATAAAATCTATGGCTTTAAATCTTACAGATATACAACTCTTTTGGTTTTCAAATCACATGTTACCCCTCTCCATCCACATGGATCTGGATCCTCTGGCCTCCATTGACGAAGAAGACCATCTGAACTAATAATATTTGTTCGGAAATTAACAAGAGCTTCACCTTTAAAAAAAACAAAAACAAAAAACAAATAATATTACATTTCATAAGAAAAAAAGCAGTTGGACATTCTATTGTTTATCATTGTGCAGTTTTTTATTTGCTTAAATTGACATACCATCACTAGTAAGACCTTGGAGATTGTTCACCAGACAGAAAAGCAATAGAAAGTAGAGTATCAATGGCCCTTGACAAACTGTAAGGAGAATTTCCATTGCTGTGCTGATCACGCATCCTAAAACTCATGATAATGACTGACAGCTGTGAGCCTGAGAAAAATAAATAACTTTTAACAAAGATAACAAGAAAAAAATACATAAGAAAGAACTGAAAACAGATGCTGAGATAGTAAATGAAGATAAGCAGTGAATGAGATAGCACTTACATGTTTGTAGAAACAAGGCTACTTACGCATAACAATCATATAAAACAGCTTTCCAGTAGGTACAAAATGAACTGCTGTTTATATTATTTAATAAACCAAAGCAGATGCAAGTAGTGTTGGACAAGGGCTTATTGGAACTAAGCACCTGCAAAACATAGTGTAAACCATTCATATATTATATACAAGTTGGATTTTATGTATACACATTGACGGCTATGCCAGTTAAAGACATCTATACGTTGGCAAACTAACTTAAACTATCGTTTTGCGAGTCTGATATACATGGTGTTTGGCTTAAGTAGCAAATAAAGCATAACCGAATGTCCGATTTACTTGATTATAAAAAAAATGAAGATACGGTTCACAAAAGTTGCAAAACCTAACACAGCCGCTCGGACTTGAAATTACTTTACACATATGACATTAATCACTATAACTTGGTCTTGGTAGAGCCCATAGTTGTTAATGGCGAATAGCGGACGATAGCGACAAGCTACCGATACGCTACGTAGCGATAGCGATCAAATAGCGGGCGCTATTTCATATTTAGCGATACACTAGAAGAACTTTTTATAGATATTTTATATGAATATTCAACCAAAAAATAAAAATAAAAAATAGAAAAATTTCGCTATTTCCTCGCTAATTGTCGCTATCAACCATATAGCGACACATGAGCGCTACGCTACGCTATTCGCTATAGCGGGCGCTATGGTCGCTATTAACAACTATGGTAGAGCCTAAAAAGTTCAAATCCGGACATTTTTTAACTAGCAGACCAAAATGTTAGTAACCATCGCAACACAAACTAATTAAACTTCATGCTTTCATAAATACAAGCAACTATGAATTATTTAATTATTTAATTGAATGCATATTAGACACAAGTTGGTTAACAGGCCTCATTAATAATAAATATGTATGAATAATAATTAAACTAGGTTATGTGACCTTCTAAAATGCTGAATAGATGGTTTGGACATTGTCACAAGTGATCATCCAACAAATTACCCTAGCTATTCATCAGCAACAACAATCAAGTTACAAAAAAACACTAGACCATACTGTTCAGTGAAGTAGGTAGCTGTTAGTCAACTGTCATTTATCCCTAATTCCAGTAACGAATTAAGGTGATTAATTAATATTAGTATAGCAAGCATCCTTTAGGTTTCACACTCATGATAATATAGATTGAAGTAGAATTACAGGAATTGAAGTTGAAATTAGATCGAGTAAAAAGGGAATGAAGCGATACCTTGGAATGGATCTGCGATAATAACAGCAAGTGTGAGGTGTAAACCACAGGAGAAGAAGAATCTGGATTTGTGAGATTGAAGAGAGAGAGAGAGAGAATGTGTGATGAACTGATGATGAGAGAGAGAGAGAGAGAGAATGTGGTTAGTTACTTGGTTAGGTTAGGGTGTGGTGGCAAGTGGGAAAAGATTGTCCGTACTTGTCACCGACGTTTGCCAACCCTTGCCTTGCTACTACTCCAATGCTTCCACACTCAACTCAAGGACTCATTTATCCAACTTTGACCTTTGATCATGATGGAGTAGAAAGAGCGATAAAGCAATGAAGATACAAACTAAATCTTTATAGTTGCAAGTTTGAGTCCAAGCCAACATGAATTTTATTCTCTGGTATTAACTCAGAAAACATAGTTCTTATGGGGACACAATGGTTGTCATCCCGTACGTTTAGTATGGTAGAACAGACGTGGTAAGGTTCTTGTGGAACGCAAAACCCCACACCGATACCAACGTGAACCCGGTTAAGACAACATAGTCTGGCCGGATGTGGGTGACGGACCTGCCAAAAGACGAGTGTAACCTACTTATCCCCATAAAAAGGTGAAGGAAAGTCGCCGTTAAAAATAAATAAATTATCCAACTTATATTTTATCCCAAATTTTGTTACATCTAAATTTTACGTGCCTTAAGTCTTTAAAATTTTATAAACTCACAGTAAATATCATAGACATTTTATAAACTCACATTAGACATTTTATTGTAACATAGTTTTACTGATTTACTAAGTAACTTGCTTATATTTTGTTCTAAATTGTTCGACTTGTAAAACTATTGACTAAAACTATGTGAAAATTTCATTTTACCTTTATCTTGATTTTTGTGTTCATGTCCCACAAGTAATATGATTAAAGAAATTTATCGTTCAAAAAATAATAGCAAACTACTACTACTAATTGCCTAAAATGAGAAAAATAAACAAGATCAAATTATAGAATTAACATTTAGGATTGCTATTTATTAACTTAAAGAAAATCTTTATGAACCATATAATAGTATAAGGATAAATGGAAAACCCTCCTAAACTGAAAAACTCTGGAAACTCTAACTTCCCGAGCTTTTTTTATATGAAAATTTTAGGGTATGTTATATACATGATTTTAAGCATTTTGAGCCAAAAAAATCAAAAAAGCGTCGAGTATTTTTTTAAAAAAAAATAAATAAGTTTTTGGGTTACACATTGTTAACACATGTTAATTTCGCTTAACATGTGTTACCCGAAAACTTAATTTAAAAAAAAAAAAAAAAAAGTGTTCGACGTTTTTTTGATTTTTTTTTTTTTTGCTCAAAATGCTTAAAATCATGTATATTACATGCCCTAAAATTTTTAGACCCTAAAAAGCTTGGGAAGTTAGAGTTTTCAGAGTTTTTCAGTTTAGGAGGGTTTTACATGAATCCTTACCCATATAGTAACGTATATACTTAAAAGTGTAAAATCAGATGATATTTAGGTGTTGTTAAAAAAATATAATAACGTATATGATCTCTCTTTGTTCCTTTTTGGTTAATCACCTTTTTCTATTAATAATTGGGGGTCATAGCTAGATGTGACGGGAGCCACTACTAATCATGTCACTATCGGTACAATTAATCACCATCATCGAAACTATAGTGATCAACGCGTTAGTGCGTATTTTCAAGTAGGATCAACACATATATGATGAATTTTAGAGCATTTTTAGACTTTATACAATCAGAAAACATTTTGCAATGATAAACAACAATAAAACATAAAATAATAGTTAATCATAAAAACGCTCTCAGCATGACCGGTCGGAAGGTCCCTATTCCGACCAACATCCTCGGAAGAATAACTAAGGTTTTTATCACTAATATACCAGAAAAGTGTAGCGGCAACGATCTTGCGGAATTTATCCGACCCTATGGAGATATCTTTGATATCTATATTGCTCGTAAGAGGGATAAATCAGGGAATCGGTTTGGGTTTGTGTCGTATCTTGATGTCAAAGATTGTAAGGACTTGATCAGGCAGATCCGCAATACTCGTATGGGTGATTGCTGGTTAAAGGCTAATGTAGCACGGTTTACGCTTGAAGAAGGTGAGTTCCGCCCTGAACCGGAGAATTCGAAGAAGAATTACGGTAACGTGAATGAAAATAAGAAACATAACAGGCCTCCGGTTCAGCCTTCCTCATCTTTTGTTAATGAAAACCGCTCCTTCACCGATACGCTTTTGGGGAGGCAAGGTACTTTGAACGTCAGGAAATCGGTAGTGATCAACAGCCAGGTAAATGCCTTCTCCGGTTTGCATGGGAAGGCAATGGTCGCTCGTATGGTTGACTTAGAAGCCCTGAAAAGTATTTACTTGATTCTAGACGACTTATGTCCAGGATCAGGCAAAGTACAATATATTGGAGGATTATCGGTTTTAATATCGTTTGAAGATACAGAGGTGATAAAGGAGGTGATTCCGGCGGCAAGAAAGATGACAGACAAATTCTCCTCGGTTGATATCTGGGAAGGTCAGGTATTCGGGTATGAACGGTTGGCCTGGCTCAAGATTAGGGGTATTCCACTTCATCTACTTTCCGGTGACGTTATTGAAGAAGTGGGGAAAACCTTTGGTAAAGTGATTCACAAGGCGTCAAGGTCCGATGAAGACGGTGATCTTTCTTATGATTACATCGGTATTATTGTAGGAGAAGGGAAAAGGATTGGGGAAGAAGTATCGTTATCCTGGAAGGATCGGAAGTTTGTGATATGGGTCTCCGAAGAATCCGGTGAATGGGTCCCTGAATTTTATAAAAATCCTGACAACGATGAATCTCCTGATAATGTGGAGGTTGAGTCCACTCATGCAAATCATGAAACTTCACCGGAGTTGAAGAACTCCGGCAGGGATGACGCGGAACCGGAAGTCGTGGACACTAATATGGAAACTGTTGACCAAGTTAATGCAGAATTTAATTCTCCAATTATTGTGGAGGAAATTCCGGAACAGGAGGAGGTGTTTATTCCTGGCAACTCGTTTAATTTTGATAAAGATGGTCAACCTTTTGTGGACTTGGAAGATAATGGGCTGCAGATTAACAAACGCAAAAAGAAGTCTGGTTTGGGTACAATGGGCCGGCCCAATCCGGCCTATTCTAGTAGTATTGAGAAAACTAAAGTGGGGAAGAAGCCCAAAGGTAATGAAGATATTTTTGGACTTGACCCATTAATTGGTATTGAGCCCGATAACAATGAGAAGGACAATTGTATTGATGGGGACGTGAACGACATTGATCTGAACTCCCACCCAGGATCGGCAGTTGAAGCACAAAACCATCAGGAAAACAGGATGGCTGTGGAAGACGATTTCACTACCCCTACACATGTCGATGAGGTTGAAGCAACTATTACAATGGGAGGTAAGTTGGGTGTTAACCTACTTAAGTCTCATGATTTAATTTCGGATTCTATCAACGATGAAGGATTACAAGCCGGTAAGTTATGAATTGCCTATCGGTTAATATTCGTGGGGTTGGGGTTGATGGTAAACCAGGGTGGATCAGGAAATTGAAGAACGATTTTGGTGTATCTTTTGTGGGTATTCAAGAAACTATGAGTAACGAGATTGATTCGGGTTTGGTATCTTCTTTCTAGGGTGGAACTGATTTCGATTTTGAGTTTGTTGGTGCGAATGGTAACTCGGGTGGCATTATGAGTTTTTGGGATCCAAAGATTTTTTCTAAGGATTTGGTTACAAAAGACAATAATTATCTTCATGTCGCGGGGATGGTCTCTGCAAATTCTATTAGATTGAATATGCTTAATGTTTATGCTCTGCAATCAAATGTTGGCAAACGACTTTTGTGGAGTAAGATCGAAAGTTTGATTAATTCCAATAATGGGTGGTGGGTTGTTTTTGGTGATTTTAACGCTGTTAGAGACCGCGGGGAAAGGAAAAACTCGAGTTTTGATCAGGTTAGTGCCCGAGATTTCAATATTTTTATCGATGTCGCGGGCCTTCGGGAGTTCAATCTAAAAGATTTGAGGTATACATACATGTCCAATAGAAAAGGGGCGTGCACTTGGAGTAGAATTGATAGATTCTTGGTGTGTGATAATGTCTTTAATAAGTGGCCTAACGCTTGTGTAAGGGCTTTAAATAGAAATCTTTCGGATCATTCTCTGTTGGTTTTCTCTATTGTCGACTCTAATTTTGGCCCAAAGCCTTTTAGAATGTTCGATTCTTGGCTAGATCGTCCGGGATGTGTCAACACCATTACTTCGGTCTTGGATTCTTGGGTTAATACGGGTCCGGCTGATTCTAATTTGCTAAATAAATTGAAGAAGCTACGGGGTTGTTTACGAAGTTGGTTTGATACTTACAGTTCAAAGGAAAATGAAGACGAGATGCGGCTTCGTAAAGAAAAGGAAGATCTTGAAACTCAAATGGAGATTAACGACCCGGATGAATCGGATATGTGGATTTGGTCGGAGTGCTTGAAAGAAATTGAAGAGATAGAGAGACATAAAGCTCGAGATCTCCGTCAAAAATCGCGAGTCAAATGGGCTACGCTTGGAGATGAGAATTCTAGTTTTTTCCACAATATCGTCAATGGTATAAAAGCTCGTAACTCTATTCCGGGTATTTTGATTAATGGGGAGTGGGTGACCAAGCCGACTCTAGTCAAGAAGGAGGTGTTGACATTTTATAGAAATCATTTCAAAGAACAAGTTAACGTCCGCCCCACTCTTGTATGCCACGGCATTAACCGATTAAAGGACCAGGATGCGATTGATATGGTTGCTGAATTTTCCAAACAAGAAATAAAGGATGCGGTATTTGGATGCGGTTCAAACAAGGCGCCGGGCCCGGATGGTTTTAATTTTCGATTCGTCAAAAGATTTTGGAATTATTTTGAGGAGGATTTCTTTCGCATTATGTCCGAGTTTCATGATACAGGTATTATCAACCCCGGTTGCGGTTCCGCTTTCATTACTCTTATACCAAAGGTTAAAACGCCTTTGGGTCTTCGAGAGTACAGGCCGATTACCCTTATTGGCATGATTAGCAAAGTCATCACTAAAATCCTTGCTAATCGTATCAAAAAGGTTCTGGGTCAAGTTATATCGGAAACCCAATCGGCCTTCTTATCGGACCGTTTCATTCTTGATGGCCCTCTCATGGTGAACGAGATTATGGATTTATTGAAGCAAAAGAACAGAAAAGCTTTCATGTTGAAAATCGATTTTGAAAAGGCTTATGACAACGTTAATTGGAATTTTTTGTTATCTATTCTATCTCAAATGGGTTTTCACCCTAGGTGGTGTGAGTGGATTAAAGGGGTTTGTCATTCTTCTCGGGCGGCAGTCCTTGTTAACGGGTTGCCTACTTTCGATTTCAAATGTGAAAAGGGCCTTCGTCAAGGTGATCCACTTTCACCTTTTTTATTCTTGGTTGTGATGGAAGCTTTATCTTGGCTTCTTGATAGAGCTAAGCAAATTGGGGTTTTTAAAGGTATTAATTTCTCGAAGGATGAAGTGGATTTATCTCACCTATTCGCCGATGATGCACTTATTTTGGGGGAGTGGTCCCGGGACAATATCCAAAACATTGCGAGGATCCTTCGTATTTTTTATCTATGTTCCGGCCTCCGAATCAACATTCATAAATCCAACATATTTGGGATTGGCATGGATAACTCGGAAGTTGATAATATGATGAATTTGTTGGGTTGTAAGCGGGGCGATTTCCCTTTCACTTATTTGGGTATTCAAGTGGGCTCAAAGATGACCCGTGTTCGTAATTGGGATCCGGTTATTGATGTTGTTCGTAATCGTCTAGTCTCATGGAAATCAAAGTGTCTTTCGATTGGTGGCCGTCTAGTGCTTATAAAGTCGGTATTAGAGAATTTACCTATCTACTACCTATCTCTTTATAAAGCGCCTAAAGCGGTGATTAATACTATTGAATCTATCTTGAGACGTTTTCTTTGGGCGGGTTCCAATGAAGAGAAGAAGATACCATGGGTTGCTTGGGAAGATGTCACTACCCCTATAATACAAGGCGGTCTTGGCATTTCTAGAATTCAAGATGTTAACAAGGCTCTTCTATTGAAATGGACGTGGAGATTCTTAAAAGACAGAAACAGCCTCTGGAAGAAGATTATAACGGGCTGCCATGGTTCTAGTAGGCCATGGGCTTTAGTTCCTTGTGCCAAATCGTCCCACGGATGTTGGAAACATATCGTTAAGGTGGGGGAGGGTTTAGCTCCAAACGGGTCAAAACTCAACTCGTTTTTCGTTGGTAAATTGGGCGATGGTAGGTCTCTGAATTTCTGGGGGGACATCTGGTTGAGAAACGAGCCATTACGTGTTACTTATCCTAATTTGTTTAGACTCGAGAAGGAAAAATGGGTTAAGGTATGTAATCGGATTAGTTTCCAAAACAACAAGACATTGAATTGGAGCTGGCGTTCGAGTCCATCAGCTGCAGAAGAAGTTTCAGAGTTGTTCCAGCTCCTAAACGACATTCATGACTGTTTGCAGCACGATGGGATAGATTCTTGGATATGGAGTTTCGATAAGGACGGATCTTTTTCTGTTTCTTCGGCTAAGAAACTTATATCCAGCCACGACTTCGGTATTCCTAATATTCACATTAGATGGAAGACTTGGGTCCCTCTTAAATGCAAGATCCTTGTTTGGAGGGCTACTCGCAACCGCCTTCCTACAACCACTGAATTGATAAAAAGAGGAGTGACGATACAAGACCCGTCCTGCTGTTCTGCGAAGAAGATGTGGAGACTTCTATACATCTTTTTACAGGTTGTAGTTTTTCTCAAGAAATGTGGTATCGTATTGAAAATTGGTGTCGTATTCAACATGGTTTTATCTTCGATATCGTGGACCTCATACACCTCCCGGAGACTCACAATGGTTCAAAAAATTCGAAGCACATTCTTAGAGGTATAGTGTATACTACTATTTGGGCGATGTGGAACGAGCGCAACAATCGGATTTTCAATAAGAAAAAGCGAAGACCAGTTGAAGTTATTGAATCCATTAAATCTAAGACTTATTTTTGGATCCGTAATAGGTCTAGGTTTAAAAGCGTTGATTGGAAACAATGGTGTATTTGCCCCTTGGCTTGATGTATTTGCTCGTTTGTTTGGGTCGTGGGTCCTTGCTTTGAGGACTTACGGCGCCTTTGTTTAATGAAATTTTCTTTTCAAAAAAAAAAAAAAAACAACAATAAAACATTTTTATAATTTCATGTATCTCAATAGTTATGATCCATGTGATTTACAAACTTCAAAAACATCAAACAAAAAAGTAAGGTTAGGGTTTGCTGAAAACGATCCAAGGCTTGTGGCATGTAGGAGTGTAAAAGAGTCAAGACGATCCCGGGCTCGTCTAAGCTCTCACTGAGACCCACCGTAATGGGGCGTTACTTGCCCAAAATTTTAAAAAATAGCGCCCCAAACACCGGTATATAGGGGCGCTATACCTTCCAAATTGATCCCAGCGTTATATATTTAACGCCAAACCAAAGTTGCACCGTTCAATCTAATTAGGACACGTGGAGGATATTATTTAAATATAACTTGATGGTGGAGGATATAGCTAGTGGAGGATATTATTTAAATATATATTTCTTTATTTATGCTAGGCTCATGGTACGATAGCCAATAACAGGAGATTCGTTTGACTGATTTGTAATATTTTTTTCAGTTTTGATATTTGTAATATTTTTTTAATAATAAAATAATCAACCAATCAGAAACAGTTTATAAAGCCCCACCACTACACCCTTTTTTCACTATATCTCTCCATGCTGACTCAGCAGCCACGTGGACCAATCAGAAAGGGGGGCTTTATATATAAAGCCCCCCACTACACATGATCTGAACACGTTTAATTTAATAGGATTCGATCAAAGTTTGAGAACGGTTTGAGTTCAACATATTTATTATTTGTTTACAACTATAATTGTTAAGTTATATTTATTTAGGGGAGAGTTATCTTAAGAACGCTAAATATTGCGAAAACCGTGAGAACAAGTAAAAAATCAATCAAAATCAATTTTTAATACAAATATCATTATAATCAAAATACAACATTAATAAATGAATTTTTTTTCCCAAATAATTCATCTTTTCTTGCAAAAACACTTTCAAATTAACTTTTTACACAAGTGTAAATGAACAGTTTACACATGTATAAACAGTAAATTTACACATGTGTAAAAACAATTTATTTTCATATATACATTTGAATTTTTACGCGTAAATTGTGTTTTTTGGATTGTATTTTAGTAATAAAGATAAATGTAAAAAGAAATTTTGAATTTGAATGGTTTTAGACGCCGTTCTCGCGGTTCGCACGAAATATAGGTGTTTTCAAACTAACTTTCCCCTATTTATATAATGTAATATATTGTTAAGTTATATTTATAGGGTAAATTATTATATAAAAATGAGTTTTAACCTACAAATAGGTCTTAACATGAGATATGACGGGTTTTTTTTTTTTTTTTTATGAATTGTGTTTCATCTTATTAAGAATGTTATTTGATCCTAAATATAAAAAATAATTAGGCTCGTTTAGGCTTGTGAAGCTAGTCAAGGTTGGTATATAGATCAGAGGCTCGAGCCCATTTATTAAATGAGTTTCAAATTAGGTTCGAGTTCGTTTAAAATTACCACACTTGAGCTTTTAGACCCAGACTTTTAGCTTGGAAAGGTTTTAGCACTCATTGTAAAAGCTTTAGCACAAGTAGTCTAATCCTAAAGTAAAAGCCAAGATTTACAACTAAATCACACACACCAAGTTGCATAAACATAGAGTGCATAGTTGCATACCAGTGAAGACCATGAATGAATGAAAATAATGTGCATTATGTATGTTTGGTATACCTTGAACAAACAAGTTAGGAACAACAAATCTTGATAATCAATCACCATTATTTTCCGTCCTGTCAATTCTACACTATCATCATCAAGCAATGCTATCCCCCATTGAAGTAACATCAAATGAGAAAGAAATAGCTTGTGACATTACACACGATCGATATACACGACACCATTCCTATATATATATATATCTTGGTACCAGAGCCTTTCAAAGGCCCTTCAGGGTGGCTGAACTTAGTATCATGATTGCTAACTATGCACTCAAAATAGATATTAAACACTAGCTGATGATGATTTTGTTTCTTGAATTTTCAGTTTGCATAAAAATTCCTCATAATTAGGATATGATTGTATGGTAACTGACAAGAACAAGAGATGCTTTCGCCCTGTCTAATAACAAGTCAACATTTTTTTGGAAAAAAAATAATGACGCGTGTTCCTTCATACTTTTACCACAGGAATTTTCTCCCTCTCTTGCCCCGTTGAGCATCATCAAACACTCGTATTAAATAAGAAATTTAACATGATGTTTGATGTATAATGCAAAGAGTGTGAGTCATATAAAGCATATGTACCCCTTTGGCCATGCCCTCTCTCCAAGCAAAATCTTTCTAGGACAGTGTTAAGACTAATTACAATTACCTGTAAAAAAAAATGAAAATTATCAATTTATCCAGCCAAAAAAAATAAATAAATAAATAAATAAATTTACTGGAATATTAGATTTAACATATGCTAAACCAAAGTAATGTCAAACAAGAAATGATGAGTACTAAAAGAAAAAAAGACCTAAATTTGGATTCTGCACCAGTATGTATATATGATGTCGGTTAATTATAGTTGTGTCGTTAGTTATAAACGGTTATGTAACCGCCCAATACCAAGGCTATATAAGCCTTCATATGTATCATAATTTGTGAGTGGAATAATATGTGTTAAGTGTGTATATTGGTGCAGATCCCACCCTCTGTTCCGAGTCCCTGCACAATATATCGATCATATCTTGGGCAACAACTAGTAGACTCAACAAACTATGCAGAAACTAACAGTTGCTTTCAGGATGTAATTTACTCTTCAAAACATGTACTTGTGTTTTGATTGCTAACTAACTGCTGTAAACATTAATATTTAAGATATATTTGTAAAGCTAGAAGTCTTTATAAAATGCTGATTGCAAGAAGAAGACATACATGTTATCAATATAACTGATGATCAGGGATTTGGGAGATGATGTGCCAGTACTTTCCATTTCTGTGACACTTTTTTCTTAGTTCTGGTGATGAAGAATCCACCGACAAACGTGAAAGTGAAGGGAGTAGTGTCACCGGCAGATCTCTAAGCTTCGGGCATGACACAATAACAAGTTCTTCCAAGCAAGTGAGATGTTGCAGGCCCTTTGAAAGTGATTCCAGGTCCGTAAAATCACGGATATATAGATAAGTTAGAGATGACGGAAGAAAAAACGATGGTAAAGTAGTATCGTTGCTATTCCTCATATCTTCCACCTTCGCAAAGGAAACCACGCCTGAATTTTCGCCATATAAGATTAGTGTAACAAGTGAGGTCGGGAAATTTTGTTGCCCCCACTCGGAAATAGGCTTTTTTAAGCCTCCAATAAATAACGTGGTAAGATTAGGAGGCCACAAACCACACGGAAAGGTGCAGTTCATCCTTGGACAATTACTTATTCTCATTTCTTCCAACGATGCGAGACTTTGCAAATGTTCATGAGGAAATGACTTCAGATTCTTGCAATTATCGATCACAAGAGATCTTAGGCAAAGAAATGGAAGAAAACCAAAACCTACACCGGGAATGGCTTCTATGTCATCACATCCAGAGATTATTAAAGTGGTGAGATGAAGTAGGAATTCTTCATGAAATAACCTCATATTCGGTATTTTGAATACGACTAAAGATTCAAGCGATGACAAAATGTTGTGATGAAGCCAATTCACTTCCAGATTATGACAATTTTCAATGTTGAGAATCTTCAAATTGGATGGGAGATCATGCATTGTTTGGAAGGTCAATGATGTAATTGACTCACAACCGGATATCTTCAGCTTCTCAATACTATTTGGACAGGAGTAACGTTCTAACCTCGGACAGCTGTTAATTTCGACTTCTCTAAACGATTCCATGCCAATCACCTGTGTCGCCTCCTCCTCTCCCAGTGATATCAAATTTACACACCTATTTACTTCCAGCTTCTGTAAACTCACAAGAGTCTTGCACGCCTCCGCTTCTGATTTCCACAAGTATGTGAGTTCATCACACTGTAAAATGCGTAAATATTCAACTGCTCGAAGATGCTCTAAACCTTCTATATGTAGTTGATGAAGCCCTTTATTTTCCCAGATTATCAATCTAATAACCGATGAAGCCACACCGACCATGCTTCTTAACACTGCTACTGAACATCCTTGTATATGTAAAACTCGAAGTGATGGTATTAACTCAATTGCCACCACATCTAGTTTTGGACAATTTATTATAGACATCTCATGAAGACAAGGAAACCATTTAACAATTTCATCTTTGTCACCACCGCTAGTTGACCATTCCCCCCAACTCTTCATATCTTTAAATTCTAAAACTTCAAGTGATGGAAACGCAACAGCCTGGCAAGAATTAGGAGGTCCAAGTAACTCTGGACCCAATCTTTTCAATGCATCCATTCGCTGAATAAACAACTTCTGAAGTGACGGTAGATGCCCAAGTGTTGGTAAATGTGTACAATAACGACATCCGTGTAATGTAAGTTGGGTTAAACAAACAAGTGAGGCATCCCCGACCCAACTAGGAAATTTTGTTCCCTTGTAGTAAAAGATTTTGAGGCTTGTCAGCTTTTCGAAAGGCCTTAACCCTTCAAACACTTCATATTCAGTTATTTCATTATGAGAACCATTAAAGACAGCACTCCATTTCATCTCCAATTCGCGAAGACCCTTCTTTTGTTGTAAGTTGGCTTCCTTTGCTTGTACCGCGTTTGTCACTTTGTGCAGGCCCTCTATGGAAAGTTGACCTTGGAGATGAAAGAGATCCTTAAGATCAGATATTTTAAATTGATCTTCTCCTCCAATAATGACTTTTGATAGCGTTTGTAGACCCGTCAACCCAGCAATTCCTAATGGCAACTTGCGCATCAGTGGAGTGTCACTAATGTCAAGATGTCGGAGGTTTGTTAACTTTACGGTACTGTTTGGCAAGCTATATAAATGAGGACAACCAGAAACCAACAAGCTTTGCAGATTATAGAGGTCACCAACTTGTTCCGGTAAACATGTGATGTCTGTGTTGGAAAAATTGAGGTATCGCATATGCTTGAGACTACCAATGGAGTGTGGTACCATTGTAATATTATAATTAGCAAGGCTTAGTACCCTCAAGAATTGTAGTTTGGGAAGTAGTTCTATAAGAACATTGTTCGATAAGTAGAATCTTTGCCGAGTATTCAACTTTGTAACAGACACAGCTAAGAACGTTCTCAAGCGTCTAGCTCTATGTAATGCCTTGAACTTTTTGTATACTCCATATGATTCACCAATAAATGAGAGGTGGTGGAACTTATCCAAATCTTCTTTCATGTCATAAAGGGCCATCTTATCACCCAACATAAGAAAGAACTCTCTTGCAACACTTGTGGCCAAGTCATTTATCAGCTCATGCATTGTATATCTTGATTTATCATTGGTTGATTGCTGAAAAAACGATCTTGACTCGAGCTCTTCAAAACACTCCCGACCTAAACTCTCCAATGACTTGCTGTTGTTTGATTCGTACAAATACCCTTCTGCCATCCAAAGCAAGACTAGTTCATCCTTTCCAAATACGTAATCCTTAGGAAATAAGCAACAATAGGCAAACATTTGCTTCAGATGTGGTGGGAGGTCGTAGTAGCTTAGCCTTAAAGCCGGAAGAATATTATTTTCATTATGTAAATGCCATATTTCACTATTCAACAACTTTTCCCATTCTTCATCATTTGACTTTGTTCTCATCATCCTCCCCAATGTTATCAAAGCCAAAGGCAATCCACCACATTTCTTCACAATACCTTCACCATGTGATTTAAGTGTTGGATGTGAATCAAAGTTTTGTTTACCTAAAGCATGCTGAGCGAATAAAGATAGAGCTTCTTCATTTGACAAAAGGTCGAGAGGGTAAGCTTGAAAAGAATCCATCATGGATGCAACCATGGTCTTCCGTGTTGTCACGATAATTTTACTCCCACTTGCCCCTACAACAAAAGGGCGTTGGAGGAGTTCCCACTCGTTGTAGTTTTCGTTCCAGACATCGTCGAGAACAAGTAGAAACCTTTTATTTACAAGTTTTTCGGTAAGGGCTACCTGAAGTTGATTAAGAGTTTCAAACTTAGCGTCCTCTCCACCTACATCTCTAAAAATAGCCTTGCTAATATTATATACATCAAACTCATCAGAGACGCAAACCCATGACATGAGCTTAAAGTGACCCTTCACTTTCTCATCATTGTACAATACTCGGGCTAGAGTGGTTTTGCCTATCCCACCCAAACCAACAATGGACAAGATACTCACATTTTCATCGCATGATTCGTTACCCAACAATTTCTCAAGCAACGCCTTTTTATCCCCATCACGACCCACAATTCTAGATAGATCAACCAGTGAAGTTTCTTCTAATCGTCTACTAGTTCTACTTGACCTTTCCACATAATTAATCAAACCCAATGTATTTTTCTCCACAACAAGAGCATTCAATTTGGTTGTAATCTCACTAAGCTTAGAACTCATCTTACTACCATACTTTAAGGCATGAGGAGTGAAACTAGTACAAGAAGTTGGAATAATCCTCAATACCTTACTATTCCTGGTGCTGGTGCTGGTGCTGGTGTTGGAATTAGATTCTCCTTTCAACTGTTGCCGCGAAGACTCGGTAGTCAAATCATCAAGAACATCGTCTATTTCGTAAGCTAAATGCTGGAGTTTGTGCAGCCACAGTTGAACAGCTGTATCTTTAATATGCTTCTGGCCTGCATCAAGAAGCACAGCTTGGATCTGGGACAAGGTGTCCTTCCATTTGTTGAGCTCAACATAGATTCCTGCAAATTGAGCAAGCCTGATCAAGTCAGTAGAGGCCAGTTTCTCAAACAACACAGTGATGAATGCACCTATAAAGATTTCAGCAACAGCCATTGGAAAACAAAGTTTTGATACTTTTTTGGAGTTTTTAATATCTATATATATAAGAATTGAGGCTATTTAGATGAAGCAACAGGGCTGACCAGGTCTCTGTCAATATAATAATATAATAATAGATAATTTCAATGTAAGGATGAGAATAGGATATAATTTGCAGAAGCATAAGTCTCCATATGAACAGCAACAGCTGTATTTGTTTTCATCTTGTGGTTTGAACACAGGAGTGTAGTCAGTAGACACTTTTTGAGTTGGATGGGCCATGGCCCCACACACAAGTTTCTGTAACATAACACATTATGTAATCTGACCCATCAAAAATATTGGCCCAATCAAACTTTGCTGGTGAAAAAATGTTTTTTTTTTTTAAGAAACCAAGCCGGTTTTGACTTTGACTAGTTCGTTGCCAAACATTTTAGCCGTAGTCTTATTCATACGTTAATAGAATTTTACATAATGACTGGCAGACGGGCAACAATCTGCGCCGCCACCCCTTTCTGAATAGCAAAACTAAACCTACTAAAGACAAATCCTTGCCCCTGGTGGGTCGAAAAATTGCTATGAACGACCCGTTGAACTCTGGCATTCCGCGCACTTTTTAGAATCACATAAACTTTAACATTTAGAGTTTTTGAAACAATAAAATTGAAAATCAATACAAAGAAAAGATTATTTTATTTGTGTTTATGCCCAAAATCATTTTTTTTTTCTAAACCGGTTTCGGGTTTTTCGGTTCCAACCAGTTTTTAGTGGTACCGGTTTTTGTTTGTTTGACGGGTTTTAGACTTTTCGCTCGGGTTTTGGTCCACTTTTGGTTTGGGATTTTTTTGCTACTGATTATAGGTGAAAAAGTTTGTACCTGTTTCGGATCGGGTCAGTTTGACTGCTTTCGGTTCCGAACCGGTTATTTTGTTTATCTCTAACTTTGCCGTCCCACGGACGTGCTTGTCAAAATGTAATCAAAGTTGAAATCTTTTAGCAAACAAATTCATTATTGAATTAAATTTAATGATAGGCCATTAAAGTATTTGCAGAAGGAAGCAACCACTATCCTTACAATGGGTCCAAGTTTGCAGGTTGGTAGCTGTAATTAGCATAGCAGGTTTGCTTAATCATATAGAAATTTAAAAATATGATTGGATGTTTAAAAGATTGTTATGGACTGGAATCATTCCAAGGTATGGGACTTGTCCCACATCGGTTGTATGGGCAACCAATGTGGGGTTTATAACCCAAGTGGGCTCTCTTTCCTATCAGACTAGTCTTTTGGGATGAGTTCTCCTGTGTGGGTTGTAACTTAAAAGATATAAAAGTTGATTTAAAACGAAGGGAAAGTATAATCAATAAAACTCACAAGAGGGTTCGCTAAATACGATTGGTATGATGGGCTCCTGGAGCCTGCTTGTTGGGGACTCATTTGAATGTTATACGCACCTGGTGCGATCAATGAACATGATGACTATGATGAAACAGTGTTGGTGTTTGTGTGGTGTTTCGTTAACACGTGTTATGGTCTAACCACCATGCCACACCTTTTAACGCTTCCACACAGGGCTGTAAACGAACACGAACAATTCGTGTTCGTTTGTTAAGAAAATAACGTGTTCACGAACACTTAACGAACGAGATTTCCTGTTATTAATGGGCGTGAAAGGCTTTGTGTGTTTAACCCATTCACCTTGCAACTTCTATCGGGTTGGTGGTTTGGGGTTGGGTTGATTCGGGTCAGGTTCAATTGAGATTCGGATTGAATTAGATTTTTGGTGTCTGCACATTAGATACTAACGTGGAGTGAAATTGTGAAAAAATGTAAAGCCATACGTATAGCCTAATGTTTTGCTCTAACGATGTGTTCCCGAGTTAACTTAAAGAGGGAAGAGAAAGGAAAATAACCGAAGGAAAGGAAGGGAAAGGAAAAGAAAGGATAAATATCATTTCCTTCCGTTTCCTTCCAAATCGGAAGGAAAACTAAACTAAAGAATTTTGTCTAATTTTCCTTCCATTTCCTTCCTTGAATGAAACTCGGGAACACACCTTGTTTTTTTTTCCTTCTTTTCCTTCCTTAAATGAACCTCGGGAACACAATCAAATTTTCCTTTCCTTTCATTTCTTTTCTTTTCTTTTGTTAAGTTAACTCGGGAAATAGAACCCCATAGCATCTGCTGGTTTAATCCGTTTTCACACCCCGCACCGCTCCAAATGGGCGTGACTGAGTGAAGGCTGTGAAGCTCTTTGCTTTAGCCCTTTAACCCTATGGCATCCTTCAAGTCACTTTAAATAACCAACAATTAATTTCCATAGCAAATAAAAAAAAAAACACATCATCCCACTTTAAATCTTTCACCCAATCACCTTTCACTTATTTTTTTATTTTATTTTTACGATTTTAAATTTTGTATAATTTAAATATTATTTTAATAACCTATTTTTATTTTTACGATTTGAAATTTTGTATAATTTAAATATTAATTTAATAACCCGCGATAGTTAACACCAGTAAAAGCATTACAAGGTATAGTGAAATAAAACAAAATGGTGATACATCAGACACTTTATGACATGATGACTAAAATAAGTGTGACCATTATTGATGTACATACAGTCAAACAATCCACTTTGATCCGATCCATGTGTGTTGCCCCATAACCCGAAAATAAACACACGCAAATTTACCTATCCCAATGTCTATGTGAAGAATGGGTCACCTTGCACCAACTTTCCACGTCTCCCATTTATGTTTTTATGCATTTTATTTCTTTTAGTTCATGCTATTTTCCGATACTTTGTGTTTAATTTATTTACAGTATTAATGGTGTAGGTAGTTTTAGTGAAAGTTATTTTGTAATTCCTATATTTACGGGTTATATAGATTGAGAAGGGGAGTTGAGTTTTGAATGAATATTTTTTGTGTTTATTTATCTTTTGAACGTATGCGGTTAAAAAGCCCAAATTTGTGCCTAGGCCATCGTTTTTTATTACCTGTGCCTAGTTCCATACACGCGCCTAGGCATTGTTTTCACAAAAGGCCCAGATTTGCGCCTAAGCCACCACCATGTGCTATAGGTCCGCCCCGTTGCGCCCGAGCGCCTAGGCGCGTTGTAACACCCCAACCGATGGCGGAAACATCGAGGTGTCACGTAGAGACGATTGTTCAATAGCTCATGGACTAAAAGAGTAAATTTTGATATATTGATTAAGTAGTTTATTACATTGAAAGAAAAATACAAGATACAATAATTCTCAAGTGACAACTAAAATTGAAATACAATGAATCCAAAATCTAAATAAAAAATCCAAAAGCTTAAAAGTCATCTCATAAATAACCTGAAACATGTACAAAAAATAGTATATGTCAATAGAAAAATGTATTGGTGAGCATACCCTGTTTGAATACATATAGTAGAAAAAGAGTTTCGCAATTCATGTGTTGTACCATTTGCAATTATGTAATAAGTAATATCCGTTCAAAATCAACCATATGTAAAGAAAGGAAATATATATAGTATGCGCTAGTAGTAATGTAATACATAGCAATGACAAGGACTCTCAACAGAGTCACAAGGGTATATACCATAGTACTATTCATTGAAATGTCAGGCCCTCAAAGGTTAATGATTTTGACAAGTCATAGACACACAAATTAACACAAGCAAACACACATGAGAATTGTTATTTTAGTAAAAGTCAATTGAAACTTGATAATAGGTACATGAGTCACCCCAAAAGTAAAATGAAAAAAGGGAAAAATATACTCACATTGATTGTGATGATGATGAGCGAGCTAGAATTTAATTGGGAATCAACAAATTATGCTAGCACCTAATTAAAAGTGATGTTTTAGTATGATTAATAAAATAATTTGAAATCATTTGTAAAACCATTATATACTTTTGTTAGGATTTCTATTAAGTCTATTACGAATGCAGTTTATTTTGCAACATGTAACATAATTTATATCTTTAATTAAATGGTTAACTATAGTATACACCATGTGTGGGTATATATATATATATATATATATATATATATATATATATATATATATATATTACCATCTATAAAGTCCTTGACTTGCTTGCAAAAATCTTGTCACCCATCTTAACGTTTTATAAAATACGTAACTAGTTTACCATATTTCCATTACAAACAAATTTATAGATAACCATTTATGAATCATAAGTTCTTGAAATTATAGTTTAACAAGTACATCGAATAGTTTATGGAAAACATATTTAATTAAAAAAAAGAATAAATAAAAAAGAAACTTGTTACCACATATATGCATTTAAGTGGATTCAACAATATAAATAAAAATGGTTAAGTACGTATGAAACCATATGTTATTCAAAGGCTTGCAAAAAAAATTATTATTATTATTTTTTTAACCAATTTAGGTATAGTTGTCATCTTCTTCCCATGAAAAAATGACCAAAAGGAAAACATACACTTCTTGACAAAATCATGTATGTTAACATATGAACATAAAGATGATGCCAAAATGATACCTTTGACATGCACGCACAACAACAAGTTTTAGCAAGCTTGCAGCGCAAAGCCGGAACGCATGACGGTTAACTGGCGGGATTTGAACTCCGGCGACAGAAGCAAAATAGAGTAGCGTGAAACCAGTTGTTTTCTTTCAAACAATGACGACAACAATGAAGTTTGTTTGGACTCAAGTAGCGCGGCAACAACGTCCATGGTTATGGTGGTTACACTGACGCAGGACTGGCGATGCTCAAAAGTTCATCCGCGGGCAGAGCAGACTGGTGCCACTAGTTCGAACAGATGGTGTGGCGTTTTGTTGGTTCCGGTTATGATGACCGGTGGTGGTTCACAATAGTAGTCGGGTATGGTGGAATGGTGTCGAAACATAGCCGGAAGGCTTCTCCATTTATACGGTTGCGATGTGGATCGGTTTTGGCTGGCTAATAAATGTTTTAATGAAGATAGTTGAATGGTATTAACCGTGTTGAGTCATTCCCGTCAGTTACGCCTCTAACTTCGATGGTTCAGTTTTTTTTCTCTCTTTCGAATTTGACCCTCAAAGAAGATGAAGAACTTTCTTAGTCCTATTTATTGTTTTTGTCTTCTTGTTGCCAAGTAACTGTGCAAGTCTACGAGGAATATGTAAATGTTTGTCCCATTTTTTTTTGTCAAGTTACATTATTATATTTATTATTATTATAAGTATTATTGTTTGTTATTATAAATGGTTTTTTTTAACAACCAACTTGAATACAAGGATTTAAATTACAAATCGAATGTTTGAGGACTAACATTGTATAAATGACAAAATTGAAGATGGCGGATGTCACAGTCTCCCCTACTTTAGAAAATTTCGTCTCGAAATTCCTTTTAAATGGAGGGTACTATGAAACAAAAGCCGTTGTAAAAGTCAACTAGGTTTTTAAATGAGAATTTTACCATTTATGATTCGACACAATTTAAAAATAGTTGTCTAATACCCAAAGTAAAGTTCCAAAATCTTTGATATTTAACCTAAAGTTAGAAAGTTGAGAATCTTAAACGAGAAAGGTTTTGGGAATGTGTAACTGGTGAGTGCAGAGGTACTAATGTAGCAGTCTCCCCTACTTTAGAAAAGTTTCTTAATAAATGTTATTAGAGTAAGCAACAAAAATCCAAATACCCGAGAGTGTAAGAGTATACAAGGTTTGTGTTTTCTGTGTGGGTGGTCAAGAGAAAAACTCTAGGAAGTCGAATTGAAGCTCGTGTAAGGACCTTCTTATCGAAAATGCTAGCTATTAGTCAACTACCTAATGAAAAGGTAGCAATGGGTAGGTTCTTGGTCAGACTCCTAGTCCGTTCCCGCATTATTGTTTATTCTTATATATAGGGTGTACCGCAGCTAACCCACCACACTCCCGATACTTTGGACTCGTACTGATTGTCTACCAACAGCCTAAATAGAATTACACACCACCCTCATGTACCTGTAAACCCATGATTGCGTTCCGGACCGTAATCATCGATTTACCTTACACTAGGGTGTTATGCTTTTCCATAACCCTATCCTAAGTAATACCAGAAACAAATGCATGCAATCAGGATATGCTAAGTAATTGATACTGCAATGAAACAATGACATGGTTAGTGGTCCTTCCCTTTCGGGTTTACCCTCTAACCGTAATGAGAGTAACATGTAAGTAATAGATATGGTTAGAGGTTCTTCCCTTTTGGGTTCACCCTTAACCGGTAACTTCTGTTCACATCGTTAGCTCCAAACACTCATATTGATAGACTCTGAGGTTTACACCGTTCCCCTCGGATTGAAGAAATACTCTAATCCGAGTCGTACGTGGGCACTGTCTTAGATCTCATACGAGTTATCAACTAGTATGTTTGTTGGTCATGATGATGAACAAAATAATGTAAAGTATAACAGGGTTTTGCTCAAAACTGGAAAGAAAATATGCATACCAAATATGCGTTCAAGTAAGTATATAAGTATAGCATAAAATTTCGATTAAAAGAATGGTATAATATAAATAAAGTAAATCGCACAATTTGAACAAAATGAAAGTAAACTAGTTAAATTAATGCTCAAAAACCAGTGTTTTAAGAGTAACTACTAATAATTAGTGCGAGTGTAATAAGATAAATTTTCGTTAATCAAAACGTAGTTTGCTCAATCTTTGTGATATAGTTGAAAGAAAAGTAGTAATGCATGAGGATAACTTTTTAGGAATCGAAGTGTGTTTTAGATTCAAAATAGGTTCATTTGAAAAATCTTCGTAAATACACATTTTCATGTGTTTACGAGATATCAAGTTTGAAAAGTGTTATAAGGCTTATTATTAGTTGCAAATTTCTCTCGAAAACATATATTGGATACGTCATATGAAAACAAAAGGTTTACATTTGACCTTTAAAATATGCAATACAAGTTTGTAAAATGCAAAATGAAACCATTCCATGAAGTATGTGTAAATCTAAGGTGTTTTAAAAGACCATTTTTTTTTAAAATAACGTGAATGCTAAAAATCAACGTATGTAATACGAATAGAGTACCAATATTTTAAAAAGTTCAAAATTTATCATTTGAGTCTTCAAATGATAACAAAACATAAATATCCATATCATAAAATATTGAGATTGTTTCCATAGGAAACTTTGACTAACTAAAGTAATTGAAATGTTATTAGTGACTTGTGGGGCGTACTTTAGCCTATAAGTGAATGCTCATCCCGAGAGTTCCCAGGTCGGCATACGGGTCCCTCGTCTGATTGGGATTTATGCGAAATGCCAGGCCTAGACAGAAAACTCAGGATACAGGCGTTCACCCTTCCAGATTGCACGTGCCCCATCACTAGTAAACTCCAAAACTTTAGCGAGATTAAAAACGAGATGCAGAAATAGATCCTTGATATGTGGATTTCACTCCTAACTCAAAGATGTATTTCAAAATTGAAAACGATTATGGAGTGAAACCAATCACTAAGTTAAGGATATCACTCCCTGCTTAGTGGTTAAATTTCTTTTTGAAGTAAATACTCTTTGAGGTGTAGATCTCACTCCTATCTCAAAGATAGATTCCTAAGATAAATAACATATAGAGGAGTGAAACTAATCACCAAGGTATGGATACCACTCCTAACTTGATGATTTCGTTTCGTTTGTGAAATACGAGTGTCTTCTTTGCCAAGAAAAATATCGAAAGAATAACAAGAAATAATTATAACGAAAATATCTTGAAAGAAAATATAAGAATAAAGAGAAATATACACGAGAGGACTCGTGAAAGTAAACTTAGTTATAGTCTAGGCTAAAAGGCATTCTAATAACCTAATTCCCTATAACCATGGCTCTGATACCAATTTGTAACACCCAACCGATGGCGGAAACATCGAGGTGTCACGTAGAGACGACTGTTCAATAGCTCATGGACTAAAAGAGTAAATTTTGATATATTGATTAGAGTTAATTACACCGATGGTCCCTGTGGTTTTCAAGAATAACACGGATGCCCCCGAATAACACGTATGGTCCTGGAGGTTAATACTTTTGCACTCGGATGGTCCCTAAGTGAAACGGCCGTCCATTTCAGACGTTATGTTCCCTCACATGCCTGTCATGTGAGGGTAATATTGTCATTTTACTTGGATTGTTCCCCCATTTCCCTCATAAATAACCACCAGATCATCATCTTCCTCCCTCACCTTCTTCTTCACTCCAACCCTCGATCAATGGCTACCTGTTCATGTGGTCAGCTTGCAATTGTTCGAACTGCTTGGATGGATCTGAACCCAGGACGTCGTTTCTTCAGTTGTCCAGATCCGGTAAGGTTTTTAGGTTAACAAATCACCTTTAATTTTGGGTTTTAATGTTGGATGTTGGTTTTAATGGTGCAGAGGGACGACTGTGACCGTTAAGATATCACTCGAGGGGTGGGACTAGGCAGCTGCAAGCACGTCTACGATGCCGGGCCCGGATCGTAGCCCATCTGGTTTCTTCACAGAGAGGCATAACAGCGGCGTACATGACCCTTCTGTGTCCCTACGGGAAATCATACCGGCGGCTGTCACTTGACAGACGTTGCGTGTCACAAGAGCAACGACTCTCTAGCGTAACACCCGGTGGGACAAAAACTTGTGTTGGCTTTAATTCGAACTTGCAACCTCCTAAATGAGACATAGTTTTTATCTTTATTGCCTTTGTCACTCTACCAGATGGTGGGGACATATTTACTATTTACTAATTCCCCAAATTACTATAAAATATGCATTGATAACTTTTGCTCCCAGTCTTTACAATATTGCGTCTTATGCTAATATACGTATTTAACTTATTTAGTTTGATTTTTCTCTAATGAATTGCATTCATTAACTTTTTTATAAAAAAAAAGTATATACACAATTGTGTTTAACTTTTTTATCATTTATATTATTGCATAAATTTTATTGAAATTTGAGTTGTATTCAAAATAAAATATCTTTTGATAGCTTAGGCTTTACAAGTGTTGATACGGTGACAAACCGATCTGATTACGACCGAACAACATCGATATCAGTATTATCATTATGGTTTTCAATCTATGTTAATATGTGTTGTGTTCCAATTGTTATAGTGAGTACACCATACGAAATCATCCAAATCCTCATCCATAGGTGAAATAGCGTTAATAAAAATGCATCACCACTACTAGTCAAGTTATTCTACATAGTGTAATATAAATGAGAAGTGTGAGAAGGATAAAAAAACAATAAATCACGAAATATAACACAATTAGTCACAAAATATAACAACATAGTGCTAAGGAAAAAACACATCATCCCACATTAAATCTTTCACCCAATCACCTTTCACTTATTTTTTTTATTTTTATTTTTACGATTTTAAATTTTGTATAATTTAAATATTATTTTAATATCCCGCGATAGTTAACACCAGTAAAGCATTACAAGGTATAGTGAAATAAAATGAAATGGTGATACATCAGACACTTTATGACATGATGACTAAAATAAGTGTGACCATTATTGATGTACATACAGTCAAACAATGCACTTTGATCCGATCCGTGTGTGTTGCCCCATAACCCGAAAATAAACACACGCAAATTTACCTATCCCAATGTCTATGTGAAGAATGGGTCACCTTGCACCAACTGCCCACGTCTCCCATTTATGTTTTTATGCATTTAATTTCTTTTAGTTCATGCTATTTTTCGATACTTTGTGTTTAATTTATTTACAGTATTAATGGTGTAGGTAGTTTTAATGAAAGTTATTTTGTAATTCCTATATTTACGGGTTATATAGATTGAGAAGGGGAGTTGAGTTTTGAATGAATATTTTTTGTGTCTATTTATCTTTTGAACGTATGCGGTTAAAAAGCCCAAATTTGTGCCTAGGCCATCGTTTTTTATTACCTGTGCCTGGTTCCATACGCGCGTCTAGGCATTGTTTTTACAAAAGGCCCAGATTTGCGCCTAAGCCACCACCATGTGCTATAGGCCCGCCCCGTTGCGCCCGAGCGCCTAGGCGCATGCCCGAGGGGCTTTTGACAACATAGTCAGTAACACAAGAAGAGGAATAGGAAGATAACAGTCAAGAGCTTAGGCTAGACGGTAATCATCAATCAGTAGAAAACACTAGATGATGAATAGGGTGTTGATTGTGAGGTAATTACCGACCGGTATAGGGGCAACCACCCATAGAAACATCCCTCCCCCACCTCATTCTCTTATCTAATCAAACGTTTCCCCCAATTCTCCTTTGATACAACCAAACGTAAACCCTAACGTTTTCTCTTAGTTCTCTTATACTCTAACGAAACATAAACCCTAATTTCTTTTTTTTTTTCTAAAATTTTGACCGAATCAGCCCCATGAAGAACATGAGGGTCACCACGCGTGAAAGGTGAAGGATATAGTGTATTGTTGATGCCACGACAGACGTCCAGGAAAAGTATATCGTCCATCCTTAATATACATAATGAAGATAAATCTATGTATATAATATAATGATTGAGTGGGGACATGTAACACCCCAACCGATGGCGGAAACATCGAGGTGTCACGTAGTGACGATTGTTCAATAGCTCATGGACTAAAGTGTAAATTTAAATACATTGATTAAATAATTTATTACATTGAAATGAAATACAATAATTCTAAATGCCAACTAAATTGAAATACAGTAAACCCAAATCTAAATATAAATCCGAAAGCTTAAAGGATGCATCTCAAAACAACCTGAAACATGTGCAAAATAATTTGATCAATACAAAAATGTATTGGTGAGCATACCCTGTTTGAATACATATAGTAGAAAAAGTGTTTCGCAATTCACGTGTTATACTGTCTATAATTTAGTGTTCAAGCTGTGTACAAATGCTACCCAAAATCAAACCTTTCGTTCAATGAATCAAGAGTCACATATATATAGTATTCGCTCATAGTAGGCGATGAATAATCGTTCACACATAACAATAATTAAGTACTATTTATTGCTATGCTAGGCCGCCCAGCGGTTAATGATTAAGGTCATAAGTACACACTATCAACGAATCAACAAGTAAAACACATACAAGAATTGCGATTGTGAATATAGAGTAAACCATGATTAAGTGAGTGAGGTAATGTAACACCCCAACCGATGGCGGAAACATCGAGGTGCCACGTAGTGACGATTGTTCAAAAGCTCATGGTACTAAAATGTAAATATTATTGAATAAACCAAAATTGTCTTACAAGGAAATGGAAAATACATTGTCTAAATGAAATGTAAATGTTGAAATAACTGAATTAAAATAAAGCACTAAATGTCTCTTGTTAAAGCATTAGATCAAACTGCACCTGAAACATGTACAAAATAGATTTGGTCAACATATGAAATGTTGGTGAGCATTCCTAGTTTTTATATATATAGTAGGTTAAAAAGTTATACAATTCAAGTGCAAGCTACAGTGCAATTATGTAAACTATGTATCATACAAATGAGCGAAATCAACCCTGTGACTGTATAATGTACTGTATGAACTGTAGTGTACTTATCCAATAAATGGATAAAAACTTAACAATGGCCACGGATTCTCCGATGAAAAAGGGGGAGAATCAATCTAGGCGGGTTGTCAATCCAAATAGCGCTATCCAATGTTAAGGTCGGCTTGTACCATGTTAATGATTTCACTAAGTACAAATGTAATCCACATGTATTGTCTAAGCATAAAGCACGTTGTAAGCAATGCACATAGTACTAGAATTGTATTGTAAAAATGTAAATTTGAATTTGAATTTGTAATAGTGTACATGTAACACCCCAAAAATGTATAAAAGCAAAAAGGGGTAGGAATACTCACTGTTTACGTAATAGCTTGTAATGGGACTGGACAACGAAAAATGCGTTGGAAATATTCCAAAGAATCAACCTAAAGAATTCGATAACGTGTAAGGGAAATAACTCTAGGATATATGTATTTCTAAGGCTTCGAATTGGGGATAAACGTTTATTTGTTTATTAAACAAATTGTTTATTAATTATGAGAAATTTTATGAATAAATAAATAAAAGTCTCTTGGTAAAATTTTAAGTTGAATATAGTCACAACATAAGGTTTTAAGTATGAAAATAATTTTTATAAAATTATTTTCTTGAAAATAGAATATTTAATCTAATTATTTCAAATTGTCAAAATATGACCTTAATATCTAAAAATATTAAAATCAAAGAATTTCTGAATTAAAAATTGTGTTTCTGTTCCAAATTAATAGAAATAATTTATGTAAAATTTTGGTACAAAAATATTGAAAAATGAATTTATTATGATTTATTTATGATTAAAACTAACAAAAATTAATTAAAAATATAAAATAAACGGTTTTTCTGAAATAAAAATATTTTCTGGAATTTTTAAGAATATACAAGTTTAGAATAATTTTTGTGAGATTTAATAAAATCGTTTAGATATTTTTATAGAATTTAATAAATATAAATGAATAAACTTGTATTATTAATAATATATATTAAATAATTTATTTTTGAAAAACTAAAAATTGGGTAATGAACTTTATCATTTGAAGATCATATAATAATTTTTATAGGATTTATAAACCACGTTTAGTATTTAAAAACTATTTTTAAAAGAATAAAGATTATAAGTATAAAGGTTAACACACAAAAAAAAATGGTTGTTTATGGTGGGGGTCTAACCTGTGACCTGACCCGTCTCAATGGTTTACATTCACAAGTTTAAACCATCTGATCTGGGCGTTTGTTTTGTTTCAAAAGGATTTCAAAGGATATTTATATTTCAATAACAATGGTCATCTTCCCCAATTCAAATAGCTAAGAACCCTAGTTTTCTTAATACAACGATTCGACGGTTAATAACCCATGTAACGTTGGGGTTAATGCTCGTTGATGTCCGATTAGCATAACCCACGAAGAAAAATGAACTTACAGATATGTATACGTGATCGATGCTTGGTCAAAGAAAAAGTCAAACGAACCAAAAAGCGCATCAATTCGCGATATAGATCAATCGTGGTGTGTTCTTGATAGTTGGGTTATGTAAATCGGCACTGTGTGAGTGTTCGTATGTTTTTAATCGCAGAGATAACCCCTTTATATATGAATTGGAATTTGTTGTTTATGGAATGTTAATAATTCGTTTTAATTCGCGTAAATTGTAGTCAAAGATGCGTGATAATCGAGTCAGCTTAGGAGTAGATTATGGAACGAGAATGTTGGTCCACGAGTCATGAATGCACTCCAAGATTAGTTCCATTGATTGTTCCAAAATGAGAGTCTCATGCTGCTGCTGCGTCGCGAGAAGGAAGAAGGAAAGGAACAGACGAGAAAAAATGGTTTAAATACAATACGATCCAACTATAATCAACAAGGCAGCATGTGGTGTAGTGGTTGTGGCGTGGGTGTTGTGTGTGGGACGGCCCGGGTTCGAAACATAGCTGCAGCAACATTTTTTTTTAAAAACCGAATGGGAAGGGAAGGAGAAGTGGAGCTGGGTCGGGCCTTGTCTGATGGGCCTGGTGTCTTGGGCTTCTTGATGGGTTGGGTAACACACAATAAAAGTAGTTGGGTTAGTGGTTGGGTATGGTTTGGTTTAGAGATGGTAGGAATTTGTATATATAAAATCTGATTTTTTTTTTATATAAATAAGATTATTATTATTATTATATAAAAGAATAAAAAGTGACGGATGTCACAGCATCCCCTACTTTTAAAAACTTCGTCCCGAAGTTATTTAAAAACATAGGGTTATGGATGCTTGGGTAAAAATTAAGATAATTGTGGTTTAGAAAATTCAAATGATTTGGATATGAGGTTTGATAGGTGTGAGTTAAGGGTTTGGATTAGGTCCGTCTCGAGTAATAAGGAAGATAAAGATCTAGTAATTCACCAAGTTTCAAGTTTTAGGAATCCTATGATAAATGTACGAGTTGATTGTCTACAGAAAAACTAAATGAACTACCAAATAACCAGAGTTTGTTCCTGGTCCGACTTCCAGTCTCACTTTCAATGCATCATTAGTGTTTGTATACAGGGTGTACCGCAGCTAACCCACCACACCTTTGATACCTTGAAAACGTACTGGATGCCTACCAAAAACTCTAATAGAATTTCACACTACCCTAATGTACCTGTAAATTCATGATTACGTTCCGGACCGGAATCATCAATTTACCTTACATTAAGGTTTTGCGTCCTTCTATGACCCCACCGATTGTTGAGCAGGTTCGATAGCCTCCACCAGCCGTGGAGTAGGTTGTAGGGCCTCTCCCGACTGTTTGAAAAGGCATAGTGACCTCTACCAATCGTTGAGTATGTTCGATAGCCTCCACCAGTCGTGGAGCAGGTTGTAGGGCCTCTCCCGACTGTTGAAAAAGGCATGATGACCTCTATTAAGTGCAGCAATTATTATTCACATAGTTTGCAAATTGATAGCATGTTTATGCAAGCAAGTTTGTAAGTACTACAACCATTAAATGTAAGTGTTATCATGAATAATTAAATGTTTACGAGTATCGTGAATAATTAGATGTTTAATGCGTAGTCAAATTAAGGGAAAAATCTAGTTTCAATCAAGCAATGATGTTTTTCTTAGAAAAGCTTTGTAAGATCAAGTGTTAAGTCCAAACGTTTCAATTGAATGTAAGGTAGAGTCTTGTATGATAAATGTAATCAATATGATAAATTTCCAATCTGTGTTAATACACAATAGTATGCAAGGAAATTTCTAGATGTTGTATGCTAATGAGTGCGACAAAATTGGGTACAAAATGATAATAGGATCAAGAAAATGAAAACACGAGTATTGGATTTCTCGAGTCTTGGGAAGATTTCATCCATGGCTTAACCAGTGGGATTAACGTCATCCTGATCGTCTGCTTCGTTGATATTGATATTGAAAGCTCGTCCATGTGCCACCAGGTTTACATTGTTCAATTTGGGACATTGAGGTAGCATGTGATTAGGGTCTCTACAATGATAACATGCCCGACCGTTAGTAATCTGTAGTGGTCCCTGGGCAGCTGTTTGATGATTACTCTGTGTCCCAACCATTACTCGACAAGTGGAAACAAAGTGTCCAAACCTTCCACATCTAGTGCATTGACGGCATGGAAGATTTGCAGGGTGATGATACTTGCAAGTGTTGCATTGAGGATGGACTCCCATGTAGGCTTTCTTGTTAGGAGGCTGAGTCACAGGATCCACATCAGCCTGGTTCTGATTATCGCCCATACGTTTCTTAGAGTTCGAAGCAGTAGTGGCGGCCTTTGCTAAAACAGTCTTAGATTGTTCAACAGCATTGGTGGTTTCTCAGTAGACGTCTTGGTGTCCTTCCTAACCAGGTTTCCTTTCCTTACATGTTTGTCCGTCAAAGTGGCTGCAAGCTGGATGGCTTCTTCCACCGTAGTAGCTTTGCTTCCCGTGACTACGTCTTGGATCAGGTCAGGTAATCCCTCGATATATTTCTCGATTGCTCGAGAAACCGGGGTGACCATGTGTGGGACCAATATGCTGAGTTCATGATATCGGGTATTGTATGCAAGATTCTCACCACTGTCTTGTTTGAGCTCACGAAATTCATCCTGCAGTTTTCTGATTTCGTTCCTCGGGCAAAATTTGGCGATCATGAGCTCCTTAACTTCAGCCCAAGATAAAGATAATGCAGTATCAGCTCCTCGATTGCGCTTTTCGCCATTCCACCAGGTTAGCGCCCCCTTTTGAAGGACACTAGTAGCATAGCGAACGCGGAGTTCATCAGGACATTCACTGTTCACAAAAGTACTCTCCATGCTTTCGAACCATTGGAGAAGGCCAGTAGCACCCTCCTCACCAGTGAATTTTGTGGGGTTGCAGGAGTTAAAGTGTTTGAAAGTGCACCGAAATTGAGTCGTACTCCCTGTGTTGGCACTGTTACTGTTCTGGGTTATCTCACTGACGAGGTTTGGGATTACTGCAGCAATTTGCTCAGCGACTAAAGATGCGAGGCGACGGTCAGAACGTTGTCCGGAAGCATGAACAGGGCGTCGGCGGGCATCACGGAGCATGCGGCGAGCAGACATCTATGAGGTAGTCAATGAATAATCATGAGATTAGAAAATGTAAGTGTATAATCGTACAGATGATTATGAAGATATGATCTTGTAAGCAATAATGATATGCAAAGTATTGTATATGAAACGAGGAGGATATTATTGGAAAAACTTGTACAAAATGCTTGGAGTGCCCTTGTCTAGCTGTAAAGCTCAACAAGAACGTTGACTTTTCAAAGGAATTGAACCCAATGGTGATCAAAGAAGACATGCTTTAGCCTATAAGTGGACACTCACTCCAGGAATCCCCAGGTAAGCATAACAGGTCCGTAAATGGATTTATGCGCTATGCTTGCCTATGCCAGAAAACCCAGTGTACAGGCGTCCACCCTTCCAGATTGCACGTGTCCTTATCACACTCATTAAAGTTCAACAACTTTGAAAGAGTAAAATAAGAGTAGGTATTATGTCTAAGAGTGTCTTCATAGAAGGTAATGTTCCCGTTCCATGATGATGTAAACTTTCCACTCTCTGTAGGACACCATCTCTATGCACCATGATGAAAGATAAGAAGAATAGAGAGAGGGAAGAAGGGAAAGATAGAAGGAGGAAAGTAGGGAGAAATGAGGGGTAGGGTAATTCAGGAAATATTATGCATGCAAGTTAAAGTTCGGTTATAGTCTAGGCCATTTTATCTAATAACCTAATTCCCTATAACCATGGCTCTGATACCAATCTGTAACACCCCAACCGATGGCGGAAACATCGAGGTGCCACGTAGTGACGATTGTTCAAAAGCTCATGGTACTAAAATGTAAATATTATTGAATAAACCAAAATTGTCTTACAAGGAAATGGAAAATACATTGTCTAAATGAAATGTAAATGTTGAAATAACTGAATTAAAATAAAGCACTAAATGTCTCTTGTTAAAGCATTAGATCAAACTGCACCTGAAACATGTACAAAATAGATTTGGTCAACATATGAAATGTTGGTGAGCATTCCTAGTTTTTATATATATAGTAGGTTAAAAAGTTATACAATTCAAGTGCAAGCTACAGTGCAATTATGTAAACTATGTATCATACAAATGAGCGAAATCAACCCTGTGACTGTATAATGTACTGTATGAACTGTAGTGTACTTATCCAATAAATGGATAAAAACTTAACAATGGCCACGGATTCTCCGATGAAAAAGGGGGAGAATCAATCTAGGCGGGTTGTCAATCCAAATAGCGCTATCCAATGTTAAGGTCGGCTTGTACCATGTTAATGATTTCACTAAGTACAAATGTAATCCACATGTATTGTCTAAGCATAAAGCACGTTGTAAGCAATGCACATAGTACTAGAATTGTATTGTAAAAATGTAAATTTGAATTTGAATTTGTAATAGTGTACATGTAACACCCCAAAAATGTATAAAAGCAAAAAGGGGTAGGAATACTCACTGTTTACGTAATAGCTTGTAATGGGACTGGACAACGAAAAATGCGTTGGAAATATTCCAAAGAATCAACCTAAAGAATTCGATAACGTGTAAGGGAAATAACTCTAGGATATATGTATTTCTAAGGCTTCGAATTGGGGATAAACGTTTATTTGTTTATTAAACAAATTGTTTATTAATTATGAGAAATTTTATGAATAAATAAATAAAAGTCTCTTGGTAAAATTTTAAGTTGAATATAGTCACAACATAAGGTTTTAAGTATGAAAATAATTTTTATAAAATTATTTTCTTGAAAATAGAATATTTAATCTAATTATTTCAAATTGTCAAAATATGACCTTAATATCTAAAAATATTAAAATCAAAGAATTTCTGAATTAAAAATTGTGTTTCTGTTCCAAATTAATAGAAATAATTTATGTAAAATTTTGGTACAAAAATATTGAAAAATGAATTTATTATGATTTATTTATGATTAAAACTAACAAAAATTAATTAAAAATATAAAATAAACGGTTTTTCTGAAATAAAAATATTTTCTGGAATTTTTAAGAATATACAAGTTTAGAATAATTTTTGTGAGATTTAATAAAATCGTTTAGATATTTTTATAGAATTTAATAAATATAAATGAATAAACTTGTATTATTAATAATATATATTAAATAATTTATTTTTGAAAAACTAAAAATTGGGTAATGAACTTTATCATTTGAAGATCATATAATAATTTTTATAGGATTTATAAACCACGTTTAGTATTTAAAAACTATTTTTAAAAGAATAAAGATTATAAGTATAAAGGTTAACACACAAAAAAAAATGGTTGTTTATGGTGGGGGTCTAACCTGTGACCTGACCCGTCTCAATGGTTTACATTCACAAGTTTAAACCATCTGATCTGGGCGTTTGTTTTGTTTCAAAAGGATTTCAAAGGATATTTATATTTCAATAACAATGGTCATCTTCCCCAATTCAAATAGCTAAGAACCCTAGTTTTCTTAATACAACGATTCGACGGTTAATAACCCCTGTAACGTTGGGGTTAATGCTCGTTGATGTCCGATTAGCATAACCCACGAAGAAAAATGAACTTACAGATATGTATACGTGATCGATGCTTGGTCAAAGAAAAAGTCAAACGAACCAAAAAGCTCATCAATTCGCGATATAGATCAATCGTGGTGTGTTCTTGATAGTTGGGTTATGTAAATCGGCACTGTGTGAGTGTTCGTATGTTTTTAATCGCAGAGATAACCCCTTTATATATGAATTGGAATTTGTTGTTTATGGAATGTTAATAATTCGTTTTAATTCGCGTAAATTGTAGTCAAAGATGCGTGATAATCGAGTCAGCTTAGGAGTAGATTATGGAACGAGAATGTTGGTCCACGAGTCATGAATGCACTCCAAGATTAGTTCCATTGATTATTCCAAAATGAGAGTCTCATGATGCTGCTGCGTCGCGAGAAGGAAGAAGGAAAGGAACAGACGAGAAAAAATGGTTTAAATACAATACGATCCAACTATAATCAACAAGGCAGCATGTGGTGTAGTGGTTGTGGCGTGGGTGTTGTGTGTGGGACGGCCCGGGTTCGAAACATAGCTGCAGCAACATTTTTTTTTTAAAAAAACCGAATGGGAAGGGAAGGAGAAGTGGAGCTGGGCCGGGCCTTGTCTGATGGGCCTGGTGTCTTGGGCTTCTTGATGGGTTGGGTAACACACAATAAAAGTAGTTGGGTTAGTGGTTGGGTATGGTTTGGTTTAGAGATGGTAGGAATTTGTATATATAAAATCTGATTTTTTTTATATAAATAAGATTATTATTATTATTATATAAAAGAATAAAAAGTGACGAATGTCACAAGTAATAAGCGTACATGAGTCACCCCAAAAGTAAAAAACATGAAAAAGGGGAAAGATATACTCACTGTTTGCGAAAGCGATTAAGATCCAACTTAAGCGGTTGTGAGCTGAGTAATGGGAATTCCGAAGAATCCAACCTATAATGTATGAGAGTACTAATAAGGAAATGTCTAATAAGTCTAAGGTATCTAGGGTCTAAGGCATTAGGGTTTGCTAAGTCGATTTGGGGAATTAGAGTTTTTATGATAAATAGCGTTAATGTAAAAAAAATTTGTATATCACAAATAATATATGAAAAGGTTGTAAATGTGATTTAAGTAATATAATTATTACCTATTGAATATTTAGATAAAATTATGTTTAAATAATTAAGACAAAATAATTTAGTTAATTACTTTAACTAAATTAAAATAAATACGATAATCATAAATGTATAACTCAATTTTTGAGATTCACAATAATCCAACAAATGGTAATTAAGATTTTTAAACATAAAACATTTCTATTTTATAAGAAAAATATTTATGAAATAGATGTTTAAATAGTGTAAATAAATAATTGTTTAATTATGTCTAATTAAACATAAATAATGATAATAATACAAGACATGATCCAAAAATACTATTTTTATAGAAAATGGATACTTTCTGATGTAAATTAGTGAAAATAATTTTCTCATAATTTTTATAAACTTATTTATATTTAAAACTGATTTAATGATATTAAATCATGTTTAAATGATTAAAAATAGGAAAATTAATAAAAATAAATGTTTTCTGAACCAAATATTTTTATTTCAATTAATAATGATTAGAAATAATTTATCAAAAATTTTGAGATTAAAATCATTAAAAATAGATTTTTAATCAATTAAATATGATTAAAACAATTTAATTTCAATAAAAATATAAAAATAAAGCATTTTCCAGAAAATAAAAGTGTGGTAATTTTCTTTATGGTGTCAAGATGCTACTCCTAAATTTTTATAATTTTTGGAGCAAAAATGAGTTAGTTATGAATATTTCAAGTTTTAATGCAATTTATATATATAAACAATATAATAATAGGGAAAGATAATGCTTGGCCAAAAAAAAAATACCTAGGCCGTGAGCCAAGGGACTCGAACCCGAGTCTCTCCCAAACACAACAAGGCATCACACCACTAGGCTATCCCATGCTTTTGTTAATTTATTTGAAACAAAATAATACTTAACCTATAATATGTGTTCATCATCTTCCCCAATTCTAACTCAAGAACCCTAACCCTAACACCCAAAATAATAAACTCGAATCAGCAACCATTAGCCCTCAAAACTATAGGGCTTTTGTTCGGAATTAACTAACAAACAAAACGGCATAATAAAAACATACCTACAATCATAAACGAGATCTAATATGGCGATGAACAGGTCCGATCAAAACATCACGAGTTGGAGAGCTCTGGACGCGATTTTGATAAAGATTTTTGTGGGTTTGTTCAGAGTAATCGTGCAGGAATGAAAAGCATCAAGAATTTATATACGTGTACTGGAAATTGAGCGTTTAAATCCATGTTTAAATTCCGGTCAGTTACATACTTGAACCCGATTAAAGGTTCATAAAAACTGATTATTTCTTCAATTAAATGACGTTTATGAGTTGGGCCAAGTTGGAGTAACGTAAAGCCTTTGATTTTTGACGTTACAACGGGTTAAAATGTGCACCAATATTCGCGGAACACTCGCCGGCGGCGAGTTGTTTCTGGCCGGAATCGTGAAATAGGGGAGAAGAAGAAACAGATTTGAAAGTTTGCTGTTTTGACACAATTAGTCCCTCTATGTATAACTAAGTTAGTTTTGTGTTTAACTTGGTTAGTTTTCCTTTATAATACACTAACCATGTTAATAATATAAATTAACCAAAAAAAATGTTTTGAAACCTTTATAAAAAAAAATCCCGTTCGAATACATTTCACTTACGCATTTTATTAAAACTTATAACCGATCCATAACAAATATAAAATAAAAATATATGTTTGATTTAAATTACTTTTGAAAACGACGAAACTTACAGGGACTAAAATGAAAATATTTAAAGGGCTATTTTTGTATCTTTGACAAAAGACGAGGGTGACGGATGTCACAGTCTCCCCTACTTTAGAAAATTTCGTCTCGAAATTTCTTTTAAGTGGAGGTTACTATGAAACAAAAGGCGTTGTAAAAGTCAACTAGATTTTTCAAAAAAATTTCATCATTTATGGTTTGACAAAATTTAGAATAGTTGTCTATTACCCAAAGTAATAGTTTCAAAATCTTTAACAGTTAACCCAAGGTTAGAAAATTGAGAGTTTAAATGAGAAAAGTTTTGGGAATGTGTAACGGATGAGGGGTAGAGGTACAAATGAAGCAGTCTCCCCTACTTTAGAAAGGTTTCTGACCGAACTTTATTAAGGACAGGCAACGGGATTTTGACTAACAGGGGGTGTAAGTGTATACAAAGTTTAAGGTTTTCTGTAGAGGTGGTCAAAAGAAAGACTCTAGGAAGACGAATTGAAGCACGTGTAAGAACGTTCTTATCGAAAATGCCAGCTATTAGTCAACTATCTAATGAAGAGGTAGTAATGGGTAACGGGTCGGTTCTTGGTTAGACTCCTAGTCCATTCCCGCAGTATCGTTTATGCTTATATATAGGGTGTACCGCAGCTGACCCACCACACTCCCGATACTTTGGATTCGTACTGATTGTCTACCAACAGCCTGATTAAAATTACACACCACCCTCATGTACCTGTAAGCCCATGATTGCGTTCCGGACCGTAATCATCGATTTACCTTACACTAGGGTGTTATGCTTCTCCATAACCCTATCCTAAGTAATACTAGAAACAAATGTGTGCAATCAGAATATGTAATAGCCACTGTAATGAAATAATGTTCAATCATGACATGGTTAGAGGTCCTTCCCTTTCGGGTTTACCCTTTAACAGTAATGAGAGTAACATGTAAGTAATAGACATGGTTAGAGGTTCTTCCCTTTCGGGTTCACCCTTAACCAGTAATTTCTGTTCACATCGTTGGGCTCTAAACACCTATATTGATAAACTCCGAGATTTACACCGTTCCCCTCGGATTAAATAAATACTCTAATCCGAGTCGTACGTGGGCACTGGCTTAGATCTCATACGAGTTATCAACTAGTATGTTCGTTGACCAACGACGAACAAAATAACGTAAAGTATAACAGGGTTTTGCTCAAAACAGGAAAGAAAATATGCATACCAAATATGCGTTCATGTAAGTATATAAGTATAACATAAAATTTCGAATGAACGAATAGTATAATATAAATCGAGTGCTTCGCACAGTTGCGCAAAATGAAAGTAAACGAGTTGTATTAATGCAAATAGTCAATGTGAAAATAGTCACAACTAATGTGTTTAGAAATAACTATGAATAAAAATGGTGCAAGAATAATGAAATTTACAGCAAATGAATGTGCACGGAACAAGTGTACAGCCTACAGGCATGTGAGTTAAAATCTAGTAGTTTTACATATATGCGTTATACTATAAAAGACATTTAGCAACATTCTGATAAAAAGATATGTCCATTGTTTTGTTAAACCAAAAGTTTTGCGACTGAAAGAGTGTAAGTGTAAAAGGTAAATTTTCGCAGTCTACTCGACCTTGTGATATTGTTGAAATAATAATAGTGATACATGAGAATAAATTTTTAGAAATCGAAGTGTGTTTTAGACTCAAAACAGGTTCATTTGAAAAATTTTCGTAAATACACATTTCCACGTGTTTACTAGATGTCAAGTTTGAAAAAAAAAATGTTATATGACATATTATTTGTTGCAAGTTTCTCCCAAAAACATATATTGGATCTGTTATTTGAAAACAAATAGATTTTCATTTGACTTGTAAGATACGCAATGCAAGTTTATAAAATGCAAGGTGAAACCATTTTATGAAGTATGTGTAGATCTCATGTGTTTCAAAAGACCAAGATTTAAAATGACGTGAATGACAAAAATCAACGTATGTAATAGATTACCAATATTTAAGAAAATTCATAATCAACGAGATGTAGAAATAGATCCTTGAGATGTGGATTTCACTCCTAACTCAAAGATGTATTTCAAAATTGAAAACGATTGTGGAATGAAACCAATCACTAAGTTAAGGATATCACTCCCAACTTAGTGATTAAGTTCCTTTTTGAAGGAAATACTCTTTGAGGTGTGGATGTCACTCCTATCTCAAAGATATATTCCTAAGATAAATAACATGTAGAGGAGTGAAACTAATCACCAAGATATGGATATCACTCCCAACTTGATGATATCGTTTCGTTTGTGAAATACGAGCGTCTTCTTCGCTAAGAAAAATATTGAAAGAATAACGAGAAATAATCATAACGAAAATATCTCGAAAGCAAATATAAGAATAAAGAGAAATATACACGAGAGGACTCGTTAATGTAAGCTTAGTTATAGACTAGGCTAAAAGGCATTCTAATAACCTAATTCCCTATAACCATGGCTCTGATACCAATCTGTAACACCCCAACCGATGGCGGAAACATCGAGGTGTCACGTAGTGACGATTGTTCAATAGCTCATGGACTAAAGTGTAAATTTAAATACATTGATTAAATAATTTATTACATTGAAATGAAATACAATAATTCTAAATGCCAACTAAATTGAAATACAGTAAACCCAAATCTAAATATAAATCCGAAAGCTTAAAGGATGCATCTCAAAACAACCTGAAACATGTACAAAATAATTTGATCAATACAAAAATGTATTGGTGAGCATACCCTGTTTGAATACATATAGAAGAAAAAGTGTTTCGCAATTCACGTGTTATACTGTCTATAATTTAGTGTTCAAGCTGTGTACAAATGCTACCCAAAATCAAACCTTTCGTTCAATGAATCAAGAGTCACATATATATAGTATTCGCTCATAGTAGGCGATGAATAATCGTTCACACATAACAATAATTAAGTACTATTTATTGCTATGCTAGGCCGCCCAGCGGTTAATGATTAAGGTCATAAGTACACACTATCAACGAATCAACAAGTAAAACACATACAAGAATTGCGATTGTGAATATAGAGTAAACCATGATTAAGTGAGTGAAATAATAAGCGTACATGAGTCACCCCAAAAGTAAAAAACATGAAAAAGGGGAAAGATATACTCACTGTTTGCGAAAGCGATTAAGATCCAACTTAAGCGGTCGTGAGCTAAGTAATGGGAATTCCGAAGAATCCAACCTATAATGTATGAGAGTACTAATAAGGAAATGTCTAATAAGTCTAAGGTATCTAGGGTCTAAGGCATTAGGGTTTGCTAAGTCGATTTGGGGAATTAGAGTTTTTATGATAAATCGCGTTAATGTAAAAAAAAATTTGTATATCACAAATAATATATGAAAAGGTTGTAAATGTGATTTAAGTAATATAATTATTACCTATTGAATATTTAGATAAAATTATGTTTAAATAATTAAGACAAAATAATTTAGTTAATTACTTTAACTAAATTAAAATAAATACGATAATCATAAATGTATAACTCAATTTTTGAGTTTCACAATAATCCAACAAATGGTAATTATGATTTTTAAACATAAAACATTTCTATTTTATAAGAAAAGTATTTATGAAATAGATGTTTAAATAGTGTAAATAAATAATTGTTTAATTATGTCTAATTAAACATAAATAATGATAATAATACAAGACATGATCCAAAAATACTATTTTTATATAAAATGGATACTTTCTGATGTAAATTAGTGAAAATAATTTTCTCATAATTTTTATAAACTTATTTATATTTAAAACTGATTTAATGATATTAAATCATGTTTAAATGATTAAAAATAGGAAAATTAATAAAAATAAATGTTTTCTGAACCAAATATTTTTATTTCAATTAATAATGATTAGAAATAATTTATCAAAAATTTTGAGATTAAAATCATTAAAAATAGATTTTTAATCAATTAAATATGATTAAAACAATTTAATTTCAATAAAAATATAAAAATAAAGCATTTTCCAGAAAATAAAAGTGTGGTAATTTTCTTTATGGTGTCAAGATGCTACTCCTAAATTTTTATAATTTTTGGAGCAAAAATGAGTTAGTTATGAATATTTCAAGTTTTAATGCAATTTATATATATAAACAATATAATAATAGGGAAAGATAATGCTTGGCCAAAAAAAAAATACCCAGGCCGTGAGCCAAGGGACTCGAACCCGAGTCTCTCCCAAACACAACAAGGCATCACACCACTAGGCTATCCCATGCTTTTGTTAATTTATTTGAAACAAAATAATACTTAACCTATAATATGTGTTCATCATCTTCCCCAATTCTAACTCAAGAACCCTAACCCTAACACCCAAAATAATAAACTCGAATCAGCAACCATTAGCCCTCAAAACTATAGGGCTTTTGTTCGGAATTAACTAACAAACAAAACGGCATAATAAAAACATACCTACAATCATAAACGAGATCTAATATGGCGATGAACAGGTCCGATCAAAACATCACGAGTTGGAGAGCTCTGGACGCGATTTTGATAAAGATTTTTGTGGGGTTGTTCAGAGTAATCGTGCAGGAATGAAAAGCATCAAGAATTTATATACGTGTACTGGAAATTGAGCGTTTAAATCCATGTTTAAATTCCGGTCAGTTACATACTTGAACCCGATTAAAGGTTCATAAAAACTGATTATTTCTTCAATTAAATGACGTTTATGAGTTGGGCCAAGTTGGAGTAACGTAAAGCCTTTGATTTTTGACGTTACAACGGGTTAAAATGTGCACCAATATTCGCCGGAACACTCGCCGACGGCGAGTTGTTTCTGGCCGGAATCGTGAAATAGGGGAGAAGAAGAAACAGATTTGAAAGTTTGCTGTTTTGACACAATTAGTCCCTCTATGTATAACTAAGTTAGTTTTGTGTTTAACTTGATTAGTTTTCCTTTATAATACACTAACCATGTTAATAATATAAATTAACCAAAAAAAATGTTTTGAAACCTTTATAAAAAAAAATCCCGTTCGAATACATTTCACTTACGCATTTGATTAAAACTTATAACCGATCCATAACAAATATAAAATAAAAATATATGTTTGATTTAAATTACTTTTGAAAACGACAAAACTTACAGGAACTAAAATGAAAATATTTAAAGGGCTATTTTTGTAACTTTGACGAAAGACGAGGGTGACGGATGTCACAGGACACATAGCACTTAGTGATGCCATTCCCACCCTTAAATTCCTGCAAAAAACTTCACCGGAGTATTGGATTTAAACAATCCCACCTATTGGTTATTGGCTGCCACTGGTCCCAACTAACAAAATGTGTGCTGACGGTCCCACCTTTTAACATATTGTTCGCCAACGGACTATAACTAACAAAATATTAAGAGGGAAATTGACACGCAATAGGGAATTTGACACACAAGCATGCCACATTAGTTTAGACCGTTGGCAGTAAATAGATGATAGTGAAAAGCTGGACAATACATTAGTCTTGAACCGTTGGTGGACAATATGTTAAAAGGTGGGACCACCGACACACATTTCATTAGTTGGGACCAGTGGCGACCAATATCTAATAGTTGAGATTATTTAAATTCAACACTCCTAAATAACCTAGTTAACCAAATATTGATTAATTTATATTTTTTTATTATTACTTTATCATATAATAAAAAAAATCTTATAATTATCTTATTTCTCTTAATGAAATAATATTATCAAATCATTATTTCACGTTTATCTCTTATTTATTTAACTTTTATTCTATTAACTAATTCTTTTTTATATTTTCGCTTATTAAAAACCATTTAATATTTTATTGATAAAAGCTACACCTTCAAGACCACCATCTCAATCACGCCCGACAATGGTTACTTCTGCCTTTGCACCCCATCCAAACATACATTCTCGCTTTAATATGTACATTTTCATTTTTACTCATAATTAAAATTGTTGTTTTCTCATATTATAGTAAATTATGTTATATAGTATATCGTGACACGTATTTTGTCTTAATATTAGATTTGTCTATCCCGAGAAAATCTCGGGATATAAGTTAGTTATATTAATTTATTTTAAAGACAAAACCCAATTTCATGTTTTCTCTTTCCCACGGGCAAAGCTAGGAACGATTTGTGCATACACTCGACTTACGAAGATGAAAGTCGATCAAAGTTTTTTTGGCTTGCGTAGATTTTATGAGTACACTTCAAAGTGCAAAGTTAGGTGTATGTGTAGTGGGGGTTTTATGGGGCTCCATGGGCTTTATAGGATTAAAATATTAATAAAATATATTAGAATTGTTTCACGCGGCTTTATGAAAAACTAGTGGGGTGCCCGCGCGTTGCGGCGGGAAACAACATTTATAACGGTTCCGTTAAGCCATAATCAATTAACCAAAATATTTGTTTTAGTGTGTTGCATAATCATTAGCGGAGCGTGAACTGCATTAACCACAATCTAAACATTCGAATCCTATATGCTAGAGGAAGTGCAAGCACATGAATATATGCATAGCAATAACGGGGAGAAACGCTAAGCAAAAAATTAGGGTGATCATGAGTAACTGGGAAGTTGCAAACATAACGACAAACCCTAATTGTAAACACATTGGTGATTGTCCGGAAATACATAATCTAACCTGAAATTGTGGAACAATGTTAATTCGACGTTTATAAAAGACAGATACGTTGGTTGATTTCAGGTCGTTTTCGTTTCAGTTATTACTTAACCCTAACATATTTTTTAATTGTAAACACTATAAAAATACCAAATTCAAATTAAAGAGACTGTAATGCTTGTTTATACGGTGTAATAATACTAAGAAAATATTAGCGAATGAAAAAATTATGGACATTTAAAAATTGGGGGTAGTTGGTTAAAATAAGAGTGCGAAAATGTAATTACTATTTAAATAAATTAAATTTGATTAAGGCTGAGGGGACAAATGTGTATTTATTGTATAAAAGACATATGGTGTGTTGTACTCTAAGCAATTACAATTGTAAAACTTAAATATTAAGAGGTCATTAGGAAATGCATTATAATATAGTATAGATATAGATTGGTTATTAGTTAACCCCAATATATCATTTTTTAAATTTAAAAAAAATTCTATACCAATACTATACACAAATAAAAAAGAAAAAAAACGTTCGTTTATACACTGTAATAATATTAAAAAATATTAACGTGTGAAAAAATTTAAGGACATTTAAAAATCGTGGGGTAGTTGGTTAAAATAAGGGTGAAAAGTGTAATTTTATTTAAATAAAAGGAATTGAGTATAGTTGAGAGGACAAATGCGTAATTATTGTGTAAGTAGTTAACATGTGCATTGTGTGTTGTACTCTAAGCAATTATACATGTACAACTTGAATTTTAAGACGTCAATAGAAAATGTATTATAATAAAGTTTAGATGATTTCAGTTAATTTTTGTTTTTTTCTTTTGTTTCGGTTATTGTTTAACCCTAACATATAATTTTTTAAAAAATAAAAAACTATAGCAATACTATGCTCAAATTAAAGAGAATAAAATGTTCTTTAATACAGTGTAATAATATTAAGAAAATATTATCGTCTAAAAAAGTTATTTACGTTTAAAGATCGTAGGGGTAGTTTGTTAAAATAAAAATGCAAAAGTGTAATTAGTATTTAAATAAACAGAAATTGAGTAAAGTTGATGGGCAAATATGTAAGTATTGTATAAAATTATAGTATAGTATGGATAGATAAGGGGGGAAACTGTAACTAATAAGGGGTATATGTGCAAGTTATGTTTGAAAAGACATAAATGCACTTAAAAAGTAGTTATTACATGCATTATGTGTTATACTTTAAGCATTTATAATTGTATTACTTAAAAATTAAAAGGTTCTTGTGAAATGTTTTATAAGATAGTATAGATATGTGTGTAGAGGGTGAGAGACTTTATGGGGGTTCCATGATGATTAAAATATTATTATTTAATTGAGTGTATTATTATTTGCTTTGGTGCAGAAGAAAAGAGTGTAAAATTTGATTTAAAAAAATGATATAAAATTGGTTTTGTTTCGGATGGAGCCTGTTATCATCATAGAGTCCTTCCCCATGGAGCCCCCCATAGCGCCCAGGGGGCGGTGTAGAGAGCACTACGGGGCACTATAAATCTGGATGAAGTCTCATATAAAGCCCACTACACATGCACTAATAAAAAGAAAAACGTTTTAATCTACTTTAAAATGCACATTTAATGTAATTATGTTATTCAAATTTAATTTAATGCAGTTTAGATTAGTTTACTCCTTTTTTTTTTTTTTTGGAACAACGACCGTTAAGATATCACTCGAGGGGTGGGACTAGGCAGCTGCAAGCACGTCTACAATGCCGGGCCCGGATCGTAGCCCATCGGGTTTCTTCACAGAGGGGCATAACAGCGGTGTACATGACCCTTCTGTGTCCCTACGGGAAATCATACCGTCGGCCGTCACTTGACAGACGTTGCGTGTCACAAGAGCAATGACTCTCTAGCGTAACACCCGGTGGGACGAAAACTCGTGTTGGCTTTAATTCGAACTTGCGACCTCCTAAAGGAGACATAGTTTTTATCTTTCTTGACTTTGTCACTCTACCAAATGGTGGGGACACATTTACTATTTACTAATTCCCCAAATTACTATAAAATATGCATTGATAACTTTTGCTCCCCGTCTTTACAATATTGCGTCTTATGCTAATATACGTATTTAACTTATTTAGTTTGATTTTTCTCTAATGAATTGCATTGATTAACTTTTTTATAAAAAAAAGTATATACACAATTGTGTTTAACTTTTTTAATCATTTATATTATGGCATAAATTGTATTGAAATATGAGTTGTATTCAAAATAAAATATCTTTTGATAGCTTAGGCTTTACAAGTGTTGATACGGTGACAAACCAATTTGATTACGACCGAACAACATCGATATCAGTATTATCATTATGGTTTTCAATCGATGTTAATATGTGTTGTGTTCCAATTGTTATAGTGAGTACACCATACGAAATCATCCAAATCCTCATCCATAGGTGAAATAGCGTTAATAAAAATGCATCACTACTACTAGTCAAGTTATTCTACATAGTGTAAAATAAATGAGAAGTGTGAGAAGGATAAAAAAACAATAAATCACGAAATATAACACAATTGGTCACAGAATATAACAACATAGTGCTAAGGAAAAATACACAATGAATTACAAATGTAACGTGACAAAACAAAGAAAATAAGAAAAATGCATAATGCGAAATAAAAGACATGATGATTATTACAAATTCTAAAAACTAAGAGCTAAACTCCAAAAAAGTAAAAATCAAAACACTAAGTTCGTAGGGTTTGATAAGAGAGTTTGAATAACCGTTGAATGAGTTCAATATACCCGGTTTTCAAACACATTCAACCAAACCGGTGGTAAAGAGTAAAGAAAAGTCCACAGAAAGCGGTTGTGTTCCCACCTTGAGAGTCAACCAACAAAAAGCACTTTTTTGACTTTTTCCGGCTTAAATAAATACATCCCCATCCATCATCCATCATCCATCCATCGCCGGTTCACCCGTCGAACCTTCAACAATGTCTCACATGCACTACCCAATCCATTAACAACCAACCAATCTAACAATCATGTACGGTGGCGACAGCAGCAGCAGCGCTGGTGTTGGTGGTGTAGACAGAACTAACAGCACCAACAATGAAGCCCTAACTCGATTCACACATATGATGATGACTGAACCTTTACCTTTACCTCCTCCTTTGCATCAACCGGATACCGATAGGGTGCCGATGTGGGGCCAGCAAGAGACCAGGGATTTCATTGCGATTAGAGGTGAGTTAGAGAGGGATTTCACTGTGGCTAAGAGGAATAAGAGCCTGTGGGAGGTGGTTGCTGCTAGGATGAAAGGGTTAGGGTATGTAAGAACTCCTGAGCAGTGTAAATGCAAGTGGAAAAACCTTATCACTCGTTATAAGGTCGTCCTTTTTCTTATTGTTTCTTCTCTCTTTGCTGCTCTACTTAATTGCTTGTTAATTGTTTGCTTGGTTTTAAAAAGGTAAAAAGCGCACAAAAGCGACAATGGCTAAATTTGAGTGCCAAGCGCAAAATTGCACTGCTTTTCGTACCAGAGGCGCAAATAATTATGTAACTTTTATATATTTTCTATAGGTTTATATCATAATTTACCTAATATTGCGAGACAAGTAAGCTTTATGTATGTTTTAATATGAATTGCAAACATGTACAACCTGAAAATCATGTTGTACAACAAGCTAATGCGCAATAATACGGAAAATATATGTGGCGCGCTCCCCAAGGTCAATCCTTTTGCCTAAGAAATCGCTCCTCAAGGTCAATTTTTTCCAAGAAATCGCGCCACTTGTGGGCTTTTTGAAAAAAAATGCACCTTAAGCGACCAAAAGCGCAAGGGCTTGAGCCTTGTTGAGCTTTGAGCCTAGGCGCGCCTAAGACGCGCTTTTTTAAACCAAGATTATTTGATGTAGATTTCAACTTCTTAGACATTGTGTGTGATTTAGCCCCGATTTTTTAAAATAACTTCTTTTTAGACCTTTAGGACCTTACTTCAATGTGTTTAGTTGTTGGTTTTAAAAGGCACGCGTCACACGATGAGGCGCCTTATGAAGTTGAAGAGTATTTGAACAAATTGCAATGGGTGTTTTTAAAATCTAACCATCGATTGAGCAATGGGTTTGAGCTTTTGAACAACTTAGGGGTTGTTTGATTGATTAAGTGATGTATCATTAAGAGGTCTGAATGGTTAAGAGCTCCGAATGGTTAAGTGCTGAATCATTAAGTTGGACCTCTTAATGGTTAGTTTTCGTTTCCCACATTGGTATGAGAGCCTCATTAAGGTTCAGCCTAGTTCAATGCTTAATGGTTTTAATGGTTCAGCCTTAACCATTCCATTCAGAAGCTAAAGCAAATGCGCTGGATGCTGAATCATTCAGCTGAATGGTTCAGAGCCTCATTAAGAGGCTTACCAAACAACCCCTTAGATCATCGACCAAACAAATTTGACTAGAGATGATGAGATTGTCTTTTATTTTAGTGTTTAAAAGTTAAAAATATTAGCTATAAGTATATATTTTTAGTATTTTTTTAATGACGGTAGCCTCGGCTTTTGAGACCAAAACACATTGGATCATCATGCGCTTATTAAAACCAAGGTTTAGATGTATTAATTTGAATTGATAGCTGAATCAAGTGCTATAATAAGCATTGATCTTTTGATAAGTGTATAATGGTGATGATCTTAATAATCTAATTCAAGTAAAGTTAGTTGTGACATACTTTTTGCATTGGAATTTGGATGAGTTTATGGTTTTGTAACTGATTTTTTTTAATATTTGATTAGGGAAAGGAGACATCTGATCGCGATAACGCCCGTTCATTCCCATTCTTTGATGAACTACATGCTTTATTCACCGAAAGAGCAACAAACACACAACAGATACCACAGACACCCTTTGACCCTGAAGCGGGTTCTAGTCAGTCAAAGTCAAAGAAACGGGTGTCAAGGGTGGATTCCTATCAATCGCTTGAAGAAATCTCAGAAGACGAAGACAAATATAAAGACCAACCAGCAAGAAAGAAACCCGATAGGGGAAAACACCCACAGACATCAAATCTTGACAAACCTGCAACTCCAAAACCGTCGAATTCAGGAAACGCTTCGATTCAAGAGATTTTGCATGAGTTCTTTCAGCAGCAGCAGATGATTGACATGCAATGGAGACAACTGATGGAGAAACATGCTCATGAAAGGCAAATGTTTGAGCAAGAATGGCGTCAGTCGATGGAGAGGATTGAAAGGGAGAGGATGAGAACCGAGCAGTCATGGAGGGAAAAAGAAGAAGAAAGAAAGATTAGAGAAGAGGGTCGGGCTGAGCGAAGAGACGCTCTTTTGACATTACTACTCAACAAACTCGTGAACGATCAATGATTTTGATCTTCACAGGTGGTGTTGTTCTTCATAGCAAATATGTTGTACATATATGCAAGTAAAAGAACATAGATGAGAAACTTAAGATTAGAAACAATATACTTACCTGAGATAGCGACATGTCTATGCTAACTGTCTATGTTATGTTTAATGATATATCTCATAGTTTCATACACATGAGTCTTCTGAGTTGAGACAATGTACTTTTGAATTTTGAAGTTAAAAAAAAAAGTTAGTAGCATATGGTTTTTGGTCCTATTGATAGGTTGAATTGTTGAACCCAAACATCACCCATATATTTATTTGAAGTTAAAAAAAAAAAAGTTAGTAGCTCCGGCTAGTCTTTTAAACACCAAAATATATTAAAAAAAACTACAGTTACCCGCTTCACCGGGGATCTCCTTGAAAGCAGTCTCTTTATCCCTAGGGATGGGGGTAAGGTTTGCCTACATCCCACCCTCCCCAGACCCTACCAATAGTATTAGGCTGGTGGGTAAGCAGACGGGGGAAGGGGGTGACACGTCGGAAAAAGGTGGGACCGGAGGACAGAGAACGGGAGGGGATGGGGGCAGGGGGCGGTGTAGGGAGGTAGAGACGGGGGTGGCAGGGGGCGGTGATTGGTGGAGGCTTTGGTGGGGGGCGGTGATTGGTCCGTCCTTTATGTTCTTCGGAGAACGGGGGAGACGGGGGAGGGTGGGACGGGGGTTGGGACGCCACTCCGGGGCGGTGTAGCGGTCGAGACGGGGAAAAAAGGTGGGACGGGGCTCTCCCACGTTTGTTCACCGAGTAGCCTTACTATTTGGGGGATTTACTGGTATGGTTGTTGTTGTTTGTTGTTTGACAGTTATCCGCTTCAAGTCCGCCACCAGCTAGGTTGCGCAACATGCCTTGAATTAAAAAAAAAAAAAAAAGACAAATATAAACATGTTCATTGAGAAAAAACCCTAAACCCATTTTGCCATTCACCGGACTCCGTGACTCTGCTCCTCTGACCGGCGACCTCCCACCACCAACCTTCATTCCTTCAAATGATAATAATAACACATGCCAATCTCCATCCATCCACTACTCCAAAAATGCACCACTCTCTCCCACTTCAAACAACTCCACGCTCACCTCATCACCATCGGCCTTTTCCATCTCACTCGATCCCACTTCATCGAGCGTTGCGCCACCTCTTCCTCACCCAACACCCTTCTTTACTCAACCCACATCTTCCAAACCCTTATCTTCCCAACCACCAACGACTGGAACGCCGTCCTACGTGGCCTCGCCCTAAGCCACCAACCCAACCACGCCCTAACCTTCTTCCGTCACGGCCTACGCCTCCTCCCTTGCAAACCTGACGCCCTCACCTGTTCCTTCACCCTCAAAGCCTGCTCCCGCGCCCTCGCCTCTATCGAATCGGTCCAAATTCATTCACTAGTTATTCGGTTCGGGTTTATTGCAGACGTGTTGCTGCAAACTACGCTTTTAGATGTGTATGCTAAGTCTGGGTGTTTGAGTGATGCATATAAGCTGTTTGATGAAATTACCCAACGAGATGTTACTTGTTGGAATGCTATGATTGCTGGGTTGGCGCAAGGGGATCGCCCGGATGAAGCTTTGGAAATGTTTAAGAGAATGAAAGACGTTGGGTTTGAGCCGAATGAGATTACGGTTCTTGGTGCTCTTTCGGCTTGTGCTCAATTGGGCATGGTGCAGGAAGGGCAGAATGTGTATGGTTATGTTAAGGAAAGAAAACTTGATATGAACGAGCATGTTTGTAACGCGGTTATTGATATGTTTGGGAAATGTGGGTATGTTTCTGAGGCTTATCGGGTTTTTAATGAGATGAGGTGTGCGAAGACGGTTGTTAGTTTTAATACTATGATTATGGTTTTAGGGATTAATAGCGAAGGGGCGCAAGCGCTTAAAGTTTTTGATCGAATGAGGAAGGAAGGGTTTAGACCGGATAGTGTGAGTTATCTTTCTGCGCTATGTGCTTGTAACCACTCGGGTATGGTTGACGATGGGGTTAAGTTGTTTGAAGCAATGAGGAAAGATGGGTCGGTGGTACCTAACGTTAAGCATTACGGTACTATGGTTGATTTGTTGGGTAGATCGGGGCGGCTTACTGAGGCCTACAATATTATTGATTCGATACCTATAACGCCGGATGTTGTACTATGGCAAACGTTATTAGGCGCTTGTAAGACGTATGGTAATATAGAAATGGGCGAGAAGGCGTCAAGGAAGCTTGTGGAGATGGGTTCACGTAGTGATGGTGAGTTTGTGTTGCTATCAAACATATACGCAGCTCATCGTAGATGGGAAGATGTGGGCGAGGTGAGAACCGCTATGAAAAATAAACAAGTGAAAAAAGTGCCCGGGTTTAGTTACATTGATGTGAATGGTGCGATACATAAATTTGTAAACGGAGATATAAGCCATTCGAATATGCAAGAGATCTATAAGAAACTTGAGGAAATAATGTGTCGGATAATGGAACATGGGTATGCTCCTGAAACGGATTATGTGTTGCATGATATCGGGGCAGAGGAGAAGGAAAACGCGTTGAGTTATCACAGTGAAAAGTTGGCTGTGTCTTTCGGGTTGCTTAAAACGAGCGATGATTCAGTAATACGAGTGAATAAAAATCTTCGAATATGCGGGGATTGCCATCAGGTTATGAAGCTTGTTTCGATGGCTTATCAGCGTGAGATTATAGTGAGGGATCGAACTCGGTTTCATAGATTTAAAAACGGATTGTGTTCTTGTAAAGATTTTTGGTGACTTAGATTGTTCTTTCTGTTACTTTGTTAACAAATTTTGTCAAAGTGTTGTTATATACATACGTTTTAGGAACATGAATCTGTTTTCAACATTGGTTTAACGTTGTTTAAATAACTCGAGGTTGACTCACTTGTAAACCTGGTTTCTAGTTGCTTTCTAGAGCATCTGAGCATGTTACAACTCATACAGGGGGTAATAGAACCATGTACAGCTTTCATTGCTAGATGCACACAACAGTCTGAGCAGAATCATTTGCAAAAATAGTAGGTTTATCGTTTTACAAATTACTTTTGGGGGGTATTGGGGGGAAAAATCAAAATTGGTGATGTATGGAACTCAAATGGCGGCATCTAATTAACCTAAGCTTGATGCCGCCAATTGAGATCTTGACATTGAAGCCGCCAATTTAGTATAAGGGTTTGAAGCCGCCAATTGAATTTAAGTGTTTGATGCCGCCAATTCATTTCTAACTTTCATTTCTTATATAAGCCGAGGCCTCTGCCCATTCTCTCCATCCCATTCCACACCTATACAAATACATTATAACCACAATAAACCCCCATTTACAACACATTGTAAAAAACTAAACAAAATAACAATATGCGATATAATACTTTTCCCGCAATTGTTTTGGAGGGTACGGTTTTTCATTGATATTGGGTCGATGTTACATTCACATGGAGTTTTAACAGTCTTGGGCGGGGATGAGCCGTGCTTAAAAGCATCCGCTCCTGTCTCATCCCCTCCTTGGCATCGCTTTTCTGGGGTCCAAAAAAGCGGTGCCTTTGGATCGGTGTTACATCCACATGAAACTACTTGGATCGATGTTACATCCACACGTGGTATAACACGTGTAGAATGCAACGTTGTCACTGTAGTTTATAATATTTTGCCGTTGGTTGTCGGTGGTGCTCTCAATCTCCAGTCTACCAAACCCGGACATTCCAACGGTCTGTTTAGGGGAGTCAACTTTCCAGACAAAGCCTGTAGGGCAAGGCCATCCGGTGTTGAAGAATCACATCATGTGATTAGCGACGTCGAAGACATCGGATGATGCGGTTCTTCACCGTGCTACTTTGGTATGGCAGCCTGGGTTGACCATTGGGTACCTGTAGATTTCGTACACATGTTCAACAGATTGATTGATGTTCCCCTGTTTGATTCAGATGGGTTCCCCTGGAATGTGGGAAACGGAAACTTAATGAACTCGGTAGATTGTATAGTTTGATTGAGTAGTTTGGAATTGGTGATCTCGGAAATAAATTGTCTTGTAACTCGGTAGGCTGTATAGTTTGATTGAGTAGTTTGGAAAAATAGTTGTTAAGTAAATTTGTATTATTTGTTTTAAATAAATCTATCATTATTACCTGGCCCGTTTTCAATCGTTGGGTGGTGGTCCTTGATTCCCGTACTGATCATCGGGAAAGAGGTTTAAATTCAGTGCGGTCGAAGGTCCTGGCCGGGTCGAAGGTCTTGCGTCACACGAATTATGCGGGGGATGGTAATGTAAATCACTAACATCGTTAAACATTGATAGGAGAAACAACAATACATAATCAAGTAACATGACGAGAAGTTGCTTCACAACGGCATTTGTATAGCTCATCTGCCATGTGTCGTCGATAATTCACACAAGCATCTTCGACGTCGATTTCTAGCGACAACGACTTTTTTCTCACAAGCCTCTCCATCATCATACAAACCAAGACACCAGCATTATCAACCTTTCCCTTGTCTTGGGGCACATCTAATTCAACTAAACCAACAGAAATTGGTGTTTTGTCCACACGATTAGACTTCAGCCAGTAACGAATACGTTTTAGAAACCATTCGAAAAAAAGCCTAATCATCTCCATATAGTGAGAAACTTCGCGTCGCCTTTCGTTTCTCCATCTCTTATCAGTCCAATACTGGGTAATTACCATGTTTCTTAGATCAATTAGGATAAGCAGCCAGTCTCCCACCCCGATCGATAAAGGAAGGTAAACGCGGTCAACCTCCCAGAATGGCGGGTAGGGTTCCATTCTTCCAGCCATGTCGAGGGCAACTGAAGAATTCGAGTCCTTCATTTAATCATAGAAGGCAGGGGGTAACACTGTCCAACGTAGCTGTGAAGCAGGATCTCTTAAAAGCTTTGCTTGTCTAAGTCGCATCAGTCTTACCGTCCACGCCTCAACGTGCTGAAATCATAATAATGCATAAGGTTCGTTATTGAGTTACGCAAATCAATTTACTTTCAAGTTAAATTAACGTGAAAATTACCGTTGCGGATAGCGCCCTGTTGGGTTGGCACCCTAGAAGTGTACCCCAAAAATTTCTGTCTAGTTTGGCGGAAATGAAGCGAGTGTAGCAAAATGGGGCATCCCCGTTTGTATAAAAGTCGACAACATCAGCAGACCAGTTGTTTCTGCATTGTTGGTTTTCTTGTGGGTTTTCTTTGGGCTTGTCTTGGTCGTTTTCTGTGACAACTCGGGTAAATCTCTCTCTTGGTATCTATTTTTTTTGTTTTGCTTCCTTCGTTATTTCTTTTGTTCTTTCTGTACTTGTGCAATTTTCGGGACGAAAATTCTTTTAACGTGGGGATGATGTGACACCCGGAAAATTCTGGTTAACAACATGGTCTAGATTAAAGTCTACCTTAGCGAGTCACGCGTATATTATACTTAACGAGGGTTATCTAGATAGCTAGATAGGACATACGAGCATTATCTCGGGTTATGAGATGCTTTGACTCCTTGTGTGGGTCGGGTTCTGACTCCTTGTGTGAGTTAACATGTGATTTCATGATTAGTGAACCTCGGACGTTGGTGAATAACAAACTTATGTGTCTCGGTGATATCTGACAAACTTATGTGAAAACCATACGTGATTATGTGAACCTAGACCGAACACGTTAATAAAAATTATTAAAAGTGGAGCGTGAGGTTGATTAGGGTCTTAACGCATGGGGTTACACTTGTTACGGTTCGAAACAACGAAAACGTCGAAGGATAACGCGTCGGGAGGCGAAACGAGGCAAAAGCGCGCCACCCGGACCTGTGAGCGGCCGCTCACAGGCTCCGAGCGGCCGCTCGAAGGGCACTGACGGGTTTAAACCGCCTCAAACTCGTATTTAAACATCCTTAACTCCCATGCAGCCCTCATACTCAACCCTAATCGCCCCCTTACTGCCCCACACGAATATTTCACTCCAAAAACACCTGCTAAGGCTTAAGATCATCAATTGGGAGGCTCCAAGGCGCGCGATTGATTGATTTGAAGAGCTAAGGGTATAACTCATGATTTCTTATGCTTTTTACTTTATGTTTTATTGTAAAAATCCTATAACAAGTTTGTCCAGGTCTGATTGGATTTAATAAACATTAAAACATGAGTCTTTTTGAAGATTAAACGGGTTAAACCTATTAATAAACGCGTAGTAACATCATAGGATGCTTGTTGCGCAAGTTATTGGTGTTTTGATCTTAAAAGCTTTGATCTTGACATGTTTGATAATAGGATCTGATGGGAATAGGTATTAGGAAAGTTGTATGATGATTATTAGGTATTATTGATTGATAATATGCAACTAGGGTTTGATATAATTGATGATATTGTACGATCAGAATCTGGACAGATTCTGAAAGTCGACTTGTAGGGTCTGTTTCGTGGCTTGAAAACAATTGATTTGATCGATTCTTTGCATGATTGTAACGTACATGGTCTTAGCTTTTCATAATGGGCAAAACCATCGAATTTGGACGTCGTTTGAGTCGTTTTTGGAATTTTAATTGATTAGGGGTCATATCAGATTTTCGGATTTGTAAATTGGGTTAACTTTAAATGGTCATAACTTGAGATTTACAAGGAATTAGATTATGAAATTTTTACAGTAGGTCAATACTGGAAAAATAGAGCTTTTCCAAGTGGATTCATCTCGTTTGGATGAATACACAATTGTTAAGAATTTTCCTACTAAACTGACCTGTTGAGGAGATTTTCTGGACCTAGCTGTGTTGTACGAATTTTCATAATTTTTGTGTTTGGAATTGAGACAAAAAAAAAATAGGTATTGTCGAGTGAATCCCAAAGTAAATTCAGTAAAAATTTGGGAGGTTAACTCACTGGTTTGCTATTTTAAATAAATTAGTTTTGATGGCGCACAATCTGTCTTGAAAACACAGATTGTGTATTATGTGCTTCTGTGATTAATTGAGGTCTTAGGTGGTATGGAATTGACATGAAACTGAAGTACACTTGTCTGAGACACATACGGAATGTAGAAACTAATTGTAACCAACGTATTCACCAACGGGTCCGTAGGGTTTACTATTGCATGTAGAATCACTAGGCGTCGCATACACACTTTTGAACATTTAAAACGCCTTGGACAAACGAGTTATATGGGTAATGATGTTACGCCTATACTCACTAAGCGACACTGTTATTAGGGTGTCGGTAGCATATATTGCTTGCTGTTCGGATTCTTTGCTTGCACGTTAAGGTGAGTTTACGGCCCCTCTTTTAAACTGGTTTTATACTGTCGGGGGAGAAAACATGTGTTAAAACGATTATTTGATAACTACTGTCGTACTATGGGTTTCTATTGTGTACTACACGATCTTTGGAAGTCCCGGGGGGAACCATGAATGTGCGGGTTTGCACAACGGGGAAATGTGAATAGCGCTATTGGGAGTGACCAACCCCGCTCGTCGACTTGGAGGGTCGGCGGGTGCATATTGTCTCAAACAGGAACAACAGGAACAACAGGAACATACATCGGGCATACTTTTGGTATTCGCGTTAGTAATGGTTTTCCAATCGTGGTAGTAACAAAACGTACGCCTAGCTAGCGTATACTGGTTTTCGATTATTATAGTATGGACAGGTGGACTTGGTACTTGGATACAAAACCTGTAAACTCACCAGCATTGTTGTGCTGACGTAAACTTTTACATGTTTTCTCAGGTCGCTAAGGTAGCACAATGGAACTAGGGCGCACGCGTCTGCACGGCGTCTAGTTAGAGTTGCATGGTTTTACAAACGTTGAACATTGGATTAATATTGAATAATTGTTTTGAATAAGCTTCCGCTGTAAACGGGGATTTTAAACAATGTTTTGAAATTGCATTTATATTCATTTAGACTTGTTTATTGTGATCGTTGGTTTGGATCCTGGTTTGTCATGCGCCTCGCGGTAAAACCCCGCAAGTGGATTTTCAAAGTGTGACAGATTGGTATCAGAGCCAATGGTTATAGTGAACTAGGACTGCATGTAGGGTCTAGTCTATAGCCGAGTCGCACACACTAGACGATCACATGGTACTAAACGTTATAGTGGTTTACGTATGGTCTTGTCGGGGTGTCTCTAAATCATTGGTCTTTCTATGTTACATCATCCGTTCTATCTTAGGTTGGGTTACTTGTTTTCTAGGCAGTGAGGTCTGTTGGAGTAACTCGTGTGCTCTTGAGATTTGTCCAAGGCTCGGACATCTCCCTTTCGCACTTCAATAGAAACACTTGTCATGAACTACCGTAGTATTACGGTGTATAGCTAAGAGTCTATGTTCGGTGATTTGAACTTTGAACTAGGAGAACACTTGGAGGACCATGTAGAACGTTTTATCATTTTGGGTGCACACAAAATCATAAAACGAGATGCATGGAAGCCCTAGTGAGCTCTGGGTTTGAGGGGATAGTCCTGGATTGGATCTAGCTTTGATCTTGTGAACATTAGTGGTTATCTTTAACTGCGAAACTAAATTTTCTCGTTCTTTCTGCCAGAATCATGTCTGGAGTGCGAGGAGGACGTGGAGGTGGTCGCAATGGTGGACGTGGTGGTGGTCGCGGTGGTGCTGGTGGTCGTGGAGGTGTTAACCTATCGCAGGATGATCTGAACAACTTACTCCAAGCTGCCTTTCAGTTAGGGCACAACGGTGGTGGTAAGTTGTTTTATCCGTTTTCTTTGCCTCATTGGTGAACCTTGTTTACGTTATTCGTAGTTCTCATACGTTTCATTTCAGGTGGTCCTGTTGACCCACCCCCACCCATGTGCACCTACAAGATGTTCCGGGACTGCAAGCCCCAGGAATTCTCTGGCACTGAGGGTGCGGTTAGCTTGCTTAGGTGGTTGGAGAAAGTGGAGTCGGTATTTCTGATGTGTAACTGTCTCCCAGAAGATCGGGTGAAGTATTCGGCTGCGTTATTTCAGGATGTGGCATTGACTTGGTGGAATGGTATCACCCAGAACATGGGTATTGGGGAGGCATATGCTATGCCATGGGAGAACTTTGTGCAGTTGCTGAAGCGGGAGTATTGCCCGAGGGAAGAGGTACAGAAGCTGGAGCATGAGGTGTGGAACCTCAAGATGACTGGATCGGAAATCGAGAAGTATACTGTGAGGAGGAATGAGTTGGCAGTGCTGTGTCCCGATCTGCACGTGCCAGAGTATCGTAAGATTGAACACTATGTATCAGGGTTAGTACCGGAAATTGCAGGGTTAGTGGCTGCTGGAAATCATCCTACTTATGCGGAGGTAGTTCGATCGGCCCATAGGATGACCAACTTAAAGGTGAATGAGGGGATTTTGCCTGCGAAAGGTTCGACTGTTAAGGCCCCAGAGAACAACAAGCGCAAGTGGGAGAACGACGGGAAAGGATCTGGGTCTACACAGCAGGGTAAAAGGTTTGATAATGGGGGTTCATCTTCTTCGGGTAACAAGCAGGGTGGTTATGCGGGAAAACTGCCCAAATGCAACAAGTGTGGACGCCATCACCAAGGGAACTGCGATAGTAACCGTTGTCATCGCTGCCAGCGAACAGGGCATTATGCTAAGGATTGTCGGGCTACACTCCCATCGACTCAGGCTCCGACTAACAGTTCAGCTCCGACTACTCAGGGGACTACAGGGAAACAAGGATGCTACAACTGTGGTGACACTGGTCATTACAAGAAGGATTGCCCAAAACTGAAGCAGGGTGGGAACAACGGGAATGGGAACAACGGGGGCGGCGGCAGAAATGCACGTGCCTTCGTCATTGGAGCTGCTGAGGCTAGGCAGGACCCTGACACAGTCACCGGTACGTTTCTTCTCAATAATCGTCCTGTTAGCGTGTTATTTGATTCTGGTGCCGACAAGAGTTTTGTATCCATGGATGTTAGTCGACTGCTAAATGTAGCACCCGTACCATTAGAGGCCAAGTATATTATTGAGTTAGCTGACGGTAAGACGATTGAAGCTACTAGTGTTCTTCGGGAGTGTCAATTAGAGTTGTCGGGTTTATCGTTCCCCATCGACCTTATGCCGGTACCTTTGGGTAGTTTTGACGTTGTGGTAGGAATGGATTGGTTATCTTTGTATCGCGCGGAGATTGTCTGTTACGATAAGGTTATTCGGATTCCTCTCCCTGATGGAGAATTTCTTTCTGTGTACGGTATCAAGGGTGGTGTCCCGCTAAACATCATCTCTAGCATGAAAGCCCTTAAGTGTCTTCGAAAGGGTTATCCAGCCGTATTGGCGCTTTTATCTGTTTCCTCTGGTGATGAAAAGAAGATCGACGACATTCCGGTGGTACGCGAGTTTCCTGATGTTTTTCCCGATGATCTATCTGGTCTTCCTCCTCATCGTCAAGTCGAGTTCGGTATTGATCTTGTACCAGGGGCTGCTCCTATTGCCCGGGCCCCCTATCGTCTTGCACCTCCCGAGATGCAGGAATTGGCCAGTCAGTTACAGGAACTCTTGGACAAGGGTTTCATCCGGCCAAGTTCTTCCCCTTGGGGAGCCCCAATTCTATTTGTTAAGAAGAAGGATGGGAGTTTCCGATTATGCGTAGACTACAGAGAACTGAACAAATTGACCATCAAGAACCGTTATCCTCTTCCACGTATTGATGATCTTTTCGACCAGCTTCAGGGTTCTAGTTATTATTCCAAGATCGATTTGAGGTCCGGTTATCACCAGCTGCGCGTCAGGGAGGCTGACGTCGCGAAGACTGCTTTTCGAACACATTATGGCCATTTCGAATTCTTGGTCATGCCTTTCGGTCTCACGAACGCACCAGCGGTTTTCATGGACTTGATGAACCGCGTCTGTAAACCATATCTGGATAAATTCGTCATTGTATTTATTGATGACATCCTGATCTACTCGAAGAACGAGACCGAACACGGGGAACATCTGCGGTTAGTTTTGGAACTCTTGCGACGGGAACAACTTTACGCCAAGTTCTCAAAGTGTGACTTTTGGTTACGCGAAGTTCAGTTCCTAGGACATGTGGTCAATGAACTAGGGATTCATGTCGATCCAGCTAAGATCGAAGCGATCAAGGACTGGGGAGCACCAAAGACGCCAACTGAGGTGCGGCAATTCCTAGGCCTTGCGGGCTATTACCGTCGTTTCATTCAGGGGTTCTCGAAGATTGCTCAACCCCTCACCACTCTCACTCAGAAGGATAGGAAGTTCGACTGGGGTGAATCACAAGAGTCCGCGTTTGAAGAACTGAAGTCTAAACTGTGTTCTGCTCCTATTTTGTCTTTACCTGAGGGTCCTGATGATTTTGTTGTTTACTGTGACGCTTCCATTCATGGACTCGGTTGCGTGTTGATGCAACGCGAGAAAGTGATTGCGTATGCTTCTCGTCAACTCAAAGTGCATGAGAAGAACTACACCACTCATGATTTGGAGTTGGGTGCCGTGGTATTCGCGTTGAAAATTTGGAGACATTACTTGTACGGTACCAAATGCACCATCTACACCGACCACAAGAGTCTCCAACACATTTTCGACCAACAACACTTGAACATACGGCAACGCCGTTGGATCGAACTTTTGAACGACTATGATTGTGCTATTAAGTACCATCCTGGCAAGGCGAATGTTGTAGCAGACGCCTTGAGCAGGAAGGAATCTACTAAACCTCGTCGCGTTCGGGCGTTGCAGCTCACCATCCATTCGTCGTTACCTGATCAACTCCGTTCTGCCCAGTTGGAAGCTTTGAAGGAGGAAAACCTTAAAGCTGAAACCATGCACGGTGCCGACAAGCACCTAGAGAGAAGGCCTAATGGCCTGCACTATTTCGCAGAACGTATATGGGTTCCTTTGTTCGGGGGACTACGGGAGCTTGTCCTTGATGAGGCTCATAAGTCCCGGTATTCTATTCATCCTGGTTCGGATAAGATGTACCAAGATCTGAAGGTGCTTTACTGGTGGCCAAACATGAGGTCGGACATAGCCTCATACGTGAGCAAATGCTTGACCTGTGCTAAGGTCAAGGTGGAATACCAGAAACCGTCGGGTCTCTTGCAACAACCTGAAATCCCGGAATGGAAATGGGAACGGATTACTATGGATTTTGTCACACAACTTCCTAAGTCACCAAGCGGGAACGACAAGATATGGGTGATTGTCGATCGGTTGACGAAATCAGCTCATTTTCTTGCTATTAAGGAGACCGACACCATGGATCGTTTGGCTCGTCTTTACTTGAAAGAAGTTGTTTCTAAGCACGGGGTACCAGTTTCTATTATCTCGGATTGTGACTCCCATTTTACTTCTCACTTCTGGAAGTCTTTGCACAAGGCTTTGGGTACCCAACTAGACATGAGTACGGCTTACCATCCACAGACTGACGGTCAGAGTGAGCATACGATTCAAACTTTAGAAGACATGCTGCGGGCATGTGTGATCGATTTTGGGAAGGGTTGGGAAGCTCATCTACCGTTGGTAGAATTCTCGTATAATAACAGTTATCACACGAGCATCAAAGCTGCTCCGTTCGAAGCACTGTACGGACGGAAATGCCGTTCTCCTCTTTGCTGGGCTGAAGTGGGTGAGAGTCAACTCACTGGGCCTGAACTAGTGTACGAAACTTCGGAAAAGATCGTACAGATTCGTAATCGGTTGGCGGCGGCACGGGACCGGCAAAAGAGTTATGCTGATCAGCGTCGCAAACCACTGGAATTCCAAGTCAATGACAAGGTACTTCTAAAAGTCTCACCGTGGAAGGGCGTCATACGCTTTGGGAAGCGTGGCAAACTCAATCCGCGATATGTCGGCCCATTTACGATCCTGGAACGGATTGGGCCGGTGGCATATCGACTTGATCTACCGACGGAGCTCGGTAACGTACATAACGTCTTTCACGTGTCAAACTTGAAGAAGTGTCTGGCTGACGAGTCTCTCATCGTTCCACTAGAAGAGATCAAGGTTGATGATCGTCTTCGGATTGTGGAAGAACCTGTGGAGATCCTTGATTACAAGATTCGTAGCCTGCGTCACAGCAAGATTCGTATCGTTAAGGTTCGGTGGAACTCGGACCGGGGACCGGAATATACATGGGAACGGGAGGATCAGATGAAGTCTAAGTATCCTCATCTTTTTCCTAAGGAAGCGTTCGAGTCGAGACATGTCTCTTCGGCAGCTGAATGAATCTCGGGTCGAGATTCCTTTTAACGTGGGGATGATGTGACAACTCGGGTAAATCTCTCTCTTGGTATCTATTTTTTTTGTTTTGCTTCCTTCGTTATTTCTTTTGTTCTTTCTGTACTTGTGCAATTTTCGGGACGAAAATTCTTTTAACGTGGGGATGATGTGACACCCGGCAAATTCTGGTTAACAACATGGTCTAGATTAAAGTCTACCTTAGCGAGTCACGCGTATATTATACTTAACGAGGGTTATCTAGATAGCTAGATAGGACATACGAGCATTATCTCGGGTTATGAGATGCTTTGACTCCTTGTGTGGGTCGGGTTCTGACTCCTTGTGTGAGTTAACATGTGATTTCATGATTAGTGAACCTCGGACGTTGGTGAATAACAAACTTATGTGTCTCGGTGATATCTGACAAACTTATGTGAAAACCATACGTGATTATGTGAACCTAGACCGAACACGTTAATAAAAATTATTAAAAGTGGAGCGTGAGGTTGATTAGGGTCTTAACGCATGGGGTTACACTTGTTACGGTTCGAAACAACGAAAACGTCGAAGGATAACGCGTCGGGAGGCGAAACGAGGCAAAAGCGCGCCACCCGGACCTGTGAGCGGCCGCTCACAGGCTCCGAGCGGCCGCTCGAAGGGCACTGACGGGTTTAAACCGCCTCAAACTCGTATTTAAACATCCTTAACTCCCATGCAGCCCTCATACTCAACCCTAATCGCCCCCTTACTGCCCCACACGAATATTTCACTCCAAAAACACCTGCTAAGGCTTAAGATCATCAATTGGGAGGCTCCAAGGCGCGCGATTGATTGATTTGAAGAGCTAAGGGTATAACTCATGATTTCTTATGCTTTTTACTTTATGTTTTATTGTAAAAATCCTATAACAAGTTTGTCCAGGTCTGATTGGATTTAATAAACATTAAAACATGAGTCTTTTTGAAGATTAAACGGGTTAAACCTATTAATAAACGCGTAGTAACATCATAGGATGCTTGTTGCGCAAGTTATTGGTGTTTTGATCTTAAAAGCTTTGATCTTGACATGTTTGATAATAGGATCTGATGGGAATAGGTATTAGGAAAGTTGTATGATGATTATTAGGTATTATTGATTGATAATATGCAACTAGGGTTTGATATAATTGATGATATTGTACGATCAGAATCTGGACAGATTCTGAAAGTCGACTTGTAGGGTCTGTTTCGTGGCTTGAAAACAATTGATTTGATCGATTCTTTGCATGATTGTAACGTACATGGTCTTAGCTTTTCATAATGGGCAAAACCATCGAATTTGGACGTCGTTTGAGTCGTTTTTGGAATTTTAATTGATTAGGGGTCATATCAGATTTTCGGATTTGTAAATTGGGTTAACTTTAAATGGTCATAACTTGAGATTTACAAGGAATTAGATTATGAAATTTTTACAGTAGGTCAATACTGGAAAAATAGAGCTTTTCCAAGTGGATTCATCTCGTTTGGATGAATACACAATTGTTAAGAATTTTCCTACTAAACTGACCTGTTGAGGAGATTTTCTGGACCTAGCTGTGTTGTACGAATTTTCATAATTTTTGTGTTTGGAATTGAGACAAAAAAAAAAATAGGTATTGTCGAGTGAATCCCAAAGTAAATTCAGTAAAAATTTGGGAGGTTAACTCACTGGTTTGCTATTTTAAATAAATTAGTTTTGATGGCGCACAATCTGTCTTGAAAACACAGATTGTGTATTATGTGCTTCTGTGATTAATTGAGGTCTTAGGTGGTATGGAATTGACATGAAACTGAAGTACACTTGTCTGAGACACATACGGAATGTAGAAACTAATTGTAACCAACGTATTCACCAACGGGTCCGTAGGGTTTACTATTGCATGTAGAATCACTAGGCGTCGCATACACACTTTTGAACATTTAAAACGCCTTGGACAAACGAGTTATATGGGTAATGATGTTACGCCTATACTCACTAAGCGACACTGTTATTAGGGTGTCGGTAGCATATATTGCTTGCTGTTCGGATTCTTTGCTTGCACGTTAAGGTGAGTTTACGGCCCCTCTTTTAAACTGGTTTTATACTGTCGGGGGAGAAAACATGTGTTAAAACGATTATTTGATAACTACTGTCATACTATGGGTTTCTATTGTGTACTACACGATCTTTGGAAGTCCCGGGGGGAACCATGAATGTGCGGGTTTGCACAACGGGGAAATGTGAATAGCGCTATTGGGAGTGACCAACCCCGCTCGTCGACTTGGAGGGTCGGCGGGTGCATATTGTCTCAAACAGGAACAACAGGAACAACAGGAACATACATCGGGCATACTTTTGGTATTCGCGTTAGTAATGGTTTTCCAATCGTGGTAGTAACAAAACGTACGCCTAGCTAGCGTATACTGGTTTTCGATTATTATAGTATGGACAGGTGGACTTGGTACTTGGATACAAAACCTGTAAACTCACCAGCATTGTTGTGCTGACGTAAACTTTTACATGTTTTCTCAGGTCGCTAAGGTAGCACAATGGAACTAGGGCGCACGCGTCTGCACGGCGTCTAGTTAGAGTTGCATGGTTTTACAAACGTTGAACATTGGATTAATATTGAATAATTGTTTTGAATAAGCTTCCGCTGTAAACGGGGATTTTAAACAATGTTTTGAAATTGCATTTATATTCATTTAGACTTGTTTATTGTGATCGTTGGTTTGGATCCTGGTTTGTCATGCGCCTCGCGGTAAAACCCCGCAAGTGGATTTTGAGGGTGTGACATTTTCGGCTGCTTTCACTTGTGGGTTACTTGAAGTCGAACCAGCCGTGAATGTTGTTGATGGCTTGCGTAAACGCCTCCAAATCTGCTCGGTCGATTTTACCGTTTTAGGAGCTGGTTGTGAACAGTAAAAGCCTTCTCCATTGTTTTCCATTGTTATAGATTTCAAATATGAGTGGGTAAGAGAGAAAGAAGTTGAGTGAGTGTTGTTTGTGAATCAGCTAGCTGCTTGCTTTTAAAGAGGTGAACCCTTGTAATGGTTTGGCGGCATCTACATGAAGCCTCGTAATGGTTTAGCGGCTTCTATACCTCGTAATGGTTTGGCGGCATCATAAAAAGTTGAAGCCTCTAAATGGTTTAGCGGCTTCTACACCTCGTAATGGTTTGGCGGCATCATAAAAAGTTGAAGCCGCTAAATGGTTAAGCGGCTTCTACATGAAGTGGAAAATGCCCCAGGCTGACGTTTTTGGCTCTCTATACAGTCTGGCAGGGCCTGCCAGTCAGGTAACCGGACCTTCGGACGCGTTGTCCTTGGCTAGTACACGGGTGTCGCACGATGTCCGGGCCGTGTTCGTGTCTCCAGGGCCTGATCCAGGCGGCCCGAAAACGGCCAGGTGGTCATTTTTCAAAAAACCCACAAAGTGGAAAATGCCCCAGGCTGACGTTTTTGGCTCTTTATACAGTCTGGCAGGGCCTGCCAGTCAGGTAACCGGACCTTCGGGCGCGTTGTCCTTGGCTAGTACAAGGGTGTCGCACGATGTCCTGGCCGTTTTCGTGTCTCCGGGGCCTGATCCAGGCGGCCCGAAAACGGCCAGGAGGTCATTTTTCAAAAAACCCACAAAGTGGAAAATACACAATACATAAACACATAATACATAAACACATAATACATGAATCCTAATCCCAAAAAACTTATTTAAAGCTTACATAAACACATACTAAAATCCTAAATTACTTGTGAGTAGCCAGTGGTGATGGTGGTGATGGCCTGCTGGTGTAGCCTGCTCGGGGGGGGGGGGGGGGGGGAGGGGTGGAACCTTGGTTTTGGGGGATCTGTGTACTCTCTTGCATCCGGGGGGTGGGTGCTGACAACCTTAAACGGTCCAAATCCCTTAGAGCCATGGCATAATCCACAACCCAGACCAACTCCTCTTCCGTTAACTCATCATCTGCTGGGGGAGTAGGATGACTTGTATGAGTAGGAGCAGGAGGAGGAGTTATTTGAGTAAGAGCAGGAGTAGTTATTTGTGCAGTAGGAGGATGATAGAACGAAGGTTGTGCAGGAGTAGGAGGAGATGAAAATGGTAGTCGCCGTCCCCGGCGAGAGTATCGCCGGACATTTGAAGATCCGTCACATTCGTGATAACCGCCACCCATAGTTTGTAAACCCGATGAACAGAGGAAATTGTGACTTAGATTGAGACTTGATATGGTATTTATAATAGTTAAAGCATCAGAGTGGTTTGGCGGCATCATGAAAAGTTGATGCCTCAGAATGGTTTGGCGGCATCATGATGCCTTAGAATGGTTTGGCGGCATCATGATGCCTCAGAATGGTTTGGCGGCATCATGATGCCTTAGAATGGTTTGGCGGCATCATACAAACTTGATGCCTATTTAAGGGATACTCATCCCAATCCATCAACACACCAAACTTTCTTCCTAAACTATCTCTATATCTCACAAACCTACTTTCTCCCCCCCCCCCCCCCCCCACCATAAAAAAAAAAAAATAACCTTCAAATCAAATGGCTTCTTTCGTTCCATACCTGGTTAGATTATACTAGGGTGGTAAGTTTTCATACGTAAACGGGGTTGTTCAAGATGATAACTCGTTGGAATCATCGAGCTTTATTATGCGAGAGAAGATGTCTTTTGAACAACTGGTTGAATGTGTATGTGCTCATGTTAATATCAACAAGGAAGCTGTTACTGTCAAACTCCTGCTCGGATACACTTATGCTGGGTACTCTCAAACCAGCCAAATTTTCAACAATGACGGGGTTGATATGATGGATTATTTAGCCGCTGAGAGACGTGGCGAGTTTGTTGCGGAGATCTATGTTGAATGGCAACAAGACCCTCCGTTACAACAGCTTACTTTTACTAACCTGCTACGTGACGTGTCGAACGTAAATGTTGTACCACCCTTTGGGTCTCAGCATGGTTTCCCCCCAATCGAACATGATGCCAATAATGAAGTAAATGACGAGGCAGGATCCCCTATGACGGACGAAGAATGTTTACAAGAACCTCAATATGTTGCCGGTAATGACAACAATGACGGGTTTGATGAATCCGGAAGCGGAGACTCTAAAGACACGGAAGATAGTGATGACGAACAACCGGCATCAGAAGACTCTGAAGACTCCGCAAACGAGGCCGATCCTAGTCAGGCGACGACCCAACAGACACCACCAAATGACAACCTGGCTCTCCAGTTAGGTCCACGTCAACACTACGATCCTCAAGATGATGTGGAGCTAACAGATTACATGGTTCAAGAATACGAAGAGGATGACTTCGTGTTATGGAACCCAAAAGCAGGGGACAATATCCGGCTTGGTATGTATTTCAAATCAAAAGAAGAGGTAGACCGTGCGGTTAGACAGTGGAACATCCGTCGTGGACGGGAGATGTATGTCAAGGCAAGCAAACCGAAGGTATACACGGTCGTATGTTACACCAGACACCCAAAGTTTGTAAATCCTTTCTCTAGTGGCCGCAAGTGTGAGTGGCGTTGCACGGCGGTCCGACTCACATTACTGGCGAATTACTGTATGGGCTACAAAACACAGCTGTTATTCTTCGGCCGTACGTAATAGCAACAGAAGTTTAAAAGCAAAGGATATTGCAAAACACATCTTACCGCAAATTCGTACGGACATCAAGCTTAAGGTAAAACATATCCAAACCCATGTCAAGCAGGCCCTGAATGTTGATGTTTCGTATTCCAAGGCGTGGCGAGCAAGAAAAAAGGCCATAGAAACTATCTATGGTGACTGGGATAGCAATTTCAAGGAGTTACCCACATACCTTATGCGGCTGCAGTCGAGGAACCCAGGTACCGTTGTTACGTTCTTTAATCATCCGAACGGGGATCCGAATTACCCCACGTTTAAATATATTTTTTGGGCGTTCGGTCCTTGTATCCGTGCATTCCATCGATGCATGCCTGTCATATCGGTGGACGCGACTCATCTGAAAGGACCCTACCGGGGTAAGCTGATCCTTGCGGTAACAAAGAATGCAAACAACTACGTCCTGCCTGTGGCGTATGCTGTCGTTGACGAAGAGACTGTACACAGCTGGTGTTGGTTTTTCCAAAACCTTTCTGAGTACGTTACCCTTAATAGCATGGGGCCTTTGTGTGTGATATCAGACAGACACAACGGCATAATTAATGCTATGGAAAACCTTCCACAGTGGAAGGAACCCAACGCCTACCATCGTTACTGTCTTCGTCACATCAGAAGCAATTTCAGCGGGAGGTTCCGAAACAAAACCCTACGGAAACTGTGTTGGTCAATTGGTAGCACATCTCAGCACGTAAAGTATCGCTGGGCTGTTAGCGAAATGAGGCTGAAAAATCAAGAGGCATGGGACTACCTTAACAACATTGATAAGACTAAGTGGACGGTTAGGTATGATAAAGAGCGTCGTCGGTGGGGTAACCTAACGACGAACATTTCGGAGTCCATGAACAACGTCTTGCGTGAAGCGCGACTACTGCCTATCACAGCTCTCATTGACTACACCTTTCGCAGAGACGTCGAACAATATGTTAAGCACACTCAAATTTCGAGCGGTTGCAACACACCTCTACCCCCTCGCATATGGAGCAGGTATGAGAGCCTTTTGGGAGTTGCTATGCAGCATGAAGTGACGATGTACGATGCGAATGCGTTAAGGTGCAATGTTCTTTCAAGGGTTGAGACAAATGACAGGGGCGGAAATGACTACACCGTTGAGTACAAAAAAAAGGTATGCTCGTGTGGAAAATGGCAAATGCAAAGATTTCCATGTTCACATGCAATTGCTGTTTGCAATTGGTTGGGTAAAAGCCCTCACCGTATTACTAGTTGGAAATTCCACACAGACACCTACATTCAACAGTACAACAGTCATTTTTACACCTTGGGGCATAAGTCTGAATGGCCGGCGGAAGAGTGGAGAATTCAAGGGGACCCATCGATGATTACTACACATCAAGGCAGAGTACGTCAGAGAAGAATACAAAATGAGATGGATGTGAATTATGACGATCGCCCGAGGCGTCATGCATGCACTCGATGTGGAGAAACAGGTCATAACAGGAAGAGTTGTGGAAATGCAAGGCGTCAACGAAATCAGTGAATGACCCTACAGGGTTGTGTCAGTCCTATCATCACGGTCATCTTTTTTATGTTGTTTAGTTTGCATTATCTGTATCGTCAATCACCTTTTGCTTTCATGGATGAGTTGGGTGACTCATCTCATCATGTTCTGTACTAGCTTTATTTAATAATGGCAGAATTATTATGGTACTGTTAATTTTAATACCACTAGTATTATTATCAGAACTTTTCTAATATAAAAGTAAATAAACACATGTAGTAATGATAGATTTATTTAAAACAAATAATACAAATTTATTTAACATCTATTTTTCCAAACAAGTCAATCGAACAAACTATACAATCTACCGAGTTACAAGACAATGTATTTCTGAGATCACCAATTCCAATAGCTTGTGTGTAAGTTTATTTTGCGTAAAGACATCATTCTACATATACCTCCTTATCTAAAAGAAACCATGCCCGTAGTGTTTGAAGCCTAGTTCTTTTGGACACAGGTACAGTGAGATTGATAACTTCTCTATGGAAGTTGCTAGAATAGTTAAACAAAAGCTGAAATTGAACAGTTATTTGGAATGTTTCTGATCATTTCAGTTATGCCATCATTATTCCAGTCTCCCGAGATCACCAATCCCAATATTCTACCGCTGCTTCATTGAGTTTCTATTTTGCGCCTTCCATCTCCATTGCTTCAGTGACATCAACAATTGCTTTATTGAAGTCAAACCTGTAGCTGTGGACACAGAAAGGCGTTCTTCCAGTCAGCGGGAAATAAGGACCGCATTCAGATTCAAACCCATCTGAATGCGGCAGGGGAAGCATATCAATATGTTGAACATTGGTACCAAATCTACAGGTACTTAATGATCAACCCAGGCTGCCATACCGAAGTAGCACGATGAAGAATCGCATCATCCGTTGTCGCCAACGTCGCTAATGACTGACCGTGATTCTTCAACATAGGATGGCCTTGTGCTACAGGGTTTGCCTGGAAGGTTGTCCCCCCTAAAGAGTCTGTCGCCATGAATAGAGGTGGTACACTGGAGATTGAGAGCACCACCGACAACCGACTCTATAATATTATAAACTACAAAGACAACGTTGCATTCTACACGTGTTATACCACGTGTGGATGTAACATCGATCCAAGTAGTTTCATGTGGATGTAACACCGATCCAAAGACCGCGCTTTCTTGGACCCCAGAAAGAGGGACGCCACAGCATGGCTTATCCCCGCAGAAAACAGTTAAAACTCCATGTGAATGTAACATCGACCTAATATCAATAAAAAACCGTTCCCTCCAGAACAATTGGTATTTTCTTTGGTTTTCTACGATAGGCGGCATTTGAGTATGTGTGATTTGAGTGTGTGGTGTGGATGTGGATGGAGAATGGTAATCTGGTGGGAGATTATTTATAGGAGGGATGCCTCATTCTCAATTGGCGGCATCAAAGGGATGCCTCATACTTAATTGGCGGCATCAAGGGGGATACCTCATACTCAATTGGCGGCATCAAGGGGGATACCTCATACTCAATTGGCGGCATCAAGGAGGGATCCCTTAAAATCAATTGGCGGCATTGACTACAAGATCTCAATTGGCGGCATCAAGCTTATATTTATTAGATGCCGCCAATCCATTTCTATACATCACCAATTTTGATTTTTTCCCCCAATACCCCCCAAAAGTAATTTGTAAAATGATAAACCCCCTATTTTTGCAAATGATTCGTCTGAGCATGGTTTCTCCAACTTTGGTTAATAAGTAAAAACATCGTATATGCAAGCCCGTCCCCGATAATTTTAAAACATGTTTGGATCCTCGACGACATAAAATTTGGGCCTTTCAAAATGGGTCAAATTCAAGTATTTAAAACTAAGCGGGCCATTTAAAATGGCGCCATACGGGTTGACGGAAAGTGGATTAGAAAAAAAGGAAATGACGATAAAATAACATAGTTCATTAAATATTTATAAATAATCCGACTCTCATGTAAATTATATTGGCAATTGTTATATTTAGAAAACTCATTTTAACCCTTTCCTCTACTCTAGACAAGAGTACAAGACAGTGAAAACTATTTTTTTAAGGTAAATTTCATTCAAAAATGCCACCAAAATCATGTCATGACTTAAAAGTCACAATTACAAGAGTATACCATCTCGAACCTCCTTATTTTCTTTTCCAACCTCATTTTCTACTTTTTCCAATGTTTTAAAAACCGCTAAATACCCGTTGGTTATATCGGTACTATCGTTTTCAGATGGAAATCTGGTACGATATACCCCGGTAAATATGGGAAACGGTATCAATTTTATACCACCGGTAAAATCCGGTATACCGGTTTGAACCGCTATACCGGTACCAGCACATGTTAGTTTTTGGGTTATTGTTAGATTATCTTTTTTATTAAGGAATAACTTTTAAAAAATTAAAAACTTTAGATTATTGTTCGGATTATTTTTTAATTATTGATTAACTTTTGATAGTATTTTAATATGTAATTATGTACTTTTAGATTATTTTTTGTGTTAGTGTTGTAATTTATGAAATTATATAGTTAATTAATCAACCTGGTTGAATCACCCAATACAACGCGGTTCAAACGGTTGAACCATGTTTTAGCCAAATCCGATATAGTTAAAAAACCGGTTTCTAAAAAAGTCAACAACTTCTCCTTGTTAAAACATAAAAATCCTTTTCAAACTCGTTACCGTAAACAATGTTGCAAAAGTCGCTAGGCGAGTCGGGAGTTCTCGGCCTAGTCGGAGAGTACCCGGGGAGTACTCGGCCTAGGCCTAGAGTACTTAGGACTCAGCAATCTCCCTTGTAGCGATTATTCAGGAGTACGTACTCGGCCTCCGACTCCTTGTTTTACAATAGTGACCGTAAACAAGGAGAGCCTAAAACCCGATCATAATCTCGAGGCTTGGTTACGACGACAAGGAGGGTTTCTGAGCAAACTACGGTGAAAAAATGGCATCGAATACAGAGGATCTTCTGGAGGAGCTTCTCAACGTTGAGTTAGAGCTTCAAGATGTTCAAGGTTTTATCTATTTCTCATACCTTTTGTTTCTATCTTGATCTTACAATTATATATTCGAGATAGACGTATACGTTGTATCTATATCTGCAATTGCTGATACATTCTATACCACAAATGTTCGGTTTGATGTTGTTTGAGTCCAATCGAATATTATTATTATTTAAACTGAAATTAACAAAATATGAAGATTAGCTGCAATTTAATTATACAGATAGTATTAGCTAATAGTTGGTTGATTTAATGCTTTGAAAAGTGTTTTAGTATTCAAACCCTAATTTGACACTGTTTAGGTGAGTGTTGGCATGATTTTATTAGTAATCAAAATATTATTTTCCAGATGAAATAAAGAGATTGCTTGATAAGCAAGAGAAGTTGTATGAGAAACAGTCGGAACTTAAGGCGGTTTTGGAAAGTTATCAAGGATTGGAGCAGCCTGAAAAGGATAATGCAGTTCATCAAACAGAGAACTGGTCGGGGTCTTTCGAATGGGATAATGAAGCGGATGATATTAGGTTAAATATTTTTGGCATACCGACTTACCGTGCAAACCAGCGAGAGGTTGGTTGTCCTATTGTCTTCTTGTTTTTAAACCACAAAGAACTAAAACTTTATATGTATATATACAAGGTTTAAAAGTACGGAATCATGCCTCGAGGCGTTTTCCCTTCACCTCACGAGGCGTACGCCTCAAGGCGAACCGAGGTGGAATTAAAAAATAAATATAAATATTATATATCTTATAAAAAATGAAATACTAACTAATTTCATCCTTATACTCATAAAAAACACACACAAAAAAAGACATGGAACGCTTGAAATTGACACAAAAAGTCCAAAACATCAAAAACCCCTGAGTTACCGCCTCAGCTATATGAGGCGCACGTACAAAATAATACCCTGAGGCGCCGCCTCAGATTCGTTTTCTTACAGAATCGCCTTGAGGCGCGCCTCGAGGTGTACGCCTCACCCGTTTTTTAAACCATGTATATATATTTTCTTATTAGATCATTAATGCAATCATGAGTGGAAGAGATGTGCTTGTGATAATGGCTGCTGGTGGAGGCAAGAGTCTCTGCTACCAACTTCCTGCTGTTTTACGTCCTGGAATTGCCCTTGTCATCAGTCCTTTGCTTTCTCTTATTCAAGATCAGGTGTTTATTTGTTAATATCTTTTATCGTACCATCGTTTAAGCGTTTGGTAAGAACTATTTATAATAATGTTATAGTAAAAGATATTTTGTGTTTCAGGTCATGGGGTTGACTGCTTTAGGGATCCCAGCATGTATGCTAACCTCAACAACTAGCAAGGACAATGAAAAGTTTGTATACAAAGCTCTTGAAAAGGGTGAAGGGGACCTTAAAATATTGTATGTTACACCGGAAAAGGTTTCCAAGAGCAAGAGATTTGTCTCCAAACTTGAAAAGTGCCATCATGTTGGTCGTCTTTCGTTGATTTCAATTGATGTAAGTTTAACTTTTTATATAGTCTCTAAACAAAAATAAGGTCAAATATGATTAAGAAATAAATAAATATGGTAATTTGCAGGAAGCACATTGTTGTAGTCAGTGGGGCCATGACTTCCGTCCAGACTACAAGAATCTTGGTATATTGAAGACTCAATTTCCCAATGTTCCTGTTATTGCTTTGACTGTATGTCTTCTTCCACATCTGTATTGTTTTGTGGGGTTTTTTTTTCCATGTAAAGTTGGAATAAGTGAGGTCTAGTTTTAATATTTTTATGTTCTGTTTTTTCCCAGGCAACGGCTACAAAGAAGGTCCAGTTAGATCTTATGGAGATGCTAAACATTCCAAAATGCATAAAATTTGTTAGCACAGTGAACAGACCAAATCTCTTTTATATGGTAAAGCTATTAGTAGCAGATTATGGCTTTTAGTAGAGGTGGCAGTTTTGACCATTTACTTTGATTGGGTCGATTGGGGTTATGTTTTAAACGGGTATGTATATATAAATATATATATATATAGACAAAAGATCAAATACAAACAAAGTTTATCGTGCGAACATACGAACTGAAGGGAACAAAATAAAAGTGGCGGTGGCATTTTCGTAAATAATGACCACCACTTTTTGTTTGTATAATTACTCTAGTGTATATAATTACTCTAGAGTAAAAAAGTGGCGGTGGCATTTTCGTAAATAATGACCACCACTCTTTGTTGTATAATTACTCTAGTGTATATAATTACTCTAGGGTAATTACCCTAGAGTAATTATATAATTACTCTAGTTATATAATTACGCTAGTTATATAACTAGAGTAATTATATAATTACTCTAGTTATATAAAGTTTCCAATATTTACAGAAATGCCACCGCGTGTTTTTTACTTCAGTTCGTACTGTTCGTACGATAAAGCTATATGTACGTGAACTTTACTCTATATATATATATTTACCAGGGAAACAAGTTGAAATTTGTCCAAAGAGTATTTTTAATGCATAAAACTTCCTAAATCATTTTATTGAAAAAAAATAGATTATTGTTGGAATGATATCAGTTATATAATCATAATTAACACACTGATCGTTTTTAAGTGTTTTTTTTTTAAATTTTTGTAATAAGGTTGTATAAGTCAACCCAACACACCCATTTTGCCACCTCTATCTTTTGGTAGTCTTTTTTACATCATGAGAGACTGAACTGTGTTGCTGACATGACAGGTTCGGGAGAAATCATCTGTTGGAAAGGCGGTCATTGATGACATTGCTGACTTCATACAGACTTCATATACAAACAATGAATCTGGAATTGTTTACTGCTTCTCTAGGAAGGAATGTGAGCAGGTATGTGTTGTGCTCAAATAAGTTAAAGTAAATTTATCGTCACCTCATGTTATTATGCACATGTATTATATTTACTATATTATTTGATGTTCAAGAACTATAGGTTGCAAAGGAATTGCGGGAGAGAGGAGTTTCAGCAGACTATTATCATGCAGATATGGATGTAAATGCCCGTGAAAAAATTCATATGCGGTAAATGTAGTTTCAGATGTTCTTTCTTGTGGATTTTCATTTATGTAGATTGTAGCGGAAAATATCCCCATTTTTTTGTATCTGTATTTATGTCATGCGTATAACAAAAATAAATTATACTCTTACAACAGGTGGAGCAATAGCAAGTTGCAGGTCATTGTCGGGACGGTATGTTTGACAAAATTACCGTTAAAATTATATTATAATATAATTCCCGTTAATCACTTCAGCTATGCTTTTCTGACAGGTGGCTTTTGGCATGGGAATTAATAAACCAGATGGTTAGTTGATACGGTCCGAGATGGTACGGAAGCAATCCAGCCTACTATAGGCCCACTCGCAAGGCACAAAAGATCAATCAAGAAGCCTGCTAGACTCCTGGACTAATTTTCCACGTTTTAATATTGCAATTTTAGTTTTGTAGGATTTGTTGAATTTTTCTTCAAGTTTGTATGCATGTAGGTAAAGTAGTGGTAGATCATAGCTTAAAATAAGGGAAGTGACATGATGAACATGCATCATGACATGTATTATCATGCATCTTTAAATATTGTAATTGTTAGCATTTGGAAATTATTCTGAAAATTGCCCCACAAAATATCAAATTGATATGGCCTGTAAGTAGGCTAAACTCCAAGAAAAGTTAAGAGCAAGAAGAGAATATTTTGAGGGGCAATTTTCTGAATAATTTCCAAATGCAAACAATTACAATATTTAAAGATGCATGAGAATACATGTCCACCATGCCATGATGCATGTTCACCACGTCACTTCCCTTATTTTAAGCCATGATCTACCACTATTTTACCTACATGCATACAAACTTGACGAAAAATTCAACAGATCCCACCAAACTAAAATTGCAATATTAAATCATGGAAAATTAGTCCAGGAGTCTAGCGGGCTTCTTGATTGATCTTTTGGGCCTTGCGAGTGGGCCTATAGTAGGCTGGATTGCTTCCGTACCATCTCAGACCGTATCATTAGTATTCATTAGAGTATGTTTAGCTTGTATGATTTGTTTTATCTTACACGTTAATTTGCTATAGTCAGGTTTGTCATACATCACAGCTTAGGTAAATCAATGGAGACTTACTATCAGGTTTGCACCCTTCTAAAAAGCTTATTCATAGCATGCAATTTCTTGGCTGTAACTTCTTTAATTTCAGGAAAGCGGTCGAGCAGGGCGGGATGGACTTCCTTCTGAATGTCTACTGTACTTTAGGCCTGCTGACGTGCCTAGACAGGTATAAGTAAGGTGGCAGTATGGCCAGGTTGGCTAATGGGTCTGTACCTGTTCATGTCAAATTGAGCAATTTTCATGCGAGGCAAAAGTGGTATTAAAACAGTTTTTATAAATTTTTAAAAAGTTATAGTTGATTAATGTGTTATATATGATTACAAAAATTACATCATGTTGATAAGAATCCGACTTTTTTTTTTTAATAAATATGTGATTTATGAGGTTTAATACATTTCATTTAAGTACTATTTGATCTGTATCCATTTTAGGCAAATCATAACCTGTTTCACATGTTAAAGATAAAACATAGCCCAAATAGATTTCCTGTTTAGGTTCCATATAACTTGTTGGGTAGCTTTTTTTCATATGTTTGTTCACTTAAATGATACCTAGCCATCACACTCTCCATGCAGAGCTCCATGGTCTTCTATGAGAATTCTGGGTTGCAAAATCTGTATGACATGGTGCGGTATTGTCAGGTATTGTTCTTTATTTGATATTTATTTCCCAAGATTATGTGCAGAGATGATTAGGTGCCTTAATGATTGCTCAAGATAATAATTGATTCTTATATATTACTATCTATGTGTTTATATCTTCTAAGTGCAGTCTAAAAGAGAATGTCGCCGAGGTGCTTTCTTTAAGCATTTTGCCGAGCCACTACAAGACTGCAATGGTAGTTTATTTTGTTATACGGATTGAAATATTATTTGTTTTAACAGGGCAGGTGATGCCATATCACACTTTCTTTTACACTGTTGCAGGAATGTGTGATAATTGTGCCTTTTCGTGTGAGGTCAAGGAAATTGATGCATCTGGTATGCATTCCTTTACCTATAAGGAACTGTAACAGTGTAACTTGTGACTCAAGGACATTACCGATTTTGACATGTTACCCAACCCCCTTTGTCCCACACTCCCACCTATCTTGTCACTTGTCTGTAAAAATGATGCACTTGTTATGGATTGCATTTCAGGCCATGCTAGGGCTCTTGTAACTTTATTGCAAGAAATCCAAGAAATGGATCAACGAGCGACAATGCTACAACTAGTGGAGAAGTTCAAAGTTAAAAACAAGGAAGTAGGTATGTAATCTCACATCTTTAGGATATAAGATGGTGATTGTTTCACCAATCTCTCCATCCATTGTTAGCCCACATGGACCCCACTTGTCATTTCTTCTAAATCTACTTGATGTGCAATGAAGTCATGAAGATATCATTGTGGGTCCAAGGAGAACGGAGATTGGGCCCCCAAATAAAATAAACGGTTACCTTGGTTTAAAAAAGCGTGAGGCGCTCCGAGGCGTTTTGGTTCCAAAATCCGATGCGCGGGGCTTAAAGCGCGAGGCGAGAGCTTCACGTATGCGAGGCGCTTAATATTAAAAAAAATGTCAAATCGTTACTGATAAAAGTATATTACTTCTTATGGTTTGGTTTAGGCTTTGAGCTGAAGAAGGACGAATTAGAGCATCTTGTGATTCAGCTTATTCTCCAACGAGTGTTGGTAATGATAATCGCCTTTACGTAATCGTATATCACTTTTATAACTGTTGCTTTTCTAGTGTTACTTTGTTTATAGATTATCTACTAGACCTGCTTTCTTTGCTCTTGTGTCATAAATTCCAAAAAAAATCTGCAACTTTATATAAATAATACTCTTTTAGCTATATAATCTTTTGCATGCAGAAAGAGGAATTTTCTCACACGGCGTATGCAACTAATGCTTATGTAACACTTGGACCACTTGCAAAGCATGTTTTGCATGGTAAGCCACTTCGTTTTATTGGTATTCATGGTCTGGTTCAGCAGGTTTTGACAAAAGTTCTGGGCTGGCAGTTTTGGCGGTTTGACCCGTTTTTAAATATCATTATTTTGTATTAATTCATGGTCTGGTTCAGCAGGTTTTGACAAAAGTTCTGGGCTGGCAGTTTTGGCGGTTTGACCCGTTTTTAAATATCATTATTTTGTATTAATTCATGGTCTGGTTCAGCAGGTTTTGACAAAAGTTCTGGGCTGGCAGTTTTGGCGGTTTGACCCGTTTTTAAATATCATTATTTTGTATTAATATAAATTTGAAATTATAAAAATTGTTCATGAATATTATACGTATACATAATTGCATATTCCAAAATGCAAAAAGAAATTTAATAATAAAGGTTAAGGGAACCGTTTGGTTTACACAACTGACTCCAGTTTCCAAACTGTCGGTCAGCCTTTTAAACCACCAAAACCGAATTGTGAACCAAACAGTATGAATCTCAAACTGGCTGAACTGACCGGCTTGCTTCAATTTGGTCGGTTCAGTTGGTTCCATCACTTTATGAACACCCCTACTTCGTTTCTTTTCAATTTGTATATCGTTTACAATGCCACACAGGGAAAAAGAACATTAAGCTCGAGGTTACGAGTGGACAGAGAACTATTGCAAAATCATCCAAGCGCAGCAGATACACAGGACTAGAAGTTAAGCTTGATAATTTAAGGAAAGAACTTTCTTCATTGCATGGAGGAATATTCCCACATTCTATTCTGTCTACTCAGCAGATCAACATGTTATGCTCTCAAAAACCAGAATCAACTGAACAGGTACCATACTACCATATAAATCATAAAATGAAGAGCTTAAAGCTCTAATCTTTTAACATGCTTAATTGGTAAGAAATTAAGATTTGATATTTTGATCGTGGGTCCATTTTCTTCGCTGTTATGTGCAGTTGGAGAAGATAATCGGTAAATTGAAGACACAGAAATATGGAGAGAGGATTCTTGAAGTAATAGGAAAGCATGAGTCTGATGATGAACAATGTGCCGATTCAGCAGATAAAGAACAAGAAACAAGCGTAAACAGAAATGCAAAGAGGTCAAGAAATAAGAAGGTGGTGGTCATTGATGAGAGCAGTGAAGATGATAGCTGAGGATGGTTCTTACTTAATAACAGGGTTAGGGTATTTACGGTCTGGTTTAAACCGGTAAAAAGGATCATTGGTTTAGTTTTGTGACCGTTTTTAATCCTTTCACGCCAGTGATTTGAAATGTTCTAACCAGAAATTAAACGTTGTGGTTTATGATTTGGCTTGGAAACCTTGTTTAAACCGGACCGTTAATTTATATATGTGTCACAAATGTTGTGGATGCACCATTTTTTTGGTTTATGCTTTGGCTACTGGATGAAAGATAACCAAGATTGAAGATTGCTCCTAAGTCCTAACCCAATTGTAATATGAAACCTGTGGTTTTCTTAATAAAGATATCTTTTATGGTTGTTAGATAAAAATGCATTTTTTATTGTTAATGCACATAAATGTGATTATGAGGCCTAATAACCATATTTTTTTTTCTTCATGACTTATCATACTAAAACCTATATTTGAAATGAACTTTGGTTTATAATACTAAAACCTATCTATAACTGAAATCAAGTTTTTTTGATTGTGAGGAAATGGTGGGGTGGTAAGGTGTCTCTTCACCGAAGAGGTTGAGAATTAAAATCCTATAAGACTGTGGGGTGTGGCTCGGGAAAGAAGCTCGGGGAGCTGACCTGGAGGGCTTCCCCGAAGGGGAACACTGCCCCCCCCCCCCCCCCCCCTCCATGTTCGGTGTGCTCGGGAGATTTCTCCCGCTCTCCCCGTCCCCTCCTCTCTATCTCTCTCTTCATTCCTCTCTCTCTCCTCTCTCTTTCTATGCTGAGTCATGTTTGGTGGTGGGGGACCTTCGGGACCACACCCCACAGTCTAAGGTGCCAATATTAGAGTATTTATTTAGGACTTAGGAGGGGGTTTATTATAGGGTAGGGTCTATCTTGTGGGAGTGGAATCGAATCGGTTAATCACACCCTGATGGAATGCGTGTTTGCAAGGGCCATCTAGTGGAACATTTGTAGGTGGACAAAGGTGCGATTTCCGTACAATTTCAAGTCAGTCCAATAAATGGTAAAACATGTATTGAGGATGGATTTGCTAAAGAAAAAAAGGAAGTGGTTTGTTTTATTTTTCTTACTACACTTTGGTACATATGGTGTCTAATAAGTGTTCAAATGGGTAACCAAAGGGGGCACCTCAAGTTATGGAAGATATAAAGAAAGGAACGTCCTGGCGCATGACGAGGCCGGCGGGCAAATGTTTGTGATTGACCATGGAGAGTTGGTACAATACTACAATCTTGAAGAGATTGGATTTGGTTTGTAGGGTGAGGGTTCTATGTTATCTTTTTTTCTTATGTGTCTTTTGATTTGTTGTTGGTTCTTAGCAACTTGCTAAAGTATTTGTACATTTTGGTTATTATAATAATTCCAGCTTGCTGATAATTTTTTTTAGAGTTATATTACTTTACCGTTAAAAAATGTTTAGGTTACTCTTAACTATTTTAGTTTTGTAAATTGATAAACTAAGAATTTAGACACATGGCGGCCATCTAGGGGTGTTACTGTAGCATAAGCCTTATTAAATATTATTTTATTCTGGCCAATCAGCTTCTGACACGTGACGCTCTCTGATTGGCTGTTGGGGTGGCGTGTTCAGTACGCTTCATCTTTTAAAGAATTGCACTTTAGTCCCTCATTTTTTTTAAACTTTTTTTTCTTATTTTCGCCACTTAAGCTTCCTTTTTTTAAATCACGAATTTTTTAAACGTAACTTTTCCCGCCTTCGTTTTTTTACCCTGTAAAAAAATTACTTAGTCTTTTAGGCAATCATTTTATGGAATATAATGATTGAACGTGGACCTTAGGTATATTCTCGTCTAGTCATTTCACGTCGTATCATCGTCAGTCATGATTGTGTTTGTGACCCTTTCGGTGTAGAATCTTTCGTGTAATCATTTTTGCGTAGAATACACCACTTTGGTTCTTGTTAAATACGAAAGGCCATTTTCTTTTGCAGGACAAGGCTCATTGTAGTTGTGTTTGGTTCGAAGATTAGATATCATGGCTGGTCTTAGTGAGGAAGCTTCGGAAAAGTTGGAGATTATTCATCCTACTGAGTTGTTAAAGCAGATGACTGCCTCATTCTCGTCTCTTCACCCAAGCATGTTGGTGTCTTGGGCTCGTGCCTTGCAGGCCGAGGTTGACTATCTCTTTAACGCTTTGAAGCTTAATAATGAACGGGAGGCTGATGAAGTTTGGGCTCGTGCCTTGCAGGCCGAGGTTGACTATCTCTTTAACGCTTTGAAGCTTAATAATGAACGGGAGGCTGATGAAGTTAGGGCTCGTGCCCGAGCTCGGTACTCTGGTCGTCGTCGGGTGGTCATGGTTCGATTTGAAAGGCAGCAGCAGCGTGAGCAGGCTGCTCCTTCTCGACCATCTAGCCCTGTTGGTCCTCCTCCTGGCTGGGAATAGATTTTAGGACTGTCTTGTTTCTATGTTTTTTATTTTCCAGTGTTTGAACTCTTTATTTTTAATGGAATGGCGTTTGTCTATTGTGACTTGTTTTTTACTGCCTCTATTCCTTTTTTATTTACCAGATCATCCATTAATTCCTTTAATAAAATTGGTGTTGCAAACAACCATACAATTATAAAATAAAAAACAATCAAATAATAAAGATTAAATTTTATATCATGATATTCTTGCACTTCTACAAACTGGTTTTGGTATTTAGAATAGAAATAACGGAATGCACAAATGCAGTTATTGATGCTGATAACTCCTACGTTGTCCAGGTAGCTGTTGAAGTGGAATTTAAATCTCATCAGAAAGCCAGTCGAGGAAGGTGTCAAAGTCGTCCAGACCTTGAATGTCAGCCAACATTTGTGTATTTGCAGGATCTTGCGTAGGTTGTAGTTGAATCTGATCTGTATCGTTATGCAGTCCATCGGTACGAATGGCTTCTCTAAGTGGCTTAGTTTTTTAAATAAATTCTAAAAGTAACTAAAAATCCCAGAAAATTAAAAATTTTCTAAAAACGTTCCAAAAACACAAGAACTTGAAATGCTAACTAAAAAACGTAATTACAACCAACAAACCACTTCGTTAATTAAAGTTAACGTAAAAGAGCAACAAGAAGAAATCATGTTGCTAACTCAAAACTAAATAAGGCTAACGACATCAACTAGTGTGGACAACAAGAAAATTTTAAAACGTAACATGAAAAGAGAAAACCAAGCTCCTGCTCTCGAAGATGATGATGCTCGTTCATCTTCTCAAAAAGACTAAGTCCTGTAAAAAGGAAACCGTCCACATGCGTTTCCGATTAAAAGATATGATTTTATGTAGTGTGTGTATAAAAACGTAATAAAAAATTACCCTAAGACTTCCTTAAAAAAATAAGCATGTGAACCCTAAAAAACTTAACCGTTCTTGAAGACCTTAAAAAATGATGAACTAAGAGAACGCACAGAACAAACCTCCAAAAAAGAGAAGGCTTGGAAGAGGGTTTTAACACAAGGTTAACCCTTCAAAAGAAAGACAAACAAGGAGCTTCGCAAGAAAGATAACCATAAACCTGCTCAAAAGAAAAAGAGAAAGAAAACGTGTCGCTTAAAAAAAGGCCATCTCTTGAGTACCAAAAAGAGATGCCAAAAAAGACGAGCGATCTTCGAAAGAGAAAGGGATGACAAAAAAAAAGTTGACCATTCGTTGAAGAGAAAGGATGAAGAAAATAAAACATAGTTAGATAATTAGAATTAGAAATCTAATTTTTTTTAATAAAATATTTTCATTGTTCATTATATTCCATGTTTGAGAAAATTACATCTAGATAGCGGGCAGGCGAACAACAAGCTGCGCCGCAACCTTTTTATGAATGACAAATCCTAATTTACTAAAAATATAACCTTGTCCACCCGGAGCCAAGACACTACTATAAATAACTCGTTGGGCCTTGGTGAGGAAATGAGTGCCTCCGGTGCCAATGAGCCAAAGGTATCAAACGTTAGAGGAACAAAAACGTGTTGGTTCTCCTCACAGGCTTTAGCCTTCTTTTTTACTTTCTTCACCACTTACTCTGCTACAAACCCGCCCTGTTACAAGCCGCACCGCTTACCCTACTATAAATTACCCGTGATCATTGATTTTGTGTTTATAGAAATAACTAGTTTTTATCCCGAGAGCGTCCCGGGTTGAAATATATAATATGACATAATAAAATATATTATTATTATTATTATTATTATTATTATTATTATTATTATTATTTTAAACAAATCTCTGTCATAAGTTATCATATTCAAATATAAAAAAAACGAATCTCTGCGTCGGGGTATAGATCTAGTGCCATTACAAATGAATTCGGAAGTTTGTAATCGATCATTTTAAAAAGAACTAACATGAAATAAGAAAAAAAGGTTAACTATTGAAATATCGAACGCATTAGTATAAGAGTTATGTGATACGTTAAAAAAATTCATGGGTATATGATCGGGTATATAGTTTGGGTATTTGGGTATGTTGTTTCGGGTAATCGGATCGGGTATCACCTAATCCCAGACCCGACCCAAACCCACAATTTTTTTAAACTAATCTCAAACCCGACTCAATACCTGACGGGTTACAAAAAATAGTCATTTTTTCTCCGTTTTTTATATAGCACTATGGTACTCGTTGGAAAGATAATAAAATGCTCGTTAATTTGGTGTAATTTTTTTCTTTAAAAAATCTCGTATGTAAAAGATATTAACGTTTAAAAGTTATGGGAGGAAACACGAGAGAAAAAATAGTAAAGTTTTAATATTTAGATTTATTAGATTGGGTATTTAATAGATTAGGTTAAAGATTATAATAGATTAGGTTAAATCATATTTATTCCTTTTTTTTTAATTGGTTTACACTTGCCACATCACATCCTATGTGGCATCTCTCAAAGGAGAGATTGCATAAGAGTATGACATGTAGGATTAATCCCTTTGCAATATCACTGTTTTGAAAACCGGACCGGTGTCCGGGGGCCTGGACCGGTCCGGTTCGGGTGTTTGGACCGCCGTGCAACTGAACCGCTTGTGAACCGCTGAACCGGCCGGTCGGACCGGAAAACCGGCCGGTCGGACCGGAAAATAAGGGGTTGAACCGTTCTTTTTTTATTATTTTTATTATTTTTTGGGTTTCGATACATGTTTGACCCGGTTCGTTGGACCGGTCGGACCGGTCGAACCGGTGAACCGCCCGGGGGTCCGGTTCGACGTCCGGTCCGGTTCTGAAAACCTTGTGCAATATCTATACATCTAATAAAACAAAGTCCATGAGGACACTTGGCACTCCCTCATTTCACCTCAATTCCTCTCTCTTCCCATATTGTGCCACGTGTCCTACTCTTGTAATTTATAAAATTTTCCTTTTTTTTAAATTAAAATTAGATTAAAAATACATAAATATGGTCAAAATTGGTGAGTTAATAGTTTCCTAAAATCATTAACCTACCCAATCAATACCCTAATAAAAACACACGCGTTTCTCTTTCTTCCCTCATTCTCTCTGATTCGCTCTCTCTCATTTGAAGAAGAAGATTGCGATCGTTTCTTCTTCATCAAACCAACGCTTCTATCTCCGATCATTGGTAACGATTCTTTCTTTCTTTTTCATAATATTCCTGTTACATATTGTTCTTTGTTATACTTTTTATCAGTCTGTTTGTTTTGTGTGTGTTCGTCGGCTCCGATCATTCATCTTCTTCGTGTCACTCATTCAAGGTAACCATTGTTTCAATTTTTTTAATACGATTCCTGTTATATATTGTTTGTTTATTATAATGATTTTCATATTTAGGCGATTGTTTGTTTCTTATAATGATTTCCATATTTAATGATTTTCAGGGATAATCGATTGTTGATATTAACCTATTTTTTTGTATTGTTGATTGCTTTTAAATAATTTTGCAGATTTAGGGGTTTAGGTTTCATGTTCTTCGTCTCTCTCCTTCAAGGTAACGATTGTTTCTTGCTTTTTCATATGATTCCTGTTATATATTGTTGTTTCGTTATAATTATTTTCAGATTTTTCCGATTGTTTATAAGATTTTTCTCTTTCATGATTTCATAATAATCCGTTTAATACTGTGGATTTAATGTTAACAAGGATTCACAAGCTGGTGAGGTGTTCAAAGGCATCCGTCTTGCATACGAGGTTAGATTTTTCTTTCTTCTTTTTTGAATTTTAAAAATAGAATAGTCATTAAATGTTTTTTATTTTAAAAAAAATTAAAAATTGGGATTACAATGTTAGGCAAGTTATTAAACACTTTGACCGAAACATTAATGAATGATTTTCGATTTTTAAAAAATTATTTTTTTTATAAAAACATTAATGACTATTTTTTGAATTTTAAAAATAGAATAGTCATTAAATGTTTTTTATTTTAAAAAAATTAAAAATCTGGACTATAGTGTTTAGGAAAGTTATTAAACACTTTGACCGAAACATTAATGAATGATTTTTGATTTTAAAAAATATTTATTTTTATAAAAACATTAATGACTCTTTTTTGACTTTTAAAAATAGAATAGTCATTAAATGTTTTTTATTTTAAAAAAAGTAAAAATTTGGATTATAGTGTTTAGGAAAGTTATTAAACACGTTGACCGAAACATTAATGAATGATTTTCGATTTTTAAAAAATAAATTCTTTTATAAAAACATGACTCTTTTTTGAATTTTAAAAATAGAATAGTCATTAAATGTTTTTTATTTTAAAAAAAAATTAAAAATCTGGATTATAGTGTTTAGGAAAGTTATTAAACACTTTGACCGAATCATTAATGAATAATTTTCGATTATTAAAAAATAAAATTTTTTTTAAAAACATTAATGACTCTTTTTTGAATTTTAAAAATAGAATAGTCATTAAATGTTTTTTATTTTAAGAAAATTAAAAATATGGATTACAGTGTTTAGGAAAGTTATTAAACACGTCGACCCAAACATTAATGAATGATTTCGATTTTTAAATAATAAATTTTTTTATAAAAACATTAATAACTCTTTTTTGAATTTTAAAAATAGAATAGTTATTAAATGTTTTTTATTTTAAAAAAACAAAAAATGTGGATTATATTGTTTAGGAAAGTTATTAAACACGTTGACCGAAACATTAATGAATGATTTTCGATTTTTAAAAAATAAATTCTTTTATAAAAACATGACTCTTTTTTTAATTTTAAAAATAGAATAGTCATTAAATGTTTTTTATTTAAAAAAAATTAAAAATCTGGATTATAGTGTTTAGGAAAGTTATTAAACACTTTGACCGAAACATTAATGAATAATTTTCGTTGATGTAAAATAAAAAAATTTATAAAAACATTAATGACTCTTTTTTGAATTTTATAAATAGAATAGTCATTAAATTTTTTTTATTTTAAGAAAATTAAAATTCTAGATTACAGTGTTTAGGAAAGTTATTAAACACGTTGACCCAAACATTAATGAATGATTTCGATTTTTAAAAAATAAAAAACATTTATAAAAACATTAATGACTTTTTTTTTGAATTTTAAAAATAGAATAGTTATTAAATGTTTTTATTTTAAAAAAATTAAAAATTATGGATTATAGTGTTTAGGAAAGTTATTAAACACCCGGCTGTGGAGTAGTCCGCGAAGCAAAATGTGGAAGAAGATTTACACAATGTGGGGTTAGCAAGGATTTCGCAAATATGGATCGCATAATTAGCATTTATCGTGAGTTACACAATATTGGAAACATCTAATGTTAATAATTATGATTACCATTTAATTAATAACCTTTAAACATAAAATTATTAATCATATATAAATACATTTATAAATTTATTTTTAAACATTCAAAATCAAAATTTAAAAAAAATCCAGTTTTTAAAATTAATGACATTTAAACACAAAATAAATGCTGAATTATTTGATTTGTCACATTACTATTTTTAGCGTATAAATAGCATCTATAAGGTAATAGTCGGTTAAAATTATTGAGTAATGCTCCTTTTACTTATACATGGGTCACTTTAGATAATGTTCCTTCCTATAAACGGGTCAAATAAGGTAAAAGTCGGTTAAAATGTTGTTTTAGTGGTGTAGGTTCATGTTTGTTTACTTATAAATCGGTCGATTTGGGTAATGTTCAACTTTTCCAATGGGTCAAATAGGGTAAAAGTCGCCAACAGTGTGTTTATGGTGTTTTGATTAGATTGATGTTCCTTTTAGTTTTACATAGGCCATAGGTGAATTGGGGCAATCTTCCCTTTTCTTAACGGGTCGATTTGGGTAATGTTTGCCTTTTCAAATGTGTCAAATAGAATAAAATATGCTCGAAGCTTTTTTAGCGGGTCGATATGGGTAATGCTCATCTTCTCAGACGTGTCAATTTAAATTGTGAAATTTAGGTGGTAGTTAGTTTCTTATTTTCATTTTTATTACTTTCTTATTGTTGAATATGCCATAAGTCTATTTTTAACACATACCATTTAAGTCGCCTTATTGAGGTTGGATTGTATTTAAGAAACCCTGTATTCTCACATGGCCAGCTTTATGTCACATTGTCAAGAGTTAAAAGCAGGGCAGGCGTGAAGTTACTTATACTTGATGCTGGTGGGAAAGTGATGACTAAAACAAAAAATGTGGTTTATAAGGAAATTTTCAGCGATATTTGAATAAATGTGTATTCGTTGCTTTTAAATTTTAATAAAATGTTTCTACTTTATTTTTCTTATACGTTATACTACTCCAAATAATCGTACGTTGTTGAACTGCGTGTCAACGCGGGCAAATATCTAGTATCTACTATAATATATATATAAAACCTATTGCGGGACACTTGGCACTTTCTCAGAGCTTCTTATTCTGTTTTCCCGCCTACTTCCTTTGCACACTTCTTTTCCTTATTTTTCTCACAAAGCTTAACAAAAAAGTTGATCCCTTCATTCTTCCCCACATGTTACCCATCGTTCTTTCTTTTCAAAACCCTAAACAATAAATTTGTAAATTTTTCATTCTTCATCTTCAATACTCTATCATCAAGGCAAGTTTATACTTTTCTTTTAATATTATGCATTTATTCTCTACCTGAATACTTTATCATTGAGGTTTGATTTTGATTAGCGTTATTTTTATCTCCTTTATGACATGTGCCGCAAATAATTTGAATTAAATCTTTTGATGTTATTGTTCTTGATAAAAAAAACCTATATCTAATTTTATCTCCTAAACAAAATATGTCATTTTATTTTTTGTTCAACCCGTGTAATACACGGGACTATAACCTAGTATATATATATATATATATATATATAGATATAGATATAGATATATATAGGGTAAAGGGAAAAGAGAAACCCCCTAAAATGAGAAAACCAATGGAAACCTAACTAGTGGTTCTAATTAATCCACCTCACTATGCTTTATTTTGGAGGGAAAGGGTATATTAGACTTTTGGCTTTGGTTGCTTTATCAATGATATGACACCTGATTTGTACTAAAGGTGTAGATCATTATTATTTACTTTCCCTATACACCTCCCACCCTTTCCACTCTCAATAACCCACGCCAACACCAATGTCTTCTTCTGGGCCGTCTTCTTCCTCTCATTAACTTCACTGAAACCTCAATAAGTTCACTTAAAGTTCTTCCTGCCTCATTAACTCTTTCATGCGATGGAATCGAATCCTCAAATCAAGCCACATTCAATGATCTTGGATTCTGTGAACAACCATGCACCGTCTGATTTTGTATCAGAAACAGAGGATGATAGTGGTGATACTGGATCTCAAGGTTTCTACATGATTTTTTTAACGCCGATCATATAATATTTCCTAGTTTGTTATAGTACTGCTCATGATCATAGGGTTTGTAGCAGGTTTTTATATATTTTAGAAAGTAGCATTTTTTTGTTTGTTGATGTTTATAGTGTTTTTCATAGTTATAGTGATTTAGTTATAGTTTTTTTAAAGTTTCCAATATTTTTTGTTAACAGGGTTATATAGTGTTAGGATGTTTTTTAATGGTTTTACTATTATCTAAGGTTTTTATTTATTTTGTTTTAGGTTGGTTTGTAATGTTATATATTTTTTTTGTTGTTTTCAGGCCTTAATTTTGGTTTCTCATCTGGGTCTTCATCTTTGTTGAGGAATGTTGATGGAGGGGAGCCTGTTGATGGAAATGAAATAGGAGGGAATGAAGAGATATATGTAGGTGTTGAGTCTGGTAAGAAACTTTTGCCAAACATTGACTTTACTATCATGCTCTTTGTGGTGGTCATAGTAGTGTGTGGTGAAAGCTATTTTTTGGCCAAAGCAGAAAATTTTTAAATCATGGAGAGAATCTACATTATATATGTTACATGTGTTACATAGAAACTGTTTTGGTGTACCAACTTTTTTATCTGAATATATATTTTTTATAGCTTTTTTTGTGTCTTATATATTTTAGGTACAACATGCTTTGTGTTAAAGAATAGACTTATAACGTATGTAACACATAAGGGGATTATAAATATAGAAATCTAACATGTTTTTTATTTAACAGGTGAAAACCAAGACATTGAGCCGTATTATGTTATTGCAACCCCGAACGGCACCCAATTCTGGATCCCCCAATGTTAGCCCCCGGTATTTGCCTGCTATTGGTCAGGTTTTCCCGACGTTTGAGGCTGCAATGTCCATGTACAAAGAATATGCCAGGCAGGCCGGTTTTTCAGTAAAGAAAGGACAAACCAAGGTTTGGATGGGGGAACCGACACACAAGTACATGCGTTGTTGCAAATATGGTAAACCTCAGTTTAACAAAACCTTTGACACCTTAGTTGAATCTTCTGTTAAACCCCGTAAAACTTCGTTCAGCCTTTCCAATTGCCAAGCCCATGTGTTAGTGTCAATCACTTGTGGAGGTTCGTTGTTTAAAGTCATTCGTTTTAACGATGTTCACAACCATCAGCTGTGTGATAAAGATAACATTGACCTTAGTAAGTTTTCTCGTAAACTTTCTTTCTCAACTAAACAATTCATTCATAACATGTCTCTTAACCGAGTTGGACCTGTGAAAGCTCATCGTTACTTAGTGTCTCTTAAAGGTGGTCACCACAATGTGCATGGAACTGCTTCTGATTTCAAGAACTTTAGTAAGGAGCTTCGAATTTTTATCGGCGAGAGGGACTCGTCTTTATTCCTTGACCGCCTGCGTGATCGGTTTGAAAACTTGCCAGACTTTTTTTATGACTTTGTTGTGCGCGATGGTAAACTGCATTCTGTTTTTTGGGCGGATGAAATTTCAAAATTGAACTATAAGGCCTTCGGTGATGTTGTGGCGTTCGATGCAACATACAACACAAACAAGTAAGTTACTTTAACGTGCGTTACAGGTTTTATGTGTTTGCATTTTTTACTGCTTAACATACGTAAATAACATGTGGCTGTTCATTTAACGTGTAGGTACAACATGATATTTGTCCCTTTCACTGGTGTGGACCACCACAAGCAGTGTGTGACTTTTGGTGCAGGATTGATAATTAATGAGACCATAGATTCCTACGTTTGGTTGCTTGAATGTTTTTTTAAAAGCTCATGGTTCACAGCCCAGGCTAGTGTTGACCGACCAAGACCCATCGATGATGCAGGCTGTACCACAAGTGTTCAGTGAGGCTCGCCACAGGATATGTATGTGGCATATAATGAAAAAACTACCCAACAAGGTAATGTTATGTAGGCACGTACTTAAGTGTTTTATGTTAAAGATGTCTTACATTTATTTATGCTTCTGCACCGAGGTTGCTGCTGATATTTTATCCAACACTGAATTCCGGTCCTGCATTCACAAATTGCTGTAAAACATTTTCATAAAACCTTCAACATTTGAAACTCGATGGAATGCGTTGCTAGAGACATTTGGTGTAACACCCCAACCGATGGCGGAATCATCGAGGTGCCACGTAGTGACGATTGTTCAAAAGCACATGGTACTAAAATGTAAATATTATTGAATAAACCAATAACTGTCTTACATTGAAATGGAAATACAAAGTCTTAAATGAAATGTAACTGTTGGAATAACTGAATTAAAATAAAGCACTAAATGTCTCTTGTTAAAGCATTAGATCAAACTGCACCTGAAACATGTACAAAATAAGTTTGGTCAACATATGAAATGTTGGTGAGCATTCCTAGTTTTGATATATATAGTAAGTTGAAAAGATATACAATTCAAGTGCAAGCTACAGTGCAAATATGTAAACTATGTATCATACAAATGAGCGAAATCAACCCTGTGACTGTATAATGTACTGTATGAACTGTAGTGTACTTATCCAATAAATGGATAAAAGGACTTAACACTGGCCACGGATTCTCCGATGAAAAAGGGGGAGAATCAATCTAGGCGGGTTGTCAATCCAAATAGCGCTATCCAATGTTAAGGTCGGCTTGTACCATGTTAATGATTTCACTAAGTACAAATGTAATCCACATGTATTGTCTAAGCATAAAGCACGTTGTAAGAAATGCACATAGTACTAGAATTGTATTGTAAAAATGTAAACTTGTATTTGAAATTGTAATAGTGTACATGTAACACCCCAAAAATGTATAAAGGCAAAAAGGGGTAGAAATACTCACTGTCTATGTAAACTTGAAATTGAACTGGACAACGAAATATGCGTCCAAAGAATCAACCTAAAGAATTTGATAATGTGTAAGGAATAACTCTAGGATACATGAAATTCTAGGGCTTCGAATTGGGGATAAACGTTTATTTGAGTAATAAGCAAATCGTTTATTAAAAATATAAGAAATTTTATTAAATAAATAAATAAAAGTCTTTTTGTAAAATTTTAAGTTAAAAATTGTCACAACATAAGATTTTGGTTATGAAAATAATTTTTATAAAATTATTTTCCTGAAAATAGAATATTTTCTTTAATTATTTCAAATTGTCAAAATATGACTTTAATATCTAAAAATATTAAAATTAAAGAATTTCTGAATTAAAAATTGTATTTCAATTCTAGATAGTTAGAAATAATTTACATAAATTTTTGGTGTAAAAATATTGAAAAATGAATTTATTATGATTTATTTATGATTAAAACTAACAAAAATTAATTAAAAATATAAAATAAACGGTTTTTCTGAAATAAAATATTTTCTGGAATGTTTAAGAATATACAAGTCTAGGATAATTTTTGTGAGATTTAACAAAATCGTTTAGGTATTTTTATAGAATTTAATAAATATAAATGAATAAATTTGTATTATTAATAATATATCTTAAATAAATTATTTTTGAAAAACTAAAAATTGGGTAATGAACTTTATCATTTGTAGATCATATGATAATTTTTGTAGAATTTGTAAAGCACTTTTAGTATTTAAAATTGATTTTAAAAGATTTAATGTATTAAATATATATATAAAAGTGGCAAAAAAATACTTGTTGGTTATGGGAATCGAACCCGGGCCTCTGGCCGGTTCGGGTTATATCACAAGCGTGGCCACCAACTGAGCCACACCCTGAGAACGGAATATATTGGATTGGAATTAATTATATAGATTATATAAGATAATTGATTTAAATGAATAAAAATAAAAAGGAGTATGTGGGATTCGAACCCTGGCCGCTGGCCGGTTCATTCCTTATCTCCACACGCGTGCATACCAGCTGGTTGTTTATCTTTGGATTGAAAATAATTATATACAATAACAGATTTAAGTGTTCTTCCCCAATTATAATCAAACCGTGCCCTAATTTCCAAATCAACACATTTGATGATCATTAGCCTCTGAATCCTTAGGGCTAATGATCACAAGGTGCCGACTATTAGAACCCACAAAAAAAAAAAAAAACTTACAAGTCTCGTGATCGGGTCTTGCGAGTTCGAACAAGAAACGCTCAAAAATTGATTCGAATGGCTTCAATAATAGATTTAAAACAGAAATTGGATATGGGGAAGTGATTATCGGCGATTAAGGATGGTGTAGGGAGGTTCAATTTATAGGGATGGGGCTTGAGTCGTTGAATTGGAAGCTTGACCACGAATTGGATGATTACGCATAATTGGCTCTAATCGAGATGAATTGGTGATGATTGTTCGTGCTTTTGACGCGTAATAATTGTTAAAATGAGTCAATGACATTTAATCATATTCAATCTTCCTAAAATTGTGCCAATTTAATAGTCAAGGGAAGCTATAATGGTCAACTCTTTCCTTTTTGTTGCTGCACGTCGAGCAGACAAGGAAGAGGGTTAGCAGCTACTTTTCAAGAAAGCAATATATATATTATGTGTTGGGTTTATTACAAAAACGAGGTGTGGATCAGATGGTTTAAGCGTGTGTGTGTGAGTGAACTGGCTTGGGTTCGAACCTCGTATGCAGCAGCAGATTATGTTTTTTTTTTTCTGAGGGAAGATGTGGGCCGGGGTAATGGGCTTGGTCTGTTGGGCTCACGTGTGTTCTGGGCCAGAAATGGGGCCCCTGAATTAATAAATAAGGGGTTTGGGCTTAAGGTTTGGTTATGGTGTTTCAAGTGTGTTGGACTAGCTCTATTATCATTATTATTATTATTATTATTATCATTATTATTATTATTATTATTATAGAAAAATAGAAAAATGACGGATGTCACAGCATCCCCTACTTTTAGAAACTTCGTCCCGAAGTTATTTGAGACATAGGGTTATGGATGCTTGGGTAGAAATTAAGGTAGCAGTGGTTTGGAAAACTCGAATGATTTGGGTAAGAGGTTTGGTAGATGTGAGTTAAGGATTGGGTTAGGTTCGTCTCGAATAATAATGAGAATAAGAATCTAGTAATTCACCAAGTTTCAAGTTTTAGGAATCATATGATAAATGTACGAGTTGATTAACTATAACAAGACCAAATGAACTACAAGCAAACAGAGTTTGTTACTGGTCCGACTTCCAGTCTCACTTTCAATGCATTATTAGTGTTTGTATACAGGGTGTACCGCAGCTAACCCACCACACCTTTGATACCTTGAAAACGTACTGGACGCCTACCAAAAACTCCAATAGAATTTCACACTACCCTAACGTACCTGTAAATTCATGATTACGTTCCGGACCGAAATCATCAATTTACCTTACATTAGGGTTTTATGTCCTTCTACGATCCTAATCTAACACACATTAAAGCAAATAAGTTTCACAAGAAGATGTCACAACAAACACATTGAGTTACAATGAGATGTTATCAATGAAATGAGGTCCTGTAATAATGAGGTCAATTGCATTGGTTTGCAATGACTTGTAAGCATAACAGTTTTTAAGTATGGGCTACCACTCGTCCGAGGAGCCCTTTAAATGAAATGTTTATCTGAATTGCGTGGATAATGCAAGCAAGCTTTGTAAGCACTACAACCATTAAGTGTAAGTGTTATCTTAGTGGCCTATAGGAATAGTTTACGAGTATCATGAATAATTAAATGTTCAATGGATAGTCGAATTAAGGAAAAATCAGGTTTCAATCATGCAATGACGTTTTTCTTAGAAAAGCTCTGTAAGATCAAGTGTCAAGTCTAAACGTTTCAAATTAATGTAAGGTAGAGTCTTGTATGATTAAAATAAACGTAATCAATATGATAAATTTCCAATCTATGTTAATACTCAATGGTATGCAAGGAAATTTCTAGATATTGTATGCTAATGAGTGCGACAAAATTGGGTACAAAATGATAATAGGATCAAGAAAATGAAAACACGAGTATTGGATTCTCGAGTCTTGGGAAGATTTCATCCATGTCTTAACCAGTGGGATTAACGTCATCCTGATCGTCTGCTTCGTTGATATCGATATTGAAAGCTTGTCCACGTGCCACCAGGTTTACATTGTTCAATTTTGGACATTGAGGTAACATGAGGTTAGGGTCTCTACAATGATAACATGCCCGACCGTTAGTAATCTGTAGTGGTCCCTGGGCAGCTGTTTGATGATTACTTTGTGTCCCAACCATTACTCGACAAGTGGAAATAAAGTGTCCAAACCTTCCACATCTAGTGCATTGACGGCATGGAAGATTTGCAGGGTGATGATATTTGCAGGTGTTGCATTGAGGATGGATTCCCGTGTAGGCTTTCTTGGTAGGAGGTTGAGTCACAAGATCCACAACAATATGGTTCAGATTATCGCCCATTCGTTTCTTAGAGTTCGAAGCAGTAGTGGCGGCCTTTGCTAAATCAGTCTTAGATTGTTCAACAGTATTGGTGGTTTTCTCAGTAGACGTCTTGGTGCCCTTTCTAACCAAGTTTCCTTTCCTTACGTGTTTGTCTGTTAAAGTGGCTGCAAGCTGGATGGCTTCTTCTACCGTAGTGGCTTTACCTCCAGTGACAACGTCCTGAATCAGGTCAGGTAATCCCTCGATATATTTTTCGATTGCTCGAGAGACTGGGGTGACCATGTGTGGGACCAGTATGCTAAGTTCGTGATATCGAGTATTATACGCAAGATTCTCACCACTGTCTTGTTTCAGTCCATGGAACTCTTCCTCCAGTTTCCTGATTTCGTTCCTAGGGCAGAATTTGGCGATCATGAGTTCCTTAACATCTGCCCAAGATAATGATAAAGCAATATCAGCTCCTCGATTGCGCTTTTCACCATTCCACCAGGTTAGCGCCCCCTTTTGAAGGACACTAGTAGCATAGCGAACGCGGAGTTCATCAGGACATTCACTGTTCACAAAAGTACTCTCCATGCTTTCAAACCATTGGAGGAGGCCAGTAGCACCCTCCTCACCAGTGAATTTTGTGGGGTTGCAGGAGTTAAAGTGTTTGAAAGTGCACCGAAATTGAGTCGTACTCCCTGTGTTGGCACTGTTACTATTCTGGGTTATCTCACTGACAAGGTTTGGGATCACTGCAGCAATTTGCTCGGCGACTAAAGATGCGAGGCGATGATCAGAACGTCGTCCAGAAGCACGAACAGGGCGTTGGCTGGCATCACGGAGCATGCGGCGAGCAGACATCTATGAGGTAGTCAATGAATAATCATGAGATTAGAAAATGTGAGTGTATAACTGTACAGATGATTATGTAAGTATGAACTTGTAAGCAATATATGAAAATCATGATATATAGGATATTGTATATGAAGCGAGAGAGTATTATTGAAAACTTGCATAAATGCTTGGAGTGCCCTTGTCTGGCTGTAAAGCCTAACAAGAACGTTGACTTTTCAAAGGAGTTGAACCCAATGGTGATCAAAGAAGACATGCTTTAGCCTATAAGTGGACACTCACTCCAGGAATCCCCAGGTAAGCATAACAGGTCCGTAAATGGATTTATGCGCTATGCTTGCCTATGCCAGAAGACCCAGTGTACAGGCATCCACCCTTCCAGATTGCACGTGTCCTTATCACACTCATTAAAGTTCAACAACTTCGAAGGAGCAGAATAAGAGTAGGCATTATGCCTAAGAGTGTCTTCATGAAAGGTATTGCTTCCGTCCCATGGTGATGTAGGCTTTCCACTCCTTGTAGGACACCATCTCTATGCACCAGGATGAAAGATGAGGAGAAGTGGAGAAGAAGAGAAAGATAGAGGAAGGAAAGTAGAGGGAAATGAGAGGTAAGGTAATTAATGCATGAAAGTTGAAATTCGGTTATAGTCTAGGCCTATTTCATCTAGTAACCTAGTTCCCTATAACCATGGCTCTGATACCAATCTGTAACACCCCAACCGATGGCGGAATCATCGAGGTGCCACGTAGTGACGATTGTTCAAAAGCACATGGTACTAAAATGTAAATATTATTGAATAAACCAATAACTGTCTTACATTGAAATGGAAATACAAAGTCTTAAATGAAATGTAACTGTTGGAATAACTGAATTAAAATAAAGCACTAAATGTCTCTTGTTAAAGCATTAGATCAAACTGCACCTGAAACATGTACAAAATAAGTTTGGTCAACATATGAAATGTTGGTGAGCATTCCTAGTTTTGATATATATAGTAAGTTGAAAAGATATACAATTCAAGTGCAAGCTACAGTGCAAATATGTAAACTATGTATCATACAAATGAGCGAAATCAACCCTGTGACTGTATAATGTACTGTATGAACTGTAGTGTACTTATCCAATAAATGGATAAAAGGACTTAACACTGGCCACGGATTCTCCGATGAAAAAGGGGGAGAATCAATCTAGGCGGGTTGTCAATCCAAATAGCGCTATCCAATGTTAAGGTCGGCTTGTACCATGTTAATGATTTCACTAAGTACAAATGTAATCCACATGTATTGTCTAAGCATAAAGCACGTTGTAAGCAATGCACATAGTACTAGAATTGTATTGTAAAAATGTAAACTTGTATTTGAAATTGTAATAGTGTACATGTAACACCCAAAAAATGTATAAAGGCAAAAAGGGGTAGAAATACTCACTGTCTATGTAAACTTGAAATTGAACTGGACAACGAAATATGCGTCCAAATAATCAACCTAAAGAATTTGATAATGTGTAAGGAATAACTCTAGGATACATGAAATTCTAGGGCTTCGAATTGGGGATAAACGTTTATTTGAGTAATAAGCAAATCGTTTATTAAAAATATAAGAAATTTTATTAAATAAATAAATAAAAGTCTTTTTGTAAAATTTTAAGTTAAACATTGTCACAACATAAGATTTTGGTTATGAAAATAATTTTTATAAAATTATTTTCCTGAAAATAGAATATTTTCTTTAATTATTTCAAATTGTCAAAATATGACTTTAATATTTAAAAATATTAAAATTAAAGAATTTCTGAATTAAAAATTGTATTTCAATTCTAGATAGTTAGAAATAATTTACATAAATTTTTGGTGTAAAAATATTGAAAAATGAATTTATTATGATTTATTTATAATTAAAACTAACAAAAATTAATTAAAAATATAAAATAAACGGTTTTTCTGAAATAAAAATATTTTCTGGAATGTTTAAGAATATACAAGTCTAGGATAATTTTTGTGAGATTTAACAAAATCGTTTAGGTATTTTTATAGAATTTAATAAATATAAATGAATAAATTTGTATTATTAATAATATATCTTAAATAAATTATTTTTGAAAAACTAAAAATTGGGTAATGAACTTTATCATTTGGAGATCATATGATAATTTTTGTAGAATTTGTAAAGCACTTTTAGTATTTAAAATTGATTTTAAAAGATTTAATGTATTAAATATATATATAAAAGTGGCAAAAAAATACTTGTTGGTATGGGAATCGAACCCGGGCCTCTGGCCGGTTCGGGTTTTATCACAAGCGTGGCCACCAACTGAGCCACACCCTGAGAACGGAATATATTGGATTGGAATTAATTATATAGATTATATGAGATAATTGTTTTAAATGAATAAAAATAAAAAGGAGTATGTGGGATTCGAACCCTGGCCGCTGGCCGGTTCATTCCTTATCTCCACACGCGTGCATACTAGCTGGTCTATACCAGCTGGTTGTTTATCTTTGGATTGAAAATAATTATATACAATAACAGATTTAAGTGTTCTTCCCCAATTATAATCAAACCGTGCGCTAATTTCCAAATCAACACATTTGATGATCATTAGCCTCTGAATCCTTAGGGCTAATGATCACAAGGTGCCGACTATTAGAACCCACAAAAAAAAAGAAACTTACAAGTCTCGTGATCGGGTCTTGCGAGTTCGAACAAGAAACGCTCAAAAATTGATTCGAATGGCTTCAATAATAGATTTAAAACAGAAATTGGATGTGGGGAAGTGATTATCGGCGATTAAGGATGGTGTAGGGAGGTTCAATTTATAGGGATGGGGCTTGAGTCGTTGAATTGGAAGCTTGACCACGAATTGGATGATTACGCATAATTGGCTCTAATCGAGATGAATTGGTGATGATTGTTCGTGCTTTTGACGCGTAATAATTGTTAAAATGAGTCAATGACATTTAATCATATTCAATCTTCCTAAAATTGTGCCAATTTAATAGTCAAGGGAAGCTATAATGGTCAACTCTTTCCTTTTTGTTGCTGCACGTCGAGCAGACAAGGAAGAGGGTTAGCAGCTACTTTTCAAGAAAGCAATATATATATATTATGTGTTGGGTTTATTACAGAAACGAGGTGTGGATCAGATGGTTTAAGCGTGTGTGTGTGAGTGAACTGGCTCGGGTTCGAACCTCGTATGCAGCAGCAGATTATGTTTTTTTTTTTTCTGAGGGAAGATGTGGGCCGGGGTAATGGGCTTGGTCTGTTGGGCTCACGTGTGTTCTGGGCCAGAAATGGGGCCCCTGAATTAATAAATAAGGGGTTTGGGCTTAAGGTTTGGTTATGGTGTTTCAAGTGTGTTGGACTAGCTCTATTATCATTATTATTATTATTATTATTATCATTATTATTATTATTATTATTATATAAAAATAGAAAAATGACGGATGTCACATTTGGGATTGAGGAAAACCAGTGGTTGAGCGATATGTTTGCAATCAAGGAACTGTGGGTGCCGGCGTACTTTAGGGAGATTCCAATGTCATGCTTGATGAAAACAACATCCAGAAGTGAGAGTTCAAACAGTGCATTCAAGGTCAATTCCACTAGTGCCCACACACTTGTTCAGTTCATGTTATGTTTTGAATCCCGTCTCGATAGCCAACGTTACCGTCAGCGTGTTGCCGAGTACAAAACATCATCGACGGTTTTTTATGGGTCTACGGACTTACCCATTGAGCAGCATGCGTTTAGCTTGTACACCAATACTGTGTTCCAGGAAGTTAAGAAGGAGATTCTGAAGGGGAAGTTTTCATGCTACATCTCGAATGTTGATGAACAGGACAACATGCCTACCGTCTTTTCAGTCACCCAACTTGACAAGCGTTGTGATGTTACCAATGTTTACCAGGTACCCATTTATGTTATTGTTAGAAACTACTGATGTTATTGTTATAAATGTTTTAAAAATTTATGTTACCTGTGTAACAAGTTAGTTGTACCACACCAGTTCAGGCTATTGGACTTTTAATATGTTGAAATTTTCAACCTTTTTGTCTTTTAGGGGTTTCTTTTAAAAAACTAATTGCTACATGTGTAACAAGTTACTTGTACCACAGCAGTCAGGGTTATTGAACAGCCCTTGCAGTGTAGCCAATGTGATTTAGGCTGAATATTAATCCTAGACATAATACACCCTCTTGTTACATATGTAACAATTTAATTGCACCAAACACCATATATGGAATTTGATTGTTTTGTACTTCTGGTTATTTAGTTTTTCTCTGTCAAAATTCCCTGAAGTTTCTTTGAACTGTTAGAAAGAAACTTGTCATGTACCCATTTTTAAACCTTTTTGTCTTTTAGGGGTTTCTGTTAAAAACATTGTGCTACATGTGTAACAAGTTAGTTGTGCCACACTAATCAGGGGTATTGAACAGCCCTTGTTGTGTTGCCAATGTGATTGGGGGTGAATATTAATCCCAGACATAATAAACCCTCATGTTACATGTGTAACAGGTTAATTGCCATCAACTTGGCATTTGATTGTTTTGTACCTCTGGTTATTTAGTTTTTCTCTCTCAATATTCCCTGAAGTTTCTTATGACTGCTAGAAATATTGCCACATGTGTAAGAAGTTAAATGTGCCAATATAGTTTTGTCAGTGTACAGTATATGCATCACTTTGGATTACAGAGCCGTTATAATTATGTACTTTTAATACTTGTTGCATTCCATATGTATTACCATTTCTATCATCAAAAATCATCTTACCTTTTTAAGACTAGCATGGTATGTCACACCTATGCTTTAACACTTGTTCTGTACCCATTTTGCAACCTTTTTGTCTTTTAGGGTTTTCTGTTAAAAACATTCTGCTACATGTGTAACAAGTTAGTTGTGCCACACCAACCAGGGGTATTGAACAACCCTTGTAGTGTAGCCAATGTGATTGGGGGTGAATATTAATCCCAGACATAATAAACCCTCATGTTACATGTGTAACAAGTTGATTTCACCAAACACCATATTTGGTATTTGATTGGTTGGTACTTCTGGTTATTTAGTTTTTGTATGTCAAAATTCCCTGATGTTTCCTATAACTGCTAGAAATATTGCTAAATGTGTAAGAAGTTATTTGTGTAAATATATTTTTTGTCAGTGTACAGTATGTGCATGACTTTGGATTACAGAGCCGTTATAATTATGTACTTTTAATACTTGTTGCATTCCATATGTCTTACCGTTTCTAGCATAAAAAATCATCTTACCTTTCTAAGACTAGTATGGTATGTCCCGTCACACCCTAACCATGTAGGTATCTGTTATGTATGTAACAGATTTGTTAAGTAGTCAAATAACATATTAACCCTCTCTTAATCATTTAACCTATAACTCAATATCCACAATACTCAGAATACCTTACCACCTTACCATTTTAAACTATATTAACATATGTAACACTCTTTACATAACATATGCTAAAAACACTTTTACATACGTAACAGAATAATATTATAAGCAACACAGTTAGGTGCTCAACAAGTGACCATACTAGTTAAGTTATGTTACAGAACCCAGCAGTATGTTAGGTGTATTATCACCCAAAAAACAGTTTAAAACACTACATAATTGTCATACACAGTTAAACAACCCCCCCTTCACGAACGTTCCTCCTTACTTCAAATGTGCCCTAGCTTCCACCTCACCCTTCTTTGTGTTAACCGGTGAACGCAAAATATGCGTTGTGTACTTCGACCGTAGCTTGTTGATCTCGCCTTCTTTAGTGCTCCAATGCTTACTGAAATTGCATTTAAACGGTACATGAAGCCCCATGAATCTCTCCATGTGTCTCATTAGGAAGACCCCACAATCCGTGGCATTACCAGCCGTTCCCCACTCTACATCCAACCTATGTATCTCTGCCCCTCCGATCTTTCCCGCCTTCGGATGGTTGATGCTTTTAAGGAACTCCACAAACATGTGCTTCTGCAATAATCATGGATCATGAAACCCAAAAATAATACATCAGCGAAAAAAACATTTGTTTTAAATGACCAATGTTTACGCTTTTCAAAAGTGATTAAAACAACTTACATATTTGTGCACAATATCCTTTTTGTGAAAGTCAGCATGATCCTTGCATGTTCGCCTCCCTCGTTTTTTGTCATTATCAATCAGCATTATGGTGATATTCTTTAGCTCAAAGACCAATAAGTAGTAGTGGGCCCTTTCAAGGATCGGGAAAAAGACGATATCATATCGTTTGAAGTCACGGTTGGTCTCATAGGCCGGCACTGCAGCAGACATCGCGTTTGAAAACCGCGAAGCTCGTCGGATCGGATCACACTTGGTATCATTAAGCATCCATGGAACCTATTTTTTTTTTTTTGTTAGCAAAAAAAAAATCAATACCAGTTTCATAACATACGTAAACTGATGTTGTCTTTTTAAATAACTTACCACTGCGGTTGTGCTTACAAACAAACGAAGAGGGGCCCCGTCCGATTTCAACCTCTCCTCGTAGTTTAAGACATCCACCCAACAGTCAATGATCACATCCATCACCTGCTTCCCCGGCTTCAAAGTTTTGATCATGCTACGTGTGGCTTCCACGTCACATAAACTTTTGAACAACACCTCACTGTACACATGTTAACCAAGATAAATTTTTTGAAGCAGTCTTATAAGTTTAAACATTGTTCATGGTCTTACTTGGCAAGTGCATTATCTATTTCATCATCTGGTATGTCTACATTTTCCACCTGTTCTCCATGCTCTATGCTGAAAAAAACAGAAACCAAAATGCCACCAGTTACACATGTTACAGCAGTTCAAGAACTTATTACCACATACATTGTTCATGTTACTTACCGATTACTTATGGCTACCCTCCTTCTTTCCTCAGAACCACACAACATATTCAACGGATCCTCGTCCCTGTAAACAAAGTTCCACACAGCATCATCATCCTTCGTGACCCCCTCTCCCAAATTTACCCCCCTTATGTGAAAAGGTGACTTATGAACGTATGTCACATTCCTTTCACGTAGGGGGTTTCTCTTGGTTGCATCCATCTTGGCGATGATTTCTTGACGCATCGCCAAGGTCATGCTGTCGTCATCTACTTGCAGATTTCCACTAGGGGCATACTCATTGTAAACCTGATTCTGTGCGTCATATGAACTCACGGGTTGCACCAACGGATACACCATTGATGCGACAACGTACTGGCAAACTGTCTTTTCATTTGGAGCCACACCGCCACCATCTGTAACGTACGTCACAACTATCATTAGCTGACTGATCTGATCCAGCAGTTCAACATTGTTAAGATATAGAGTTGATACCTGATTCACCTGGTTGGTCCTTCAAACCAGATTCCATTTTCTGAGACACTGTGACAGATTCTGTAAGATAAGCATTAAAAACTGTTAAAAACACAGAGCATTATATAACATTTCTGTATTTTTTTTATTTTTAAGAAGTGAATTCACACCCGACTCCCCCTGATTTGCTGGTTCTGCCTGTGTTAAGCCAAAGCTAAAAGTTGGCGCATCGTTGCTATCCGGTGTCGACATACATGGAAATATCCAGGAGATTCCTGCAAATGTGTTACCCCAAATAATATGTGGACCTTTTTGTGGATTATAAACGTATTTCAATTTGGTTTTATTTGCGTACCTGCTTGTGTATCTTCCCCCGCCTCAACAACCTGCTTGCCCCTATCACTAGTTTCTGCCCTGTCCGGCTGTACTTCTGTAGGACATTTTCGCACGAGCCCACTTATCACACATCCAAATCAGCTATGCATGTACTTATAAATATTACAATATCATACCTGACTCTTTGTTGCTGGTTGTGGGCACATCTGCTTCGCTGGTGGAAATTTTCTCATCGCCTTAAATACAACGTTTAAAACACATGCTTAATATGTTTGGCGATGCGTTATACCAGCCTTTACTTGTGGATATATATGGTTTTATAATAATACCTGTTTTCTCCTCTTGCAGTTGTTCATCTGTTTTTGTGTCTCTCACCTTCACACTTGAGTCATCTTTGTTGTCTTCACCAGTAGCTTCATGTGTGGAGTGCCGCCTGAGGAGACTGTGTAACATACGTCACCAGATAACAATCATAAGACAGTTGTATACATTAGCAATTTTATAATAGTCAACCGGTATACCTATTGGTTCACTTTGTGTTGCTGCCCATGTTTGTGTGCTCACAACCTCCTGTTCAATCTCATTGTTTGGTGCATCCAGTTCTGAAACAACAATATTATCCCGTCCTTAAAGTTAATTAACATTTCACACCTAGTCAATTTTCAGTTTTGTGGTTTATTACGATTTTACACGTGTATAAAAAAGAATTCATTATTTACCTAATTCGGCCTCTTGTGTTGCACCCAAGGGTTGTGTGCTCACCAATTCCTCTTCATTGCAAGTGGGAACCACATCACCTAACACATTTTCAGCAATTTGTCTGCTGGCATCGACATCTGTAACAGATCATAACATTACAATGTTAACAAATACTCCCCACCCGCTGACCTATGCGTATGTAACCGAACCTACCCTAGCTATATTTTACTTACCTTCTTTTTGTAGTTCCCCTGATTGTCCTGCTACATCCTGTTCATTTTGCCCGTCTTCACTAACCTCAGAAAATTCGCTGGTTAAATTCCTGGCCAGATCTTCATCTCCTGTTACGTATGTTAAATATATAAACAGTCACACACAATGCTTCCTAATGAATGGAATGTGCATAGTGTTAAATACATAAACAGTTAAACATAATGTTTGTAATGTGTGTAACACATGTAGCACCTGTTTTTGAACCATCATTTTTCTGCTTTGCACTGTCATGCAGATTCTTCCTGTATTGGCTTAGAATTGGACTTTCCAATGCCCCTGCCTCATCCAACGTGCCACCAACGCTTTTCTTTTTTGATCGTGTGATTGGGGACTTGTTTAGCGGCGAATCACCCAAACTCAAAACATCATCCTCGACTGCTTTTTCTTTGTTGCTTTGTTCAGCCTTATCTGCTAATTTTTCGATATAGAAGTTCAATGGATTTATAGTTAACAAAATTGGGTATTGGGCTTAAACATCAAACTTGCACTTACCAATGGTGGTACATTTACCTATGGCAGCTATAACAGAGGAGATTTCTCCATCAGCATTTACACGCGCAACAGCTTCGACCTCACTCGCCTTCCCCATGTCTTTAATGAACTCATCATACCTAGCCTTGACAGCAACAACTTCTTTTCTACCTGGATAGTCCTCATCTAACTTGTAGATGGCCGATTCAACCCTCTTTCTCGTTCTAATCAAAACATCTACGAGATCCCCCACACTTGCTACCCTTTCCTGTTTGATAATTTTTTGTTAGCATGCCATATATATGTAATACGGGGAATACATGAACTGTTTTGTTTGTAATACATAACATGTTACAAACCTCGATGCTTGGCTCATCTATTCCAAGCTTCACACCCTCGTACGAAGTTAACGGTTTCACAGTACCCCTTCCGAAACCCCCTTCTTTTATCTCAATCCTTTCCCTGTCTCTTAACCTTTGGAATGTCCAGAAACTCATAGGAATCACCGAAGAATCAACATCAACACCTTTGCATTTAAAACTATCGACATACAAAAGCTGCAAAATAGATGTCGTATACATGATTAGTATCAAGAAAAGAAATACGGTCAGTAGTACCTAAGTGACTATGTAACATACGTAAAAAATTAACTTACTGTCAAAAAGGTTAGTGGCCCTGTAAAAGGTGGATCCAAACTGTCTCATCTCCAACCAATTTTACAACTCCTAAGGACCTCCACTACTAACTCACACCAGTCAAGTCCAGCAAATCCAAGTCATCCGTCAGATAGTCTAGTATGTTGTCTTTCAAACTGCCTTGTTTGTGGCAATCAACCATGATAGTATAGAAGCACATTATAAAATCCATTCGGAAATTGAAGTCATCCTCACCATTGGACTCTTTCTCAATCATATCAACCATTTGTTTTGGAGATATAAATCTGCTCGGCGGGTACCTCTTTTTCCATTTAGCTATCCCTTCATCATGTTCGTCCCTACTCTCTAGCGCATTGAAAGACACCCCTCCAATCGGAATACCGAGTATCTTGTGCACGACTTCAGCATCAATGCCAAGAGTTGCAGACGGCAAGGTCAACTCCAAACTATCCGGGTCGAAGTTATCCACAACATAATGCCCTAACTTTGCTGGTATCCCATCCATTTTTAGACTGAGCAGCCGGCCAAACCCCATTTCCTTCACCGCCAGCCGCTATTCGTCGCTTAGTATGTTTATGCACCTTGTAAACTGTGTTGGTGATGACCTAGTACGTATTCCCAGCCACTCGTTCAACTTCGACCTTTTGCGCTGCTTACGAGGCTCCATGCCATCGTTCCACGATTTCTCTGCCCTCTTACGTTTGTTTGCCTTCTTTGGTTTGGCATTTTTGGTCCTTGGTTTTTCAGATGAAATCTGTAACGCTCGTGCTTTTGATCTGGTCATCCTAACCGGTGAGCTCGAGGACACATCATAGACAGGCATGGCTTGTTTACCTGTTACACATGTAACCATTTTAGGTATTAACTTTTTAGTCACTATAGCAGTGTAAATATCAATTTATCTGAACTGATCCACCTTTCTTTGTTTTTGTTTGAACTTCTCCAGATGCTATATTCTTGTTTGCTTCTACAAAACATAAGAAATCAGGAGATATGGCTGAACGCCATCACATAAAACTGATTTACATACGTAACCGGCAAAGAATCGAAAACATATCTTATCACATACCTTTATTTTTCGCTGCCTGTTGAAGGCGTCGGTTACAAAAGAAGGACGGCTTCTCTGCTTGACACAAAACATAACAATTAGGAAATTAAGGCATAGTAATCTACTTAACATGGCTTTAAAATCTATTTTCAATACTGACCCTTACCCTTATGTGGCTTCACGCTTGATTCATCATCGTCACTTTTTCCAGCCCCGGAAAACTCCGCATCACTATCATCAGACGCTTCAATTGATGTTTGTCCGCCCTCCTCGTCATCTGTAGTTTTCCCCCTAGACGGCCCTGGATCATCATTCTGACAATGTTTGACGACTTTTTTACACCGTCTCTTTAAATTGACAAGCGGTGTGTCCGAATCATACTCTAATAACAGAACAATTAAGAAAACATAATTACATTCTAAACAAAATATCATCATTAATACAGGATTAATACAAATACAAATAGAACCAGAGCAGTATATAAATGAAAATATCCTCAATCATTAATATCCATAATATATGTAACACCTACCTAATTGACGCTTTACTTCTTCGTGGTCAGTGGTTGATTTTGTAGTTCGTTTACCACGCCTTTTTGATTTTGAATCATCAGACAAAATGATCACTTTCCTTTTCTTCCTGTTTCAAACAAAGTATAAAGGTATTCAGGCCATATGTCCATTTCAACATGAGTATGTCACATTCACAAGGTCCCCATTCACAAGATACCCTATAATTATTCATACTCTAATAAACAATTTCGAGAACCCCCATTTCAGGGCATATCAACTATTCCAAATTCAAAAACTTCGATACCAGTAATTTATTCCACCAGACTCGAGAACCATCAAAACTTTTTTACAGTGAGTAGCAATGGTAATAAAAAACATTAAACACATACCTTTTTGAAGTTTTCTTCGAACCTAACCGTCGAGCAAACGACGATAGGCTCCCCATGAACGATGCCATCCTTTCGTTGATGGTTGATCACTAATTGTTTTTTTGGTTTCTTCAAATAATCTTGTTTGGTGATGAACAACCACTCTCGCTGCACTGTTAGAGAGAACAGGGGTTGGGGGGATTTTTGAATTTTGGAGGTTTGTATATGCAATAAGAGAGAGGGAGATCTTATTGATAGAGAGAGGAATTGATTTGACGGTTTTTGCAAAGCATGCAGTAACCAACAGAGATTGAAGGTCATTTACTACAATACCCTTCTTAATGCCCTCTCTCCTCCTTTAATGTACTTTATTGGATTTTAATATGGAGATTAAATCTAGACCATTCATCAAGTTTAATCAATGGCTACAAATGAGTTTACATGGTTTACTCATTTTGAGTGAGTTTTTATTATAACCATTCCTTAGATATAGATATAGATAATTTTAGAAAAGTTTTAAACATAAAAAACGCGCACCCAACTCGTTCCAAAAGTCCGTTCATGTTTCAACAACCAACTTAACAAAAAACGGGTTCGGACCCATCACCCATCCACCCGGTTTGTAATCCTAGGTCTTGAAACGACGTCACTTGACGACGCTGTAAGAAAACTTATTATAAAGTAACAACCCTGGCTGGGATCTCAGTTACCATCATCATCATCATTATCGTCATAACCCGTCACTCCAAACCCTCGTCCTCCTCCTTCCTCCCCACCCCTAATAATAATAATAATATTATTATTCATATCCTCCACATATCATCTTATTATTATATTTCCTCAATTAAAAAACCCTAAGGTACGTTCACATGTTCAATTCCTGTTATAACCATTCTCAATGTTGTCAATTCTTAGGTTTATTTTGAAATTGAGGTGATGCTAATATGATATTATTAAATTTAATATGTTTTTTTAAATTGTAGGTTTGTGTGTGGTTGATAGGAATGAAATTATTTAACAGGAACGTGAACGATTGTTTATCAGGAAACGATTATTGTTTGTTGTTTATTATTATTAGTGTTTGTTTGTTAGAATGAGAGATGTTGTAACTCATACAGTTGTTGTTTACACGAGATATGGCGCAGCAATCTTCTCGGCTCCAACGTCTTCTTACTTTACTCGAGAGTATCCTTTTATTCGTTAGGAAATGAAATGAAATGAATTTGTGGTAATAACTAATAAGTTTAATAATATCATGCAGAATTAGGATTAGTTTGTAATTGATTTATAATTTATTAAGGGAACATGTCTTGTTCCTGATTGGTTTTAAATGCTCTCGTTAGAAATTGGATTAGGTGTCATGCATGCGAGTTTAGTTGCGAACGTCACCGGTTTATATGATGCCTGTGAGAATGAGATCAATAGAAGATATTGTTTTGGGCCTACACTGATTCATTACCCTTTTTGATTTAGTTTTTAATGAGCTCATGGATGACGTACGAGTTTAGATACCGTGGCTAACAAAAGAAGCACATTAATATAGAACTAGGGTGACGTTAACTCGAAATAAGGGAGAGTAAATGAACTATAAGTTTTATGAACATGGATATTGAATTAAAACAAAATACTATTATTGGAAACAAATGTGTACCTTTTCATTTTCATGTTGGCTACTCGTGTTTCTTGACCTTGTCTAAGCTGGCTCGACACAAGCCACAAGATTCACTGCAGCTCGCCAAATAGGGGAGATTGCAAAACTACATCCTCAGGACTTGAGCTCTCTGCTACTTAAGGTCTGTATCTCTGTGCTGATGTTCTTTCAGTGTTTTTTTTTTTGGTCTGGGCACATTGTGGCAGTTGTCTATTCAAAAAGTTTGACTACTACTTAATATATCCTTGAGTATGGGCAACTACTTTGTGTGTTTCAGGTATCACAATACCTTCGTAGCAAAAACTGGGATACAAGAGTTGCAGCCGCTCATGCCATTGGAGCAATTGCTGGATGTTTTAAACATTCATCCTTGACAGAACTCTTTAATCTTGTCGAAACAAAGTTGAAGGAGGCTTGCATAAATTGTTCTGTTGAGGATGTTGTTTTTTGTCCAACATCCCATCCCAAAATAAGTGCAAGCACGTCATTCCAGAGGTTATTCTTGCTCCCCTACCTACTCGCATTCTTGCTCTATTTCAGCCATCAATTTGACAGTTTTTTATAAACAGCTTTGAACTCACGAAAGTGTTGGAATTTGGGGCTCTTTTGGCTTCTGGGGGACAGGTACTACTTTTTTTCATGACTGTTAGCTTAAACTCTCATAGATATAGGCAACCGTGATATTATTATGTTTCAGGAGTTTGAAATTGCAAGTGATTATGGAAACAACCCAAAAGAAAGACTAGCCAAACAAAAGCAAAACCTGAAACGGCGGCTTGGTGAGTTGTGAATTTGCTATTACCTTGATTATATTTGCATCTATGTTTATCTATTGCTATGGGCACACCAAGTGGGACTGTAGAAGTAAAAGCATAACCAGTTTAGCCTGTTTAGTATCTCTCTTGCATATATGGTATAATGCATGAATCATGAATTGATTTCTTAGTTGAATTGCTTTAAGCATATCTGATTGTTTGTGTGCAGGGATGGATGTGTGTGAGCAGTTTATGGATGTAAATGATATGATTAGAGATGAAGATCTTATGATGCATAAAACAAGTTCCACTGGGAACAGTGTACCACCTCAATTTTACTTACAAAGACCAGGGCGCAATGTCCAACAGTTTGTTGTAGATATGGTTCCTGGTTACAGACCAAGAAGACCAAGTGCTCGTGAAAGAAATCTCTTAAAACGCAAAGCTAAAATTAATTCCAAAGACCAAACTAAAGGTTGGTCTAAAGATGGAGAGCCTGATGTATCGAACACTCAAGAATTGATTTCTCCCAGAGGCATTTCTTCAGATTTATCAACTGGCAATTTGGTAAGAGAATAAAATTTTCCATTATGTTGTTTATAAGATTTATTCTTAGTATTAACGTATTATCAATATATCAATGCATTTGTTTTAGGATGCTATTCCTGAGGAAGACACCCCCGATCACGAAAAAGACGGAACCTGGCCTTTTCATAATATCGTTGAACAACTCATTCTTGATATCTTTGATCCTGGTAAGCTTTAGTAGTAGATGCTTGTTTCGGTAATTTAACTATCTTGTATGGCTGTATCCTGTTAATGCGTAATATTCTTAAATCAATGACACCAGTTTGGGAGGTGCGGCATGGCAGTGTCATGGCTTTAAGGGAAATCTTGACACATCAAGGTGGCTGTGCGGGGGTTCAAGTGTCAGACAACTGCTCTGATGGCATATTACTAACTGAATCAGAAGATAAACTGAAGAATGATGTGAAGAGAGAACGGGAAATTGATTTGAATATGCAGTTCGGGACAGATGAAACGGAGCCAGACCTTAAAAAACAGAAATCTGAGGATGCGTCATTTGATCCGATGCATATACCAGTCTCCACCAGCACGGATGCCAACTTAAATACAAATAACTTGGTTGTAGATACCAATAACAATCTGTCTGTTGGACATGCAAATGGTGAGGTAGTTGTAAATTCGGTTAAAGTTGAGCCTCAATCTTGTATGGACACTGTATGCTATCCACCTGCTGAATCTGCTGACGTGACACAAACAGCAAATAACTGTGATAATAAAAATTTGATGGAGAAGGTTGATATACTGGACGGTCTTCCCAAAGATAGTGTGCTGAGCAATTTGATAAAGAGGGCTAGAAGTTCTTCAGTAAAAAACACAGAACTTCTTCAGGATTGTGGAATTCGTTTCTTGTGTGTGCTCTCACTAGATCGGTATATATTTTACTTTCTAACTTTTGTTAATTGTCCTTTGATTTTGAATAACATTTTTGCAAAAATTGAAGATTACATAATAAACGGCGGACTTTTGATTGCTATAATTTGCAGTTTTGGGGACTATGTGTCTGATCAAGTTGTTGCTCCAGTGCGTGAAACTTGTGCACAGGCACTAGGAGCAGCTCTTAAGTACATGTCTCCTTTTTTGGTTCACGAGACACTAAATGTCTTGCTGAAAATGCAGGTAAATATAATATAATGTTTGTGACTTGTGTTAATCTTAGTGGTCTGTATTTTAAATGTTTAGTTGGTTATTTTGTGTAATATCTTAATCTTATTGGTGTATGCCGTTGATTTCTTTTGCTGATTCTTCCAGCGTAGACCAGAATGGGAAATTCGCCATGGCAGTCTTTTGGGTATCAAATATTTGGTTGCTGTGCGTCAGGTACTCTTTTCATGGCCAGCAAACATCACTTTATAACTCAAGTTATGTCCTTTTCTAGATTTTGTTAAGCCAATATGATGATTATCTTAAGCAGGAGATGCTTCCTGATTTACTTGGCCGAGTTCTTCCTGCTTGTAAAGCTGGTCTTGAAGATCCCGACGATGATGTAAGAGCAGTTGCTGCAGAGGCCTTGATTCCCACTGCATCTGCCATTGTTTCACTTAGTGGAGAAATGTTGCAATCTATTGTGATGCTACTATGGGATATCTTGCTCGATTTGGATGATTTGAGCCCATCAACTAGCAGGTAGCTTTTTGTTATTTACAAGAATTATGGTTTTGTTTGAATGAGTGTTCTAAAGAGCATTTGGGTTGCATTACAGTGTGATGAATCTATTAGCAGAAATATATTCTCAGGAAGAGATGATTTCTAGGATGTTCTCAGCCCAGGGAATCAAAGGAAAACAAGGATTTGATCTGAATGAGATTGTTTCTACCGATGATCTTGCACGCACAGTGAATTCTCAAGAAAATCCCTACATGCTGCCAACATTAGCTCCAAGATTGTGGCCATTTATGAGACATAGTATCACATCTGTCCGTTATTCAGCAATTCGCACATTGGTAACCTAATTTTTTCATTTTACATGTCATGTTCAAAATGCTTATAAATGTGTTGCTTGGTTCCAACTTAATTAAATTATATACACTAGGAGCGTCTGCTTGAAGCTGAATACAGAAGGAGTTTATCTGAATTTTCTAGCTCATTTTGGCCTTCTTTTATACTGGTGGACACCCTTGGAATTGTGTTCCAGAATTTATTGCTTGAATCAAATCAAGAAATTTTACAGTGCTCAGAGAGGGTCTGGAGGCTGCTTCTTGAGGTGATTGATTTGAAAGCGATGCATGATTTTAATTCAAAATTGTAACTTTGTTAAGTCTTTCCACTGTTTTTTTTTTCTGTTAATATACTAATGATTTTTTTTTGAATTGATGGTAGTGCCCAGTGGGAGACTTAGAAGTTGCTGCCCGCTCATACATGGGATCTTGGATAGAGCTTGTAACCACTCCATACGGATCACCATTGGACACTACAAAAATGTTCTGGCCTGTTGCATTACCACGAAAAAGTCACTTCAAAGCTGCAGCAAAAATGAGAGCTGTGAAGCTTGAAAACGGTCTTTACCCCAATATGGTCTCGGATTCTACAGAAACTACTCTTTCTCATGATAGAAATGGAGATTCTTCAATGAATTCTCTGAAATTAATAGTAGGCGCAGATAGTGAAATGTCAGTTACAAATACTCGAATAATTACTTCAACAGCATTGGGATTTTTAGCAGCCAAGTTACATGAGGTTTCTGATCAGTATGTATTTGATCCCTTATGGAAAGCTATTACGACTTCATCTGGAGTGCAAAGACAGGTATGGTCTTTTTACAGTCATAGATACCATTAACAGGTGGGTAGTGCGGCAATAGGTTTAGGTTGAAACATGATATTTTTATATGCAGGTCAAAGTGCGTCAGTTTGACCCTTAACGTATTTTTTCCCATTTAAAAAGGAAGTGCCAACTGTATATGGTTTTGGATTTGCTTTAGGATCTTTTTCTAAGTTTATCTTATTGTTATCATTAGGTGGCTTCATTGGTTCTGATTTCTTGGTTTAAAGAGATGAAAAACAGAGGCCTTTCTGGAATTAGAGGACTCACGTCTAGCAACTATGATACACTCAAGAACTGGTTGTTGGAGTTGCTAACATGCACTGACCCTGCATTCCCTACAAAAAGTTCACGTCTTCCTTATTCTGAACTTTCTAGAACCTATGATAAGATGCGAAATGAGGCGTCTCAACTTGTTAGTGTTCTCGAAACATGTGGCATGCCCATGCCCATTGATGTGGATAATTTAACTCCTGATGATGCACTGACATTTATATCAAAATTGCAACTGCCGGGTAATGATGGTGCTGCTGGTGAAGATTCAGGTGGTAGGAACAGTTTTGATGAAGCAGAGTCTCTAAAGCAGAGACTTCTGACCACTTCAGGCTACCTAAAATGTGTCCAGGTTTGTTCAATGTGAATTGCATCTTAGTTTTTAGTAAAGTTTAGCATCTTATGTTTTATTAGGGTTTATCATCTAGTAACCTCTTACTTATCTTTATAAGTAACCTTCCACATTTTTTAAATTTCCAGAGTAATTTGCATGTTACCGTATCAGCCTTAGTTGCTGCAGCAGTTGTTTGGATGTCTGAACTTCCTGCAAAGCTTAATCCAATAATATTACCTTTAATGGCTTCAGTCAAGAGAGAACAGGTATACATACACACATGAAATTTTAGTTACACAATGCATGCAAGTTTTTTTTTTTTTTTTTAAATTTATAACTTTTTTGCTTCATTTTATAAGGAGGAGGTACTGCAAAATATGACAGCTGAGGCTCTTGCAGAGCTCATATATCATTGTGTTAATCGTAAGCCTGGTCCTAATGACAAATTAATTAAAAACCTTTGTGGTTTAACATGCATGGATCCTTCTGAGACCCCTCAAGCTGGAGTATTGAATTCGATTGAGATTATTGAAGAACAAGATCTCCTTCCATTCGGAAGCAATTCTTCTAATAAAACAAAGCCCAAAGTTCACATGCTTGGTAACGAAGACAGATCAAAAGTTGAGGGATTTATTTGTAGGCGAGGATCAGAGTTTGCTTTAAAACATTTATGCAATAAATTCGGTTCTTCATTGTTTGAAAAGCTTCCCAAGTTATGGGATTCCCTTACCGAAATACTAAAGCCAATGGCTCCAGGAGATGAAGGGCATATTAGTCAAATTACAGATTCTGTTAAAGACCCTCAAGTATTAATAAATAATATACAAGTGGTTCGTTCTATTGGTTCGTTGCTAGATGAGACATTAAGAAGCCAACTGATGACTCTTCTCCCGTGCATTTTTAATTGCGTTCGACATTCTCATGTTGCTGTTAGATTAGCTGCTTCAAGGTGCGTCACATCAATGGCAAAGTCAATGACAGTCAACATTATGGGACCCATAATTGAAAATGTTATTCCAATGTTGGGTGATATGACATCTGTTAATGCTAGACAAGGAGCTGGGATGCTAATGAGTCTGCTGGTTCAGGGACTCGGTACTGACCTGGTCCCGTATGCAAGGTTATTAGTTGTTCCACTTTTAAGGTGTATGAGTGATTGTGATCATTCGGTTAGACGGAGTGTGACTCACAGCTTTGCTGCACTTGTACCTCTTTTACCCCTGGCCCGTGGGGTCTCCATCCCTGCTGGTTTAAGTGAGAGTCTGTCCAAAAGTACTGATGACGCGGAGTTTTTGGAGCAACTTGTTGATAATTCACATATTGATGATTATAAGGTCCCAACTGAGTTGAAAGTGACCCTTAGAAGGTAATGATACAATGTTGCACTTCTTCAGCTGTGGGTTTGATGTGGCAAAATGGGCCCAAGCTGGCTGACAATTTTTTGTAAATAGTAAATAATCTATGTACTAAATATTAGTACAAAACTATCTCATAAAAAATATGATATTTTTTAAATGAAATTAAAAGAGGAAATTATAAGCTTTTTGAGTTTTGATCTTGTTTGACTTATGTAACTTGTTTCATTGTTAGCTTATGTTTCCACATCTGACCAACCCTTTGAGCTGTTATTATAAAATTCAACCCAAATTTATCTGTTTTAATATAAATGGGTTGAAATTGCCACTTTCAAATTAACGTATAGTTACGTGTACATAAATAGAAGTCTATATAAATACAACTAAGGTTGTTAGAGTTTTGGATGAGGAGCTGTATTGTATTCTTGGTGCTTATAATTTTTTTATCAGTTTAATTTTTGCTGACTTTCATCCCATTTCCTGCATATTTAGTGTGTGTGTGAAGACATTTTTTTTTATTACTTCTAATGGATCTTTATTCTGTATAGGTATCAGCAGGAAGGTATAAACTGGCTGGCCTTTTTAAAGCGGTTTAACCTTCATGGAATTTTATGTGATGATATGGGTCTTGGTAAAACCCTACAAGCATCAGCAATTGTGGCATCTGACATTGTAGAGCGCCAGGCTTTACATACTGCAGAAAATCCTCCATCACTAATTATTTGTCCATCAACTCTTGTTGGGCATTGGGTATATGAGATAGAAAAATTCATTGATGCATCTGTTATAACTACACTACAGTACGTCGGTTCATCCCAAGAACGTGTTACACTCCGTTCGCAGTTTCATAAATATAATGTTATTGTAACTTCTTATGACGTGATTCGTAAAGATACCGATCACTTGAGACAGCTGTTTTGGAACTATTGTATTTTGGACGAAGGGCATATAATTAAGAATGCAAAATCTAAAATCACGGGTGCTGTGAAACAGCTGAAGGCTCAGCATCGTCTTATATTAAGTGGAACACCAATTCAGGTTCAAATGTTTTGAGTATTTGTTGAGTGTGAGATTTCATGTTTAACAGGTTTTTTGACTATAGATTTGCTTATGCAGAATAATGTCTTGGAATTGTGGTCTCTTTTTGACTTTCTGATGCCTGGATTTCTTGGAACCGAGAGACAAGTATGTATTAAAAATTTAATATTAATATATTTTTAATATGTTTCGCAACTAATTTTTGCTGATTCGATTCTCTAGTTCCAAGCAACTTATGGGAAACCACTAGTTGCGGCTCGTGATCCTAAATGTTCAGCCAAGGATGCTGAAGCAGGTATACTTGCCATGGAAGCACTTCACAAACAGGTTTCTTTTCTTCCAACTTTTATTGGTAAATGATATATTTTCTAGTAGTTGGTCTGTAGCTTACACAATGCATTTTATTAGGTTATGCCTTTCCTTCTACGCCGCACGAAAGATGAAGTCTTGACAGATTTGCCAGAGAAAATAATTCAAGATAGATACTGTGACTTGGGTCCTGTTCAATTAAAACTTTATGAACAGTTTTCGGGTTCACACGTAAAAAATGAAATTTCAAATATGGTCCAATCAAATGAAGCAGACTCAAGTGAAGAAGGAAAAGATGCATCCAAAACGTCTACTCATGTCTTCCAGGTAATTTGGACTGGTATAGGCCTAATTTTTAAGATAACTAATGATTTCAGTATGATAAAAGGAACTATATGATTTAAAATAAATAGCCACCTCTAGTATTAGCTGATGTGTTGCATCTTACCTTGCAGGCCCTTCAATTTTTGCTAAAACTCTGCAGTCATCCTTTGCTTGTTCTTGGTGGCAAAATTCAAGATTCGCTTCCCCGACTTTTGCCTGATATTTTTGCAACAAGTTCTGACATTAGTTCTGAACTCCATAAACTACACCATTCTCCAAAGTTGGTAGCACTTCAGGAAATTTTGGAAGAGTGCGGGATAGGTGTTGATGGCACTGGTTCTGATGGTTCTGTTAGCATTGGGCAGCACAGGGTTCTGATATTTGCACAACATAAGGTATGCTTATATCATGTGGTCTGACATCTTTTATTAGTTTATTATCCATGTTTTAACTGTATATTGCAATTTTGATAATCTTTGTAGGCACTGCTGGACATCATTGAGAAAGACTTGTTTCAGGTCCATATGAAAAAGTGAGTTTTTATAATATTCTTTTGTTTTAAACCGTATCTTCCATGGGTAGAGGTAGCAAAATGTGGGTTGGGACATAAACAACTTTTAAATCCAATTGTACTATAAGAATTATGATTAGGTAGTGTCATATGATTAGAATTTATTTTATTTTAGTAATAATCTAATTTCTTTGTTAAAAAAAATCTGAGGTTCTAATTTATACGGATTAATTGCCACCTCTACCTCTTATTTTGCGTTTATTGATTTTGGAGCCCTAATATAATCTTGTGCACCCATACAAATAGTGTTACATACTTGCGGTTAGATGGATCAGTTGAACCTGAAAAGCGATTTGACATTGTTAAATCTTTCAATTCAGACCCGACTATTGATGTTTTGCTCCTAACAACACATGGTAATTTATGTTTTTTAACAAGCTTAGAATCTTGCTGCTTATATAAATATATCGCTTGAGCACTAATGGTTGTCTTTTTTCATTTTATTGTTTTGATTGGCAGTTGGTGGTCTTGGTTTGAATTTAACCTCAGCCGATACCCTAGTTTTCATGGAGCATGATTGGAATCCAATGCGGGACCTTCAGGTACATATGATACTCTAGTTTTTATGTGGTATGGAGGTTTAATGGCAAATGACATTTTTACCCTTATCTATTTGCACTTCAGGCAATGGATAGGGCACACAGGTTGGGTCAACGGAAGGTCGTTAATGTCCATCGTCTCATAATGAGAGGAACCTTGGAAGAGAAAGTGATGAGCCTCCAAAAATTCAAAGTTTCAGTCGCTAATGCTGTCATTAATGCAGAAAATGCTAGTCTTAAGACAATGAACACAGATCAATTACTTGATCTATTTACTCCAGCAGATACTAAAAAGGTAAACGCTTCAGCATACCCTCGTCACATGTCTAGCCAAATGACTATCTTAACCTTATCACAACACTATATGGTTTCCCAGGGTGCATCCACTTCAAAGAGCTCTGAAAACAATGATGGATTACCAAAGGTGCCAGGTGGCGGTAAAGGCCTAAAAGCCGTCCTTGGTGGGCTCGAGGAGCTTTGGGATCAATCACAGTACACTGAAGAATATAATTTGAACCAGTTTTTAGCCAAGTTGAATGCTTGAAGGGTAAAATGAAAATATATAAGATACATGAGCCTGTTCTTAGAACATGTCGAAAGCACAGCAGCCTTTGTACAGCTTACATTTTTTGAGCCAGAGCTCGTGATTTTGACAGTTCAGTAGTTGTTTTCGCTGAATTTTCTTTTTTGCCCTTGGTCCGTTTATTTAGAATTACTTTCGTACAGAGTAAGGCATAGGGAGTAACCAAACAAAGCAGATGATGATGGTGATACTGTAACAATCAGCTTCTGTGATGAGTCAGGGCAAAAATACCCCTATAACTAATTGATCTTATGTTTTGTAGCGGATTTTTGTTACTACATTATATGTAATTGCCATGTTTTATGGCCTCATTGCACAAGGCTTTTGTTTCCTTAGTTCTTGAATTTTGTATCGGGAAGAATACGCTCTGTTTAATATTCATGCAACATAAAATTGGTAATTGTTACTTATCGGTCAGTCATGTACAACATTACGTCTTGTCACCAACTAGCATGTTTGGGTTCGGTCATTGGTCCTTGATATGTAGTGGCAATTCGGGCGTGTCTAATCAAGCAAAACTTAAAAGCAATAGAGGCGTAAACAAGTTGAGGTGCTTGTGGGTTATTAAAGATGGGCCCGAATTTAAATGAGTTTATATCTAGTAAATGAACTTGACTTGAGTTTGACGTATCGAGCATGAATAAGCTTACACGAGTTTAAACGAGCTTGTATGTTTAAACTTCACACAATGGTCCTTAAGACCATCCGTAGTGGGGCGTTTTCCCCCTCAAAAAACTCATTTCACGCCTAGTACACCACCCCCTTCGGCGTTTTTTGGGCTGGGCGTTTTCTGCTTCACGCCTAATTCACGCTCAATCCCATATGAAGTGTATTTATTGTTTTTTTAGACCAGCCATAGTGCATTTTTTTAGTTGCAGGTATGTGAGAAAAATGGAGTACATGGGTTAGAGATTGATGGAGATAAATACAGTATGTGAATGTATAGGTGATGTGTGTATGTATATATTATATTATATTATATAGTTATACAGATGATAGGTGGGTCCCATGTGATGGTAAAGGATTGGAGATTGTAACAAATGAAAGGACATCTTATTTATTTACTAATTATTATTACTAGTGGGGTGTCCGCGCATTGCGGCGGAGACCACAACACTCCAATTAGTGATTTTAAAGGTGTGTACAGGTTGTTGTTTGGTTCACTTTGGTTTCGAGCCATAATCAAAACCAAAACCTTCGATTAAGATATTTCAAAAACTAATGGGTTTCAATTATTCATTTGTTCCAATTTGGTTAATCGGTTACAAACATCGGTCCAACTGGTTTTCGATAAATAACCAAAATATTTTCTTTACTTGGAAATGTGAGTTGAAATATTTAAGAATAACCCATTATCATAATACATAATTAAATGCAAAGTGTGACTCATACCAAAAGCAGTGCAGCAAAAAAGCCAATCTTAAAATGATTTATTTTTGAAAGTATGCAGTTTTAAAAACAATTTTAAAAGTAATGTAGTTATATCTTGGACTAAGAATTGATAAACAAAAGGAGAAAAAACTCCAGTTGAAGTGTAGAAAAGAGAGAAGCCAAAGAAAAAATATACAACACTTCTAAAATTTGTCTTAAAAACCAAGACATAGTATAAAAACGTTTTTCTTTATACATATGTAGAAAAAGATGAAAAGATAGATTAAATAGCATAAGAGAAATGGCAAGTCCATTTCATAAACACACAAAACGGACAAGAAACAAGACAAAACTATAGTGTGAAATTCATTCGATAGCAAAACATGACAAGTAATTTTTATTTTGATCATCAACAGTAAACTAAAATAACATTTACCTTCAAACCACCATAGCTTTCATACCCATCATTTGCTAGGAAGTCATGTCGTCACCCATGGTCTCTAGAATCTCTATTACTATTCTTTGGAGCATAATGCACATATGAGGCTACGAAAAGATACAGAAGAACATGGGGTTATTGATAAACTTATATTTAAAACAAAGTAAATAGGGGTTATTGATTAATTTTGATGTGTAATAATGGAGGGGGTTACATGTTGAAGGTGATATGATGTGTGTATTACACACATATACAATAAGCATGAGATGTTGTACACAAGGGGCAAAAAAGGAAGAAAATGACAAAAAAAAAATAAAAATTTGTAAAGAGGCTTTTGATATGCCATCTTAAAATTTAAGTGAATTTACCTTTAAGGACATGCTTCCTCCTTAATAAGGTAATAGAGATAGAGATTATTATTAGACCATGTGTAGTGGTTCAAGCCCTTTATGGGCATTTTCTGCCATGTGGATGTCATCTCAGCATAGACAATTCACACTAAAAATAGGTGTAGTGGTTCAAGCCGTTTCTTGTCCTTCAATTATTAGTCCTTGATTAAATATTTTTACAACTTTTTTTTATTTGATTATTTTTAAAAATAAATGGAACTTGAAGATAATAAAAACATAAAATATTTAATTAAAATTTAAAAAGAATTACGTTACCGATTCTATTAGAAGACATTTCTTTATATGGTTTAATTATATTACTATTAAAAAAGAAATTATAAATTATAGAATATAATAATAATAATAATAATAATAATAATAATAATAATTAGTAAATAAATAAGATGTCCTTTCATATGTTACAATCTCCAATCCTTTACCATCACATAGGACCCGACCCACCTATCATCTGTATAATTATATAATATAATATATACATACACACACCACCTATACATTCACATATTGTTTCTATCTCCATCAATCTCTAACCCATGTACTCCATGTTTCTCACATACCGGCAACTAAAAAAATGCACTATGGCTGGTCTAAAAAAATAATAAATACACTTCATATGGGATTGAGCGTAAATTAGGCGTGAAGCAGAAAACGCCCAGCCCAAAAAACGCCCGGAAAACGCCGAAAGGGGTGGTGTACTAGGCGTGAAATGAGTTTTTTGAGGAGGAAAACGCCCCACTACGGATAGTCTAATATGCTCTACTAAAGTCACTCAAACTCTCTCTTTAAAGTCACTCAACTTTGATGACGTAGTAATTATCATGTTAACATGTTACTTTGATGACTTGTCAGGTAATCTTTTCTTTAATTATTTTGTATGTAATGATTATGTGAATTATATAAAAGAGTGATTTGGTGGCATTGTCAATTAGAAGTACATTTTTTTTCAAACGGCCAATGAATATATAAGTCCGGCCATCGGGTAACTTATTGGTGAAAAGTCACTCATGTCCTGGGAACGCAGACAACGCTGATGACCGGCTTGCCCACCATTCCAAGGGAAATTCATTGCCTGAAGATTCAATGTAATAAAATCTGTGGCCCACCTAGAGCAAATTGCACAACGTGAGACTCAAACCATGACATCCACATTGAAATGTCATGGGGAGCTCCTCTCAAACCAATTGATCCGGGACTCATGGCTGTCACGATTCACTGTAGTATACTAGGATAATTGAATTATTATGAATTATAATTATAAAAAGTGACTTTTTTAAGTTTAAATAATATATTTTTTAATATGTCTAAAAATTTAATCTTAAATTTTGTATTTGACTTGAAAAACTAAAAAAACAATGTTAAATGCACGCATTTGTAATGTTACTTTACACATGATCGATATATCTTTTTTTCTCAATTTACTGATTTAGGATCAATTCTAGCATCCTTTCGAGGACATATGACACAAGTTGAAATACTAAAACGATTACGCCTTCTATAAAATAAAACATACAGAAAAAAGTAAACTATCGTTGTTTAGGTATTGGGTTCCGGGTATGTCTTGCGGGTGATCGGCAACCTCACATTAGCGGTTGAGGGGTGTAGGTAGGAGATAGATAGATAGATAGAAAGAAGAGATGTAAAACGTGCGACTCATTAGTTTAAGGTAGTGTTGACTGAAAATAGGTGTTTTGAGATAGTAGATTTGGATAGCGAAATGATAATACGAGATTGGACGGATCAGGTATATGTATCTAGGGATGAGCTCGAGACGGTATCGGTACCAACCGATACCGATCCTGAAAAAACCGATACCGAAAACACCCCAAACCCAATACCGATACCAATACCAAACACATACGGTACGGTATCGGTTCGGTATCAGTATGATATCGGTATTTTACCTTAAAATACTGATACCATACTGATCCCGTACCGATACCAACAACAACAACAACAACCAAGCCAGTAAATCCCACAAATAGCAAAGCTATTAGTAGGGTCTGAGGAGGGTGGATGTAGGCAAGCCTTACCTCTACCCCTAGAGATAGAGAGACCGCTTTCAGAGAGACCCTCTGCTCAAATACACAACAAAAAAAAAAGGTGTACACACACACACACCTACTGATAACATCAAAAACATTGAAAACAATTCATTGAAAGAACAGACACTATACCACCATAAAACAACCTATGCACATACATATAAAATCTGTATAATGTGAAAACAAAAAGTAAGACCCTACGAAACATCTAAAATACATTTTTCCCATATCCTAATAGTCATTAGCCTTTATCCTTCGCCTCCATAAACCCCTATCATGGACCATATCCTCAGAGAGGTGCAACCCCAGTAAATCTTGTCTAACCCGCTCATCCCACGCCAATTTTGGTCTGCCTCTACTCCTCTTCCCTTCCACAGTGAGACCTTCTACCACTCTAACTGGCTCAGTTGTCTGTCTCCTCTTCACATGCCCAAACCATTTCAATCTCCCCTCTTTTATCTTATCCGATACCGAACACTCTCGGTTCGGTATCGGTTTGGTACGAAATCAGGATCGGGACGGGACGGTATCGGTATTCGGTTATATGTACCCAAAGTCAAAAGATCTCAGGGGGCTAATTTGGAACACAACTTTAAACACAGGGACCAAAAATTCACAATATTAAAACAATAAACGCTTTGGTCATTTAAAAAAGAGTAAACTGCCATTTTCGTCCCTGAGGTTTGGCACTTTTTGCCAGTTTCATCCAAAAGTTTATTTTTTCTCAACTGGATCTAAAGGTTTTCAAATAGTTGCTCGTTTCATCCAACTCGTTAACACCGTTAGTTGAAGTCAGTTAAATAAGGGCAATTTTGTCATTTCGTCTTTTAAGTGAAGGGCATTTAAGTCAATTCGTATGTTTTTAATCCCAACCCTATTTAAAACACCCCAATCACACAATCAACCCCAAATCATCTTCTTCATTCCAAAACCCTAATAAATCAAAACCCAAAATTGAACAATGGTGTTGTGTTCTTTAACATAACCAGAACCAGATAACTAATTGAAACAAAACAAACTGTCGAAAATAGTGGTTGGATTTGCTTTTGCAATCTGAAGCTATGACAATTCACACAACCAACTGTTGGAAAATTCTGAGCATTTAAGGATCTACATAGCCAATATCCGTAACCACTAGCCATCATGAAAATACATTACATCATGTGAACCTATTTCGATACTTTAATATATAGAACGACAAATTTCAACCCATGATAATTTGACCCGAACCAAACCGACACTTCTTTGAATCCTGCCCGTGTAACGTCTGTAACCCGACAACCAAACCGACCCATTTTCCCAGGCATATAAACCATATAACCAACTATTATGAAACAACCAAAGCAAATCATAAGTAAACTTATGAGGCATCTCAGAAACTCTGTTTGCTTTCAAGAACAGTTCGAGACCCAGAAGCTCTGTTGGCTTTCAAGAACAGTTCGAGTGAATCAACGAATGAGTAATGGACATTAGGGTTAAGATTTGGTTGGGTTGGGATTGGGTAAAGGGGTGGGGTTGGTTGGGGAGAAGGTGTTGTAAAGGAGAAAGAGGCAGGTGAGGGAGATGAGGAGTAGGAGTAATGGAGATATGGTTATTATTGTTTTAGGGTTCATTGAAGAAGATGAGTATTGTCTTGCAGTAGCTGTTTTGCCTATCATAGATGATAAGAATCAGTTGGTGTTAAGATCTGAGGATCATGGGATTAAAGTTGTAGAGTGGAATGAAGAAGATGATTTGGGGTTGATTGTGTGATTGGGTGTTTTAAATAGGGTTGGGATTAAAAACATACAAATTGACATACATGCCCTTCACTCAAAAGACGAAATGACAAAATTGCCCTTATTTAACTGACTTCAACTAACGGTGTTAACGAGTTGGATGAAACGAGCAACTATTTGAAAACCTTTGGATCCAGTTGAGAAAAAATAAACTTTTGGATGAAACTGGCAAAAAGTGCCAAACCTCAGGGACGAAAATGGCAGTTTACTCTTTAAAAAACCAAAACCCTAGCCAATCTCCATTATTATCAGTAAAACCCTACAAAAACCCTGAAACCTTCAATCAACCCTGTTAAAAAAATGCCGTTGGGAGACAATTTAGGAGACAAAAACGACTCCAGATACTGTGGAGTCGAGACTGATTTCAATGATGATATGCCTCATGTTCTTTCCCATAATATTAATGGCGGCTTTGACTTTGTTGTAGCTCCTTTGGTTAGTTACTTACGTACATTCGCATTTGGTTTTTAATTAGTGTTATATTTTGTTAGTAACATTTTGTGCAATGATTTGTGCCTTTTGCGGTCGGTGGGGTATCTGCTAGCGATTAATCGGATTGGGAATTTTTGTATGTAATTTCCATTTTTATATATATACACAAACACATTTTTATATATTAATAGGGATTTATTATTGGATTGAGATTTTTATATGTAATTTTCAGTTTTTTATTTACACACACAATTTTATAAGTAATTTTTTTAAGTAGACATGTTTTAACCTCCTCCTCGAATCATATTTTTATGAAGATAGGATTAATCGCCTTATAGGTTTTGGCTGGAATTTTCATGTTTTGACCGGAATCTGGTCGGAATCGCTGGATGCCATTGATTTTTGGCCGATTTGGATGGCTAATGGCTTAGGTCCGCCTTTAACCAATGGGTTGAATGCCTAGCAATTAATGGGCCACTTAGATGAAAATTACTAGGTAAGAGTGTAAGAATAGCGATTAATTGGAGGCTATAGGCGATTTTTACAACCATGGTTTTATGGGAAACACTTAACTGAACATTTTGTTGTTTAGGGAGAAATTTGGAATTTGGTATTGTGGACACATTGATTGAATTTGGTGCTATGTGTTTTATGAAATAAGTTATAAGTAAGTACTGGTATTGTGTTTCAGATGGAACCTGGATACAGACCTAGTTTGGTTAATAGTGTTAACAGAGAGACCACTGTGCTTCCGTTTGCCGGGTCGGATTTGGTTTTGAGTCCAGCACAATGGAGTAGTCACGTTGTTGGTATAACCTTGTTCCATGGTTACATCATTTTTTTATTAAAAAGGATATTTTTGAGAGTTTTTCAGCGGTCGTAGGCTCATAGTAATGGTTTGTATGTCTTATCAGGCAAGATTAGCTCATGGATTGACTTGGATTCAGAAGATGATGTTCTTCGGGAGGATTCTGAAATTGCTTTGAAGCAAGAATTAGCTTGGGCTTCTCATCTGTCTTTACAGGTTTAAAACATGCAATGGTTTTTGTTGCATTATTAGGACGTTGAACAAATTTGTAGCTTAGAAAGGAAACATCTTTATGTTTTATTTAATATGCAGGCATGTCTTCTCCCTACTCCTAAGGGAAAGTCTTGTGCTAATTATGCAAGATGTGTGAACCAGATTCTAGAAAACCTTAATAATATGCAGGTATTAGTGGCTGCCTTCACACATTGTTTTTCTTCTTTTGTTTCTCTATTCTTATTCTTCATTTTTGTTCTGAAGTTGTGGCTTAGGATTCCTCTAGTGAAGTCTGATGACGATGATGGGGATTCTGTGAATGCGACTTCTGATGGCATGGTGAGTGACCTAGAATAAACGACTTTTTTATAGACATTCTTATTTTGGTATGTACTTATTTTTTTTTCATTTGTGACTTTATAGGTAGTAGAGGCTACTGACTCTTGGGAATTATGGAATTCTTTTCGTGAATTGTGTGAACATCACAGTCAACTTTCAGTTGCTCTTGATGTTCTGTGAGTAGACAAGCTTCTTTTATGCGATTCATATCATTTTTTAATTGTATTATGTATGGTCAATATGCATCGATATATTATTATTAAGCTTTAATAAGCAATAACTATATTTTCATGAACATTGATTTGACGTAAGCATCTGTTGTCAGGTCTTCACTACCTTCAGTAAATTCACTTGGGCGTTGGTTTGGAGAGCCTGTCAAGGCAGCAATTGTTCATACTGATGTATGTCTTCTAAACAGTTTTTGTTCATCTTTTTTCTCTTGTTCATGTTGATCTATATTTTAATTAACATCTTTTTCATTGTAGTCTTTCTTGACAAATGCACGAGGCTACCCTTGTCTCTCCAAGCGTCATCAGAAACTGTTAAGTGGATTCTTTTACTATTCAATACAGGTATATATTTTCTTCTCTTCCTACTTGTGTTTTTCTGATAGTATTTTTTGAATCCACCATGATGAATTAGTTTTCCTTAAAAATTTCTCAGATAGTGCTTTCTGGAAAGGCAGTGCACAAACTTCCTGTTGGGAGCTCACCATCTGGTTCTAGCCAAGCTGATAATTATTCCGAAGGTAAGCTTATTTATTTGTTTATTTTTTTATTGCATGAGGCCTACAGATGCAAACATCAATTTATTAGAACTGCATAAATCAATAACGGAGGTTTTGTTTTAATGTTCCCTTAATCAGAAGCTCAAAGACATGAAATAAGGTCATATTTGGACTATGTCGCCTATTTATATCAGAAGATGGAACCCCTTCCTGAACAAGAGCGATTTGAGGTGAGATTTCAGCCTGCCATTCTTTGTTGAACTGTTTGTACACATGCCAGATTTTTTCCTCTTTTACAATTATATTAATGTTGCCCCCTTTCTATTATGCAGCTTGGTTACAGGGATTTTTTACAATCTCCCTTGCAAGTAAGTTTGTTTGCAAGTCTGGTGTTCTGGTTATGTAGATTTCTTTATTGCCTACGTAAGCAGTTACAGTTATTCACTAATTTTTTCATTGCAGCCTCTCATGGATAATCTTGAAGCACAAACTTATGAAACATTTGAAAAGGACAGTGTCAAATACATCCAGGTATAACTCACTTGGTTTTACATGTTCTGTTTCTTGTATTAATATATGAGATGGTGTTAATGCTTAATAATATACAATTGTGATTGGCAGTACCAAAGGGCAGTCAGTAAAGCATTAGTGGATAGGATCCCTGATGAGAATGCATCTACCACAACCGTTGTAAGCTTTACTTAAGTATCTTATCCATTATCAAAGAGTCAGCTGTTTTACCTTGATTTTCTTACAGTTGTTTATTACTTCAGATGTGTGCTTTATGAAACCCTAATTGTTGTTTTGCAGGTATTGATGGTTGTAGGTGCTGGGCGAGGACCTCTTGTTAGGGCGTCTTTACAGGTATGCATATTTAGTAGAGGTGGCAATTTTGTTCCATTAACTTATGAATGTGGTGATTTGGGTTATCTTCTATCTTTAACGGGCTGGAAATAATATATGGGGACACTGTTTATAAAAGATTTTTAAAAAATTGGCAAGAATCTTGGGTCAATAAAACTTTCCGTTACTAGTTTTCTCCCTTTCCCATGTTTTCTCTTTGTTTATATGTTAATAGGCTGCTGAAGAAACTGGCCGTAAGTTAAAAGTTTATGCTGTAGAAAAGAATCCAAATGCAGTTGTTACTCTCCATGTAAGTTTAATTCAATCTTTATGTTTCTCAAGTGCTTATATCACTAAATTTATCTTTTTCTATTTTGATCAAGTCTGCCTTCTAACTTGTATTATTTTTTAATTTTTATTTTGTAACAGAGCTTGGTAAAATTAGAGGGCTGGGAAAATCTTGTGACAATAGTATCTTGTGACATGCGTTTCTGGGAAGCTCCAGAAAAAGCTGACATTTTGGTACGCAAATTTGTCAATAAACCCGTTGCACACTTTTATCAGTTATTTGATTACATGGATTACTGTTTTGGTGTGTATGAATTTAGGTCAGTGAATTACTTGGGTCTTTTGGTGACAATGAGCTGTCACCTGAGTGTCTTGATGGAGCTCAGCGGTTTCTAAAGCCAGATGGGATTTCAATTCCATCATCGTATGTACATTATCTTAATTATTTCGGTCAAGTTTGATTGGTAATTGGATGTACTTTTTATGGAATTTTTGTTATCGCTTGGTTTGTGTCAGGTACACAAGTTTTATACAGCCTGTGACTACATCAAAGTTGTATAATGATGTAAGTTGCTTTTTTAAATTATATCGGCAGTGCAAGTTTTGTGTAAGTTGTGTAACATATTATTTTTCTAATGATTTAATTGCAGGTCAAACTACACAAAGATCTTTTACACTTCGAAACTGCTTATGTTGTAAAACTGCACCGTTTGGCCAAACTTTCTCCATCTCAAGCTGTAAGTGTTGCTTAATCCGTTACATATTAGCGTTAGAAGTGTGTAATGTTTTCAGTAAAACTATGATGATGTTTATCTGTTATTTTTGCTAGGTCTTTACTTTTACCCATCCAAACAACTCACCCAATAAAAGTAATCAACGGTACAAGAAGCTTCGGTTTGAGATCCCAATTGAGACCGGATCGTTTATTGTTCATGGTATAATGATTGTTTGGGTGCAATATTGGTTCATTTTGTCAACTAAGAGCATAATCACGGAGCTTATAAATTTTTAACAACTGTGTATAGGGTTTGCTGGCTATTTTGACGCAGTACTTTACAAAGATGTACATCTCGGGATTGAACCATCAACTGCAACACCAAATATGTTTAGCTGGTATGCTTCCATAAATGATCTCTTTGTTTCATTTTTTTAATATTGGTTTTCTTTCACTCTTTCAGTGTTAATTTACGTATTGATGTCATAATTGCATTTATGTTAATTGTGCAGGTTTCCAATATTCTTCCCCCTAAGGTCACCCATGTATGTGAAGGCCGGATCTCCGTTGGACTTTCACATGTGGCGGTGTTGTGGTAATACCAAGGTAAATTATTTTACTTAGCCTTTTGCAAATCTTTTTTAACTCAAATAAACAACATAAAAGCTAGTTGTACCTAATCGGTTAAATTAAATAAAAATTTTATAACACGAAAATGGGCTGAACAGGTCAAAAGTTACGCAAAGTGTTCCTTTTTTACACTTTACATGCCAAAAAGGGTGGTTTTAGTGACAACAACCTCTCTATCCAATGGGATAGAGGAAAGGTTTGCGCTCATCTCACCATCCCCTGGCTCTACGAGTAGCTTTTGCTATGAGTGGGGGATTTTACTTGGTGCATTTGTTTTATTTATTTAAAAAAATGGGACAAAAATGCGCTGTCAACGCAAACCCTGTATTGACACGTCACTCCACCAACCCACGTATAAATTTTACTTTCTTTTCATTGTGATGTAGGTTTGGTACGAGTGGTGTGTGACATCTCCAACTGCTTCTCCAATACACAATTGTAATGGAAGATCATATTGGGTTGGCTTATAACCTTAAAGTCGACCGAACAGCAGGATGCCATGTTTGTAAAATGTTTATGCCCGGACAATGTGAATCGGACAAAATCTTGATATGGTTGACTTTCCATGTGGGTTTTGTTTTATATACACAGCCTTTTGGTTGTCAGGGTTTGAAGATCTGTCCGGGTATGGTTTTAATGGGGAAATTTTGTAAACATGGCCAACACATGTTATGAACTTAGCTGTTTTTTTTATCTGGTTTAATGTTATGTTATCTTGTACTTTTTTAACAACACTAGAGAAGCTCTCAATTGAAGTTTACGAGGTTCATTTTTGTAGGCACTTGTTTATTGTTTTCTTCAATATCCATGTATACGCATGACATGAAAACATAGTCTATTTGCAACTAATAAGTTGATTTTATTCGAGTATTTTGGTCGTGTCAGACGGATCGCAACAAGTTTGTTATAAAACATTAATTTATTTTCAAATCTGTTGTTTGAAAGTGTTTTTAAGTTTTAAGAACCAAGTAAGAGTAGATGGGTGAACCTAACTATGTAAATGAGTCGTACATTCATAAGCTATATGAAATCGGTTTGATAAAAGTTTAACCGAGCCAAGTTTAAACAAGTTTGGATAAATTAGAGCTCACCTAACTAAATGAGCTCAAGACAGGTGTTTTACATATATATCGAGCATGTTTAAGCTCAAAAGCCTAAACAAACTTTTTATATATAAAACTTATGCTTCTAAATCATGACCACGCATAAGAGTTCGAAACAAGCCACTCCAATTATCTCAAGGTAAATTGGCTCGGCGGTACAAAAAGGAAAGACGAACCAACTGGTTTTTAACGTGTACCACAATAACTCATTTTGACTGCCATGCTACAGCTTTAGAATAGAACAATGACCATATACACGCGCAATCATAAACATGAAAAACCGGGCAGTGCCATCACCAAAGCACAGCCACTAATAGGTATAGCATATGTAGAGCTCTGTAGCAAAATAAGACCGTTAAATGGGTCATTAAAGTTACCAAAATAACCAAAAAACATAGTTTTTCCAAACTCAGAATTTTACAAACTTTTAGAAAGGGTAGAAACATCATCAACAACCGACCCTGGATTCTCATAAACTTGCAATCCCCTGAAACAAATGAACCAATATGAGCTTAAATCAAGAGTTTTTATCATAAATCTAACTAGGATAAGATGTTAGGCCCGAATAATTACCAAAATTTGCCGGTTCTCATTCAATATACAATAATACTTAAGGCATAGAACATTTCGAGAGACCCTGCTTAATTGTAGCATCCTTGAGATACAACCTGTGTCAAAAGCGTTCCTCTAAAACCTCCCTCTGATTGCTGCACCTCCATTTTGGTATCAGAAAGTTCTTCTAAAAACACACACACACAAAAAAAAAAAAAAACAAAAAAACAAAAAAGAGTAAAATATAAGCATGAGCCAGATAAAACATATACTTGCGCTACTGGTGCATTATTTAGTACCTGCAATGTCACGGTTCTCATGGATTTCTGTATCAGTCACCCATAAAACATCTCCCGGGAATATACACACATCAGCGAGAGTAGCAGTTTCCCCGTCAACAATCTTGGAGCCTTTGTGAAGTATCTGGTTTTCCTTCACAATCTGCAAAACTCAATTTGTTAAAGTTGGTTTCAGAGCATGAAATTTGGTCAAAGAAAAGGGGAAAACATACCCCAAAAGATTGCCAGATCATCATCTTAAGTTCATATAGAGTTGTCGTGCCAGAAACATTTAAATTTACGGAGTTTCCATAAGATGTCCTTCTAGAACGTTTAGAGATACGACGATTATTTGGCTCTAACAAGTTTCCAGATCCTTCTAGAATATACTTAGGCGGTTCTTTCCCACGAACAAAACAAATGCATATATCCTCGTTACAGTAGTTTAGTTTCCTAACTAACTCACAGCTCTCTCTTTCACCAATGCAATCTTCACACACCTGTAATAATTTAGAAACACTACATGAGAAAATTATCATACGTGGTACTCTATGTTGTCTCGGGAAATTAAATATACCTCTGGATATGTTTTAACAGTGGGTCCCTGAGACTCGGTCTCACCATTTGCATCGTCAAGAGAGTAAACATTATCCTCTGTAATTGGGGCATCTTCAGACATCCCCAACAAACTATCTTCAACAGCATTACTTAAACCAATTTCAGCAAATATGCCTTTTTCCTCATTACAGTTCCATTCCTTGCAGAATGATGTCCAATCATCTTCAGTAATAATTGTCAACTCATCTACCTGCAAAATCATCAATTTTAGTTGCTACAAAATCGCTTGAGTAAAAATTAAATAGGAATATGAACTTACATTGGGAGTCTTTTGGAGAATTAAACCACGTTTCCGTACAAGACTAGGAGGTCTATGAAGAAGTCTTGAGTGCTGTTTGTGTCATTAAATTAATGTCATGTAAACCAACTACAAACGGTTGAAAAAAAAATCTACACTAAATTATAAAACAAATTATTCTCAACTATATATTAAGAGCAAGAAACATCAAAAACCTGTTCACATTTCAGTGATTCAATGGCGGCATTCAGGTCTTCTGGTTCTTCAGTAGAAGATGCATTCTTGCCAACTGCTGTAACGTAGCATCGCCATTTTGAAAGCCAGGAAGTAGGCAACAAATAGTATTTGTTTTCAGAAGATAGCGGTACAGTTTTTCCAAGAGCTAATTTATCATGAGATTGCCGTTGTTTTAGCTTAAAATCCCTACACAAAAAAAAGGCAACGAAAACTGTTAAAAAGACGACTTTTGATCCAAGAAGATATTTAATTGAAACAACCTTAGGCTATCTTCCATGCATGTCACTTCAGAGAGTTCAACACAGCACTGAGGACATACATCAGAGTCAGAAGGAAAAACAGAACAGCCAATCATATCATCAGGTTTTACTTCATTGGCGGATTTATAAATAAAAAGCCACAAATTCTCTGGTACTAGGGCTCGCTTAGCTCCAGGAGCTTGTTCAGGCATAAGTGAGCCATGTGGACACCTGATTGAAGCTGTTGGTCCAGTATCAGCCTCACAAGGTAAGTCAACGTTTCGTCTTCGTACCCATTGACTCAACCTGCAATTTTTTAAGGAAAAAAAATCAGATATGTAAGTTTGTCTATCCGTAAATTTGAGTGGTTGCTCCAAGTATGCAACGGATATAACTAAAAACATACCATGACTTGGAAACATTGTACAATTGTCCATCAGAACATTTCCCAGCAAGTGCTAACTCAGCAAGTTCTCGCATTGATGTCCTTCCATCTCTATAGCTATCTGCACTAACTGTAGTACGTGCTGTTTCCATAAGGCACTCAATGCAGCAGTCATCTTCACCCAAGGCTGGGCCACCTTCATACTTAATTTAAAAATATCACAAAAAGTACAATCAGCTATCAGAACACATTAATTTAACAAAGAAGCGTACAACGGTTAAGATATCTACAAAAAGACTCCTGTAACTTTGTAAATTAAAATATCACTCGCATAGGTACGTCATAATCTCAAATACTAGAAACAGCAGCATACGTATATTAGTAGCATATGGTATACCTTAGAAAATATTGTATTCCAAGCCTTAGCTGATAATCGTTTCATGGAACTAATCTTTGAAACCGGTACTTTCCCATGCAAACACTGAATTGGTGCGTTGTCAATTTGGCTGCACAAAAATAAAGTCACTGCATATGAGATCATATATAAATTTAACATAAAACCAATGAGAAATAAGACGTAAATAGGACTAGAAACTCACGTAGGAATGAGGCTATCTGCCCATTGGCGTAGCCAGTCTACTGATATCCACCAAAATGACTCCACAGGTGACTGAACAACTGCTTCAGAGATGACTGATCTAACCTCCTGCCGTCTCTCATTAATGAGTGCCAGCTTGGCATCTTTCTTGATCTTGTATTGTTCACAAGATTCAACATATGACTTATTCAACTCAGCAACTTCCTTCAAAAGATGAGGTGGAAGATAAGCATCATCTTTTAGTTTGCATTCAGCAGATCCCATTTGAGGTTTTCTATCACCATTGTTTTGATTCCTAAGAGAATACATTAGCATGTATGCATCAGTAGAAGAGAATGTTTGTACATGTGCATTAGTTCCAGAAGATGAAGCGTCCATATGGTTTCCATTTACAACACTATTGGGTTCCGCAGAACAAGACTGTACAGGTTTGGTAGACGTATTAGAAGAGCTGCCACCAAAAGGGTGTTGACCCAAGTCGGAAACAAGTTCATCATCAAATTCCCACCATAACCCTGTATCTTGATCTTTAATATGAGCTACATAATGGCCACTGTTAACAGCAGAACCCTTATGGATTAAAACCGCCGATAGATCATACAGCATTTCAGAGACACTTTGTTCAGATAACCGTCTCGCCATATCCACTTGTCCAGGAAAAGAAAATGCAGAAGTTATCTTCTTCTTTGTTGTAGTCTGTGAAGAATATAAGATGTCGATGAGAAGATTTGAGTTCAGTGTTCAAAACACAAAAAAAGAAAAAAAATCACAAGTGTTTTTAAACTTACATTAGGAAGGAAAACACAACGTTTGAGCTGGAAAATAAGGACAGGTGGCAGTGACTGCAGCTTGATACTACGTGTAGCATTTACACGAGTTGCACAAGAACTGCAAAAATACTGATTATCTCCTTGAAGCTCTTCAAGAGAAAGATAATCATCTAAACTTTCATCTAAACCTTTTAAACCCTTAACATTTAACTCCACTCCGTAAAAATCTTCAACATTTGATGAGGCTTCTGATTGGTTCCCGCATTTTGAACACCTAGGTTACCCAATAAGTAAGAAACAGATGTAAACCATCATTCTGTCAAGTGATTATCATAATCATACAAATCATATTATAGGCAACTTACTTGGTCACATGAGACACCCCTCCACGAAAGAGATCTTGAACAACGCTTCTGGCCTTAGAAACTTTCGAACAACGCAAACATTGTTCAAGCAACGAAAACAGCAGTGTAAGAAACTCATGACTATCTTGCTGAATACCATTATCTAACGCCAGTGCTTCGATAAAAGGAGCTGAATCAACAAACGCCATTTTACTAGCATGAAGCTGTGCAAAAAGTCGAGCAATTTGATTCAAAACAGGCTGTTGTTCCAAAGCCTCTGGCTCAACAGATAATACACCTTCTCTGAAAGATTTATTCATGTACAAAAACTGAAGTATGCTGTTCGCATAACAAGTGGCTCCAAGATTCGTTAACCCAGCTGGCGTATCAAGCGAGTCACGTAAATCCTTAGAAGGATCATCACCCAATGAAGACACTATTTCAGAAGTCTTTTGCCACAATCCAGTTTTCCGGTTTCCATTTGGCGGTGGAATCAGCCCACAAAAACAGTTAGGGTTATCTTTCGTGTTCACTCTGCAGCCTTGATAACAAACCGGCTTCTCAAACATATATAGCTGCTTTATGTCATCCTTTGACGCTTTCCCAGACAAGTGAATTTTCCTACCAAGAAACGAAAAGTTAAAAACTTACCAACTATTAACCAGAAAAACGTCAAATTTCACAGAATTACTTCATATAGCAAAAGGCTACTGTTAAACTTGTAGAATAAGTTATCGCAGTTTCGCATTGGAAGAGCAATATGCGACAACGTCCCACTTTAAATCAAAACTATATAACAAATGTTCAAGGTTTAAATTTCGCTTGGTAACCGGTCCCGTATCCGCATAGACCAACAGGCAACGGAAAACATTGATTATAAACTATAGTAATCAAATGAAGCCTAAAAGGAATTTTTTTTTTTTTTTTTTTTTTTTTGAAGTATTTTCAACACACAATCAGACTTCAATCAACTTTTAACAATATTCTACGCGTTACCGTAACCGGTAAGTCCTACAATATTATAGGTCAAGTCATTTACACAAAATAAGCATCATTTTAGACCAAACTTTTCCACAAAGTAACCAAACCCTATATTCTAGACTCAGAACCAACACATAACAATCAATCAATCAAACAAAACAAAACAAAACACAAAATCAACATCATTAGCAGTTAGCAAACTATTAGCATTAAAATAAAAAAATAAAAAAAAATAGAAGGAAAGTAAAAATGCTGAATAATAATAACCTGTACAAATCAGAAACAAGTTCAGCATTATTATCCGATCGTTGTCGCTTGTTTTTGTTACGCGTGCTAGCTCGATTACTCATTTTCTCATCAATCACCCAAATATTATCGAAATCTGCAAACATTTACTAACAAAATCAGTTGAAATCGTTGCAAAAACTAGGTTTAATCGAGACTTACAAACAATTTAGGGTTTTAGTTCTAAAAAACACAAAAAGGATTTTTTTTTTTTTTTTTTTTTTTTTTTTTTTGTGTTGATGAAATTTATAAAAAAAAAGAAAAGAAATCGAAGATAGTGATTAAGAAATATATAGAGGAAATATTATATTACCGATTGTAAGAGCAGAGAGGATTAGGGATTTGTTTTAAGATTTTGTGATGATTAATAATCAGATGAAATAAGGGGAAATGGAGAGATATATAGTCATGGAAATAGTACTACTCTATTATTATTTTTTTATATATCTTTTTTTTTCTTCTTATTTTGTTGGAGTTAATTGCCAATTTAGTCCCTGAGGTTTGTCAAAAATTGCCACTTTCATCCAAATCTTTTTTTTATTGTCAATTTAATCCACGTGGTTTCATTTTTTGTCATTTTAGTCCCTGAGGTTTGTCAAAAATTGCCACTTTCATCCAAATCTTGTTAGTCCGCAGGGACTAAAATGACAAAAAAATGAAACCACAGGGACTAAATTGACCAAAAAAAAAGATTTGGATGAAAGTGGCAATTTTTGACAAACCTCAGGGACTAAATTGGCATTTAACTCTATTTTGTTGTATAAATTTTGTTATAAAAATATCTAACCACTTTATTTGAATTTGCCGGTTCGTCTGCCCGATCAGTATAGTATGATCTGATTCTGAAAACATTGCTTAGAACACTCTTCGACACATATATACTAATTATGTAATATAATTTAGAAGAGATGATGGAAGCAGGAGTTCATTTGATATAAATTGATGTAATAATAATGATGTATTATTTGTTAACAGATTTTGTATGCGTAAAGTAGGAAGTGAAATGATACATTGCTAGTTTCTAGAATATAATTTAAGGAAAGTGTGGCAAAACATCTGTAAGTTTTTTGGTATATTTTGTTTTAGGAGAGCAAAGGTTTGTTACTTCGTTGATATAATGTTAGGATGTGTTTGATTGTTTAATGTAAAAACTAGTTTTAGGTAAGGCGGTGTGAGAATCATATAATGTTTAAATGAGTAAATGATGGATAAGTAATGACTAGAAGTAGCGAGATAGTAGAATGGGTGACAAATACGTAAACGTCTTGTGTATTACATTTAGAGTAATAGATATGATTCTTTATATGATTCTTATGGTTTTATGGTTTCTCGTAAAAGTTAGTTTGATGATTCTTTATATGGTTTTATGGTTTCTCCTAAAAGTTAGTTTGATGATTATCTTGTGAGAATATATCAATTAATGGAATTTATTTGTATAAATTTTGTATTTATAGCAGCAAAGTGTTCAATTCTTTTTTGCAGGTCTCATTCTCTTTTTTGGATGATGGAAAAACCAGCAAGCTGCAGCTTGAAAGCTTACCTTGTTCTCTTTTAGAGAAAAGCTTTCTTTATAAATGAAGACGTTGAGTGAGGGGGGACAGAGCTTGAGCGAATTAAATAATACTCAAGTCTAGCATATAATGTTTGTTTTATGGGATTAATGGTATTGTATTCTAGTAAAGTTGCAAAAATAATGTGAAATTAAACTATATCAATTGGTTAGATCGAATCACCAGACAATTTTTTTAACAAACTAATAGAGCAAAATATGATAATTCAATTAAATGAAAACTTTTCACTTACCTCCCCTTTTATACGGTATGTCGATACTAATGTTTTTCTAGTGATGTTGACCAAAATCTAAGCACTTCATTAATATTATTTATTTAATTATTTTATGATAATCGAAAATATATAAGAGAGCATACAAAGTATCATTTTTCTATGACATGAATATTCATCTTTTTTTTTTGAACGGCAAACAACTATATATATATATATAGCCCCAGCAAGAGACTGGAAAATACAAACACCAATAAAAAATAGTTATTTTTTTTAAAGTTTATCAATTTAATAGCTAGAAATGATTACATCCAATCAAAATACATCATGTGTATCAAGATTACACTAATGACACAAATTATGGCAAGTCTGCATCAATTATCACATGCAATGTGTTATTGGTTATCAACCTAATCGAATAAAAAATCTTGGCCAAGCTTTACATAAAAGTAGTTCATGTGTCTAGACGATTGGCATACACAAACACAATTATATAATCTTTTTTTTGGCCATTAAAGCTTCCTATCACAATCATTTTTTCATGTGAAGAAGATTTGTAAATATATAGTAACATGATACATGGACCATATATGGCTGAACCTTGCAATACTTCTAATCTTTTCTTTTTTTGTGTGAAATTATTTCCCCATTTTTAAATGGTTGTCCTTCTGCATAGACCATATTTAGAAAAGTCAAACTAAAAATTTTCTAACCACCAATAATAATGACACCTAAATCTATCCCAATAATTTATCATGCAATGTATTGGTACGCTAAAAATTAACATGGGAAAGTTTGTAACATGATTCTTAAAAGGGTGCAAGATGGATGATATGTTGGATGGGTTGGGTTAATGGTCACAATGAGTCATGACCCACTAGACTCTTTTGTCTTTTCTTTTGCATTTTGTAAATATTGATGTACTCAATATTTGTTAAAACAAAATTGTTACAAGAATAAGCCTATTTCGATTAAATAAGACAAAAGGGCATAGTAATACATGTTAGGTGTTTTTTAAATGTTATGTTTTTAGCAAATTTCTACATTTGACATGTTTGATTTGTAATCAAGATAATAAAACTCGAATTAATGACTTTCCATCTAAAATTATTTGCAATGTGTGTTATAATACAAGATGGTTTGAATGTCATACGAGGATATGACATGGTTACAGAGGCAATGCTTTTAATGTATGCGGTGAGACTCTTCAGTAGACGTCGAGTGAAAATAGATGTTGGCGCCATGTTCTTGACTTGCAACCATTCATGTTTTTTTTTTTTAATTTGCAGATTTTTACAATGCATAAAATAGTGATCGTTGTTGAAGTCTAGATAAAAGAAAAGCATGATAACCTTATACAAAATCGGGTAAATATATGTATCACCTCCTTCCATTGAGGTCTTGGACTTGCTTTCTATTCTCCCTAACCCAATAATAGTGAGGTGGAAAGTTTCCAAGGATTCAAATTATGTTACCTTATTCAGAAAGAATGGGAATGGCCCTGAGGTCACTTTGAATGGTCAAGATGTTGGGAGCCTAAACCTTGATGACATAATAGTCATCACAGATTTGTTGTTGAAAAAAGATGAAAATGATGATCAAACTACAGGCTTAGAGCTAGACATCAAAGGTAAGATCAAACAAAGGCTACTCAATATCAAGAAATAAAACAATAAAAGACAGGTTGATAAGTGTGATTTTGGCATTAGCGGTTTTAGGGGGAGATTCAGGGCCGGCCCAAGGGTCATTTAACTCAAGCAATTGCTTTGGGCCCCCCGCTAAAAAGGGCCTCCAAACTTTGGAAAAACTAATATAGAGATTTATTATATATTATCGGAACTGGGCATTATCAACGTACTGATGCTATATCATAATGGTAACCAGCTCCTCTTGTAGCCAAAGAGACTCATGCTCGAATCCTGGCACTATTATTTTCTTTTTTCCTTTGAAAAAGGCCCCCTGATTTTTGCTTTCGCTTTGGGCCACCGCATTGGTTGAGCCAGCCCTGGGGAGATTGTTGGGTTATATAAGAATTGTTGATGATGAAAGCCAAAAATCAAGGATCCTATTCATCTATCAACCCGAAGAATAAGGAATAAAGTCATTTTGATCATTGTTTCATTCCCCTCCTTGAAAGTTTCAACAACAAGACAAACTGCTACATTTCTCAACTATTGGATTAAAGACAAATAAGCTGGACTGAAGAGCTGGTTTGACTAGCGGTTTACACAAACTACTGGATTGATAACTACTGGTTTACACAAACTACTTGTCAAACCCAACTGTCTAGGCAATTGTGTATATTTTAGATGTTTTGTAAGTCATTGCCCAACAGTTTTACAACTGCCAACAGTTATATTGTTAGATGTTGTTAGGGGTCGCTTTCATGGTGACGTTAGCAAATGTTTTGGTCTCCCTATAAATATGATAGTACCACCAAACATTTGATTATCATATTCTGAGCACCTGATTGAGATCACAAAATCCAATAAAAGAAAGCCAGATTGGTGCAGAGAGAGAGAGAGAGAGGGAGAGAGAGAAAGAAGGAAAAATAGATAGCACTTGGTGACGGGGAGTGAGATCATATTTGTATTTTGAATTCCAATTAATCAAATCTGTGATGACTTAATTTTATGTAAGTTTTGTTTTATGTTTATGATGTGTGTTTATTATATTTGATAATTTCTGTATATGAACTTTAATTATTAATTTGAGTACTCAATAAAAAACACACACAAACACTCTCTCAAATCCAACAGTTTCCTTTTTTATAATATTTTGTGATATCTATTAGTTTGGTTGTGGGTCTGATGGAAATGAAGGAACTGGTTAACTATAACTTGTATACTAATCACTTTCGGTTTTAGATTTGATAAACAGCTATCCAGTTAATTACTATGAAACCTATTTGTTTGTATTACATAAACTTACCATTTTCACAAGTTATTTGATGTGAATCTAGGTACGGATAATGTCCTACCCACACGTATTGTCTTATCCTTTATCCTTGCTAATTAATGGTGGAACACCGGAATTAGCAGGATCGAGGAGTTCTAAAAGATAACCATATGCATATGACTCAAAATCAACAACCAAGTATACAAATATGAATTGGCTATCAATAAAATAACAAGAAATGATAAAATACTAAACCTGCCTGGTTACAAACCAGACTAACCTCTGCATCCCTAAAAGGTGCACAAACATTTTCCATGGGGAGGGAAAGGCAATCAAATTGATAAAGAACCCAAATCCAAACCGACAATCTAAACAAAGAGTTCAAACAACCACAATGTATCAATCAATGTCGACTATCTACATAAGAAACTAGAACTAGATAATCATGCACCTTACCTCAAGTTGTAAACCCAATCATGTCTATATCATTTTATACTCTGATAGCACAACATTCTCATCGAAAAAAACTACCTTAAGGTTCCTATAAGCGTGCAACAAATACAAAAAAAAAAAATTAGAATGATCTATGGTTTTTGTTACATTGCAAGTATGTCTCTTGAGGGTGTGTGGTTCGAGACTTAATGAAACTGAGAACCTCCTGACTTTTACTTCCCCTCGGTTAGGAATTTCATCCCATTCACTAGATGTGTTCATCTTGAGAGAAGCAAACTTGGTAGAAAAAAAAAACATCTTTAAGGAACAAAGCAGACCTTAAGATTGATGGGCAGTGAGTAATGAAGAAACATACATATAAATCAGCCGGATAATAACTTTGAAATCTTTAATCATGTACTTTTGTTGGTGGATTGTGTGGACGCTATTGAAGATTTGGTTAGTAGTTAGGTAAAAGAATGCCCTAAAATGAAAAATGAAAAGTGATGTGTTCTTCCACAATAACTTGTAGTTGCCATATTTTTCTTGTATCTGCCATAGGCCCACCATAAATACACAAAGGTTACGTAGTAAATATTTTGCTTCTATCGGTAACCACACGATGGAAACGGGGAACATTTTAGTTCTATAGTAAGCCACACTATATCTATAAAGCTATCAAATCTGACATCTCCTTTTTCTTTTATTGTATTCCATATTCAACTTCTTTCCTTAACCTACAAACCATCATAAAATGCAGCGATCATGTAAAGACATATAAAAACACTTGTAAAAAAAGCATCCAATGTGATTTTAAGTTATGAAACTAACATCGCAACCGTAACCAAATAGTCGATAAACATGTTTCGTTGTGCATATTTGTTTGAAGGGACATTGATCATATCACAGTCCCTTTCTCTCAATGGTTTTGTAGTTGATATGCCCTATTAGTATAAATACGTGATGTAATTACATAATAGATCATTTGTTAAAATTGACGTGAGTGATATAAAGATGAACTTATTGGCCACATGAATGATCAAGCTACAATTAGTGTCCAAACAAGGCCGATCCAAGCCCAAGTCAAATGAAGCAAGGCTTTTGGCCCCATTATATGTGAAATATAGGGTTGTCTTGGCTAGTAGGGATCCACCATCACCATATAGGAACAATCAAACAAAGGGGGCAACCATGATGAGAGAAGTAGAGATTGGAGACCGTAATAGTCCGGTGGCACCTCGATAATAGTCTATTCAGTATGTACAATTGTTTGAAATCGTCTTATAACATGTATGAGTTTGAAATTATTCTCTATCTTTATGCAACAATCATCATTTAATCATTTAATAATTCGAATTCAAAGCCTCTGAATATGTTAACCGAAATTGAAGGGTTTCGATGACAAAACTAAACGTCTATCGTTCCAAATTTAGGTAACTGATTATCATAATATGTTACAAATCTAGTTAAAATTTGTGATATGCCTTAAATGAAGCTCTAATTGAAATTTGATTGTGTGACAAATCTAATTTCTAATATAAGTTAGTTTTTAAGCCCTAATTGAAATCTTGGTTCCGTGTTATGTCAAATAGATTTCGTAAGTATAAATCCAATCATTATAAAGACAAAGAAGCAAACCTGTTTTTTTTAAAGGCCTCAAATTTATACCTAGCTTTAGGCCGCTAAAATGGTTGAGTTGATATTGTGTCCGAAAAGTATGATATTGTGTCCAAAAGTAAGATGTTTGCTAATTCTATTAACGGATAATTGTAATCCATGATGAATCTGTTAGAAAAAAAATGTTATAATTGCAAAGGATGAGTCAAAGTCAACATTCTCCTCTATGTTTCAAGCCATTCTCTTTGGTCAAGACTCCATGTCCTCCTCCACATTTCAAGCCAATAATAGTTGTTGATTTCCTTTTATTATTCTATGTAAATGCCTATAAATTGGGGACTTTGTTTTATTTGCAAAATCACCCAAAAAGTAATAGAAAAAAAATTTCTTTGATTATCAAAAACTATCATGGTATCAGAGCGGGTTTCTGATTCTTGAAACAATTCTCAAAACTCAATTCAAATCAAAATCCCAAAACCAACCTGCAACCACCCTCTTCACGCCATCCCCTCTGTTAAACACCAAAACCAAACCAAAACAAGCCAAACCAAGCCTGCTCTTGAAAAAAAGGAAGTGTTTTTTTAGAGATGATTTTCTTAAAGATAAAGGGGACTCAGAAGATGATTGTATGGGAGAAAGCCCATCAGAGATAGAAGCAAGACCATTGTTTTCCTCAAGAAAAAGAGGTTTTCTTGTGGTTGTAGACTCCATTTATTTATTATTTTTATTTTTGACCAGATTTTTAAGATATCTCTCTTCAAAAATGTTGGTTGACAAAGGACCAAAAGTTTAGAAGATTAATGAGAAAGTAGACGTACATGTAGCACGTAACGGACTTGAGAATTGCAACTCAAGTCCTTCTTCTCTTTTAAATTACTACTCAAGTCCTTCTTGTTTCAATATTAGCCCTTATACTCTTGAAATTTGTGAACAAGGAAAAGACATTTTTTGTGAGTAATATAGGAAAAGTAAATATGGCCAAGGAAAATAATAAACGGAGAGATGCTTGGATTTTTGACAGTGGGGCCACATATACAATGATATATGACCCTGCAGATATCAAAAAGGCATCAGAAAAGCAAAAAAGTAATATCGAGACCGCTAGTGGAGAAATTATTCTGGTAAAAGAGGGAGGGATTATAGACATTTCACCAACCTTGAAGCTATCTAATTGTCTTTATATCCCCTCCTTGTCGCACAAACTTTTATCCATTAGCCACATGACGAAAGAATTAAATTGCTTTGTTCTAATGCATCCTACTTTTTGCATTGTACAGGATATCAGGACGGGAACGATTATTGGACGTGGCACTGAAAGCCAAGGGTTGTACTATGTGGATGAAGTGACTCCTGAAGGGATTGTGATGTTGGCTCATGGAAGTATTGATAGAGAGGCATGGTTGTGGCATAGAAGACTGGGGCACCCATCCGCTGGTTACTCACATCTTTTATTTCCAAAATTATTTCCTTCAAATAGTTCATTAACTTGTGAGACTTGTATTTTGGCCAAAAGTCACCGGCATTCTTATAAACTAAACTAGTTTTATACCCGTCCGGTGGACGGGTTGTACAATAAAATTATACAAAAACTTATAAACGTTATAGTTCTTTCTTTTGGTTCACCACCTTGACAATTTAAAACACTATGACAATAGAGGACATACATAAATAACCCAAATTGACCCGTTTATAAGTAAACGGGTCAAACTTTGCAACTATGCACATAGTGTGTCATAAATTATTGAATTAATATTTAATACCCATCAATCTAGGCTTTATATAAATGACCTGATCCTTGAAGATGCATCATCACTTATCCCATCTATACTCTCATCCACAATCTGTAGGATGAAAAAGATAATTAGAAGTCTAGTAAAGCACTAATTTAATATGGTTCTCTACGAGCTTCACATGCTCATGAAAATTTTTATTATCGATTTACCTTTGTGAGTCAAAGCCAATTAGCCAAAAAACCATATCTTGTTTAGAATTGCCGAATCTTTCAATGTATAATATTTCTTTTACATCATCACAAGAAGAATGATGGGTTGTAGCTTGGGTCGCTTCAATTAATTTTGTATGGACTTAGGTCGCTTCTTCGGCTTCCAATACTTGTCAGCATCCAAAAAATAGAAACATCATACTGAACAAATATTCTTTCATAACAACTCTGTTATGATGCACATGGAAAGTTTAGAGTATAGCTTTACCAATGCAAATAATTAGTAATAATAATCAATTTAATCTTTCTACTTGATATGCAAAGTACAACACACTTTGTTAGGAATTTTGATGCAATAGAAGCTATCTGGTTGACCACTTCAAAACATGTTATTGGACCTGCATATTTTTCTCAATCCAAGATATTTTGGCTGACTACTTCAATAATCTGTTGTGAACTAAAAGCAAAAAACTTATGAATCTTTTAATTATTAAGAAAATATAGGAGCTTATCCGGAAACAATTAACCTACAAAAGAGTAACGACAAAAGAAACAAAATGAAGCAATGAAAACACTAAATAATGAATAACAAATAACAAATACTTATATCTATCATTTGAATACCAAACACCCCTTGATTACATCAAATCTAGTTCAGAAAGCATCACAATAGATCTGATAAACCAAAATCTAGGACAATGAAGTTTATGAAACTTTAAAGAACATAAATTGTGAAAGGAAACTATCCAGTCTAGCTTGTACCACGTGAACTGCAGATCTCGAGATGATCGGCGTCAAATGCTTAACCAATCGGCATATTCAACACAATAAAACCTAAATTTATGAACAGATGAAGAGATTTATAAGTAAGAAACAAAATATTAAAGGAAGAATATATTCACAGTATTGTAGATTTAGAACATAAAATGAAAAGAAAAAATTTAAATTATCCATCTATAATGAAGTCAAAACACTATTTTTTCTCAAATTTGGAAGAAATCAAAGAACTAAACACCTAAGAAACAAAAACATATCAAGATCATGTAGATTATGGACGCAGATAACCAGAAATCATCAGCATAGTAGATCGGCAATAAGAGGCGATGACAATATTTGGAGCAGATTTAGGTTTTTTTTTTTTTTTTTTTTTGAGAAAATGATATCAGTGAAATAAGATGTAATATGTATTGTGGGTTAACAAATGGGTGGGTTATTATGAAATAGTTATATTGTGGGTTAACAACTTGTTCGATTTTATAGGAAATAAGCAAAAAAAAGTGGATCCAAAGAATGAGCGGGAAAACAACACAAGGATGGCTTCAGAAGGTGCCAAGTGTCCCTCATCTACTTTCATTTATATATTATATAGTAGATAATACCAAGGTTGATAATCCATTTTCAATAGTTCATTCTGATGTGTGGGGTCCATCAAAATACGTTGGAGGACAAAACTTTCGGTATTTTGTTATTTTTATCGACGATTGCACCCGCATGACTTGGATATACTTTTTAAAAAACAAATCTGAAGTTTTTGAGAAATTTACCATCTTTCATGCCATGGTTGAAACACAATTTCAAAAGCCTATCCAAATCCTTTGATTTGATAATGGAGGAGAGTTTGTTAATGACTCCATGAAACAGTTTTGTCAATCAAATGGAATAATCCACCAAACCTCATGCTCTCACACTCTTGAACAAAATGGTGTAGCTGAGCAAAAAAACCGTATTCTATTAGAAATCACTCGTGCCTTATTGATTGAATCGCACGTCCCTATATCATTCTGGCCAGAAGCCCTTGCTACAACTACTTATCTTATTAACCGTCTTCCAACTAAAATCCTCCAACTTCAAACCCCAATAGATACCTTAGTTGAATTCACTAAGGTTCCTCCTTCACTTACTCTTGAACCTCGGGTGTTTGGGTGTTCTGTCTTTGTTCATTTACCCAAAATTGATCGAAACAAACTTGGTCCATGCGCAGAAAAGTGTGTTTTTGTGGGATATGGAAGAGATAAAAAGGGGTATAGATATTATAGTTTGAAAAGGCGTCACATGTACACGACAATGGACTGTAATTGGCTTGAGACGGAGTTCTTCTATAACTCACAACTTAGTGGTCAAGGGGAGGATTATAATGACACTTTAAGTTTGTTGAATTGGAAGAAAATTCCTAAAGTATCCAAAACGAGTCACTCACATCTTCACAGCCTACGGAGCCATCGATCAGTGTCACAAACCAAGGTCCCCCAACCTGGTACCGAGGTAAGTCATTCTCCTCTAGATTTGGATAACGAGCAAGATAATCACCCTGTTAATATACTTTGTACTTCTAATGATCACCATGAAACAGTTACAGATCAGTGTGAATAGGTAATAGAAACAGATCAGTGTGAACAGGTAATAGAAACATATAAGTGCGAACAGGTAGCAGAAGAAGTAGAACCAGTTCAAGAGACTACTACTGAAAGTTATGTCTTACCTCCAAGGGAAAATCGGGGAGTTCCTCCCAAACGGTATTCACCGGAGAAAGAGACACGACGGTCAAGGTACCCTATGGCAAACATAGCTAAGGGAAACCTGTCTAAGGAAGCCAAGGTCTTTGACTCCTCACTATATTCCGAACAAGCCCCAGTCACCGTAGAACAAGCATTATCCTCTAAAGCTTGGAAGGAAGCAATGGAAGCTGAGATGAAAGACTTAATGAAAAATAACACATGGGAGAAAAGCAAAATGCCAACGGGAAAAAACCGGTAGGGTGTCGATGGGTATTTTCTATCAAGCGAAAACCTGATGGCACTATTAGGATAGAGGTTCTGAGATCAAAACAAGGAATCTTCATCTGTCATAAAAAGTGCATCCTTGATTTGTTAGTTGAGACTGGAATGATCGATTGCAAACCAGTTGACACCCCGATGATTGCTAACCATGGAGGAAGGTGCAAAGTTAGTAGATAAAGAAAGATATCAACGAATGGTGGGGAAACTAATATATCTGTCTCATACCAGACCCGATATAGCTTATGTAGTAGGAGTGGTGAGTAAATTCATGCATCAACCTCAGGAAAGTCACATGGAAGCAGTATGTAGAATCATTAGGTATCTTAAAGGAACAACTGATCATGGCATTGTGTTTAAGCCAAATGGTCATCTAGAAATTCAAGGGTACACAAATGCAGACTGGGCCGGAGACAAAGACAACAAGAGATCTACATCCGGATACTTCACTATGGTAGGTGGAAACCTTGTTACATGGAGGAGTAAAAAGCAAAAAGTGGTTGCCCTCTCCAGCACCGAAGCCGAATTCCGAGGTATAGCTCGAGAGTTAACAGAATTGTTGTAGTTACAAAAACTCCTGACTGAAATTGGTTTCCCCCCTAACAAACAAGGCTTATGTGTGACAATAAAGCCGCAATTCGAATCTCAGAGAACCCGGTTCAACATGATCGTACAAAACACATTGAAGTGGACAGACACTTTATTAAAGAAAAAAATCAAGACTAGGATAATAGAGCTTCTGTTCGCCCGTTCTGAAGATCAACTTGCAGACATATTAACAAAAGCTGTCACCGGGAGTGCGTTCAGTAAATGTTTAGGTAAGTTGGGTATTGGAAATCCCACTACTCAACTTGACGGGGAGTGTTAGATTAAAAAAACTATTATAATTGCAAATGATGAGTCAAAGTCAACATTCTTCTCCATGTTTCAAGCCATTCTCTTTGGTCAAGACTTCATGTCCTCCTCCACATTTCAAGCCAATAATAGTTGTTGAATTCCTTTTATTATTCTATGTAAATGCATATAAATTGGGGACTTTGTTTTATCTGTAAAATCATCCAAAAAGTAATAGAAAAATTTCTCTCTAATTATGAAAAACTATCAGAATCATCGATGTGTTTGACTAATGAAGTAATGATATCCAAACTTTAGTGCTAATGGTTGTCTAACTTGAGGGAAATCACGGTGTTATGAGAAGATCCAAATTCAACTGCTCTTAAAAAACGTTTTATTTCTCTACGGTTCATAGAAATGTATAAAAATAGTACTTATCAATTGTTTAAGCTAAAAATGTCGGATACGATATTTATTCAAAGAAATAATTGCTATTAGCTAATTCATGACTCATGGGTTTGTTTTGTTATTCAAACTAATATTAATATGCTACTTACCTATTTTAATGCTACCTAAAGCAAAGTAAGTATTATTAGGGTGGGCGGGGTGGTCAGTGATGACCATAATGGTCACGAACACTGCCCCGCGTAGAAGATCACGCTCACGATGCAATCAGAATGTGAAGGTCATCATAGCCAAAGGAATGCTTGGTAATGGTCTGATGACCGTTAGCTAGCCGTTTAAAAAAAAGTTTTTTTTTTAATAATCAAACCCTCTATATAACCTCATTTTTTCAACCAAAATTAATAGCACAACAATCAAACAATATCTCCAACAATTAAACAAACCTCAATCAAAAGAAATTCAATCTAAAAAAATGGAAGGATCGAGCAAGAAACAATCGGCTACGAAGCGAAAGTTTAAACCAAAGGTTCGGTCTAATTTAGGAGAACCGGCTATGTTTCGTCAAGACGCACCACCAACCCCACAACCTACACACCAAGCGTCTCAAACCCAACATATGCCAACTCCACCCTTTCAAAACCAATGTTTTCAAAACCTTATGTATAAAACCTAACAGTATTCGCTTCCGAACCAATATTCACTACACTATTCCCAACCCAACATGCCAACCTAAATCGCATCCGGGTTGTTCCAAGTAGCTCCCGATCCGATTGATGAGCCAATGTTGACTGATTTGGGATTCGCAAACCATACCAAAATACTCCGTATCGTAACCCAGTTCTGAGCATAGATTCGGATGGAGATGAAGAGGAAGAGGAAGAAGAGGAGATAGAAGTGTTGCCCCCACCACGGGCACGGCGTGGGAAAAATAAAACGTCCAATGTGAAAATACCTTGGACGCAAGAAGAATAGGTGGCTTTGGTAAAGTCGTTTTTACATATTTCAGAGGACAAACACGTCGGAAATCAACAACCAAGAGACACGTTTTGGAATCGAGTCATGGCCCACTATTCGCAACTTACCGGTGGAACCGAACGTCGCATGGATCAAATAACCGGTAAATGGACTGACTTAAATAAAAAAAAATGAGCCAAATCTATGGCCTCTACGTTATATAGGTATATAATTTTTTTTTTAAATTGTTAACTTTATATTTTATTTTAAATTGGTAAAACTTTATATTTTTGTTATAAATTGTTAACTTTATATCTTTTTAAAATAGAAACGTCTTTGGCTAAGTGGATCGAGTGATGTGGAAATCATACGTGCGGCCCTTGGCGACTATCGGTCACTCTACATAAAGACCGGCTTTGGATCATTGGATGCTTGGAAAGTTGCAAGAGTGCATTCCAAGTGGGTTCCCGTTGACATCCCGGGGCTGACCGAACATGGGCCAACGGGAACTCGTGGATGAAGAGGAAGGGGAAGGGGTGGTCGTTCTCAAAAGCGATCTAAAACATCTGATTCGGGAAATTTTACACCATCAACTGATGGGTTGTCAAGCAATATTCCCGATATCGATTTGAATGACGAATTTCCCATCCCTACCGACGATACAACACCGGAGAAAGTCGCGGCTCGAAGGAAAAGCCAAGAGTCGTCAAGTGGCAAAGGGAAAGCGGTTTTGGTGGATGAGATAGCCGAATACAAGTCGACAAAGATGGTGGAAATGGAGGAGAATTGAGAACGGCGCAAGTTATTGGCGGACTTGAAAATAAAAAGAGAAAATACTTTCATGAAACATTTGTCCGAAGTTGAAAAAAATAGGTTTTAAGGTTTTGAAAGAGAACCGCGAAGACGCCGAAGAACCATACAGGTTGATTCTCATCGAACAAAAACGTGAAATTTGTCACAAGTGGGGTTGGGTCGTTAAGTTTTAGTTTTTTTTTTTTTATGTTTTTTTATTTTTTGTATTTTTATGTTTTTTTCATTTTTTTAGTTAGTGTAACTTTTTAATTTTATTTAATGTAATGTTTTTATTTTTATTTTAAAAAAATTGAGTGTGATACCATCATTCCACTCCATGTGGTTAGTGATGAATGTGATGGGGTGTGATGAAAATGAGATGGTAAAATGGTATTGGGTGTGATAGTGTGATGGTGTGATTCTATCACCCACCACCCCATCCACCCTTAGTGAAAAAAAGTAGTTTATTTAATTAAAGAGAGAGTACGTGTTTTTTCGAAGAAAGAGTTTCATTAAAACAAACCAAGGAGGAAGCTATTCCCAAGACAGGAAAAGCAAGCCTCTATACAAGGATTACATCAAATTCAATTTACACCAATTCTATCAATCTACCAACCCCTGTTTACATCTATTTCTAAACCAAAGAAAGCCCAAAGACTTGACATCAGAAACTATATCCGTAACCTTACTACACTTATTATCGCTAGGTAGCAAACACTCACCAAGCCATCAATTTCGGGGAAAACCCGATCCTTTACCCACCCGAGGGCACGGACGATAAAGAACCGTAAAACCCGGTGGATCTAGAATTGAACTCATGACCAATGGCCAAGAGTCTTCCATCATTTTCCCATGGCAACTGCGCTATAAGCTCGTGGTCATGTACGTAACTATTGCATCCTGAGATGCAATAGCTCGGGTGATCTCTATCCTTTGATAGCTCCTTTTCACAAAACCACCTCTCAACCTACTGCTCTTGTTGTCACTACTCAAGACCTTTGGCATCAACGACTTGGGCACTCGGGCGACAACTTATTACAGTCTTTGAAATTGTCTTCGTCTATTTCATTTAATAAAAATAAGTCTTTGCTTTGTGAACCATGTGTTTTTGGGAAAAAGTGTTAGATTTCCTTTTAATGCTTCTTGTAATGCTACACATTTACCTTTTGATATTGTTCATAGTGATTTGTGGACTTCCCCGGGTCTAAGCACCGGCGGTCACCATTACTACATCTTGAAAACAAATCTAATGTCTTCTCTACCTTCACCCAGTTTAACAACCATATAAACACCCAATAATACACAAACGCTTCTTTCTGGTCGCTTTGTAGACAACAGGGCATGCACTTCCGTTTCTCTTGTCCCTACACCTCACCCCAAAATGGCAAAGCCGAACGGATGATTCATACAATCATAACATGTTTCGCATCTTACTTGCCCAATCATCTTTACCCCCCACCTTTTGGCATCACGCCCTCGAAACCGCAACTTACCTTCTTAACATCTTACCAAACAAACACCACAAATTTCAATCTCCCACTACCCGCCTATATAATTGTGATCCCACATACGATACCTCCGTGTGTTCGGGTGCCTGTGTTACCCACTCCTTCCCTCCACTTCAATTCATAAACTTGCTAACCGCTCCAAACCCATGGTTTTCCTAGGCTATCCACCAAACCATCAGGGCTACAAATGCCTCGATCTCACCTCCAACTCAATCTTTATTTCTCGACACGTCCAGTTCGAGAAAACCATTTTTCCATACGCCACCACCTCACCACCTAAACCACAAGCCTATGACTTCCTTAACCCACCACTTAACCCACTCCTTTGGCCCGATATTTACCACCCAGAGCCGTCCACTAAATTGACCCAATCCTATAACCCGGTCCACTACTATCCTAATCCGGACTACCCCACCTCTATCCACCCAAATCAGACCCAACCCCCACCTGACCAGGTCGCCTCTCCCCTGCCCTCGGCTCAATCCAGCGACCCCAACCCCACTCCGGTCCAACCCATCACATACTCCCGCTGACCTCATACCCAAACTACACAGACCACCCAACCGAACCACCCCTGTGCCTCTTCGGCACCTGACCCAAACCCACCCTTTTGCCTATACCGTCACCACCACCCCCTCCACCACCCCACCCCCCGTCCGTACCATGCGCACACGTGCCATGGACGGCATCTCTAAACAAAAACAACCTTTCAACCTCTACACAACCTCCATCACTCGTATACCTAAATCACCTCAAAACGCCTTGTCCGGACAGGTTTAATGCCATGTCTAACGAATTTAGTGCACTAATTAAAAATGAGACTTGGGATTTGGTCCCTCGTCAGCCTGATATGAATATTATTTGTTGTATGTGTGTGACACCCGACATATTCAGGTTAATACGTTTCATACTTTACATAATACATTTCATACTTTACATAATACGTTTCATACTTTACATACATACGTTTCATATTTTACATACATACGTTTCATACTTTGCATACATACGAGTCCACCTCAACGAAAACATTGAAAACAACTACTTAATATCATACTTGACTGGGTCGGTTGAGTCGTATCGATGATTCGGGAATCATCGGGAGTCGTTACAATGGTCCGAGGGACCATTGGGTGTCGGTCCATAACCATGTGTACAAGGATCGGTGATTCGTGGAATCGCCGGGTTTAACGCACACACGAAAATCTCGAGTCCCGGGAATTGGTGAACGGATGGGAACGTGTTAGTTATCGTGCATTACATACTTATAATCATTATGTGACTTGCCGGTATGTGAATACGTGTTTATATGTGTTAAAACAGTGATTTCGCGTAATTGCATGACATTATAGGTGATTACGCGTAATCACCAATAGTATAGGCAATTAGAATCCTAATCACGTGTACTGTTCACGTGATTAGGGCCTAATCGCTAGAACAAGTAGCGAATAGAGGGGACTTTGGGGCGATTATGTAACATTCGCAAATTTCTAATAAATTTGGAATAACATTTAGGGAAAAAATTGTAATACCCGAATTTTAATTTGGTAAAATAGTTAAATTGTTTTAAGTGTCAAAACTAATAACTAATTTTGCTACATTGAAAATTGAATGCATAACTAAAACGTAAAGCTCAAACCAATTTAAAAAAAAAAAAACTAAATAGAAAGTTGTTAAGTTTTGATGTTAAATGGATTTTTTTTATAAACTCAACGGTTTATGAAACAAACAAAGTCAACATGCCAACCTTATGTATTATTTTCCTACACTACTCAAATCGGGTTCAACATGTTTAAGTTTTTATTAGTAATAATTATGAACATTTATATATTGAAACAACATTTTTTTTATTGATACTTATGTTTGTTTGAAATTGTTTTTATGTCACCATAAATTCCATTTATTAACCTTGATCATTTGAAATATATATATAGACACACATGGGGGCATTATATTGGAAAAAAAATCATTTGTTCACTATATTCCTGTCGCGGATTTCACCAATTTCTATTTGCATCTATAATTCTTCTTTGAGTTCCCAAATTTCTGAACAAGATTAGTAGTTATCCTACGCGTTTAAGGTCCAAGCATAATCCATTAGTTCTTGTTTTCTGACGAATTTGGAAGCTTAATCTTGGGTTCTATTTCGGTTTTATTTCTACAAATTGGATTAGCTGCGTTGTGAGTTTTTCCGATTATTTTTGCATGATACATTATTCATATTTATAGATCCATAGCCCTCTATTTAGTTTGTTAATTATAGTGTCTAAGGGTTTCAATTGGATAATCTATGGTTTAGGGTGTTCTAGTTATTTGGGGATTTTGATTTAAAAGTTTATAGAACTTTATAAATTCATAACTCACTCATTTCTTATACAAAAATTATGAAACTTGGTAGACTTGCTCCTATAACTAATTAGAAGTTTTAGAAATTATTTCGGAATTTATTGAGGCTGTTTAGTATTTTTAATTATTTTTATGATGCTTTAATCATGTTTAATTCATATAAAATCGTATTAAATGTATTTTAACACAAAAATTGGTAGAAACATATTTCATTATGTTAGAATAATTTTCATGTCATTTTTCCTCTATTTTGATACGGTTATATGTGTAATCTCATTTTATTTGTTAAATTAGTTTTAAAACAAATAATATTCATGTTAAATAGGTTTTTGTCACAAAAACTCTATAAAATTTATTGTGAGCCTTTTTAATTAAGAGGTTGTTTGGGATTGAGTTTCAAAACAACTTATTTACTTATTGGCTTTTTCAAAAAGCCAATAAGTCAATAAGCTGTTTGTGTAACCCAAAAGCACTTTCTGTTTTGACTTTTGGCTTTTGGCTTTTAAGGGTGGAAAAGCTGTTTTTGAAAAGTTAGAAATCCTGGCTTTTGGTTTTTGGCTTTTGACTTTTGGAAAAAAATTACAAATTTACCACTCATACAACCAATATTCACAATAAGTTAAGCAAAACACTTAAAAAAACAACAATTTATTGACTTTTTGACGTTTCTCATCTCAAAAGCTAATCCAAACACTTTTTTTAAAACTCCTTTTCAAAAAGTCATAAGCCAATAAGCATTTTTGACCAAAAGCACTTTTGCATCTCCAAACTCAATCCCAAACACCCTCTAAGTAGATTGAGTTCTCATAGAAACTTTTACCTTTAAGAGTGTTTTGTGTTTTATTTTGATTTTATGTGGTTTTAATGATATTTAAATCATATAAAATTGAAATTTAATTATTTTAATATGAAAATTTGTCATAAATTATTTCTAATCATTAAGAACTGAAATAAAAATTATTGGCTCAGAAAACATTTATTTGTATTGATTTTCCTATTTTTAATCATTTAAACATGATTTAATACCATTAAATCAGTTTTAAATATAAATAAGTTTATAAAATTATGGGAAAATTATTTTCATTACTTTACATCAGAAAGTATCCATTTTCTATGAAAATAGTATTTTTGGATTGTGTCTTGTATTATTAGTCTTATTATGTTTAATTAGGCATAATAAAACATTTATTTATTCGTACAATTTAAACATCTATTTTATAAATAATTTTTTTATAAAATAGAAATACTCTTATGGTTGAATGTCTTTATTAGCATTTGTTGGATCGATGTGTAACTCCTAGCCAATTATTTCAATATTTATGATTACTGTTTACAATAATTAATTTAAGTAATTAACTAAATTATTTTGTCTTAATTAGTCAAAACATATGTTTACCTAAATATTCAATTGGGAATAATTATATTACCTAAACAGCATTTACAAACCTTTATATATTATTTTTGACGTACAACTTTTACATTAACGCGATTTATCATAAAAACTTTAATTCCCCAAATCGACTTAGCAAACCCTAATGCCTTAGACCCTAGATACTTTAGACTCTTAGACATTTCCTTATTAGTATTCTTATACATTATAGGTTGAATTCTTCGGAATTCCCATTACTTAGCTCACGACCGCTTAAGTGGATTTTGATCGCTTTCGCAAACTGTGAGTATATCTTTCCCCTTTTTACCGTTTTACATTTTGGGGTGACTCATGTACTTACAATCAAGTTTCTATTTCTTTTACTAAATGCAATTCTCATGTGTGTTTGCTTTATGTTAATTTGTGTGTCTATGACTTGTCAAAATCATTAACCTTTGAGGGCCTGGCATTTCAATGAATAGTACTATGGTATATACCCTTGTGACTCTGTTGAGAGTCCTTGTCATTGCTATGTATTACATTACTACTAGCGCATACTATATATATCTGCTTTTCTTTACATAGGGTTGATTTTGAACGGATATTACTTATTACATAATTGCAAATGGTACCGCACATGAATTGCTAAACACTTTTTCTACTATATTTATTCAAACAGGGTATGCTCACCAATACAATTTTTGTATTGACCAAATGATTTTGTACATGTTTCAGGTTGTTTTGAGATGCATCCTTTAAGCTTTCGGATTTATATTTAGATTTTGATTCATTGTATTGCAATTAAGTTGACAGTTAGTACCATTGTATTTCACTTCAATGTAATAAATTATTTAATCAATGTATTCAAATTTACACTTTAGTCCATGAGCTATTGAACAATCGTCACTACGTGACACCTCGATGTTTCCGCCATCGGTTGGGGTGTTATAGATTAGGAGGCTATTCGCTAGTTCCTACTAGCGATTAGCAGTCCTACTCGCCTGTACAATCTCGTACTCGCCTGAACTGCAGGTGAGGACTAAAAACGCCTATAAATACCACCCTTATGTTTCAAAACATCATTTGTGAAACCCTAATACATCCCAAAGCCACCCCACACCTTATCCAACCTCTGCAACACGTTTTTGAGCAAGAAATCATATTTCCAAGGCTTACACCCTATTATCTCACGATTTCAAGGTGTGTTCTTCATCCCAAACCTTTATAATGATATTGTTTTGATCCCTAAAGGTCCAGACCTGATTTATAAACATTTGTGTCTTTGAAAACTTATTAAAATCGGTTTCAAAACAAACCCAAACCTCTATACTTGTTATATGTGATGTATTCATGCAAGATAGGATTTTTATTGTTTAAACATGATTGTTCTTGTATTATTATTGTGTTTCTGATCTAAATGAGGTAATATGATGTTAACCTAGGAGTTTGAAGGTTCATAGATGTGTAATATTGATATTAGGCGTTTTGACCCGTTTGGGTGATTATGGTGGATTGATGATGATATGTTGTGTTTTGTTGATTGTTTGAGGTTAGGGTTTACTCTAGGATGATGCTAGAACAGTAGGATAATGTCGGATAACGTCGTTACGTGATGAAATCTGAGTATTTGCTATTTAGGGTAAGTTTTACATGTTGATGTGATGCTTACATGCAAGTTATGCTATTTTGGGAAACCGCATGCATTCGGGACGGCTAGGGTGATGATAAATTAGGGGTTTTTGCTTGAAATAGTTGGGTTAATGTTTTGGGTTGGGTATTGGGTGTTTACACATGTTTCAGATCTGATTTGGAGGGTTAAACGCGCAAAAAGGACGGAACAGTGCAGTACTAGCGAATAGGAGCCCTATTCGCCACTTTACTAGCGAATAGGAGCCCTATTCCCCACTTTACTAGCGAATAGGAGTCCTATTCCCCACTTTACTAGCGAAAAGGAGTCCTATTCCCCACTTTACTAGTGATTACAATCCTATTCCCCACTTTACTAGTGATTACAATCCTATTCCCCATTTTTACTAGTGATTACAATTCTATTCACTAGTTTGACTCTCCTAATCACCAGTTGACTTTTCCTAATCACATGTTTGATTCCTAATCGCGTGTAATGCTGCCATATGTATATTTTAACATCCCGAAACATGAATTGACACCTAGGAACATGTTAGGAACCCCGTAACATGTCTAATGACTTAGTAACACGTGTTCGGACTTGTTTATGCGTTAATTGGGCATTATGCTAGATAGGGTGAATGTTTGCGCATGCTAAGTGTTTAATTGCATAAGTTGCATGATATCTTGTATGTGGCTAACACGTGGGATGTCGGGTCTTGTCTGGTGTGGTCGGTTAAACGTTTAAACATCATTTCATATGTACACGGTTATGGTCTGGACTGCTAGGGACTAATCAACCTACGGGTTGTTAGTCTAACACCTTATACGCTCGTCATGATAGGTCACCGGTATTTGGTGCCGTCTATTGAGCAGGTTTACTTATCTTAGTGTGAGGAACAACATCAGGTGAATTTCACGGCCCCACTTTACGTTTTACATTTCGGGGGAGACACACGCTCATACATATTTCATAAATTATCATGTTATACTAGTGTTAATTCATTTACATACTATACGATACGTAAAGTCCCGGGGAAACCATGAATGTGCGGGGCACAACGGGGAAATGTGGATAGATCTATTGGGACTGACAGACCCCACCCGTCGGCTGGGAGCCGGGCGGGTGCATATTGTCTCGGTCATAACGCTACCCGGGGAATGGTAGTGCATAATCGTTTCGGGCAAAAATCATATATCGTTGTCTGTAATGGTTTCCGGTCGTAGTAGTATTACTCATGCGTCTAGCTAACGCTATCATTTCTAACATAGTGATAACATGATGGCTTTTATTACTTAAACGTTTAACATAAAACCTGTGAACTCACCGGCATTATTTGCTGACGTTTTTAGCATGTTTGTCTTAGGTCGTTGAGGTAGCAGCTTATCATAGGCGCACGGAGTCTCAAGGCGTCTAGGATTCATATGCATCTTACTTAGCTTTTCAGACTTACATACTTTTGCATTTTGGATTGCAATAAAGTTTTACGCTTCCGCAGCGATGGATTATTTATGAAAACTTGTTGATTTGTTTGTGTCATTTTTACGTATCATATAGTGTCGTTTATTGTGACCGTTGACTTAGATCCTGGTTTGTAACGCGCCTCGCGGTAAAACCCTGCACGTGGAATTTGAGGGTGTGACAATGTGATTGTTTAAACATAAGCTTAAGTCTGACGGCTCTCTAGAACGATACAAGGCACGTTTGGTCTGTGATGGCCGAAGTCAGCAGGTTGGCATAGATTGTGGTGTCACTTTCAGTCCGGTTGTTAAACCGGCTACCATACGCTTGGTTCTCACCTTGGCTCTCTCTCAGTCATGGTCAATTCACCAGTTGGATGTCACTAACGCATTCCTTCATGGAAACTTGGCAAAGACTGTTTACACAAATTCATGCAAGAATATACTAAGGACATCATACACCGGGCCGCTATAGATTCATGCAAACCCGTTGCTACTCTTGTTGACACAAATTCCAAATTGGGAGCCACTTCTGCGCCTCCTTTTAGTGACCCAACTTCTTATCGCAGTTTGGCAGGTGCTCTTCAGTACCTCACTTTCACCCATCCTAATACCTCCTATGTCGTTCAGCAAATTTGTATGCAGATGCATTCCCCTACAGAGGCTCACTGGAATGCTCTCAAACGCATCATTCGGTATCTTCAGGGAACACTAGATTACGGCTTGCATCTAAGTTCGGCTCCTAATCTGAATCTAATAGCCTACAATGATGTTGATTGGGCTGGATGCCCGGATACCAGACGATCCACGTCTGGTTACTGTGTCTATCTTGGAGACAATCTTCTTTCTTGGTCCTCTAAACGACAACCCATTGTCTCTCGCTCGAGTGCTGAAGCTGAATACCGAGGAGTTGCTAAGATTTGTTGGATTTGCAATCTTCTGCTAGAACTCAACCGTCAACTGTCTCGTGCCACCTTGGTCTACTGCGATAATCTCAGCGCCATCTATTTGTCCGGTAACCCAGTTCAACATCAACGTACTAAACACATTGAGCTAGACATCCACTTCGTTCATGAGCAGGTACAACGGGGGTGCGTTCAAGTCTTACACGTACCCTCTCAGTTCCAGATTGCTGACATTTTCACTAAAGGCCTCCCTCGCGTCCTCTTTGATGACTTTCGAACCAGCCTCAACATTCGTCCACCGAACGTCAAGACCGCGGGGGTGTAATAGCGTATATAATTGTAATCATTGTATAGCGTTAATTTAGGAATTGATTTAGCCTTACAGTATTCGCTTTCCATATAAACGTTGTGTCTTGTATTATATATTGAGGAGGAATACACGAAAGAAATCATTCAAAAAAATACCAATCACTTATAAGTTTAATCTCAATCAATCATTTGTTAAGTTTTAAGTGTTAGTTGTCACAATCAAACAAAACATGTAATATTGATCACATGTTTTTCGTGGATACCATACCTGACTTACTAGCTACCTACGTTAATTAGTTTTTAATAAGAACTTTTGAACTTATAAACGAAATAAAATTCAAGACAAACTATTTGTTATAAGTTCCGCTAAATATTTCTAGTAGCTTATTATGCAAATTTATCTTCATCCTACAAGCTCTTTTGGTATGTTTTAAATATTAAAAAATCTTACATGTTCATCTTGAAATTAAGCCTCTAGCTAAAACCCAACAAAGTTTAATTAATATGTTTACTGAAAGGTATAATGTGAGAATATTATGCTGCTGGTGAACTCCAAAGCCTTTTTTGCTCAACAAAGCTTCCTATCACAGCAGATTGATTATGGCGAAGAAGATGATTTGAAAAGATATTGTAACATGATACATGATTGAAACCATGCAATACTTTAACTCTTTTCTTGTCATGTGTATCAAAGATTACTTCCCCATCCTTAGATAACAAACCTTCTGCATACACCTTCAAATGCTTAATTTCGAAAGTCGAATTTAGAAGTTTTTGATCATTAGCAAGGATAACGGCACCTAAAATCTCGCCGATGAACATGTCCTGAAATGTAGGAAGCGTTTAACATGAAGTTTAGAGTTGGAAAAATAGACGGGTTGGATAACAGGTCAAAACATTGTTCAAATTCAAGGTGGTTTGAGTGTCATACCACATGTCGATACAAGTGATGTCTTCGATGTAAGTGATGAAGCCTTGTCAACAAACGTCGAGTGAACACAGCTTCGGGTGTTATGTTCTTTGCTTGCAACATTTTTATGATCTTTGGAAATGCGTGGACTTTACGTTGCGCGTGAAGAGGGATGAGTGTGATATTCAGTGATGAATCGAAGACGGTCTTTGCAGCCAAAGGGTCGAGAAACATGTTTAACTCTGCATACTTGTTTGAAGGGACATTCAACACATTCCCCTTTTCTTTGTTTTTCTTGTTGCTTATATGCCCTCCTAGTATAAATACTTCCTGTAATAACATATTACAACATCATTACATTGAAACTAATTACAATATATGTATGAAGATGAACGCGATTGTTCACGTACCTGAATGATTGAGCTAGCATTACTCTCCAAGAGTAAGATGTTCGCTAAATTTGTTAACGGCCCATTAGTCAAGATTGTAATTCTTGATCCATCATCGACCGATTTTAGTAAGGATCTCCAAACTTCTAGTGCTAATGGTTGTCTAAGTTTAGGGAAATCAGTGTCACGAGGCGCTCCAAATTCAACTGAGTTCTCGGCAGTATACCTGCAAGTAAACGAGCCAATGTATGAACTTATGTAACATTTGACCCTCGTACCAACCGGTATTTTGTCCATGAGGAGCTCACATATTTGTTTTTGTTGCCCAAGTGGAAATTTACCAAGGGGTCACATGTTATGGATTACTCTCACTTAAATACGCTTAACTGTGAAATTCACAATCAAGTTATCAGATTGCGTTGGTGATATTTAAGACGAGGCATTCTTTATGGCCCAATAACATATTCTTTTCACCTTTTAAAGGTATTTATATAACTTAAAATGTGTTTAAAAGTTCATTCTAGTGAATCTAAGCTTCAACTCCAAAATATTTCACAATGAAGGAAGAAGGATGAGAGTGTACCTTCTTGGGCTCCTTGGTAGATCACGGGCAAGCCCGTATAACGTATCGGAATCCAAACGGCCCCCACTTCCATGCGGTATAGCTCTTGAATACTTGCAATCGCCAACGGTTGGGCCATTATTCGAATACGATTGGTTCACCCCAAGCGAATCACCTAAGCCGACCATGATATCATCGCGACCCATCATATGTAACAAATCATATACCACATCTATTGTTGCTGCATTCGCCCAGCCAGTCCCGGTCACTAGTATCGCCTATAATAAATAAATAAATAATAAGTTGAAAATTGATATGGTTTCAGCCTTTCAGGCTAAATTATTGACAACTAGTTGTAAACTCTAAAGGTTGCAACATGTGCAATCATGTAAAACCAATATTTTAATTTTAAGGGGTCACACACACTTTTATGTTAATTCTACAATCATGTAAAGCCAATCTACTATAGTTATGAGGCCATCCGGTGTGGGGAGCAGCTTAGGCGCAACATGGTGTAGCCAGGGGCGGCAACACCGCCCCTTGGTCCATCATAATCAAGAACAACATTTGGTTGCCGTGCTAGCCATCCCTCCACCTCATCCATATACCATCTCTAACCCTTTCTATCCAATGATGAGGCCCATCATCATAGTGTGGCCCATCATACTGAAGATGCCCCCCCCCCCCCCCCCCCCCCCCCCACTGACACATTTGCCTACGTGGAGGCCCATCATCCCCCAACCACACCATTCAACCTGATAATAAATAGTTATTGTAATAGTAAATCAATTTTTTTATGAAAACAACTTAACATGTATATTTAAATAACGGTCTATGTATATTATTCAACCTGTTTGACCCGTTCAACACGTTTGAGACATTAAACTCGATAACTAAACGAGTCATATAGTAAAATCGAATGACAAAGAACGTGTTACCTTAAGATAAATTTCTTCGACGGGTACTTTGAGTAGATAAAAGAGCGCCAAAAAATCTCCCGCGCTCATATCCATATCAAATACGACAATCTTCCCAAGTTTTTTCCCTTTGAAATCCGGTTCGTGTAGAACTTCTTTGTAATAAGGGAATTCAGTTGTAAAATTGAACCTGCCTTTATGTTGAGGTCTATTTAGTACCTAAAAAATCATAGCAAAATTATGTTATATCAACTTATATCTAATGTAACTAAATAGTACATCACAATATTAGCTTCAAGCGTTTGATAATAAACATACATCAAGAAAGTTAACATAATATTCCCTATCCAAGGTGCTTGTTTTATCGCGATTTGGCTTTGCTCGTGTTGCTACACAAACGCGCACTGAATCTGGCCCGATGACTTCTTCAGTGTAACCATCCTTACATATCCCAGTAGCATTCTCACGGAGACAAAATGGATCTTGAACACCTATTTGAACATGACCACTATGGACTCCATTTTTTCGCAAGTTGAATTTGGGGATATTACGGTCATCAAAGAATGTATTCGAGCCATCCGATATCCCATAAGGTTTATTAGATGTAATCACAGTAATGTTCATGTACTCCATTTCCGCAAACTCATTTTCCTTGCATTCGTCACGTATGTTACGCATAGATGATGCTACAACGCCCGCCATAAACGAATCCCACATGAAATAACTCTGTGAATTAATATTAAGATTGTTAGATAAAATGTTACATTAATGAATAAAAATGTTAATTAAGTTATGTTACATATGTACCGTATAGAATTGATCATCAAACCAAGTATCGCGAGCTATTTTCAATGACTTAAAAACATATTGTGCCTCGTATGTATGTTGATCTTGCGCAAACGCGTTAAAGAACTCTTGCGTAATGGGAATCGTATTGGTGGCGTCTAGTGGAACAAGGGTGATTGGAATGCCCGAATGAATCACCTGAAAACATTATGAGTTAGATTTATAAAATTCGAGTATTTACTATTAGGCAAATTTTTGATAGTTGGGTTAGTTACCTGATATGCAGCAAAAGGGTCACAGAAGAAGTTAAATTCGGCATACGGATTACTTCTAAAGTTTGTAAACATATTACCGCGGTCGCCACACTGTTGAGGTTGGCAAGATGATGTTGCATTTTTTGGGACAACAGCCAGTTGGGTTCTTGGACCTCACACCACCACCCATTATGTAAATATGATTGATGTTTTTCTTTAAGTTTGGATTTGTCATAAGAAAAATGGCCAAATTTGTGTGTGCTCCTGTTATTAGTATGGTAACAGGGCCTTCAGATATCGTTTTGATCAATACTTGTTGCGCGGTTGGTTGTCGAAGAGGGGAGTATCTCCGGTTTCCCTAGCATGCATATTATGTTAGAAGAAAAGATATAAACTTGAATTATAAACTTATGTTAGTAGATTATTAAACATGTGTTAATATAGTTATTATAAGTTAGAAGTCATATTAGTAATCGGTTATGTATCACACCGATTCATTATTAGTTGTGTATAAGTATGATAATATTCTAGGGACACACCGGTTGATTATCACACCGGTTGAACATGTATAAATAGGGTCGATATGTACATAATATGATATAAGAAAGTTTATGTTCCTATAACTAACTTTCAAACATTTCCCTCACTCTTTTCCCTCCGAATAACCGTCTACTCTCAAACCCATTCAAGTGCATACCGATCCAAATTCTATCATATTAAAGATATGTTGGTTAGCCTAGATCGGTTTGGGTCAACTAGTTATGTGTACATTGGTTAATCTAATAGAACGAGATTCATACACAAATTCATTCATGTCTCAAAACTCTATTCTACCCTTCCTTATAACCTGACAATCCTTCAAAATATATTGGGCCATACTAATTCTTGAACTGGGCTCATTGTGGTGTTATTGACATTAGTTGGGTTGAAGTTCATAGTGTTCATAACAAACATTTTATTATTTGACGTTGGCAGCGGTGGGTCTAGACAAAAAAATTAAGGGTAACGGTCAAAAAATTTTTTTTTTATCATACTTTCTTACAATATAAACCAGGGCCGTCGTTGAAAATCATGGGCCTGGGGCGAGTAGAAAAATGGGCCCCTACCACCTCCCTCCTTCAATTTTCTTGTTAAAAAAAATCTGTAGGTTAAATTTTATGTAGTTTATATGATTTTAAAAAAGTGAGTAAATGAACCGGAATAGAACCGAAACCGTACCGAAACTGGGTAAACAAGCCCATTCATAGCCAACCAAATCGGGACGGAGCCGAATCAGTTTCAAACGGAAACGGGTTTGTGAAAAAAACCAATATGTTCACCTCTAAGTGGGAGTGGGTTGTGCGCTTTTAAGTGATGATTGGCATTAGGCTTATAAGTTATTAGGTGGACTTTTAATTGGTAATATGGTATTGGGCTAAGGGGCTGTTTGGTATCCTCTTAATGAGGCTCTTAACCATTCAGTGCTGAATGATTCAGCATTCAGCGCGTTTGTTTCCGCCTCTGAATGGAATGGTTAAGGCTGAATCATTAAGACTTGGGATGTTGCTGAATGATTAAGCACTGGATCATTAAGCACTGAACTAGGCTGAACCTTAATGAAACTCTCATATCAATATGGGACAAGAAAACTAACCATTAAAAGGTCCAACTTAATGATTCAGCACTTAACCATACAGACCTGTTAACCATTCAGACTTCTTAATGATTCAGCATTTAATCAACCAAACAGTCCCTAAGAGTAACATAACACAAATAACATTAAATATTTTTTTCCCAACTTTGTCAAAATAAAAGTTGAGGGGTAGTAGGTGCTGCTACCCCTCACTAGGGTTGAGCTACCTAACCCAGGACCAAACTAAAAAACTTATTCTGTTTTATTTTGTCTTAATTTTGGGGTATGTAAAGTTTTTTTTTTTTGGTTATGGGTTTCATACACCCTGTGACATCACATTTTAGGGATGTGACATCACATTCTGGGGTATGTGGCAGCTTTCTATTGGTGCTTGATGTGGGCCAAGGTGTATCATTTCTAATTAAGTGGTGTATGGTTCCAAAATTCCTTTTTTTTTTTGCAATTATTAGTTATTCTTTTAGAACTATGATTCGAATTTCAAAGTCTATTGTTCATCATGTTTTTTTTTTTACCAAAAAAGTTGTCTCAATTATGAATTAACTTTTAGTCAACAAAATCACCTTAAATTTTGTCCAACCAGAAACCATCCCAAAAGTCCAAAACCACTATTTATAAACCCACCAACCGATACTCGGTCATGGCCCAACCTATCTGACCCAGACCTACGGCCTACCCACCTTATATGGGTCCGGTATCGGTTTCGAATTTCCAAAAGTTTCAGGTTTGGGTTTAGTGTAGTCCGATTTTGACCCAGCACATGGCAAGTAACTAGTTTTTTTCAAGAGAACTTAAAAAAACTGACCATTTGTACAAATGAGTGAGAAATCATCCATTTTCAAAAAAAAATAATTTGAAATATGACACTTTAGCCAAATACTGTAACCACGTCTCTCAATTGATGACAATTTAAGGATGTCTAAACCAAAGTAAAATCACTACTTTGATACCCATTATTGTAGAAAATTTACTTGACACGCGTCCCCTCTAGCTTTGCCAGTGCTGCTAAATATATTATCCTTGTGCAATGCATAAGGAAACATGGATATACCTGTGGAAGAAAGCTTCTTCGCACGCCACAATTTGTATCGATGTCTAATCTTCCTCCACCTCCAACGGGAATAGCTTGTCTATATCTACAAGGTCCGGCGGTTCCACTTCCCTATTTACAAGTACACATCAAACTCATGTCACTTGTTATGTTCTAAACAAATATTGCAATAAGTATAACAATATTGACGTGTTGGTCATCTTGTATACACCTGGTCGATTATAGGAAGATAACCACCAACATTTGGTTGTATTGTACCATTTTCAAGTATTCCACCATCACCTCCAACACCAACATCAATATCATCTCGTCCCATCATGTAAAGAATATCATATATTTGGTTTGCTGCATGTCCAGCATTTGTCCATGAATTTGTGTTCACTGTAATTGCCTGCATCATGATGGTTACTATAAAAAAAGTAGGGGCGGCAATTATTGATACGACCCGAAAACCGACCCGAACCCGACACGAAAAAAAATAGATTTGGGTCAACTAACAAGACCCGTTTAAAAAAAATGGGTTGGGTTCGGGTCAACTAACACGACCCGTTTAAAAAAATGGGTCGGGTTCGGATTGACACACATATATAAAATGGGTTGACCCGTTAACCCGTTTAAGTATTTAGAAAAAAAATATATTATATTTTTGTTTTTCTTTTTCCATTTCTATGTACATGGTTAGTTATAATTGTGTTATTTTTGGCACACCGTATTATTTATTTGTCATACTTATATACTCACCATTAAACATTTTATTGATAACCCGCTTACAACCCAACAACCCGCTTATAACTCATGAACATTGTTGGTTTAATTGGTTTAATTAATAAGTCTCTATTTGGATATGCATGGAATAAGGATGTTCAAGTGGTCACGTATGATATTGCATGGCTAGAACTTGAATAAGCATTATGTTCTATTTTATTTAGTAGTTTAAAAGTAGAAGGAAAGGAAAGGAAGCGGAAAGAAAGGGGGACAATTTTGTGTTCCAGAGTTTCATTAAAGGAAAGAAGTGGAGGGAAGAGGAAGGAAAATTCCTTCAAATAACAATCCTTCCAAATTGGAAGGAAGCGGGAGGAAGAGAAAGTAAGAAAAATTTAAAGTAAATCATTTACCAATTTACCCTCTCATTTAACCTATAATAAAATCTTACAAGGGTATAATTGTAAAATATACGTTTCTTTTCTCTTCCTTTCAACTCGGGAACACATAAAATCTTTAGTTTCTTTTCTTTTCCCTTCAACTCGAGAACACGAAATAAAATTATATATTTTCCTTTATTTTCTCTCCTAATATCCCTTTCTCTTCTTTTCTTTTATTTAGTAAACTCGGGAACACAGAGTGTTTAGTAGCATGATGCATGAGTGAATAAAGGGTCAAAGGTTGACCGATTCACAAGGAAGTATCCGTTGGAAAGATGAATCAGTCATGCCTTTGTACCGGATCTTCAGTTAAAGTAGTATTTTAAGGCATTTTTTATGCATTCGTACGTTATTGTGTAAGGCAATTTATTGCCCATTAGTTTAGTCAATAAAGGTGTGCTTTTCATTTACTTTTCCTTTCACAACACATATGTTCATCTCTGTACATCTATTTTCTTTTGCATATTATTTTGACACCAAAAAAACGACATCCGCTTGACATCTTCCATCAACTCCACCGCTCTACGGCTCTTATTATTGAAAACTCGTGCATTTCTTTCATTCCATATCGACCACATTGATGTAAATACAATACCTTCAAGAACTAGATTGTATAATTTAGATTGGATCAAGTGGTGTAAATATCCTTTAGACGCGATGTAATCTGGTTTTTCGTCTTGTGGTCCTCGTTTTGAGGACCATTTGGCGTTTTCTTTGTTGGTGAATGAAATTTATCTTTCAAAAAAAAAAAAAAAAAAAAAAAGAATACTTAATCAAGAGTTTGCATTCTTTATTTTTTCGTGAGTTTGAGAGTAAGTTTAAGACTTGATATCCAACAAACATGTATTACTCATTTAAAAATATAGGTTAAACGGGTCGTCTTCGGGTTGATCCGGATTTTATGTGGGTTGGGTTAGGGTTGAAATATGTGACACGAATAATAATATGGGTCGGGTTCGGGTTGCACATTTCAACCCATCAACCCGCCAACCCGCAACCCATAAACCCGCCAACCCATCAACCCGACACGATTGACACCCCTAAAAAAAGGTTGGGTAAAGTCATCTAGCATATTCATGTTCATTCTTCCTTGTTACGATTAGAAAAACTATGTTGTTTCATGACAAATGATGATTGGGCACTTGACAGGGTCCAAGGATAACGAGCCCCTAAGGGCTCATCCCCTTAGACATGCCTGGCGCTAGCCCTCAGTCCCATGTATATAAGCACTATATCTTGGTTCTTGCTAGAGGTGCTACCCCTAGCACACCGCCAAAGCACACCGCCAAGGGAGCGGTGTCCACTAAAATGCTTTGATGGCACTTAAATTTTGAAAAAGACGGACACCACATACATTATATTCATTTAGAAATATGTTAGTCACATTTAGTTTATGGTAATAATTATAATAGAAAAAAAGTACGATTCGTGAGAAACAAATTAGTGCATATAATTAAACTAAGACAGTTAGTAATAGATCTCAATGTATAATTTTGTTAGGCGTGGTTTTTTGTTTTATATCTATTTAGCACCTTGCTAGTAGATACTCATGTACATATTTGGGTTTGGTAATAAAAGTCTTTTGCCTTTCAAAAAAAAAAAAAGCCCTGCGTGTTGCGGCGGGGGGGGGGGGGGGGGGGGGGGCGTAAAACCATGTCGAGTAGCACCAATACCACATCATCGCCAGAAACCATCAAAAAGCTCGTAAAAGTTAAACAAATAAAAAAGGAAGAAATAACACCGAATGAAAAGAAGGCGTAAAATCGTTGAACCACGCATGCTCGTTACGACGTGTTAATGTATGACTTTTAACAACTATGGTTAATGTGAAGTAACTAAGTCGGTCTAGGACCCCCGTGTTGCAACGAACTTATCAAACGGGGAAAATAAACGTGTTGCGACGTATCTGTCAAACAAGAAAAAATAGACGAAAATTGTTAAACCACACGCGCACGTTGCACTTCGCTTCATGTTAACTCGCAAAATTTAGAACGGAACTTAAAACGAAAAAATTACGAAATATGAAAATTATGTGAGACCAAAGTTGAAAACAAAAAAAAGTGTTAGGTTTAAATTGTAAAAGATGAAAATCTTTGGTTAAAAGTAAAAAAATGAGAAGTTTTGGATTAAAAGTGAAAAATCAAAATTGTTAGTGTTAAATTGTAAAACATGAAAATATTTGTGTTAAAAATAAAAATGGAAAATCTTTGGGTTTCAACAAATATAAATAAACATGGTTTAGGTGTTTTTACAATATAGTACAAACAAAATTGCATAAAAGGTTGCCAATTGTATATATTTATTTATAGGTGGGGACGGGACACTACTAGAAATGGTCATGGGTATCCCATTACCAGCACGGTAATACCGTCGCCACCAATGTTAGTAGTGGTCCCATGAACCAAAATCTGATTGTAGTTAACGAGCTGATACCCGTGAGTTTCTCTCTCCTCATAAATAAAAAAAAATGCTTACAGAGTACAACCATGATAATATTAATACATGCATCTAAGAAGAGATGAAGAAAATAAACATTGAAGTATAAACATATAGAGTTGCTGTGTTTTTTTTTTCTTTTGGTTAAGAAGGTTAATTGCAGGTAGAGAAGAAGGTAGGAAAGAAGATATGTGAATATTGTATTTTTAGTTTTAAAGAAATTATTTGTGTGATACTTATGACTTTTGTCCTTTTTTATTTTCTTTTATTATTATTATTATTTTGTGAAAATAATTGATAGTTGGGTTAAGAATCAGTGATGTAACAGTGCATGATTGATAGAAATCAGTGAAGTGAAAACTTCTTCAGTTGAGCGCCCCTTCCCCCTAATATAACTAGGGAGGTGCATGTATGATGCGGTAGAGACAAACTACAACGACAGTAGTAGAATGGTGACGTGATATCAATTTCTAACTTAAATAGTTGTGACTCGACTTAAATAACAATGTAAAAAAGATTAAAAATAAAAAGAAATAATAAAACTAGATTAAAGTAATTTATAATGTAATATGCCTATTCATACCACGGTGATCATCCATCACGCTGTAACCGTGGAGGTTGTTGCAATATTTCATGGTCACGACGCCATTATTGTACGCCCCCTCCACCATTAGTACCAAAAAACCAGACATGTCTTAATAGCCATGATTTATCTTTATAGACGTATTTTATAATAATATAAATATATAAAAACAAATAAATTTCATGCTTACTATTGTCTCCAGAGATATATTTATATATAGTATAAATTTAAATAAATAAATAAATAAAAACAAATAAATTTCATATCACTAAATATGAATTGAATGTAAGTGGTATGTCAAAAGACGCATGACAAAAATGTAATTTATACACTACCATGCATAAAATGTTTGTACCAAACGCATAAAAGCTTTTGCAATACGTGTTAAAATTGAATGAAAATTATAATTTTATCGCAAAGAGGTGTATTTTATAATAATATAGATATAAATATAAAACTAAATCTACACGTACAAAATTACAAATTAAACCCTCATCTGTTAAACAAATATCTAGTTTCTAAATTCTAGATGCCATATTCCTCAATTATTTTCCCTTTCACTCTACATCACTTCAAAGATATGGTTTAACGTCATTATCCCCTTAATTTTCTCTTATTTGATTCTTGTTAACATGTTAACATAAAGCCAATTTAATGCGCCTTAACACAAGAAGGGGGCGTGCAATGGAATTTAAGATGCCACCTGATCGTTAGCACCGTAAGGTAGACTCCAATGCCTTAGGCCATGGGGTGTACATTAACATGTGGGGGGTTAAAAGTGACATGACATGTTAACCGGCGTTGCACACCACCCCCGTTCTTGTGTTAAGGGGTGTTAAAAAGGGTTAGTTGTTAACGGGGTGTTGAGAGATTGAATTAATTAAATTATTTTTCTTTTATAAACCAAAAACCATTAAAATGTATGGTTATATTAAGTTAAACCATTTCCAAGGTGAAGTGGAGTGAAATGTAGAAAATGAATGATGTGACATCTAGGTAGAGTTACGAATTGTTAAAATATACCCAGTGGACTTATTAAGTAGAACACTCAAATACTGTTTCATTGTTAACTTAATTTTTTAATGAATGGAAGGAAGCGATTGTTACCCAAATTTATATAAAGTTTAACAAAAAATATATATTTTTTTCATTTATTAACTACGTTCACCTAACTTTTCAATAAAATTATTTAATTTTCTATTATTTGTAAGTCGATAAATTTGACAAATTGTTTGATTATAGTTGCACAAATGACAATGGCTATGATTTTTCTTGTTTGAAAAATCAATATTCCAAAATATCATGCTAGGTTTGGTGGTATGAACCGACAGACTAAAAACAAGATCATGATACAAAGAAATATTTCCCGATAAATTTCTGTGTTTAAATAATTTTCTTCCAAATAGTAAAACGAACTTAATTAACCAGAGGAACTGAACAATCAAATGAAGTGATAAATGTGTATTTTGAGTATGTAAAAGAAACAAACCTGTAAATTAAATTCAGACCGGTTGGACTTCAAGAGATATAATAAAGCAAAGAGATCATCAGTATCAACGTCGGTATCCAAAAGAACCCGATAAGGAGGGCCGTCAAAAACTTTAGCCGTAGCCCTCATAGCCAAAATTAGAACACATAGCAAACTTGACCATAGCCATAACCCCTTCATTTCTCCAAATAGCTCACCTCCCTTATGGCAACTGGAAGTCTAGAACTACACCAATGTTATATTTAACATCATGTACACATAAAGAGACGTCAAGTAGATGTTGGCTTCTTCTAAGTCAATGACTTGCCCCACCTGTTTATAATTATTAAATCATATAAGTTATCTTATAAATTTTATTGGCAGTCGCACACAAAATAAATGAGCTTTTGGATTTAAGTCAATAACATCTTACAAAAAATAATTTGATGTTTTAAATTGCTATATTTGTTTTCAATTAAATAGAAACTTTATTCTTTTACTAAGTAAATGTTATCTATAAAAATAAAAGTATGTTTAGATAATAAATTGTTATTTATTCTAAACAAATAAGTACCACATAAACTTTTGGTTTAAAGTTTGTTCTTTTTTTTTTCTTTCTAGCAATTATAACTAGAGGAATCAAATTGTATTCTTCTTAATAACTTGGATTTTATCATATATATTGATAGCAAATTGAACACGCAACGGATAGATAATTTGAAATTAAACGAAACGGATAAATCTAACGGTCTCTTGTGATACAGAAACACCACACAAGAAACGATTAGGGCAATCTAAACACGAATTGAGATACAGAAATCACCACTCAATTCTAGCTTAGGTTCCAAGAACACCATCCAAGATACCACTCTTGAACTAGCATGAAAACAATATTAACTCAACTCATAATCCAATGAGTAAAATTAACACAAAGAAACTTTCATTCATAAACACACACTGATCTTTTCATTTACATGAGGATAACATACATATAGAAAAATGGAAAATAAACTACCCTACGTGCATCCTATTCTTTAGAAAATGGAAGGTTAAAGTACTAATAATAATGCATATCTTATAACTATAAAAAGCATAAAGAAAATGACAATAAGAACATGGGTAAATGCAATTCAATAACTGTTGTGAGCATGAGAGTGCATGGGTCTTCAACATTCATCATGGGCTCCAAACTATCCATTTTCACACACGTGGGCATTGACCCATTCTTATCCTTTGACCCGGTTACTAACCCACTGTCTATCATATATTTTTTTGGACAAATTTCAATTTCATTGTATTTCTGCCCCTTTATACAAGTTGTTTAATTACCTTTTGAAATACGGATTCATTTCAATGATATTTAGTCTCATTTGATTGCATCTTATGATATTATTTTCACTCTCCTAGTCCAAGACATTAAAAAAAAAGAAAGAAAGAAAGAGAGGATTTAATAACTTAATAATTCCATGTGTTTCACGACGTGAGACGGGGACAAGAAAATTTCAGTGGTCCATATCTTCATGGAAACAATGTCGATTAGTTTATAGTAAAAAATTAATCAAAACCTAGTTTCAAGAATAATAAATTATCTGACAATTGAAACTTATAAATAATAGCACAACTATTTTAGATTATCCGGCTACTAGCGCACTTTGTAATGACACGTCTCTTTTTATTGACCTTTTAATTGGTCAATGGAATATAATCATCCATTTATAAGACATTTTATTATCTTAAAACCATTCAATCCATCCCTTATGTTTTTTTTTTTTAATTTCATTCATCTTTCACCCTTCATTAACACCAAAACCCACCACCACAACCACCCACTATCGCCGCCACCCACCACCGCTACCACCCACCACCGACGCCATCCACCTCCACCTACCACCGCCGCCACCCACCACCACTACCACCACACACCCACCATTGGCGCCATCCACTTCCACCTACCACCGTCGTCGCCACCCACTACCCACCGTCACCCACCCACCATCGTCACCATCAATCACCACCACCCACCATCGTCGTCGCTAACTACCACCCATAACCATCGCCGCTATCCACCCCCACCACCCACTACCACTGCCGCCGCAACCACCCACCACAGTTACCCGCCCACCATCGTCGCAATCCTTAGCTGTTGCCTTCCACCATCACCTCCACCCACCACTGATTTTATTCCTTCGTCTTTACTGTCTGCCAAACAACGTAAAGTAATACTTTGCTTAATTCCTACATGACAACAAAACAAGATATGGAATGGTAATCATACATTCATTACCTTATCCATTTCATTACCTTGTCCATTTCATTCTCTCATCCATTTCATTACTCCATACCAAACAGACTCTTAGGGTGGACGATGTGGATGTTGGGTACCTTCTCGGGTACCTAGTACCCGATCGGGTTCTCCGTTCCGTGACAGTCTGGTAGGGGTGACGGGTGGTGAAAACCGATGGTTGAAATGGGTTTTTGAATATGTAACGTCGAAATGTTTTTGACCATTGAAAACTAAAAAAAAAAATATTTTTCAATATAAATGCCATTCATTTCTACACAATTTTTCATCTTTCCTTCAAAATACACACTTCAATGCATTTCTACAAAAAAATTCACCATGTCTTCAAAAACTACACACTTCAAAACCTCATACCCTTTTGTTCTATCTTTTACAAAACAAAGTTATCATCTCTCAAATGGAAAGAACACGATGGACCAAGATAGGCTTTAACCTAAGTGAATGTCCAATAAGTCATGCCTTCTGATAGAATTCATTCGTTTTGGCATGGTGTTTTTTGTTCACTTTCATCTATATATGGGTCACACCGATCGCACTGCACATCAACTTAACTTAAAACCTAGTTATATGCATAACAAGACAACAATATTTCCTTTTGTCTACAACTAGGTCATGAATGGCAGCGTGACCTAACGGAAGATGAAACAATCGAAGTGACTGAAATAGAGTACAAACATATCTACAACCATCACTTTAACCAGATTTTGGCTTTACAATTTTTGAGGGTCACCCATAATGAATGGTGAAAGTAGTTTAATTTATGTATTTGTCTTTAGTTATGTATTTCTTTTAATTTTGATGGGAGATCTTAGGTCCAACTTGATAAAGGGGGCGGCGTGCAATCCCAAACTACACTAGGTTCTAGAAATCACGCATTGCTAACTCACTTTTACCCTAAACTACCTCGAAACACCTTAATTGGTGGCACCACTACCCTAAACCATCAATCCCACCCTTTTACACTACCCTCTCTCTCTCTACACACACTACTTTCCCCCCCCCCCCCCCTCTCTCTCATACCCCCTCCCCCACACACTTCAGGTACTACAACCTGTAACCCACAACTTGATGAGGCGAACGGTGTTATCGCGCAGGTAGGGGGTACTCGATGGAGGAGAGAGTACCCAAGTCCAACTTGATAAGGGTGGGAGTATTCGTTAGAGAAGAGAGTACCCAAGTCCAACTTTATAAGGGTGGACGATGTGCAACCCCTAACTATCCTAGGTTCCACAAATCATGTATGACCGACTCACTTTTACTATAAACCACCCCGAAACACCTTAATTGATGGCAACACTATCCTATTGCACTACTCTATCTCTTTCTCTCTCTCCCTCCACACACTATTCCTTCTCTTTATCTCTCTCATACCAACACACATACACTTCAGGTACTACAACCCGGAAACACAACCCACAACCCCTTGCCAGATGAGACGGCGACGGTGTTGTTGCGTGGGTAAGAAGTACCCACAACACCTACCCGCCTTAACATCGGCCTCCTTAAGAAAATGGTTTAAAAATTAGTAATGTACACAATAAAAAATAATAAAAAATAAAAAATAAAAAATAAATGAATAACAAATACATAAAGTTATAATGATGTTATTGTAATGACTAATAATGGTTTAAAATACACTAGTAATTCATTTATTTCATTTCCTTAAAATGTATCTATACTATATTATAAATCATCTAGCAAATATTCTAACCAAATTTAAGTAATCACAACATTTTATGCTTATGGTACAAAAATTAAATGAAGTTAGTAAGGGACAAAATGGTCTTTCTACATCACTATTAAATTAATAAACACTATTAAATTGATAATTACTTGAAAAGTTAATTGAAAATATATACTGCACTGCAATTGAATACCCTCTTCATCAACAGCAAATGAATGCAGTGCACTTCACAATTGAATGAGAGACTGAATGCGTCACTGGTTCGATTTCTCTTCAACAATCTTTGTAGTCAGTTACACTCCCATCTCCCCTATAACTCTATAAGCCTTCACCCATGGGAGATTTACTTATGAAATCAACGAATGAGAGAACCAATCAATCAGAAGCAATCACTCAGATGGTATTTATACTGCACTCGGTTTGGGTTAGATTCGAGTAAGGGTGAAGAACTGTGGGCCTAGGGTTCAGATCGAGACTTCCATAGGTATGTTTTTTTGGGTTTTGTAATGATGCTAATCGACTGAGACCGATCCAAACCCTACTTTATGTTATGAACTATGAAGTATCAACTTGCTTACTTATTTCTTTGTTACTACACTTACGTTTAACTTTAAGTTATGTATTTGTTTCTTACCATCAATATTTAGATGCAATATATCTCTATGTTGTTAAATCTAGTGGTTACTACTAACATATAAGTTTTCTTAAATTCTTTCCGGAAACAAGCAGTTGGTTTAGGCAACTTGTAAGTATCCTTATCTCATTATTGGGGTTGGTGGCCCAATGGTAGAAGCAAAGCTTCTAGAAACACCTAAAAGGGAGGTCATGGGTTCAAGTCTCACAAGGAGAAGAAATTTGCCGTTCAAAAAAAAAAGTATCCTTATCTCATAAATGTATTTCTTTTCATTCAGTTTTCTTCATCTTTTTATTAACATACTCTTAATATATAACTAGAAGGGTTAGTGTTTGTTGACCCCAATCGAGCAAATTCTTTTTCAATTGAAGTATTTAACGTGATTGTTTTTATTTAGGATCACAAACTGTGAAAGGCTGAGGCATAAGCGATGAGCGACTCACTGGCGTAGCTTTTAAGGGGCGGAGAGGGGCGGCCGACCCCCCGAATTTTCGCTCAGAAGTTCTGATTATATAGTATTCGTGTAGAAATTTTTTGGTATATACGGTTTCGACCCCCCGAAACTGGTTTTCGACCTCCCCGAAACAAGTGATTTCCGACCCTCCGGTGACTTCCGACCCCCCGAAGTCTCCGGTCAAGCTTCGCCACTGGAGCGACTTAACCTATATCAGGGCAACATGTGCAAAATTGATTTTGAAACTTTTCATATTGTGTGTATGAAACTTATTTATGTAATACAAATTGTTTCTACTTTTTATAATCTGTTTCTTCAAGTAAATTTATAATTTATCATATCACATTGGTGAATAAGAATACATTTTTTTTCATCCCACGTAGACATGTAAACAAACCGAATTTTAGGTAAACTGTTTGACAGGAAGATTTTTTATCTAATGAACGAATTAATGCGAAAGCAAATTTGTTTTCATTTAATTAAAAGAACATGAACACACAGTTTCGTTTGTGTGTTCATACATTTACGTTAGCTCGCTTAAATATTCACTAGAATTTATTTATTAATTTATAGTAACTAGTATTTTGACCCGCCGCGCGTTGCTGCGGCATCAAAAATTAAAGTAACTCGAATTTATACAGTGAAGTATTTGACCCAACTTGATGTCGAACAAAATTTACGTCAAGAAAAATCCAGTGGTAAGTTGCAGTGTCTGTTTTTAATATCAAAACGTAAATAAGAAGTACAAACATAAATTTTAAAACATGTGAAAATCAAGAGAAAGTTGCATCGTAATTTACAGCCGTTCGAAATCCTTACGTAAACATATATTCTTATTTGTTACAATCACTTAAATTCGTTTGGTTTTTAAGTATACTAACTTATATTTTATTTTGTGTAATATTCTTACAATAATTATCTATTTATTAAATTTCAATTAGCAACCTAATAAGATAACTGTTTATAATTTAATACTGTGTTTAAATATGTTACCCACTAATATCCGGATCGTTTATATGGACTGTGGTCATGGAGATAACATAAAAAATATAAAGTATAAACTATAAGAGCATTCACAATCCATCCCCCATTCTCTCCCTCATTCTTAAAATTTAAGAAAATCCTACAAAAACTCACTCCATCCTAACCCCTTTCCCCATACCCCATTTCTAAAATTTACAAAAAACCTATGTTGAGCCCGTCTTCCATCCTTCCCCCATATCATTTAATAATAATAAAATAATACAAATGAAAGGTGGAGTGAATTAATGTTGGTTGTAAAAAAATAAAATAATAATAAAAAAAGCTTATAGGGGATATGAATGGAGAATGGGATGTGAGAGATTTTGCAAAAGTGAGTGACAAATTTAGAAAACTATGATTTTTCTTTAAATTATATGGTTGGGGATGGGGGATGGGTTGTGAATGCTCTAATACCATGTTACACTTTTTGTCTCTAAAACCCAGCATGTTCAGACCCATTTCTACTTCTATCTGAAAACACCCGGTGACCACGAATTCGCAAACCACATCACAATTACCGGATCCAGTCAAGAAACCCAATTAAGCCACAAATAATTGTCGAAGAATCCGCAACTGCGGCGATCTCCGGCGACAATGGTGAACCGTTTGGTTTTAGACCACGTGATCGATTCTACTTTGGTTTCTCTTCTCCTTCAAAATGCTGCCATCCAGCGCACCCGCACCACCAATACCACCTCCGCTTCGACCGCCACATCCACTTTCAACCCAAACCATACCACCGGCAAAAAAACTTTATAGCCACAGCATCGTGACCATGCAGCCACCACCGCTAAACGTCGGCACACCGTCGACGACTATTGCAGCCGGCGGAAACGACAACGACGACCTGTCTACCCGAGTTTAAAAGTTGAACGAAAAACGTGGCCGAAGTCGGAAGACGAAAAGTAACGTGGCCGAAGTCGGAAGACAAATAGTCTGTGGGAGAAAGTCGAAAGTTACAACAGTCGGCTGTTCCACTGACCGTTAGTAATTAATATATATACTAATTTGATATTGGAAGTCACTTTTCTATTTGCTGCCTTTTGATCTCTCTCTCTCTCTCTCTCTCTCTTAATATATATACACGTATATATGGCCCATGATTTCTTAAGATCATGTTTCTTATTTATATATCATGAGGAATAATCCAGTTAAATAATAAACCTCGTTAGTCCTAATACCCATTAATGTTACAAAAACTTAACTTGAAATCTCAACCTGAAACTTAAAAACGTTAATACTCGAAGGTGAAACTTAGGGTAAACCACAAGGACCATTTGTGTAGTTCTATCTACAAAATAATTATATAAATGTAATTAGTACCTAGGGGTGTAAACGAGCCGAGCCGAGCCCGTGCTTGACTGGGCTCGAGCTCGGCTCGTCATGGTTTTATGAAGCTCGAGCTCGAGCTCGAGCTCGGCTCGGTTAGAGCCTACAATCTTGAGCTCGAGCTCGGCTCGCTAGCAAAATCAAAAGCTCGAGCTCGGCTCGGCTCGGGGTGATTTTAGAACAATCTCAAATGAGCTCAAAGCTCGACTCAAGATCGCAAAAGTTCGGCTCGCGGGTGTTATTATATGGGCCTATGAAATAAAGACTTGGGCTTTGGAGATGTGGGCTATAAATTATAAGAGATATATAAATAACTTATAATTATGTTTAGGCTCGTTTAGACTCACGAGCCCAATCGGGCTTTGTATATAGGGCTCGAGCTCGGGCTCGATAACTAAACGAGCCATATTTCAGGCTCGAGCCCAGGCTCGGGCTCGTTAAGGCTCGGCTCGTTCGAGTTTTTTACCGAGCCGATCCCGGGTAGCTCTCGAGCCGCTACGTGTCATTTACACCCCTATTAGTACCTAACATAATAATAATAATATTGATAAAAGTCTCAAAAATCTAAACTCTCATCTTAAACTTGAAGTCTTCATTAGTTATTTATTTAAACTTGAAGTCTTTGTTAATTATTTATTTAATGATTATACTAAAAGTAAGGTTTATTAATCTCATATAGTTTATACTTACATTACATAAATTCTTTATTTATTTATTTGGGTAAAATAAATAAAAACTAAAGAATATAACATATAATTATAAAAATTAAAACTCCATTAAACTATCGAACACAAACGAACATAAACAAATATGTTACCGAACGTTCACGAATACAAACGAACTATCCATCAAACGGTTCATAAACTGCTTGTTGAAAGTTCAGTTCGTTTTCAACCATATAAATAACTAAACAAGTAGAGTTGAGCTCGCGTAAATTCATGCTTAGCATGTTAACTAAAGTCAAGTGTTCACTCGAGCTCCTTTCATTCAAAGCTCCATATTCAAATGTTAAACCCACCTACTAAAGTCAAGTAGAGTTGGTCTGTGAATATTGTTTTTTGAAACTCATGCTTAGCTCTTTTTTTAATATTAAATTTTATACGCACACATATCTTCTCTCTCTCTATATATATATATAAAATTTTAATTTAGTTTTATATTTATACTATCTTATAAACTATTTCATAAGGACTTTTTAATTTTTAAGTAATCTATATCTATATATATATATATATATCTATCTATCTATAAATATAATAAATCAAAGCCATTTTAATGACATGACATTGAAAGAGGCATTCTCTTCTTTGAGTGTGTCATGTGTCATCCCATGTGGCATTGAGATATTTTAGGAAAAAATAATGAAAAAACAAACTTGGATTTTTCACCCTCATGTTTTCTCCCATAATTTTTAAACGTTAATATCTTTAATATATGAGATTTTTTAAAGAAAAAAATTACAGCAAATTAACGAGCGTTTTATTTTCTTTCCAACGAGTACCATAGTGCTATATAAAAAACAGAGAAATTTTTTAGTGGGGTTTTGTTCATACAGGAAAAAAACACAAAATGTTCAGGTAAATCATTAATCATGTATAGACAAGTCAATAATTATGTTTAAATCAGTAAATATGAATTTTTTTTTCAACCAGAGCCGAATAGGTTAATAGAGTTATACGTTGTTTTAAGTTATGTATCAATATTAGTATGTTAGAGTTGTACATTTGTTTAGTCTTTAGGATAGGTGTTAATATTATAGTTACATTAAAGTTCTACATTTTTTTAGGTTAAGTGTTAGCATTGGAGTTGTACATTGTTAATTTGTTTTAGGTTAGATATTAATATTAGAGTTATACATCAGTCTATTTCATATGTAAAACTGATGTATCATATTAAATTTCTCAACCCGGGACGCTCCCGGGGTATAATCTAGTATATAATAAACCAAAGCATTTTTTATGACATGTCATAATATTATGCGATCTCTCTTTTGAGAGATGCCACATAGGATGTGATGTGGGCATGTGGCAACTCTAGACCAATTAAAAAAAGAAATAAATATGGTTTAAATATGATTTAACATAATCTACTAAATACCTAATCTACTAAATGTAAATATTGAAACTTTATTATGTTCTCTCTCATGTTTCCTCTCATAACTTTTAAATGTTAATATCTTTTATATACGAGATTTTTTAAAGAAAAAAATTACACAAAATTAACGAGCGTTTTATTATCTTTCCAACGAGTACCATAGTGCTATATAAAAAACGGAGAAAAAAAAACGACTATTTTTTTGTAACCCAATAGGTATTGTATCAGGTTTGGAATTAATTTAAAAAAAATTGTGAGTTTGGGTCGGGCCTGGGATTAGGTGATACCCGACCCAATTACCATTTTTTATATTAGAATATGATAACTTATGGCAGAGATTTGTTTAAAATAATAATAATAATAATAATAATAATAATAATAATAATAATAATAATTTTTACATCTTTATTTTAACCAACTACCCCCACAATTTTTAAACGTTTATATCTTTTTCAGACGATAATATTTTCTTAATATTATTAAAATGTATAAAAAAACAATTTATTCTCTTTAATTTGAGTATAGTATTGCTATAGTTTTTACTTTTTAAAAAATTATATATTAGGTTAAGCAATAACTGAAACAAAAAAAACGAAAATTAACTGAAATCATCTAAACTTTATTATAATACATTTCCCATTGATGTCCTAAAATTCAAGTTGTACATTTATAATTGCTTAAAGTACAAAACAAAAATGCACATGTTAACTACTTACATAATACTTACACATTTTTCTCCTCAACTATATTCAATTCCTTTTATTTAAAAAATAATTACACTTTTCACTCTTATTTTAACTAACTACCCCACGATTTTTAAATGCCATAACTTTTACACACTTTAATATTTTCTTAATAATATTACACTGTATAAACGAGCATTTTTTTTCTTTTTAATTTGAGTATAATATTGATATAGTTTTTTTTTTAATTTAAAAAATGATATGTTGGGGTTAAGTAATAACCAATCTATACTATATTACTCATAATACATTTCCCAATGACCTCTTAATATTTAAGTTTTATAATTATAATTGCTTAGAGTACAACACAACATATGTCTTTTATACAATATTTACACATTTGTCCTCTCAAATTTACTCAAATTTTATTTATTTAAATAGTAATTACATTATTGCACCCTTATTTTAACCAACTGCCCCCACGATTTTTAAGCATCCATAATTTTTTCATTGGTTAATATTTTCTTAGTATTATTACATCGTATAAAGGAGCATTGCTGTCTCTTTAATTTGAATATAGTATTGTTATAATGTTTTCAATTAAAAAAAATATGTTGAGGTTAAGAATAACTGAAACGAAAACAACTTGAAATCAACCAACGTATCTGTCTTTTATAAACGTTGAATTAACATTGTTTTACAATTTAAGGTAAGATTATGTATTTCCAGGCAATCACCAATGTGTTTACAATTAGGGTTTGTCGTTATGTGTGTAACTTCCCAGTTACCCATGATCACCCTAATTTTTTGCTTAAGGTTTCTCACAATTATTGCTATGTATATATTCATTTGCTTGCACTTCCTCTAGCACATATGATTCGAATGTTTCGATTGTGGTTAATGCAGTTCAAGCTCCACTAATGATAATGCAACACACCAAAACAAATATTTTGGTTAATTGATTATGGCTTAACGGAACAGTTATAAATGTTGTTTTCCGCCGCAACGCGCGAGCACCCCACTAGTATAACACAGTATATATTTTTAAAAGAAGTGGGGTTTTGGTGCATATGGCTATATTGGGTGAAAGGGTTAAGACTTTGTTGGAACCCCGCAAATGTCGCCCAAGATGGATCGATTGGCATAGTGAACGGATTTGGATTCGGGTTGTTTTGATTACGTTGTGGGGTTTGATTCGGGTTTGGGTTTGGGTTGTTTTGGTAGGGATCCATGGTGGCAAAAATATTGAGAGTTTATAAAAGTATTGGAATTGTATAAAAATTGTAGAGAATGTGGTTAAAAAGGGGCGAGATGTTTGGTATTTATAATAATAATAAAAACTTCTTTTTTTTTTTAAATTACCCAAAATAGCCGTTACACAACGGCACAAAGTCCCAACGGTCAAAAAGGAGGCCCGGCGTCACAATCCTTCCATTGCCGCCCATGCCGTGCCGGCCCTAAGGGCGGTGTTTGCCGGCCCGGCATGGGCAAGCCTCTCCTTGCCGTGTAATATAATTTAAACTAGTAGGAATACCCACGCGTTGCAGCGGGTGCGTCTGTTTTGTCGCCTAGCAGCTGTTGTCAAGCAAGATTAAGGGTTCAACTATTGAGGTACTTCTTCAGATGATGGGTTCAACTATTGATGTACTTCTTCAGAGATTAATAACTACAAAATGAAATTTTTACTGTTTATTAATTTGTGTAAGGTATAACGAACGGTTCTTTTATTGCAGGATCAAGATAATAATGAACACATGGCATATTGGTCTTAGTGCTCATGCCTTGGCAGAATCATAAATACATAGGGTCGTAAGTTCATGCCTTGTCACAATCATACAAGAGATAGCAATAAGTTTTAAAAAATATTTCTAGAACATAAAGAATTTACTCTTTCAATATATGTCAGCCGTTTTCACTCTAAAGAAGTTTGGAGACATAACTTGTTTTAGTTTCTTATTTTATTAGAAGAATACAAAGATTCAAAATGGAAGTAAAAATCATACTTTATCTGTCTTGATGTGGACAACACTTAAACTATGTTTTTTTTTGGGTACACAACCCACACTTTTGACAGTTATAGCCCAGTGATATACAAAAATGGAGTCTGCATCGTCTCTTTTTAGGCACATGTTATTTTGGGTTAGTCTTTGCTACACTAACTTGGTTGCTAAGCGTAAATATTGTGCAAACCTTTCTTTAAACCTATGGTAGCAGCTTATCATGATCCAATAGTAATTGATGCTTCAATGTTGTGTTGTATGTATTTTAGTTATAATACTGAACTTCACTTAGTTTTTGTGGGATTTAGATGCCCATTTTGCATTAATGTTGTGTTGTATGTATTTTAGTTAGAATATTCGTTGAATGACTTTTCTTCCCTTTCGTTCTACAGTCTTGTGCGATAAATAACATTGACGTAAAAAACGATTATGTTTGGGTGTGTGTGTAAAATGGTACGTAGAAGGCTACTTCATTTAATTTGGAGGGCATCTACTCCAAATACATACAATTTGCAAGATAACAATAACTTCTTTTTATGTACACTTTGATCATGGTTAAAGATGCTAAAAAATCTCATAAGGTAATCCTAATACTATTCAAGAAGCATAAAACAAGAAGAAAAACAAGCATGACCAGCTATTTTGCTTGAAATGTAGTTCTAGAAAGCAAGTAGGGTGCACCCAAAATTGTGAATGATCGTGTTATTGTTGCTAAATAGGTGGTACCCTTCATAACCGATGATTTTTTTAGTACAAAAATCTAAAAGTTTACTAATTTGTGATGTTATGTTTTCAAGTCATGGTGGATTAGGAAAATTATGTGTCAAACTTGTAGATTATTCCTTATATTTATGTTTGTTTTATTTTTCTCAGAAAATGGTTACCATATACTCATAATCACTAAAGATATAGAACAAGAAGTAGCTTTAGCAACCAAAACTTCTTTTTATAAGGAAATATTTACCTCACTATATCTTTTATGTTTACTTGGCCATTTTAATCATTTACTATTATTGACATTATTATTATTATACCTCAGCCATCTTTAAATCACAACGTATGATGTTTGAAAACATACCGTTTTTCAAAGAAGCATTTAAACTTAGTTTAAGTTCATCTAATGCTATTTTCAATATCCATTTGTAATTAGTTCATAAAAGTTGCAATAACTCCATTTTACATGTTCTGCTTTTCTCATTTGCATATGATTCATGCAAACCGATAGTCGCCTATTTCCCACCGTATAGAGCGGAGAAATCCAACTATAGTATTTTAATTTTCAATTCCTATTTAATATTATAATCGTATGTATAGTTGCGTTTACGTTATCATATAAATTTTGTAACAAATTAGTTTGCCAGCCCCAAAACGTGAGTGAACCCACTAAATGATTGATAAACTAACATAATACAAGTATCGTGTTGTAAATTTTCGCCACCGCCGTATCGCGCGGGTTTCTTACTAGTTACTCATAATACATTTCCCAATGACCTCTTAATATTTAAGTTTTATAATTATAATTACTTAGAGTACAACACACCATATGTCTTTTATACAATGTTTACACATTTGTCCTCTCAAATTAACTCAAAGTTTATTTATTTAAACAGTAATTACATTATTGCACCCTTATTTTAACCAACCACCCCCACGATTTTTAAACATCCATAATTTTTTCATTGGTTAATATTTTCTTAGTATTATTACACCGTATAAACGAGCATTGCTGTCTCTTTAATTTGAATATAGTATTGTTATAGTGTTTTCAATTAAAAAAATATGTTGAGGTTAAGAATAACTGAAACGAAAACAACTTGAAATCAACCAACGTATTTGTCTTTTATAAACGTTGAATTAACATTGTTTTACAATTTCAGGTAAGATTATGTATTTCCAGGCAATCACCAATGTGTTTACAATTAGGGTTTGTCGTTATGTGTGTAACTTCCCAGTTCCTCATGATCACCCTAATTTTTTGCTTAAGGTTTCTCACAATTATTGCTATGTATATATTCATGTGCTTGCACTTCCTCTAGCACATATGATTCAAATGTTTCGATTGTGGTTAATGCAGTTCAAGCTCCACTAACGATAATGCAACACACCAAAACAAATATTTTGGTTAATTGATTATGGCTTAACGGAATAGAACAATTATAAATGTTGTTTTCTGCCGCAACGCGCGGGCACCCCACTAGTATAACATAGTATATATTTTTAAAAGAAGTGGGGCTTTGGTGCATATGGCTATATTGGGTGAAAGGGTTAAGACTTTGTTGGAACCCCGCAAATATCGCCCAAGATGGATCGATTGGCATAGTGAACAGGTTTGGATTCGGGTTGTTTTGATTACGTTGTGGGGTTTGATTCGGGTTTGGGTTTGGGTTTTTTTGGTAGGGATCCATGGTGGCAAAAATATTGAGAGTTTATAAAAGTATTGGAATTGTATAAAAATTGTAGAGAATGTGGTTAAAAAGGGGTGAGATGTTTGGTATTTATAATAATAATAAAAACTTCTTTTTTATTTAAATTACCCAAAATAGCCGTTACACAACGGCACAAAGTCCCAACGGTCAAAAAGGAGGCCCGGCGTCACAATCCTTCCATTGTCGCCCATGCCGTGCCGCCCCTAGGGGCGGTGTTTGCCGGCCCGGCATGGGCAAGCCTCTCCTTGCCGTGCCTCTTGCCGGTACCACACCCAAAGGCCTAAGCTTAGAAAACTTATCACCTACGGTGTAATATAATTTAAACTAGTAGGAATACCGACGCATTGCAGCGGGTGCGTCTGTTTTGTCGCCTAGCAGCTGTTGTCAAGCAAGATTAAGGTAAGCGCTTAGTAATGATCTATTCTAGAATATATATCCGTGTGATGCAGCGGGGAACACAAACACCCATGCAGCGGGGAACACAATCACCCAAGCATCACCAACATCGAAAAGTTTAAGATAATTTGCACTATCGAATAGCTAAATATATAGATAAGCAATTGCAGTAATGAATAATTATATCACCCTTACTCGTATTACATATCTCTTAATATTGTTAAAATATGAACATTTGAACAACCACCATCATTGATTAAGATATGATGTTATGATCTTTTTATCTAGACAAAACAGATGAATATGAAATCATAAATCCGTCTTTCAACATCACGCACAAATTTCTCTTGCATTACTGTGATTTTCAAATCCAACATCAGATACTCTCTGGGTATATAAACATGAAGAAAATGAAATAAAAAAACATGCAACCAAATAAAAAAAACACAGCCACATAATTACATTTTCACATAACTGAAAAACGAATTCCATGCATATTAAGAGCTAGCATAATAAATTCTACATCCTGCAATAGACATTATATAATATAAGTTTAGAACACATTCTAATGTGAGTTTGGTTGGTTCAATCCTAATTAAACACTATGGTTTTTAATCAATCTAAGATCATTTAAATAATGGAGAAATGATGGACACAATTAATTAACCATACTTATCTTACATTTTGTAAAGAATAATGTACTAATGTAAGATAGGTTAGCCCTGCCTATTATTTCCCCTACTATAAATTTTTGGTTATACATCGTCATGAAAACCCATATATGCTATTCCAATTCATTAATGGTAAAAGGTTAAGCTTTGTATTCCTATTGACAACATAGAAAAAAGAGAGAAAAATAAACATAGACCAAACGTGAAGATAAATTGTGTGAAGTTGGTGGGTAAGGCCACATGTAATGATTTGCTTTATTTTAACTGTTATGTTATGAAAGCCAAAAATGAAATTAGCATATGCATGGATAACAAACTATGCCAAAAAGAAATTTTTTAGAGAAATATTATGTTTACCTTCTGTTAAATAAAATCGATTATCAACAAACCTTGTTCAAATGAACGGCCTCATCAACTCTTCAAATTCTAGTCAAAATAAAAAAGGCATAAGAGCAAATGATTCAATAAAACAATTGACAAAAGAAACTGACTGAATATTATAATTACCGTGAGACAGAAGGTAGAAAATGACATAAGCATATCAAAGGGATTGGAAGGAGAGACGTCTAGTCACGGTAAACACGTACAAAACTAATCGGTCTATTATGAAATTGGTGAGTATATAAAGGAAATGGATGGAAGTAGGCTCCAATTCGGTGCTTCAATGGAATTGTAACTCAAGTAAATGATACATAATGAAAGGGGATGGAGGGGATTGTAACTGATGTAATTGTTTATGATTGTCTTTATGAAGGGGTTACATACTAAGAGAGATGTATGTGTGTATTAGACACATATATAATTGGCATTAGAAGTTGTACATGAAGGACAAAAAGGGAAGAAAGTGACTAAAAGTTAGAGATTTGTGAAGGGGCCTTTAGACTCCCATTTTAAACACTTGATAAAATTACCTTTGTAGCCATCTCTCCTCTTTAATAAGGTAAAAAAAAATAGAGATTATAGGAGACCGTACAATATTTTTGAGAAAAGAGAATGAACCCTATATTTTTCTAAAGTTAGTTTAAAAAACTAGTCTTTAAGCGCGCCCCGCGTTGCGGGGCGGTGGGCGTAAAACCGTGTTACCAGCGTTGTAGGATGGAAGCGTAAAATCGTGCTAAGTAGCAACGAAACAACGACCAAATCCAGAAAAATCGTAAAGAAGAAAACACAAACTATTAACACCAAGTGACGCATATAACGTTAAAACATAAAGGGAAAATGAGTCATAAAACCATGTTAAATACTAAGCGAACCAAGAACAAACCCGTGCAAAATCGCAAAACAAACCGCGTTAAATGGGAAAGCACTAAGTTGCAAGGGGTGTAAATGAAAAAAAAAACCCCACTAAAAGACGAAATAAATTACGAGACAAAGGAGTTAAGAAAATAATATTGTTTCAGACTTTCGTGGTCAAAATACAAAATCACAAACATAATCAAAACCTTCGTGGCCAAAGTGTAAAATTAGAAACATGACTATTGTTCGTCATGTTTCTAATTAATATCTATAATACATTATAAAGGAGGAGTGATGTACCATATTGGAATTTTGACATGGGTACAATTTTTAAAGCAACAAGTATAAGAGAATAAAGCTTATTTCATAAGGGTATTATAGGGATATTGGGGACAACTAAGACACTTTGAAGGGTAATATAGACATTTCACAATCCTCATCCTTTACAATAACAAAGCAAATTTACGTTAGTACCCTTCATATTCCATCCTTACCCTTATGTTTCCATCATTTCCCTAAAAACTGAATTTATTGCTCTTTGCGTACTACTAATCGATTCATGTGCTTTGTTATTTTTCAACTGTTACAAATTGAAGACCTCCTTATCATTGATACACAGAACCCCTCTCTAAGCATGGATGTTTTCAAGCTATGATTGCTGAAATAGTAGAAGATGGTCAGCCTCTACCAGTTAGGCAAAGAAGAAGCTTAGAAAAGTGTGAACCCTATCATATGAATTTGAAGACCGGAAGAAGAAATTATCAGGTCATTAAAGGTTTGCTTTGCTTCTTTCTACTTTTTTTTTTATGTTCATCATGCCACTTCATCTTCATATCAATGCTTGTGTTATTATGCACATGTAATACGTATTCTCATATACAATTGTTGCTTTGCTTTCCGTTAGGTTTTGGTTCTATTTCTATTCAAGGTGTTATGACAAATCAGACAAGACGGTGGCGATTGGTTTGCTTTAACAGGAAGGTGCCCAGGTATTGTAAATTTGTAATTATGAACTCTTTATTTGTTTAACTTATGGTTTGAACTTAGATTTGTTTAGTTATAGTGATATTATTCTTATTTCTTAAGTTGTTATTAATATTATTATTATGATGTTATTAGACCCTGGTTATTAGTGAAATTATGAAGTGAACAGAATCCGATTTGCATATTATTATTGTTATTATGTTATTAGCCCCAGTTAGAATTTTAGAAATTGTTGTAAAAATGTTGTTGTAAGGAATAACATGTTATCGAAATCGTCGTGTGAGTTCAAAACTTGTGACATTTGCTGCGATGCTTTCTTTCAGAATGGATGTATTGATAGCACAACCATTTGAATTGAATATTTGAATACAAACATGGAATTTGAAACGAGAAACACGCCGGATAGCTTGTGTTGTGCGTTACAAGGGTTGAGTGATGCTCAAAGTTCTGATGTAAGGGATATGATTCTAGCATTGACTATTTATTTATTCGGTGGTAGATATAATAAAGTGCCCCAGAAATAAAAAAATAAATTGAGGGTCTAAATGGAATTGGTTTAAAGTTTTGGACAAATTATGTATTATTTTGTCACTATTTTTAAAAAAAATTAGAAGCACATATATAATATTATTGTATTGGGATTATTTCGAACGCATATATATTATAAAGGAGTGACGCATGTGTGTGTGTGTGGGTAAGTCCTGTCCTATGTGCAGCAGTTGAAGATTGCAACTGATTTAGATTTGACTGCTACCTTACCTACGTTTGCTTCTAATTTCATTTAATTATTATTATCATATGGTTTGTTTGGTCTTCGTTTCTGCTTCATGTTGTTATTGCCATAATTTAATTATGAAATGACAACTCAAAGTTAGTGAAGCTTAGTGTTTTGTTTTGTTTATGAAATGGAACCATTGGGATTTTTTTTATCCCTGATTTTGTATTGAAAATCGGATTTCTTATGTTATGTTGTGTATGCATATCATTCTTTGCTTACTACCTGGTCCTGAGTGCCTGTGTTGCTTTGTAGTAACAACTAACAAATACATTATTACATCTACCTACGCTATTTTTTTCTTTTTTAATCTCAGAGTGTGTGTGTGTTTTTTCCCTCTTTTTGCTATGCTATATAAGGTTGTTGTGGATTAAGTGAAAGCTCTACACGTGGGACTATGATAAAGGACAACGGTAGTAATGTTCAAGTTACACATGCTCATGCTGCAAGGCTTCGACAACGCAAGGCTTCAAACGAGGTAATTGACTAATCATATAACTTCTCTCCAACCAACTTCATCAATACAGATCCTATTCACAACCTCTTTGCACATTGGCATGCCCTCCTTCCTATCTTGTTTTATCGAATCACTTCTTTATTCTGCTTTTCAAACCCAAAGGGCAAACTCAGGTTTTCAAGTCCATTTTTTTGGCTCTTAACCACATTAAGCTAGAATGTCTATAATCTCTATAAGTATATTGCTAACAAGTTCCACCTACAAGTTTAAAGTAGAAATACTTTTAATGAGAATTATGGCTTCAATGAACTTTATAACTGTTAAATATCAGGTTTCTGCATCTGCAGGGCAGACTAATGGAAAACACTTGCTGGTAAATGACTAAAACAAGTACAGGTCAATGATGATTCACGCGTATTCAAGTATTTGGATGATTGGTGGCTTTATATTTGTCGGCTACATGGGGCATCTCTATATTTGGGCCATGGTTGTTATCATCCAAATTTTCATGGCAAAAGAGCTATTTGGTCTACTAAGAGAAGCAAATGAAGACAAACGACTAACAGGAGTACAGGACTTAGGCATTTAAATTGGTAAGAAAAATAATTCTAAGGTGGCAGGCTGATTGTATTCATGTCAGGATATTTCTTGTCTTCACTCTTTATAATAAAACCCACGTTGTCGTTACAAACATGTTTTCATTGGGTCTATTACAGGACAACTTGTATATGGTCGCATTCTTAGTCAGCGGCTTGTCAATACCGTCACAACAGACAAGTTTTTGTATAAAATTATGGCCAACCTTATTAAATATCATATGGTTACCTGTTATTTCTGGAATAAAAACATGGAATTTGAAACGAGAAACACGCCGGATAGCTTGTGTTGTGCGCTACAAGGGTTGAGTGATGCTCAAAGTTCTGATGTAAGGGATATGGGGTTTGGGTCTATAAAATCGTTTAGCATATACGACATACCAACGGGATTGGGCCACTGATTGTTGATCAACTATGATCATAAACGGAACGAGTTAAATGTTGGCAACCTTGTAATAAAAATCACACCGTTAAAGGTTCATGAGATTCTTGGAGTGCCTATGGGGAAAATTACCGTCTCAGAAAAGAGAAAGGCGAGAAAAGTAGATGTTGTTAGAGAAGAATGGAGGAAACAGTTCGCTAATGCTGGTAAAATAACTGTTAAACATGTACTTGAAAAGCTTAAATTATATTATATAGGGAAGGCGAAGCTTAACTTCTTTGTTGTGTTCAACACTATCATGGGTGAGACGACTAGGAGTGAAAGCGTAAATCAAAAGTTTCTCACGTCACTAAGAAGTGAAGACGTTATCGCTAAAATGGATTGGTGTAGTTACATCATAACTTGCTTGAAGAGAACGAAAGAGAGATGGGATGGTCAAGATCCCTATAATGGTCCGTTGACTTTTCTTGCGGTACGTTTGTTTTATGTTTAATGTTTATATAAGTTGCTTCTTAACAAGAATAAGTTAATATGATTTTCATAAAACAATATTTACTATACGTACACGAGCAACAACTGAGGCATAGTCCTGATTACAAAGTAAACCTGACATTACAATATGTTACCACTGATTATTTGGTTAGTCTTGAGAGTTCCATGTTTGAAAACAGGCTGTGTTGAATGATGACATTCAAGAGGACAATCAATTGACTCAAAATGCTGATGTTCAAGCTCATTTAGAAACTCTTGTTGAATCTCTAGATGTAGCTTCTGCAAAAATTGATTTTGTATCAAACCTAAAGTTATCCATTGGCCCATAAAGTGCTCGATCGCTGTCTGCATTATCAGCTAATCAAGGCCATTGTAACCAACATTAACCGCCTAATGATGAGAAGGTAAATCATGCACACTTTTTAATATATTTTTTTTGTAACTTTTTTATCTTGTAAATGCTTAAACACCAATAGGATTTCAACACCTCAAATAAGAATACAAAAGAAACTGAAGAATGCAGATAGGAAAACTCGATAGGAAAACAACGGAAGAACAAAATCAGTTCAAACCAACGTAAAACAGTATCAATAACTCTTCATTCCAATTATGCTATGTATATACTCTTAACACTTCTTGCTTTATCTTTTTAGTTACTTGATGATGTTGATGATGATGCAGTTATCTTAGACCCCAAGCAGGAACAATTAGAGCTGGTATGTATCCCCCTACCTCTCAATTATGTAATACTTTTATGTGGTTAATATTGGAAAGCAAAATTTATCCCTGGATGGACAAAAATCAAGGGAATTTTTGGCCATTTTTGTTAGTCTTTTACTCTTTTTGGTGAAACAATGTTTCAAAACACGCTAGAATAAAGTGGTTAATAATTTAGCGGTCAAAATGATCGGGTCTGGTTGTGTCAGCCTTTCTTATTTCGTTTACATTTAATACAGCTAGAATATTTAATACGGTTATAAATTTAGTACAAGTGTATCCCATGACATCACTATTGTAATTAGGTTAATTCTTTTAATGATACAGTTTACTAATTGTTAAGTAGTAAGTTATAACTTTGCATTTCATATATTAGCTATCACATAATTCAAGGCATTTAGAAAAACTAAAGTGTAAACCCAACCCATGTTGCTTGTTAGGTTGTACGGAATTGCAAATTACCATGTTATACATCACTCCTCTTTAATAAGATAATATTTGTTTTGTGAGGGACCAACTAGAGATTGTTTGCTATAAATAGTTATTAAAGGCGATATGCGCAAGGCATGTTTTTGTATTAACCTTGGAAAATGGATCTAGGCGAAAAAAGCAATGGCCGGAAAATGGGCCTATACTTGAATAGGGTAGACGACACTATAAATAGTTATTAAAGGCGCTAGGCGCAAGGCATGCTTTTGTATTAATCCTGGGAAATGGATCTAGGCGAAAGAAGCAATGGCCGGAAAATGGGCCTACACTTGAATAGGGTAGACGACACTATGATTGTTAACCTTTGAAACCGCCGTTCTTCATCAATATAATACAATACGTTTACACCACTCCCCTATTATAGTAAATATAGAACTATTTATCGAGTCTTAAAATAGCGAATGGTAAGAACCAATTGCATTACTTCTCAAAACCGCTTACTGATTTACCAGATAAGCTATTGATACAGTTTGTTGTTTTAACTATTACTTGTGTTGACACAGTTTAATTGTATGATACGAACTACGACAAAAACAGAGTTATTGATAATAGGGAAAATAGTAATTATAAAATTTGGATGATGTGCATGTTTTATAGAACATGTCTGAAACGTTGGTCCATGAATAGGTAATCCACCCATTAACAAAATCATTAAGCAATCTAAAACATATTCTGTATAATCTCCACTACAACCTAGGTTAAATACCATCACTTACTCTTAGTTCTGCTGGGGTGAGGCTTTGGGAACGGGTGGAGCCGCCTGAGACGCTGCTGCATCAGAAGAATAAGCAGGAGGTTCTTGATATCCACTGCCATACGCCGATAGTTGCTGCCCCCCACAGCCTGGCTGACTAGCAGGTGCTCCATATGGTGGTTGAGCATATTGTGTAGCACCATAAGCAGGTGGTGCACCGTATGGTTGTTGAGCATAGCCAGTTGCACTGGGTGACTGCCCGTTAGTAGGTTGGCTGACAGGAGGCTTTTCTGTCGAAGGAGGTCCATAACCACCATATCCAGAATGTTGAGTTCCATACCCTGGTTGACCAGAACCCTGAGGTGGATAGCTCGGGTTTTGACCAGGCTGCTGACCGTAACCAGCTTGAGATGTAGATGTTGGAGAAGCTTGACTAGCATTATTACCCTAAGCCCCATACGCTGCAGTTTGACCATCAGAGGTTTGACTTGCAGCCTTATATCCAGATGTGGGATTACCATAACCCTGTTGATAATATCCATCCTGATCATAACCTTGTTGATCATAACCGTAAGCTGATGTATCTGTAGAGCCTGGTCCACCAGGTGGTTGGGTCTGTTGACTTTGTTGCTGACCATAGTAATCATAACCACCACCACCCTGAGCAGTTTGCTGACCCGACGACTGGTCCCAGCCGCCGGCATATCTGCAGCGTAAGTCAAAGATGGTACACAAAACATGGTTGAGATAGAAATTGTCATTGTAATTTAGAAAAACATCCTCTGTTAATTTTAATGTGTTATTGTGTTAAATATTCATGTAAATGTTTTGCACATTCTATATTGGTGTTCGTTTGCTACACATTTTTTATTGGTGTAAATGTGTTGAACATTCTATATTGGTGTAAATGATTTCATTTTATGAATGAGTATATTCCTGTGAAAGAAAGAGCTACATGTTGGTTATTGTTAGTTGTTACTATTGATAAAAGATGATGGATACAAGATAATGGATAAAAGAGCCGCTTCTTCAACCTGTTGTAATTTTTAAACATTCTCACTTCTTTAACATGTTGTAATTTTTAAACATTCTCTATTGGACGTTTCTCCAATAGGGGTTCTAGATTCTTTCATTCATAATGAATATACAAACTACAACTTTTACCCGCCGTAACGCATGGATTACCCACTAACACCCCTATTGCATGAACATGCAATAGAAAATGTTTAAAAAGTACAGTTTTCTTAGCAAATAAGTTTTATAAATAAATTACGACAAACCCGTCGCCCAACATCCGGTAAAAAACATAAAATCTCGCGGCAACGCGCGGGCTTTCCCACTAGTATATAATAATATGGTACTCGTCTATTATTGTGATCCTCAAGAGAGTTCCCTGAAAGCCCATAAGATATCATCCATGCACCATCACCATCTGACCATCATGGATAAATGTAGTTGGACCCAACCCAAAAGTGTGATCCATGAGTAGAATACAAAGCAAGGCCCAACTTTTCTTTGACTAAACAATAAAATGCCTTGGTGTTTCTTCACCAATCAATCCATACCTTCGTGTTTTCATTTTTTTCTTTTATTTCTTTTTTTTTTAATTTGTTTATTTTTATTTTTATTTTTATTTCAGGTTTGGGGTCTGATATTTGAGCTAGATAGAGTTACAAGTTTATATAAGTGGTCCAGCCGGGGACACCATAATAAAAATCTATACCGTAGGAAAAATTGAAAATAACGGTCAATATAAATGAAAAGATTTAAAGTTAAATGAGATGTCAACGTTGAGCACATAAATTAGCTAAAATTTGAAATCAAAATCATGACATAATTTTGGTTTTAACATCAATTCTTTTTACACATAAACCACTTATCAAACAACACATGTAAATATTTACACACACCACTATATGTGAGGGGTTAATCATCATAGCGCAAGATCACTATGGTGATGTTAATTGGTTGAATCACATATGTTAATTGGTGATGAAATAAATATTTTTCTTTATTGTGTTTTAACATATGATAAATAGACAGAAGAGACATGTTATATAAGGTTATCAATAAATTAAAGTTTGTATTGTATTAGGGTTTTTTGATTGAATAACAATGATGAATACAAGGCCCTATATATAGATAAACTAATTACAATTTGGTACCCTTGATAATAGTAAACTTGTCTAATTTAGATAACTTAGTCTAACATCCCCCCGCAAGTTGAGGGCGGGGAACGACCTGCAACTTAGACCGTAGAAACTCAAATCTTTGTGAAGGTAAAGCCTTTGTAAACACATCAACAATTTGATCATCAGTGGAGATAAAATTGACATTCAGCTTTCATTGAGTAACTTATTCACGAACAAAGTGATAGTCTATTTCAACATGTTTTGTACGAGCATGAAATACTGGATTAGCAGAGAGATAGGTTGCACCAAGATTATCACACCAAAGCGTTGGTGCCTTGCTAACTAGACCAAGTTCATGAAGAAGAGATTTCAGCCAAATCAGTTCTGCTACAGTATCAGCAATAGCCTTATATTCAGATTCTGTTGAAGATCGAGAGACAGTTCGTTGTTTCGAGCAGACCAAGAAATAAGATTAGAACCCAGATAGACAGCATATCCCCCCGTGGATCGACGATCAATAGGGCAACCGGCCCAGTCAGAATCCGAGAATGCCCGAAGATTAGTAGCCCAATGAGAGTCAGAGAAGGCTTGCAGCCTAGACCCCGTGTTGTGACGAAATAAGAGGCCCATATTAGCCGTGCCCTTCAAATAATGTAAAATTCGTTTCACACCAGCCCAATGATTCTCGGTAGGAGCATGCATAAATTGACAAACCTTATCAACTGCGAAAGCAATGTATGGACGAGTTAAAGTGACATATTGAAGAGCACCGACCGTCTGCCTGTATCTAGAAGGATCATCAAGTAATGGGCTATCATCAGGTAAGAAAACCTGAGAAGTACTCATAGGGGACGACACAGGTTTGCAGTCTGCAAGGCCTGCACGATGAAGAATATCAAGAATGTATTTTCGTTGGGATAGAACCAGATCCGAACCATGATGCACCAGTTCAATACTGGTATGCTCTAGTTTAGAAATATGCTCTAGTTAAGAGAGATGCTCTAGTTGATAGATGCGCTAGTTCAAAGATGTTCAGGGATACGCTAGTTTGGTTGATTGGTGCGCTATTTCAGAGATGCTCTAGTTCGTTGTATCGGGTTGAAGATTGTGGTGGCTAGCAGGCTAAAAAGCTGGCTGATTACGGCGGCTGCAGATTTAGGGTTTAGACTCCCAGAGCGTATAAGCTCTGATACCAAATTAAACTTTGTATTGTATTAGGGTTTTTTGATTGAATAACAATGATGAATACAAGGCCCTATATATAGATAAACTAATTACAATTTGGTACCCTTGATAATAGTAAACTTGTCTAATTTAGATAACTTAATCTAACACAATATAATATTATGGTGGGATGCTAGGTTTTCACTTACCCTAGTAGATTCTATAGCAATATTTTACAAAAGATTTTAAAATACTTTTAAAGCATTTCTTGTTTTGCTTCTAGGGTTTTAACTAGCGTTGCTAATGTATTGTACTAGTATTTTGTTCACATAAATCACGAGCTACTCTTGCCATTTTAATGTTTCCTTTATTATGTTTGCCCGGCAAAGTATCACATTCACAAGAGGTGGTACAAAAAGACCTGACTGCTTGGGTCTACGGTGAACTTTGTGCAAAATACGTGGCCATACCTATAAAATATTTTTTTCCTAATCCCATACCTGTTGAGTATCGGATATACCTATTCCAAATGCTTCAGTTTTCGGGTATACCCATCGGGTTTGGGTTTTTTTCCATCCGTAGTTCTAAAATGTAAATAGAAATAATGAAGGGACGAAACTTGTACTTTACTCCAAATCCCACAATTTAAACATGCCAATTATTATTATTATTACACACCTCATCTATTTCTCATCGTCTTTGTTCCAGAGAATAAGACGATGAAAGCACCAATAGAATGGAAAAAATGGATGATATTAGTGTCAACAATATGGATACAAGCCTTTACGGGTACGAATTTCGACTTCCCTTCTTATTCAACCGAATTAAAATCTGTACTCCAAATATCTCAGGTGGACTTAAATTACCTATCAATGGCTTCGGATTTTGGTAAGATGTTTGGATGGTGTTCTGGGTTCTTGTTGTTATATTTTCCAGTGGGTGTAATCGTGTTCATGGCTGCTTTACTTGGTCTGTTTGGTTATGGTCTTCAATGGCTGCTTGTTCAGAGACTTATTTCGTTACCTTATTTCATGGTTAGTTGTTGTTTAATTATTAATTGATTGATTAAATTTTTGTTGGTGTGTTATTTACTTATTGGGTTCTAGGATTCATACACCATGTGACATCACTTTTCGGGGATATGACATCACATTATGAGTATGTGACAGCTTCCTGTTGGTCTGTGATATAGGCTAGGGTGTATGAATCCTAATTATAGGGTGTATGGTTCCTAAGACTATAAGGAGTGGGGGGGGGGGGGGGGGGGAAAGAGGGGGATGAAGCGCCATGTGGCACTTGTGGGACCCTTGTGGGGGGGAAAATAATTGTGGGGAGTGGAAGGGGGGGGGGGGGGGGGAAGAGGGGGGAAGGAAATAATATTATATTGTGTTAAAGTTAAAAAAAATTAAAAAAAAAAATGCCCCCAATAAGAAGCTGCCACGTGTAAAGCCTTCTCCCCCCACGCCGGTGACACCCTCCCCGCCCCCCCCCCCCCCCCTCTCCCGCCCCCTTCCACGCCCCTCTGCGGCAGTGTTCCCCCCCCCTTCCCGCCCCTCTCCCGCCCCCCACTCCGTTCAGTCTAAATATCTTACTTATACTTATTTAGAGTTTATTTGTGGTTTTTTTTTTGTTTATTGCTTGAAATTGAATATTAAATATGAAAGTGATTGAGATAAAGAAAGTCACAAATGCAATTTAATTTGGTGTCCTACTAAGTTGTTGGGTGTTGGCTACACATTGAAGTGGTTATATGTAACTTGGTTGATAGACCAAGCAAACTTGTTTGGTAGTTTAGTGACCACTAGTTGGTGAATGAAGATATAATTTTTTTTAACGGCAAATTTTTTACTCGTTGTGAGACTTGGACTCAAAACATCACAGTGTTTTAAAAGTTTTTGTCTTGCCGGGACCACCAACCCCGACGGTGAATGAAAATATAGTTAATATAACTTTTTTCTTTTTATACAAGAAATTAAAAATAAAAAATTGTAAGAAAAATTAAAAGTGTAACATACTAGTGAGAAAATGGAAATTAGTAAACATATTATATATATATATATATATATATATATATATATTTTTTTGGAGCAAATAATTTTTTTTAAACAATTTCATTTCAATAAAAGGAGCAAATTTAACAAGCTGCGCCGCCACCCCTTTTTGAAAAATTAACCAAAATTTGTAAATATTCCCCAATGTCATTAGAGACCAAAGTTTTTGCTACTTCTTGATGGCTACTTTTTGATAGTGCCACATTTTGATAATGGAATTGTAAAACAAAAGGCGAAGCGGCTGGGATATTTTGCGGTCTTTTGCCATTTGTTAGGTGACAAACTGTCAAGGAATGGAAAGGATTTGAACCAAGTAGCATCTAACTGAGTCTTTGAACCTAGTTGTTATGAGTTTGAGACTCATTGCTAATAAGATGTGTGTGTATTGATGTATCCTTGCTAGAAGTGGTAAATTGTCAAGTTGAACTATGGGTTAAAACAGGGTTGGGCCAAAATGAGAACTTTTTTTATAAGAAATTTGACGGGTCAGGTTGGCTTGGATTGAGCCGAAAAAGTTGGTCTGTTTGGGTTAGAAAACTTAGAATTTATATGGTTGGACTGATCTTCAATATACATCTTTATCAATAATTTCCGAGACTTTCAAACGGCAATTCTAACAGATTTATGAAAAAAGTTGTCTTTTTCACTAAATAAATTTAGCTTAAAAGGAAACGGGTCAAACAAATTAACAGTCTTAACACAATGAAAGTCATCTAAAGCAATGGCCTAACTGCAGCCTTATACAATCTCAAATGTGTTTTTGTATTCTTTTAACCTTTATATTGATCTCTGTATACTTATTTTTAAACTATACAACAATCTTTATTCTTGACAGGCATTTATTCTGTGTTTATCAGCCGGTTGCAGTATCACCTGGTTCAACACTGTTTGTTTCGTTTTATGCATCAAAAACTTTCCCAACAACTCGCCACTTGCACTATCCCTCAGCATTAGTTTCAACGGCCTAACTGCAGCCTTGTACAATCTCATCGCCACTAAAATAAGCTCACACAACATTGACAGCACCTCTTACCTTATTCTAAATGGAGTTCTCCCATTGATCACATCTATTGCTGCAATATTCCCCATCCTCCAAACCTCTGGAAACAATCTTCAAACAGATGACACAGATAACAAAGACGATGCGCATACATTCATGTTTTTGTATGTATTAGCTGGCATTACTGGCCTTTATCTTTTCTTTTTTGATACACCGTCACAAAGTATACTTCTTGTCGTGATGTTGTTGGCGGTGTTTCCATTGGTATCACCAATAATCGTTTATGGTCTCAAGCGGTCACGCCATGTTGATGGACGGAGTTACAGTTTGATTGAAATGAACAGTTATAGTGAGTTTTCCGAACAGCAGTCAACTTCTATCTTGAAGATGTGTGGTTTTGGTTTTTTAGATAAAATAATAGAGAAAGATCACTTGAAGGTTCTTGGTGAAGAACACACTGCGAGAATGCTGGTGACCCGGATCGATTTCTGGCTTTATTACATTGGTTATTTTTGCACAGGTACTATTGGGCTTGTTTACAGCAATAATCTAGGACAAATTTGTCAATCGCTTGGGTACGGTTCTGACACCAAAGCAGTTGTTACAATATATTCTACATGCTCGTTTTTTGGTCGTCTTATTTCGTCTATCCCGGACTTGATCAGCTGTTTCTATACACCCCATACGAATGCGAGTAAGTACATCGTCACTAGTAATTTATAGTAGAGTAAGATGCATGGGTTAGTTGGATAACAGGTCACATGGGTTGGGTTAAAAAAGAGTCATTTTTAGTGCAGGTCTAAACGACCCATTCACAAGTAAATGGGATGAAATGGTTGCGTTTAATGTTTAGCGTGTAACTTTATGCAGAAGGATATACTACTAGAACCGGATGGCTAGCTCTTTCACTCGTTCCAATGCCCGTCGCATTTCTTGTGCTATTTTTGTCAGGCAGTAAGAGCAGTCTTAGTTTAGCCACTGGGCTGATCGGTATCTGCTCTGGATTCGTTTTTTCAGCAGCCGTATCAATTACTTCCGAGCTGTTTGGTTCAAAAAGCACGGGTATCAACCATAACATCCTGATCACCAACATTCCATTGGGATCATTGTTGTATGGTATTCTAGGTGGTGTTATTTATGACCATCACATCAAAGGGTCCAAAGAGGCGGTTTTCGTAGGAGGATCAAGGGTGTGTATGGGTCGAGAATGCTATAATGAGACGTTCGGCTGGTGGGGTTGTGTTTCTTTGTTCGGTTTGGGTTCGAGTTTTCTTCTTTTTGTGAGAACAAAAAAGGCTTATCAGGATTATTATCAGAGAAGAAACTTGGTCTTAGAGGAGATAACTTATACTCTATGATATATAGAGATGCCCAAGCAGGCCTAGATTTAATTTGGGCCTTGACCCAGTAAGTCTAGTTCTATGTACAGTTGAGGCGAAAAGCTGCATATCACTGTTGGTAGGTCCAAGCCAGGTTAGGCCTGGTCTTGGAACTGTATAAGCACAGAGCCTGGTCTTAAAAGCTTGGCCCTTGAGCCCAGTCCCTGTTTCTTATGTAGTATGCATGTAAAGTTTTTATTTTAAAGGGTTGCTATTGGTACACCCCTCACTCTAGCTCTCTGAATTAACTAATTTTTTTAAAGTTAAAGCTTACTTGAGCTCGCCTCGCTTTCATATGAGCCGATTTCGAGAAAGTTTCTTTCCAGCGAGCCATGACTAGCCATAGACAATTGCCAAAAAAAAGTGGGTTGTACTAGCATATGTACCCAAACCTCTGGGACTATTTTGGCATTTTACTCTTAACTTATAAACTACATCTTTTGCAAGCCTTGAGAGTTGACACTAAAAAAAATCATTTTTCAAAATTTAATGTATAATTGAACCCTAAATGACCCTGTACCCATAAGATATATGCTTTTTGTCCAAATGTAATAAATTGGCTGTAAAAAAATAACAATAAATATCAAACGAGCGGCGGCAGCCATCAAAATGACCCATTCTGCCTGGCGTATTTCCCGTATCTTTTTGAAATGCCAGCATCCGATAAAATGTCCCACAGCTGCACAATCAAATGGGATTGATTTTAACTAATTAATGTGGGCAAACAGGTAACTTTAACTTAAACTTTTGCCAATAAGAAAAAGTCAATACTGGTGTGTCAAAACAAAAGTTACAATATCGTTTACCTTTAAGTCTCCTCTAGAGCCAGCAACAGCCAGCAAAAAAGGACAGTCTTCCGAAAACGACATGGAAAACACAGCTCCCTGACATATCAAAACATATACCAAAGTTGAAAAATTAACACGAAAGACCTTCAGACATAACATACATCCAATGTTGTATGCAGAAACAGTCTAGTTTGTAGAATCTAATGTGAAGGTTCATTCAACGAGCCCTGCATGTGCATATTCTATTATTATTTTTGGTGACCGTAAGAACCTGTTAAGGAAAAACCCACTGACCCCACCAATACCCTGCTAACGAGTGGATTATTTGTCAGGTGGCCTTTAGAGGGTTAAGGCAAGAAACGAGTGTAATAAAATGATTAAAAGATAAAATGATTTCAAACTATGGTTTTCAAAAATATAAGGCAAGACACTTACAGCTTTGCAATTCTGTGAGGCTACACAAGTAGGTTGGTTATTCGACAAATCCCATAGTTTGACCTGTTATTTCATAAAGAAGAAAATATTACTCCATGAGATGCTATGCGAGTACGCCATGACATGAGAGATATAAGTTTAAGAAACAAATACTAATTTACCATTTTGTCTTCAGAACCAGTTGCAAGAAGCTGGAAAGAGACAGTATAATGTCAATTGTAATTACATAAAAAGAAACAAAAAGTTGGAGCTAAACAAAGACTTACATTCGGCACCAAGGGGTTATAAGAAATAGCACGAACGTTTTTATCATGTGCATGGAGAGTGAATCTAGGCTTTAAGTCTGTGGTTGGATTGGATCTTGCTGTTCTGATGTCAAAACCAACAACGGTACCATTCTCGAGACTAGCCTGGAAACATTAACAGGTCAAATAAAAGTCTAAAAAAGATACCGGTCAAATACAAAAATCCACCAAAAAAAGAAACGGGTCAATAGGTCACAAGTAACCCAAAGTGCATTCAGACTACTTCATATGCTTTTATTTTCTTATACAATACATTAGATTAGTATTGTAACAACAAATTTCTAATCATGTTTGGCTCATTAACTATTTACACTTTTTAATAAAGGGCACAAAAGTGTGTGGGTCAAACGGCCGTTTCAACATGAACCGATTTTAGCCCGCCAACCAACACACCCATTTTAACAAAGAGAAGAAAAAAAAACTTTATTGAACCACTTGATTTTACATCTGGCGAATTTTCTACCACTCGAGCTTATTTTGAATGTATAAACCATAAACTTTCAATCATGTAAATACCAAACTAGTAGCACTAACCACAAACAAGTGTTGGTCATGTGGATCCCATGCCAAGCTTTCGACATCAGCACCAACAGAGCACTTAAACCCAGAATGTGAAAGAATCCTCAAATCTCTCTGCAATATAACAAGAATATCATCAACCAATAATGACAAGAAATATTTATAAACAATAGCAATTTACATAAGATTTTTGGCAAGATATTCACCATGACTATTGTATGATCAAAGGATCCACTGAGAAGAATTGCATGCTCTTTATGATTCCATGCAAGTGCTTGAACCTAAAGGTTAAACACAGAGAGTGGTAAGTCTTCAAAAGGCATGCAAAAAATACTGTTGTTATAGAGCATATATTGCTTATGCTGGAGAAATTACTCAGAATTGGTCATTGTGATTTTTGAAGGAAAAACAAATCTAAATGCAGTTTGTGTAAAAATTCCTAGATACAATTTGTCACCATCTAATAACTTTGAAATCACATGTAAAGCATATATCCTCTATTATCAAACGAAATGTGAATAATCCGTCCAAGTCGGATCCTAGATGTAGAAATATAAGATACGTTGAAGTTGGTTTCAAAGTTTACATTTGAGTTCTTGAATCAAAAATGAGTTTTCAATATTTTAATATACAAATTTTATTTCTACAAAATTATTTAGAGTCAAATAATCCTATATGTGTTGCAGCAATTTGATTATCTAATGATATATCAATCTACCTATTTACAGCTTCTTTTAAATTAATCCAAGAGACTTCTACTCCCGTCTCACAAAATATCTTTTTATTATTTTGTATGTCCTGTTTGGTCATTATATCAGTTAATTCCTAGTATAATCAGAATTTGCCAAACACACAAAACATCATTTGCTTGCCTTATCAGTATGGTGCTTCATCGTAATCGTGCATTTCCCAGTTGCCACATCCCAAATCTTCACCGTTTTATCAGCACTACCACTCGCAAGAATATCCCTGATCATCAAGGTTACAAAAATGACACCAGTATCAAAAAACCGCATCTAAAAGTGCTATTCAAAACCCGATAACATACCTATTGACCTTATTCCAAGCTAGAGCAAGTACAGAATCAGTGTGACTGTCTTTTTTGTACTTAATGGATTCCTACAGGAGGTTTACATGTATAACAATAATCTGTAAGAAATCCAAAATAAATAAATATATAGTTAAAAAAAGTGGTTTAAATGCATGCCTTGATCTTCTTCCCTTTCTTAATTATCTGCTTCTCAGCCATACCACCTAACGTGAGTGCTGGTGGTTCGTCTTGGTTAATCTGAAGAATTGGGGAGCACACGTTAAATCAATAATCATATATTTTATATAGATTGAAAAACAAAAAATGATTACATAAGTGAAAATCTCCATACAATATCAAGGTCCCATATTCCAATTCCAGGGTCCATCGTTCCCACTGCCATGAAATTCCCTGCGGGCATACAATATCATTAAGCTATCGAATGTCATGCCAACTATCCAAAGTAGAAAAACAAGAACAAATTGCATTCCCTGATGATTAAAGAGAAGTTTAAACCATTACATGATAACAAAAAGTTTCAATTTTGTTTCAAACATTTTCATTCTAGACATTTGAGTAACAATATTTAAGCATAATGAAGACATAATTACATAAATATCAAAGGAATAGAAAAAATAGACAATCTTAAAACGTAGTAAAGCATATTTATCATAATCATTAAGAGAAATTGGAATGGCGTACATGTTACCTTTTTCGCCGCCTTTAATTGGGCAACCAAGCCATGCTGTGCAAAGAGGAAAAGCAGGGATATCAATATCATTGCGAACATATTGATTTAAATCACCGTCTGGGTCCTCTATTATATTAATCTGTTTAAACACTCAAATTAGCACATCAAAATATAAAGAATGACTAAGGTGTAATATTCTATTACAATCACATACCAGAAGCTGAGCCTTCTTATCCACAATACGTGCACAAACTACAACAGCATCTTCGGGTTTGGTGATCATGTCTTCAGCCTCTTCAGAGTCATCATCCTAAAGAAAAGGATTTAAAAATATTAAGGCTGCGATTTTAACCTCAAAATCAAAATGCGAAACAGAAGTTTGAACAGGAAGTATGCAACTTACATTTGTATCTTTAAGATAAGGGTCTAATTCATTGCTAGGATAGAAGGTGTCCCCAATCCCCGCACAAAGTATGTCAATCGCTAATGACCACAAACAAAAGAATGCAAAAGGGGGATAATGACAGTTAACGAACATAAGATATCGCAGAAAATAAGGACATTAAGGTATATTCAACACACTTCATACAGATGAAGTGTTTGGATAAAAGTAATTATCATTCTTTTATTATTATTTAGAGTCGAAAAAATCATAAGAAAAACTGGTTGGTTGAGCATTCTGATTCTTCATGCCACAATAATTACTTCCAAAACTCTCATCCAAACAATATATCAAACAAAAATAAAACAAACAAGTGTCGGCAAACGATATACCATCTTCCTCATCATCATAAGCATCCATGTTTAGTTCATCTAAACCATCTGCAATGTCAGCGAAGGTGGATCCACCACCTTTCTTCCCAAGTGCATTAGCTGCACCCATCGCTTGCTCGATTTCATCCAGCTGTTTGGATGCATCAACACTCATATCTTCATCACTTTCAACACTGCAAACATCAAATACAAGTAAACACACATAAGGATGGTCTTCATTGGTTCAGTTTATCCGGTTTAAAGACTTTTCCCGTCGAAACTGAAAAACCAAACCGAACTTTAACGTTGGACCAGAATAATCTCAACTGGACATGTGGGTGTCAAAAATGAACTTCCGTTAAATATGAACTGACGTGGCAGTTGAGGTGGCATGCTGACATGGACCAAATGCTGATGTGGCAGTTGGGGTGTCATGCTTTTTTTTAAACATCAAAACATATTTTTTCATCTTCGTCAGACTAAAAAAATCCAAGTCAGCATGACACCTCAACTGCCACATCAGCATTTGGTCCACGTCAGCATACCACCTCAACTGCCACGTCAGCTTTCACTAACCAAGTTAGTTCATATTTAACGGAGGTTCATTTTGACAGCCACATGTCCAGTTGAGATTATCATGGTCCAACGTTAAAGTTCGGATTATTATTGATGGGCCAAACTTTGGATTATTTAAATCCAATACCCCTTTTTTATTATTATTATTATTTTAAATGTATCATCATATGTATTGAATTGGGTTAGGCTAAATAACAAAACTTATCACAATTATTATTTGTTATTAGGTTTAAACCGAATTAAGGAGTAACTAAGTTCGGTTTAATCAGTATCAAACCGAACAATGATCACTCTATGAATTAGAATTTACTACCCACAAGATCAAACCTATTGTCCAAGAGAGCTAACCTGTTCTTCATCTCATCGATTTCCTCTTTCGAAAGAGGATCGGCGACAGAAGGGATGGGTTTAGAAGCCCCTTTTGGAACCCATGATAATGTAGGAATCATTCTTTAACAACGTCTTCTGCAAACACACAATATATTTTTAAAGCTGCTTGTGCATGCGCTTATTATGATAAAGGAAGTATTACTGTAATATATGTATATATAATAATACTGAATGAATTAATATTATATGACGACATTGAAGGAGGGTTTAAGGTCTTACCGTGACGTCAGCCAGCGATTGGCGGGGTTTGTTGATGGTGGAGTGTGGACGAAGGAAGAGTTTTTGGAGGCCAGGGTTTACGTGAACGTATATATAGTTTTTCCTGTGATTGAATATTAATATTAAATAGGTTTCGCGTTTTTTATATTGGCTTTTAATAGACGGTATTCATATATCATTAAACAACAACAAATTTAACATTGAAACTCACAACCATCAATTAATAGGGAGTAATGACCTGTTGCATAGAAGGAACATTATTATTGGTGAAAGTGCTTGTGATGTTTGCAGTGAAGCGGTTGAGAGCGTGGATCATGTCTTTACTGCTTGTGGGATGGCGACTGGCGTGTGGTAGGGTATTGCAAATTGGGTCCAGTTACCTCCGATATATCTATTCTCTATTAAAGACTTACTTGAAGTTGTTAAGTGTTCGGGATGATCGAAGAGTAGAAAAGAAATTTTATATGGGATTGTCGTGGTGACCTGTTGGCGGATCTGGAAAGCTAGAAACGAGAGGATATTTAGTCAGAAAAACAGGAATCCCGTAGAGTTAGTGGCGGACGTTAAATCTTTGACTTATCTTTGGTTTTATAGTAGGGGAAAATCTGGGGGAGCGGACTGGAAGGGTTGGAAATCTTTTTCTTTTGATGTTTTGTAACGTTTGACTTAGGGGGATTTTCGCCTTGGAAGTTCCCCGGTCTTTGTGTTTTTAATGAAGTTTGCCTTCAAAAAAAAAAAAAAATTAATAGGGAGTAGTAACTATGTTGGTTAGTGTTATAAAATGTGTTAGAAGTTAACGGTGAATAGTAAGTCAGTTACCTAATGACGGTTAAAATTTAATGGAGTTAAAACTAAGAATAGTAACTCTTTTAGTTATTATTCCAAACCTTGGTTAGAAGTTAACGGGAATCAGCAATTCAATTAAATGATGGCTAGAAACTAATGGGGAATAGTAACTCTGTTTGTTATTGTTAGAAAAGCCGGTCAGAAGTTAACAGGAAACGGTAACTCGGTTACCTAAAGACAGTTAAATATTAACGGAGTTACGGGGAACAGTAACTCAGTTATTTAGCAATGGCTAGAAGTTAGCGGAGTTGACGATAACTCGGTTATCTAACGATGGTTGGAAGCTAACGGAGTTAAAGTTAACAGAAAACTGTAACTCAGTTATATGACAACGGTTAAAAATTAATGGAGACCGTTAGCACTAACGGCGTTAGAAGGCTCATTTTAGCGGCAACCCGCTATTCATTTGACCTTAGCTATTAATATAGATTTAGATAGAATTAACTGGAACAGTAATTCAATTAGTTAACGATAGCTAGAAGTTAACGAAGTTAATTATAACTCAGTTATCTAACGACGGTTAAAAGTTAACGGAGACCGTTAGCACTAACGGCGTTAGGCGGCTCATTCTATATTATATTATATTATATTATATTATATTATATTATATTATATTATATTATATTATATTATATTATATTATATTATATTATATTAGAATATAAATATAAAATTAATAAATTTATAATACGCGCATGTATAGGTTAGTGATTCAATAACATTAAATAGTATTTTGTTATGTTTACGTATTCGTCTACAGCCTCTTGTTTGGTAGCATCTTATCTTAATGGTCATTAAAAGGCTATCTTTTAGGGTCCGTTTTGTATGGGGTAATAGAATGGATGAGTGAATGGAATTATCAGTACCATTCCATGTCTTGTTTAGTTGTCATGTGGGCATGAAACAAAACATTACTTTGTGTTTTTTGGTAGCGGGTGACGGCGACAATGGTGGAGACAGTGGCAGGTGGAGGTGGATGGCGGTGATGATGGGCTTGTGACGTTGGTGAGTAGTGGCAGTGGTGGCTAGTGGCAGTGAAAATCACTTAGAAGTATCAAAGTTACTCGGAGGGTTTTTGCATGCGAGGTAGGATACATAACTTTTTAACGGCTAAATGTTACTCTTTCCAAACACCTGTATTTAAAATAATATACCTCTTGCTTGGGATATAACCCAAGACCTCCCGCTAAGAGGCAAGATCCTCTACCAAGTAAGCTAACCGCATTTGACAATAGATGATGAAAATACTAACAATGCATATTTCAAAGATATATTAAAGAACTTCTGTTACATATACTTAGTTTTATTATTTGATTTGAAATACAAAACAAAACATAGAAGTAGAAGTGATACTTAACATGCCACTCCTCTTACATTTCTTAAGAAAATAAGTAATATCCATCTCACATGAAGAATGGAGGCAGTGGCGGATCTAGAAATGAATTTCAGTAGTAACGTTTTTCATTTTAGTAGCAATGTTTTTCAAATTTCGTAAGAAAAAAACAAATTTTCCACTACACGCGCGAAGTTGAGCAACAACGCTGCAACGGACGTGACACCTAGTTATACAATAGGTCCGCCCCTGGAGGAGGGTACCGTAAAAAGGAAAAGGAAGAGCGGTTACAGGTTAGCCCATTAGTGTAGATCACTACCCATCCAAGCTTGAAGGTGATCCGAGGTTTTCATAACATAATGAATAAAATTTGAGAAACCGTGATGACAATTCTAATATTTAGAGTAACTTCAGTTGTTTCAAGCTGGCACATACTGTTATCTGTATCTGTTGCATCCGTTGAACCAAGCTAAAAGGCCGGTTCAATTTTGGTTTAGCAGTCAACAGACAACAGTTCAGTTTACGGTAGGAAAAGTGAAAACCGACTTTTAAGGTTCGAAACCGGCCGCTAAACCGAATTGGCCGAAAATGAAAAGGGTGAGAAGAACACAGGCCAACACAATAGAAATACTAATACGAATCCCAGGTCTTAATAAGGGAACACATCTTACCACATAGAAATACTCCACGAGCTAATGAGTAAGGCTTGCAGACCCGAATGTACCAGTAACACGAGTCGGGATGTGCGCACACACGCACCCTCCCATACAGAAATAGTCAACGCGCTAATGAGTAATCAATATGTACATAGGGCTTGGGTGCGCGCACACAGCCATCCAGTAACAGACTAACAGGGACAGTAAGACAGTAACACGAGATTAGCAATTAACTAGATTAAACAAGTAAACGATGGTTGAATTTGGTATTCTCATTTAAGTATAAACACCAAAGTCTAACCGAACCACAAGTTCCAAAAACACTGAAACGCTACTCCAATCAAGAAATCAAAACCCGAAACTATTATTGCCAGTAAAACAAGAAATAAACTGAATAAAAACCTCTCATTCCTTCTTTTCAACCGCAGCCTTCTTCTTTGACGATGCCTGTGAATACAAGAAAGTACCGAAGATAGCAATGGCTGACCCAAGTGCATTCAAAGGCCTAACAGGATTCCTAAACACAATTACAGTAGACACGATCACAACCACCCTTTTCATCGTATTCCCAACTGAAAAACTCAACGGGCTAATATCATCAAGCGCTTGATACGACGACTGATTATACAGATGATAAAACACCCCAGATATCATCACCCACAGATAAAAAGTAGACGGTGTCCCAACACTCGCAATCGCCTTATGATAACCCGAAACCCATTGAGACCCTTCAACGAAAACCGCAACAGGAAACAGATAAAAGAACGACAGAATCGTAATCCACCCATACAAATTCAATCCATTCACCTGCTTAAAATTCTGCAAACTCTTCTTCGAGTAAATGTTCCGCAACACAAACCCGACATTACTAATCATAGCACCCCATAACCCACCAAGATTAAAAGAAACCTCAGTAACAGCAGCTAAAGAACACCCCATAACAATAGGCAAAATAGACAACCAAACAGACAAAGGGTAACTATCACCTAAAGCAGAGGAGAACACAACAGAGAACACAGGCTCAGCTGACTTAATAACATGGGTAAAAGAAACAGCAACTTTAGAGAAAGAAACACAAGCAGAAATATGCCCAATTGTGTGAAAAAGTGCAGGACCTAACAAAGCAATAATAAAAGACTTATCAATTTTTGGACAAGGTTGAAGCTTTGTAGCCCAAAGAACCAACATCCAAACAGACCCAACAAGTAACTGAAAGCTAGCAAGCAGCCATGGATATGGGAAAACATTCAAAGCCTTTTTGTTATAAATATTGAACACAATATTCTGAAAGTACCAAAAACCAAAGACAATGGCAAGCTGTAGAGTCTTGTTAGGTTTTTTAACAGTTTCTCCATCTGGGGTCAAATCTTGAGGGGTTTGTGATGATGATTTGATGATATGTGAAGTGGGTTTGGGTCCAAAATTGGTGAACTGAAATGGGTTTGTAATAAAGTTGGTAGCTTGATGGATCTGGGAAGTGGGTTGGTGGTTCTTGATTTTGTTGAAGAGTTTAAGGTTTGGTTGGTGAGGAATGTGGGCTCTGGAGATGGGATTTGGGTGTTTGTGGTTGGGGAGAGAGAGAGATGATGAAGGAAGAAGGTGAATTGACATCATGCTTGTTATGATGTTGTTGAAAATATGAAGGAAAAGAAGGAGAAGAATTGAAGAAACCCTTGAATGAATGAGTGAATAGGGGGATGTGAGTGGGGTTGGTGGTGGTGTGTTGAAAGTGTTTGGATGGTAGTGGTCCCAAGGTACTAGAGGATTAATAATGTGTGTTTAGGGAAGTTAGGCTTAGGCATATGTTTAGTGAGATTGGTTGGAAATGGGCTGATTAGTGATGGTGTTGGACTGTTGGTGACTGGTTTGGGTTGGGTTGGCCCATTAGGATTTGAATAGGTTGGGATATGGGATGTAGCATAGTAGCATACTACATGTATGAATTGTGACTTGTGAGACTGAGTTGCTACCAACATAGAAGTTTAGATGGTTGGATTTGAGGTGTTTTTTTTTATTTTTTTTATTTTTAAACAGGTTTGTGAATACATTATAAAATTAAAGATATTATTGGCCAATACAGTTCATATTGGGGTGTCAATTTAATTTCGTCTGGCGTCGAAATAACAAGATCCTAATATGGCTAGAAAACAACTTTGAACAGATCAACTATCATGTCTTCTGATTGTTGGGTTGAGATGGGGTTGTGTTGTGTTGCGAACATGAGCTATTAATTATAGGCATCAAAGAAATTTCTCATATTACATATTTTTTTTCTTTCAATACAAAGATAATTTCATTTCAATAAAAGGGGTAAATTACAAAAGGATAGAAAGTAGCCGGGCAACAAGCTACGCCGCCACTCCTTTCTAGATAGAGAACTCTAATCACAGATTAATTTTTCAACTAAAATAATTCAATGCTCCCGAGATACATTTATTTCTTTCTATGGCTTACGATTAACAAAATACTCTACATTAACTTTGTTTAGAATGACACCCTACGTTAAATTTTGACAACTTTGTTTTCAACAAAATGTATACTCATTGTTAATGGAGAATCCTACGGCAACCCGTCAGTAATTGAGGAGAACAAGTGAGTTATGCAGCGTATCCTTCGACGACAAATAATTTGAAACATCAAATCAAACTGCTAAACTGGGAAAAGAGAATCGTGATCTTAAACTGGATGACTTGTTTTGAGTTAAAACGATTTCACTACCTAAAGTGTTTAAAAGGTCTAAAAAAACATAATGAACATACATTAAATTGACAAAAAAAAATCTAAATCACATATAAAACAAAAAACTAGGGAATATAATTTATACAAATAATTTAACGGATGTTTTCCATGAAGACTATTTTTTTTTTTGAACGGCCAACATGAAGACTATTATTGTTAAGTTAAAAATTTACACATTTCTTCACCATTAAGACTTTAACTCTTATGAGAGAGATATCTTTCCTACACATCTTGTTGCAACTAGGCTACAAACCTTTTGACGCCTAATCCTCTTCTAGAGCGCTAAGGAACAGGCCTCGTGGCATATGTTCACAACTATTCTCTTGCATCATCTCTACTATTTTTTTAATTTTGTATTTCATATGTTATAAAGGATTATTAAACACAAGACAAGGACATCTCATTTCTCCATTGAATTATGATACAAGTATCAGTATATAAGAAACAAACATATACTAGCTTGGCGAATCAAGTACTCGAGAGTACCCGGGCCACCAATTGCTACCAATTCCTGGGAAAACCCGACCACTCACCCGCCCGAAGGCACGACAGTGAAATAATCGGTAAAACCGGTCGGGATCAGGACTCAAACCCAAGCCAATGGCCGAGTCATCCCTCATTTCCCCTCCACCAATGTCCTCCAAATGTAGCTAGTGGGAATTGAACCCAAGCCTCCCATAAGAAACTTTAGGCCCTCAACCAACTAGGCTACAAGTGTTGGACTAATATATATTTATTAAAATTGGCCAACTTATGTAACACCCCAACCGATGGCGGAATCATCGAGGTGTCACGTAGTGACGATTGTTCAAAAGCACATGGTACTAAAATGTAAATATTATTCTATAATTTAAATTGTTTTACATGGATGAAATGGGAAAAATACAAAAGTCTTAACAAAACATGAAATTTGAAATAAATTATTAAAAGCAAGCACTAAAATCCAATGCTATGGAACTAAGATCAAACTGCACCTGAAACATGTACAAAATAAGTTTTGTCAACATATGAAATGTTGGTGAGCATTCCTAGTTTTAATATATATAGTAAGTTGGAAAATGTTATACAATTCAAGTGCAAAACTACAGTGCATTTATGTAAACTATGTATCATACAAATGAGCGAAATCAATCCTGTGATTGTATAAATGTACTAAAATGAACGGCGGTGTACTTATCCAATAAATGGATAATAACTTAACAATGAACATGGATTCTCCGATGAAAAAGGGGGAAAATCACCTAGGTGGGTTGTCAATCCAATAGCGTTATCCAATGTTAAGGTCGGCTTGTACATGGTTAATGATTTCACTAAGTACAAATGTATTCTACATGTAATGTCTAAGCATAAAGCATGTATGTAAGCAAATGCACAATGTACTAGAATTGTATTGTAACAATGTGAACTTGTATGTGTATTGTGTATAAGTGTACATGTAACACCCCAAAAGTGAATAAAGACAAAAAAGGGATAGGAAATACTCACTTTCGCCAAATGACTAGATGACTAAGCGAGCGTGAAAAAGCGAGCAATCCAAAGATTCAACAATGAAACTAGTCCAATTTAGAAGAAAAGAAACCGAATAGGAAAAATATCAAGCTTCCAATTCGCCAATTACAAGAGCTTATAATCAAAGCTTCAAATGTAGAAGTAATATACTTTAGAAGAAAGGTATGAGGGAGAGTTTAATCGAATTGAAACAATCGATTTAGAGGTGCAAAGTGTAATGGGTCATAGGTGGGTTTTTATACTAGTTTTGGATTCAATTAGGCTTTAAAATTGGTCAACACAATAAAGTAAGGTTTTAAGATGAATTGACTATTTGACTAGGACTTTGACTGAGACTTTGACTAGGACTTTGACTGGAACTTTGATTGTTTGGCTGTCTTAGCGGACCGCGAGGGCTAAAAAAAATTATTTTTTCTAATTTAATCAATTTTAAGTTATAGACTTGTTTCCTTCTGTTTCTAAGTTGTTTTAGGACCGAAAATTAAGGGCTTTGAGTATCAAGGTCTGAAACATACGTGCTCGGGTGTAGATGTGAGTATAAAACGTGCATACTTTTACTTATAAAAAATATAAGTTTTATTAAATTGTGAATTTTGGTCCTATTAAAATATGAGGGTTAAAAATGAAAATTTTGAAATAGTTGAGGAACCAATTATGCACATTTATGAAAAGTGAAGGGTGCAGGTTGTCACAACTTAGGGGGACGGGATGCCTACCGAATTGTCCACGGGTACCAACTACCAGCACGGTAACACCGCCGCCACCCACGCTGTTAGTGGTCCCGTTGACCGTTTTGCTGGTTATGTTTACCGTGCTGGTACCGGTTGGTTTGTTGGTTTTTATAAAATCCAAAATTTTCAATTTACCCCCGTGTGTTTTAGTGTTATTTAATTTTACCGTTTGTTTCATATGTTTACCGTTTAAATAAATCAAAAACATAAATAAAAGACATTTCATTAAAACATAAAAATTAAAAATAATAAAACAAAGAAAAATAAACTTAAGGTTGGCGCAACAAGCGCCATGCCTCAACATTGTCGAATTGTTGGCCGTAAAGAGCCTCATACTCATAGTTTGTGAAGCCGATAGCCAACTCGTCATCGAGGTCCGGATCGTCCCTCATCGTTTGCTCGTAGAGGTTGGTCCACCTTGCACACTTGATATTGAGATCCTCCCACTTGACTTGGAGGTCTCCGATGGTCTTGATGGTGTTGGTGCTGTAACAACCGGCAAAAATAAGGTAATTCCGTACTAATTAATTAATATATGATTAACGTAATTAAATGCAATTATATGTGATTTAATTATCAAGGCCTTAGGAGATAGCAATTTCCAAATAATGCATAGGAATGCATACGTTTAATGGTAAGACATGATAGGATCATGTGCGAATAAGCTATCCGGTATGGACGTTGGCGATTACCCGATAATAATTAAATAAACGAAAAGGATCCCGGACACCCAGGATATAAAATAAAGGGTATTTTCACAAAATATAATGAGTTTTGGAACTCCAAAACCATAAGTGGAAACTTTCCATACAAATCTCCTGGTAACGAATAAAGTGCGCGTACCGCACCCGATACGCGTATAACTCATAATTTCACCCGGCAAAAGCCTAAATAACCAATCAAAGCTTAAATTAGACTATATTTAAGGGTTATTAAAGGTATTATTAATGTCCGAATAACGCGCGATTAAATCCCGAAAAATACCCGAACGACACCCGAACGACGAGGAATTAAACTTAACTTATTATTGGTAAATAGATTGTGTTGTGGACCCCACCTAGACCCACCAAGGGCCGGCCTAATGGCCATATTATCTCCTTGCATTGTTGTTTTAATAATAACCTACAAGTCTAAGAAGGTTAAGCATGCATGGATAAGACAAATGTGTAAGATTACACAAGTACAAAAGCATGCACCAACTTGTCTCCCTTGTAAGAAATTTCGGCCAAATGGCCATGTAAATCCAAGACAAATGCAATCTAATTATACACTAGTAACCACATGTGTGCATGCTCCAAAAGATCCCATATCCTACTAAGATTATAAGTATGATTACATGATATCTTGGAAAGATTATAATCCTTCCTTTCTTCCTTTAAAACCCACGGCCACAACCCCTAAACAATATCCATCCAAGATCATTTTTGTACAACACAATCTCTTATATCTTTAGTAAGATCACATGCAATCCATGGAAGATATGGTGAGGTTATATATAACATGTGTTCATACATAAGATAACAAAGCAAAAACATCTCCTTCTCCTTTCTCTTTGGGCCGTAAGTTTTACCCCACCCCCATACACATTTCTTTCAAGTTTTTACATCTTCTAATCACTCAAAACAATCCATCATCCAAACCCCCATTGTGTGTTTCAAGCTTGGAGCTTAACCACTAAGGAAGAACACACTAAACCCCTCTCAAGATCTAAGGTTTTGTCTTCCCTAGCCTTGTGCTAGTAGTAAGCTTCTTAACCTTGTTTTGATTATTAATATTCATGTATGTGTTCTTAGAAGCAAGTTGTACATGAAGGGTTTAAAATGTGGTTTTGAAACATAACTTTAATAGGTTTTACATGAGTAAAATAAATGATTAAAGATATGTAAATGGATCATGGATTTGATGATGATAAAGTAGTGTTCTTGAAAATGTATATAATCTACACATACACTAAGTAGAATGATGATCTACATGAGATTGGTGGAATAAACTTGAATGTGTTAAAATGTAACTTTAATCATCTTAAAATGATCATCCATGATATAATATATGATGGAATATATTAGGATGTCATAAATAAAGAAATTGCAAAATTAAAGTTTACTTACTTAGGAGAATGGGATTTTGATATAATGGACAAATACATAAAACACACATACAAGTAGCCTTATATATGAAATATAAGACTATTAAAAGTGATTTGAGGCAAAAACAACTTAACAATAAAAAGATGAATCTTCAAAGTCCACTAAATTTGAGTGAAAATGCTAACTTTGGAAGTTAGAGTGGAAAAATGCAACATTTGAAAGTTGAGGGACTAATGATGTAACTTTGAAAGTTAGAGGACTAAAATGAACATTTTAGGAACTATTAGCCCAAAAGTGCAATAATGGAAAGTTTGGTGTCAAAAGTATAAGTAATAATTTTCCAAGGTTGATTTGGTAAATACTAGTAAACGTACTTGGGTATTTTGTATAAAAAGTATATTTTTATAAAAGTGAAAGTTATAAAAATATGGGTTTGTATTAACATAAGGATTTTTATAAAATAGAGATTTTATAAAAATGTTAAACAAAAATTAAAACTTGAGAAACTTATACAAAAATGAATACTTTTATATAAATGGGAATATAAAAGTATTGGAAGCATTTTTGTATCTAAGTTAACAAGTTGGGTTGAAAATACAAAAGTATTTTAAACCTTCCAAGTAACATGTGTTAGGAGGAAGAAATATGAATAATATTTCTATAAAACACATGTTGGGAAAAACTTGGAAAAATTGACTAATCAAGCTAAGATATCGAGCTAAGACGCGTTAACGAACCATACACGGACAAAACATGAGAAAAATGCCATTGCGGCAAGATGAGAAAATATATATTTTTAGGAAGTAAAATATATATATACATCATGGGTGAAAACTAATAAACGCTTTCCTAAGTGTTGAAGGAATTATTCGTGGGAGAAAAACATAACGTGAACAAGTAAGACGTTAAACAAACGTATATGCTTAACAAGAAAAATTACACATTTATATATATATACGCTCGTCTCGGCAAAATTCTAGTATATCTACTTAATGGGAAAGTAGATATGTAGGAAGGAAAACCGAGACGAGTAGACAAAGATATATACATATATGTGTATACCGTGCCGACAAGATCCTAGTATATTTATTTGAATGGGAAAATAAATATACGGCATGGTGAGTTGAATCGGGTGTTGAGAATATACAATCGAACGACAAGACCTTAGCATATTTATTTAAATGGGAAAATAAATGTGCGGCAAAGTGAGTCGGGTCGAGTGTTGAAATATATATCATATCGAGCGATGCGATCTTAAGTATAATTATTTAAATGGGAAAATAATTATACGTTAAGTGAAGTCAAGTCGATGATAATAATGTACAAGTTAAGGAAATATTAACAAGAGTAATATATAACTTGTAATACCAAGGGTAATCTAACGCCAACGAAACCTAGGATACGCGCTAAAATTAAACGGGATTTGGAATAACTTATGGTCGGGAGCTGGGTGTACAACTTGCCAAAGCACATGCACTATAGGGATAGTGACTTATACGTCTAGGACGTTTGTAGGTGCGAGACCCCTTTTGCTATCTACCTAGTTGAGCCGGATGTCGATTCAGGTGAGTTTCACGGCCCCATTTTAAACTATTTTTACGTTTTCGGGGGAAAGATATGTTAGGGAAAATGTTTGACGGATTTATTACTTGAGGTGTGACCGCCACTCGGGGTTAAGTCCTCGCCTCTATAATCATTTATTCAGGGAAATGAAACCGGTGGAATATTTGAATAGTACTATTGGTGCCTGACAAGGCCCACCCCTAATCGATAGCGTCGATTATGCATTAGTGTATGCCTGGGGTGCATATATTCTGAACTTAAGTCGTAGGATACCGAGTAACGACTTGGAGCGGGCATTATTATTATACGTCTTGGTTTGATTATAGTCTCAAGTAGATTTATAGGAATTTGCAACTCCTATATATTGTCATAACATGGTATTTCCCAAGTATTCAAGTTTTGGAAACTAAAAACCTGTGAACTCACCAATATATTTATATTGACGAAATTTTAAACATATCTTTCAGGTAATTAGACGAGGACAATCATGGCAAGCTGGGTCACGGAATTCTCCTATGCGGCGTTGGATATTTTGCGGGGTTTCACCTTTATTTCCCAAGGCTATGGGATATATTTGAGAAACCTCTCCATTTGTGTTGTAAACAATTTACTTTATGTGTAATGTTTTGAACAAGATTTGACGCCTAAATAAATGACCCATTTTCTTAAATTACTTGTGATTTGCGTTAACCTTGACTTTATACGCTTGAACCGTCGCGCCACGTGTTTCCGCCATTGGCGTGGTGTGACAGGTGCCCACGTGTTGGATGAAGTCGCTAAACACGTGAGCCCAAAACACGTGTTGGTCCCCCCGTAGTTCTTGAATTTCGGGGTCGTTTTTGGCATCCTTGTGGCAAACCACAAGGGCCATTTCTTCCTCTTCGGTCCACGGGTTCATTTTTTGTGTGTTTGGTTTTTTAAACCGTGGTAAGTTGTGGCTTTTAACCCCACGGTTTGGTCACTTTATATACAACGACGGTGGCACTGTTAAATTTAATTCACTGACTGTTTAATTGAGTCAATTCAAATTAGTCGACGGTACGTATCCAAGATAAATGTAAAAAAAACGTGTAAAAATGTAAAAAAAACATGTAAAAATGTAAAAAATAAAAAGTTTGGGTATTTAAATGGAAATAAATAAAATAATCAATGGAGTGTTGCCTACAAAAACGTGTTTCAGTGAAGTGGTGTGGCAAAGCATGATTGGTTAAAATCAGTGAAGTGAAAAAAAGAATCATTGAGCACCCCTTTCACCCTTAGTACTACTCAGATAATGCATGAGAGTATAGTGGTTGTTTTTTTATATGAATATAATCTTTATATGGGATCCAAAGTATAATTTCCTGTAAAAAGAATATTTTTCGTACAAAGTGTGAGAAGTCTATGTAGTTATTCTGCTTTAAATTTTTGCTATGATGTTTTCGATTCCTTTTGCATTGTATTATATAGAAAAACACTAAAAGTAACAATTTAAAACAAAATCAAATATATTATAGACATGGCATTTAAAACACACTGATTACTTTTTTCGTATAGTGTTTTAGATAGCATGTTGAAAATAAATTAATTAGTGTTTTAAATTGTTAAATTTTGTGTTTTTCTATATAATATTATGCCAAAAGAATATAAAACACCATGCCTAAAATTTAAACCAGAATGCGTATATAGCAACCCCGCGCCAAACCACGGCGGAACAACACACCCGCGCGAGGACAAGTAATCAACGAGCCTCGCGCACCAAGACATGATAAGCAGCAGACATTACCTGATACGCGCGTACAACCACGCGCGAAATCTTCCCTTAGCACTTTTCATACGAGGTACAAAGAACGACAAAAGGAAGATTCATAAAGATTTATGTCAGTGTACGCACCAGCAGGAGAAGGACACGTGGCAGATAGTGCAATAGGAGAACGGCTACACTGTGCATACTGTCGTCGAACAGCGACCAGCAGGCATTACCTCGCCAACTGTCAGACATCACATCAGACGGCAGAGATAGCCTGAGCACTGTAGCAAGTACAACATCACTATGCACCACCGGAAACCCGCCACGTGTCCAGCTACAACAACGACCACTGATGTGTGAAAATGTATATATAAAAATAACACAAGCTTTAATTAAAACGACTCACCTAAAAACTACACACGCACGGCAAGTGTACCGGTCGCAAAGTAGTAAACAGATAAGACCGAGTATCGAACCCAAAGACGCGAATGCAACTCTAGATCACAACCTCTACCGAATACTAGCCTAAATAAATATATACTTATATGGGGGGTATTTTAAACTACTAATTATAAACTTAAAAGAAACTAAATATAAATAAAATAACTTTAGTTGCTTATAGGAACAAGGAACTTGGAGAAATCGGATAGGAGGAAGGTTGGTTACTTAGGTAAAATCCCTAGACACTAGCAATAAATCCTGAATCTGGTAATTAACTTGAGACCCTATTCTTATCTAATAAACCTCCTGTCAAAGATAGCTCACTAGACTCAAGGCGGGACAAGTGTAGAAATGCTAAGATGGACCTGGATCGCCCTAGCGTACCAAAATCCCATAGAAATCAGATTAAAACCTCTCCTGGATTAAAATCCTCAAACTATGAAGCAGACTTAAACTCTACTGAAGAAAACCTAGGAAAACTCTAAACACGGACAAGTAGCGACTCCCGCCCTAGCGCTTGCCAACTACCGAACAATGCTTAGTTAGTTACCTAGCAATCTCGAGTTAGATTTCTCACCCTCAAGAATGGACTGCACGTCTTAGTTAATTTATTATATTAGTTTGTTATACTTGTGTCGTACTCCAACTCCAAATACTAGCACGCTAACCTAAGTTGACGAACTAGATTGATTTCAAGACCTAGGGGGTATCTCGACATGCCTAGCTCCACAAAACCAATAAACAAACTTCAAATAAAAATAACACCAACACACATATATCAAATCCAACAATAAAATAAAAATCATGTAATCCTACACATCAAGATTAAAAACCAAAAATCATTAAAAACTGCAAATTACGTGTCTAGTTCATAAACCTAAGCAACCATAAAAGTCTAGCTACTCATAATATTTAGAAACATAAATTCAAAGTTTATAAAAAACAATTTCATCATGTCTATAAAAATATAGAGCGAAAACTAAACCTAACCCAAGTCTCGTTGGCTATTGATCTTTAACGTGCCCGTGGCCTTTTCTCCTTCCGTGCTCGTTCGCTCGTCACCGCTTATGGCCGGTTGACTTTTGCTTATGGTTGTGCGATTGAATGAATTCCAATTGTTGAATGATTTTATATTCTCCAATACTTGTGCGCACTCCTCCTCTAATATGCGGCCGCTTTTTAGAATTCATAAATGTGTGCCTCAATTTCTTGGGCCGACCAAACTAATGAAACATAGGTTTTGTTTTGTTTTTTTTTTATTATTATTTTTTTATTATTATTATTATATATAGTGGTCTAACTCCGTGCTCTTGAACTCGGGTGTTCTTGACTTGATTAAAGTTGCTCGTTTACGCTCCAACGTTCACACGAACACCTACAAAAATATAAAATAAATAAATAAGTACTAAAAATTAATAAAAATCTATACAATGACAAAAATAGGCCAACAAATGAATACACGCCTAAAACTACTAAAAACTATATACAAAAGACTCAATTATAACAAAAAATACATAGGAGAATAGATGTGTTTTACGACACATCAACCACACTGTAGCGTGACGTCATAAACAGTGATCAGCCTTTCCCGCCAATTTCAGAAGGACCATGGACTTGGGCCTCGGTTGGGCCCAGGCCAATGGTGTCACCTGTGGGCCTTTCCATGCAGCCCACTTCGGTGCCTATAAATAGGATTAGATGCAATCCTTGTATTCTCATTCAGAAATAGCCATAACCACCACATACAATCCTTGTAATCTCTCATTCTTAATAACATTCCGGTGTACTTACAGTGGACGTAGGTCATTAAAGACCGAACCACTTAACTCTCGTGTTCTCACACACTTCTAACACACACTCACATACACTAAATCTCCAAACGGGTTAACCATCACGGTTTGGGTAAAGGATTAAGCTTGCAGTTACAGAAGTATAAACCACCCGGTGATTAGTACTAATCATCGTGTTACTTATTGTTTCTTCAATAGACTTCTCACACTTTGTATGAAAAATGCTCTTTGTACAGTAACCTGACCCTAGGATCCCATCTATATGTATATGTATATATTAATTGTATGATAAAGTCTTAATTATGTGTGTGAGACGAATGAAACGAGCCGGCTAGCGTGATTGGACAATATCAGCATTTAAAAGTATATTTGTATGGTGTTGTAAGAAGAAAAAGAATAAGTTTTTAACCAATAAGAATAGTATAATTAATAATTGTATTTAACGAGTTGACGTCACCTCACGCATTATGATGATATATATTAATTGTGGAAGTCCTTATTATTATTACTGTATAAGATACAAAAATTCTTTAATTCTAACAAAATATTCTTTTCATGTTGATCATTAAAGTGATAAAATTAACACGTATTGAAAATTATCCTTCATGGTAAAAAAAAAAAAAAAAAAGTTGGTTCAAAGGAAAAAAAGCCTAAGGTGGCCCTCCCCCTAAACTGGCTCTCCTTCTAAACCCTCTCTCCAACAAAATCACCATATAGGAACGCGACCAAATAACGTTCGAAAAGTATTCACACATTTGGTTTTTATGATGGTGCTGTACGTGGTCGGAATATCTATCTGATGGAAGAAAGGAAGTTGGAAAGTGTGGGTAGGTTTTTTATTTTATGGGTGCCCCGTGTTTCAAGAAAAAAAAGTAAACATAGAAGTTTTTTTTTTTCTTGTAACTGATAGGGGTTGAGTTAACAGAGTTTAACATGTTAGGCGCTTGGGTGTGGGGACGACATAAGGCCGTGGTGTTGTAGCTTGGGGCGGCTACACCACCCTCTGTCTCGTCATCGTCTTGGGTGTGGGGACGACATAAGGTCGTGGTGCTGTGGCTTGGGGCGGCTACACCGCCCCCTGCCTCGTCATCGTCATGATCGTCTTCATCATGTCGTTCAAGACGAGCCTCATTTGGTCAATTGTGACCGTTGGTGATTGGGTTGCCGGGGTAGAAGGTGGTCCGTCACCACACCCTAGGCCCGTCTCTCGAAGCTCCGGTAACCTTGTCGGTGACGTGGAGACTTACGTGGCGACCCGTTTTCAACGATGGTCCGACACCACACCCACCAGCCTTATAAGAAAAAATGGCAAAAATAGAAGTTTTTTATGGTAACCACTAAGTGAAGGGTTAACGAGTTAAAATGATTAAAGTGAAATTAAGTTATTTCTGTACTATTATACAACGTTAAATAAATGATTAATTTATTATAATCCTCTAAATTAGTTAAATAGATGAATTTCATAAATCATTTTCAAAATACATTCTTTTAAAACAAACCTAATTTACAACGAAGGATAGTTTTTTATACATGTATGGTAAATGTAAGATCAATTTTATATATGTAGGATAAATGTATGCTAATATCGATATGTGTAGGGTAAACGTATTGATAATTTTGATATATATAGAATGAATTTTAATATGTATAGAATAAAGTTTGATATGTGTGGATAAAGTATCATGACTAGTTAGTTAGAGACTGGATAATTAATGCAAAATAGTTAAACTATTTAATTTTTGCCATTATTTCATTTATTCTTTATCTTGTCAATTAAAATTCTTCTTTTTTTTTTGAATTATTTAAAATTCTTTATTTTTACCATTATTTCAATTAAAATTCTTCTCAAATGTTCTCTCTCTATTTGTATATTATCAAAAGCGACGTACAATTAAAGATTTCTTTGATGCTAAAATTTACAGTCAAATCCTTTCTTAACCTGCTTTTAAAATTTACACATCTTTTTTTACTAGTAAGCTACAAACCTTCCGTTTGGTGCCTAATCCTCTTCTAGGGTAGTGAGTGATGGAGCCAACGTCATAAGTTTTTTTTTTTTTTTTTTTTTTTTTTTTTTTTAATTTGTGTTTTTTGTATATCATATGTTATTATTACCATATGGTTAGAAGGATTACCAAAGAAAAAACACACCCAAAATATAAGAAAAATAAATCCAGACAATACAATTATTATTCATATGAGATTTTATCTTCTTATTCATCTAGTGAATGCATTTGCAATATCCCCCAATACACCATCCAATCAACGGATGTGGGCAAAAATGAGCACAATCGGTAATAGAGTTACAAGGACGAAGCTCCTCATCGGGGACAAAAGTTGCCGCGCTAGCCACATTCTCAAGGTTGCCGACTACTTTGTTAGCCGAGTTTTCCGATCCCGCTTCTAGCACTACAATCACAAAATAAAAGAAAAATGTACGTTATAAAACATTTTATATGTTTTGAATACTAAATCTTGTTGTAACATAAGAGAAAAGAGGGCGAGAATAACCACAAGCATTGATCAACACTAATGTGGTAAGAAACGCGACTTTGAACAAACCATTCATCGTATCGATCTTTCGGGTGTTTGTTTGAGATGGGTTGGTGTTGTGAACTTGAGCTACCCATCTACAAAGAATTTATAGGCATTTAATAGTTTATATGATATCATAAACTAGATGTTCATTTACAGGGCCGGCCCTGAGCATGGGCCGGGTGATCACCGGCTCAGGGCCCGACCTATAAATGGGCCCGAACTTTTTAAAAAAAAATACATATATATATATATATATTAAATTCTATATTTATGATATATATTTGTGCTTTATAAACAAAAGTCTTGTTAGTGGAGTTGGAAAAACCATGCAAATTTAATGTAGAGATCTCAAGTTAAAGCCTTGGCTCTAACACCATATTTAGTTTTTTTTTTTTTTTTTTTTTTTTTTTTTTAAATTCATTACTCTTTACAAAATTTTGGGCCCAATTTTTTTTTTCGCCTGAGGCCAAAATTTTGGTTAGCATTCTCGGAGACGGCCCTGTTCATTTAATATTAATTTAATGTTACTTTGAAAATGTAACGTGAACTTTTAATTCTTTTTAATTAATTTCAAAATTTAATAAAAACTATAAATTATTTTACGTTTAATCCTATTGGTGAATATAAACCTTTGTGTAAGAGTGAATATTATGTAGTAGACGATGTGTAATAGGCATTTTAGAGACATGAATGAGCTTGAAAACGCTCTCAACACCGGCTTCCTAGGTGTTATAGGTGCATGAAGAGGGATGGACATTTTTTATATAAGACCTTGTATAGTGGTTTAAAAACTATTTGGTAGGATATGTCTGGTTAAGTATTGAATCATTAAGATGATCTAAATGGTTAAGAACTTAAAGGAATCATTTAAATGCTTTTTTTAGTTGAAACAAACATTTTATATTAAATGATTAAGAGCTAAATTTTTTTTTATGAACATTAAACGGAACTTTATTCATCACCGAAAACCACCAAGGATCACCCGGGCACATTAAGCCAGAGGCTACCTGGGCCACATACAAACCCAAAAGAAAATTACATACACATCAAAACACATACACCCCACCCATCCGATACATAGAACTACCCCAGGAAAGATCATTATCCGTTATCGAAATGGGAAAAATCCCACCAAGCCGCTCTATCCAGGTCTGTGATCTTCGCCCGATTCGTCATCCACCAGTACGATTCAAGTTTAATCTCTTCAACGATCGCAGACGTGGCCCGATTAATATCCGAGAAGACCTTCATGTTCCTTGCAAGCCACAGTTTCCAAACCACAAGGAGGGCCACCGCATAAATAATCTCAACTGTTTTGGAAGTCCCCTGCAAGCCCCGAAAATCCTGAAGGAGCTGAAACAGAGAAGTGTTTGAAAACGTAACCTGGACATTCAGCCAGTCGCAAACATTCCACCATACCGCTCTAGCCCAAACGCAACCCAAGAATATATGCTCTGATGTCTCCGGTTCCAGCCTGCATCTCCCACACAGTCCGTCTCCAACCTGAATTCCCCTATACGTCAAGTTTTCAACAGTCGGTATTTTGTTGTCCACGGCCCTCCATACGAAGCAGTTGACGGTTGGGGTAGCGATCTTGCTCCATATGTTGCCTAACGTTCATATTTGGTTTGTGATTTTAGCTTTTGAATATTTTTTTCATCAGGCTGTGATTTTGATTCATCTTGTGGTTGGAATTATTGGAAAATAATTGTTTCCTAGTGATTTTTTAAAATAATTTTAACTTTAATTTTTGTGCATAAAAGAATTTGCAGAAATTTTTTATTCTAGTAAAAGACAAAATTAGTTTCAATCATATTTTTTTCTCAAATTTTTTATCTCTATTTTTTATTAATAGAAAAAAAGAGCATAAAGAAAAGTACCCATAAATATTTTTAAAAATACTTAGAAAAAGGTAAATATTTTTTTTTTCATCTACACCCATAGAAAAAAAACTAATGATTCAATACTACATTTATTGGTATTTACTATTTAGAGGATTTGATATGTGATATAATCTTATACTCGGTTATAAGATTACACTAACATGCTTATTATATTTGATGTTTAGAAATAACGATAAAAAACAGAGAAAAAAAGTAAGGACGATTGCACAACACGTGGACCAATCACAAGAAGACAACGACCAAGCTCTAACGGTTGTCAACCGTGTGGGAACCGTGTAGGACAGCTGTCATTCCTAAATCGACCAATCACAGGACGACTGCCAAGCCTATAAATACCCCTCTCCCTTATTCATTCTGTTTTACACACACAAATACACACTTAGAGAATTCTATGATAGTTGAGAAAGAGTGATTATAGTCGAAACATTGTATGCGCTTGTATTCGAGTATTTGTAATCGTTCTAGCAATCATCAATAAAATAATCTCTTTATTGTGCTCGTCTATATAGTGATTAATCCAGTGTTTCTGCATTGACGTCATCCGTAATTGAGTGTTTAGAACAACAAACTTTTTAACGTTAATACCTTTTATATACGACATTTAAAAAAATACACCAAATTAACGAACGTTTTATGATCTTTCTAACGAGCACCATAGTCATATACAAAAAACGAGAAGAAAACGACTTTATTAGTGGTTTTTTTTCATGCAAAAAAAAAAAAAAAAAAAAAAAAACAATGTGTTCAGGTAATTCAATTAATCATGTTAGGATAAATATATATGCTTTTGAACCTACAATTACATATAAGAACCCACTAACTAGTTATATATTCACAAATGTAATCAATTTGGTAAAAATCTTTTTTTTTTTTTTTTTTTTTGTATTTTGATAGGTGTTGCTAGGAACATTGATTACAAAGGTTTCTAAGCTGGTCAGATGTAGCCTATGATTCTTAGACCCCGAGTAAAAATCTAGCTGATAAGTGATAATTAATCACCCCATCATACGCGTCTCTAAACTTCAAGTTGCTAGAACACTTAGGGGTACATGTTCGTGCTATTTTTTCGGATGCTCTTCCCCTTAAACTTCAAGATCCAGGAGTCTCGTTGATTCTAATTCAGGTTGGAGAGTTTAAAATAGAAATGACGCTCCTAGATCTCAGAGCATGTGTGAGTATATTGCTTGGGAGTCTCTTTGACCAATATGATTTTGGTACACTACGTGAAATTAACGCCATCGTGTTGTTAGTCGATCAGATTCCCATGCATAAAAGGGAGATGGTGAAGAATGTGTTGGTGAAGGTAGAGGAGTTCTACTACCCAGTTGACTTTTTGGTGGTAGATTATGTAACCGGTGTCGAGGACATACAACCCATTGGCATACTGGGTAAGTCGTTCCTATCAACTGCGTATGCTTTTATAAATTGTACTAATGGAACAATAAGCATGAAGTTTGGGACCATGAGCTATATTTAAACGTGTATTCAAATTTGTCTAACGTGGTTGTTAATGAGAAATGTTCTGTAACATCCGTCACCCTCGTCTTTCATCTAATTGACAATAATAACCCTTCAAATATTTACGTTATAGTCTCTATACCTTTCAACGTTTTCAAGTCTGTTAAAACGTGAGTTACTTTTAAATCTGTAAGTTAAACATGAAAAGTTTAACCAAAAGTTTTGGGAAATAGCAAATTTTTTTCATTTATTTATTCAATTTATTTTTAAATAAAAACATAAGTTTAAGTTTATAAAGTTTTCAAAACATTTTGGTTAATTTATATTAACTTGGCTAGTGTTTTATAAAGAGAAAACTAACTAAACTTGAATAAAACTAACTAAGTTAAACTTGGAGGGACCAATCCTGCCAATAGCCAAAACTTTCAAATCTGATTTCCTATCCCCTTGTTCCCACACGCTTTTCCGGCCGAGCATCCGGCGACAGGAAACAGTTCCGGCGACCACAAATTCCGGCTATTTGGGCGTTTTAACTCGTTTAATTATCACCAAACGTTTTCTCCATTAATGTTAAGTCCGTTACAAGGATTATTTAACGTGTTTAATAAGTTGTAACTGTGTTTTAATCGGGTCTTATGTGGTAATCGACCGGAATTATTTAAAACGCCTCAAAACGCATTTTTAACCATCCATTATATAAATTGATTCTACCAATACGTTCCTGCACTAATTCTCTTCGAAACCCGCTTTTAAAACAACTCCTAATCATGTGCAAAGACCTCTGATACGACACTTGAAGGTTCGAACGAGTTCTCCTTTGATTCGATCTGTATAGTGTTTGTAAGTCCGTTTATTTAGTGCCATTTTGATCCTCATGTTGTTCTAGTTAAAAGCCCCAAAAATTCATGGCTTAATTTTGTTGAACCGTGGTCTATTAATCATAGGGTAGGGTTAGGGTTTATGTAGGATGATTTGGGGAAGAAGATGATGAAGGTTATTCATATGTTAAAAACATTTTAATTTCATCTAAAAACACAAAAGAGATAGGTGGTCAACTAGTTAAGTCATCTTGGCTTGGGCAAGAGGTCACGGGTTCGAGGCTTTCCCCCACCAGTTTTATTTTTTTGATTCCTCTTTATCATTCTTTAAATTAAACATTTAAATTATTATTATTATTATTATTATTAATATTATTATTATTATTATTATTTGAATCATTAAAATATTCATAATAAATTCATTTTAGCTCCAAAAATTATAAAAATTTAGGTGTAGCATCTTGACACCATGAAGAAAATTACCACACTTTTATTTTCTGGAAAATGTCTTATTTTCATATTTTTATTGAATTTATTTGTTTTAATCGTATTTTATTGATTAAAAATTCATTTTTAATGATTTTAGTGTCAAACTTTTTGGGAATTTATTTTTCACCATCATCGACTGAAATAAAAACTATTGGTTCAGAAAACATTCATTTTTATTAATTTTCTTATTTTTAATCATTTAAACATGATTTAATCTCATTAAATCGGTTTTAAATATAAATAAGTTTATAAAAATTGTGAGAAAATTATTTTCATTAAATTACATCAGAAGTCATCCATTTTTTATAAAAATAACATTTTTGGATCATCTCTTGAATTATTAGTCTTATTTATGTTTAATTAGACATAATTAATCATTTATTTATTTATACTATTAAATATCTATTTTATAAATACTTTTCTTATAAAATAGAAATAATTCTATGTTTGAAAATCTTAATTACAATTTGTGGGATCATTGTGTAACTCATAAGTATTTATTTCAACATTTATGATTATTGTATTTATTTACAATAATTAGTTAAAGTAATTAACTAAATTATTTTGTATTAATTATTTAAATATATGTTGACCTAAATATTTAATTGGTAATAATTATATTACCTAAATCCTAAGTACAAACTTTACTATATTATTTTTTAATATACAACTTTTATAGTAATTCGACTTATCATAAAAACTCTAATTCCCCAAACCGACTTAGCAAACCCTAATGCCTTAAACCCTAGTTACCTTAGACTTCTTAGACACTTCCTTATTAGTATTCTTACACATTATAGGTTGAATTCCTCGGAATTCCCATTACTTAGCTCACGACCGCTTAAGTGGATTTTGATCGCTTTCGCAAACTGTGAGTATATCTTTCCTCTTTTTCATGTTTTACTCTTTTGGGACTATTCATGTACACTATTACTAAATGTCATTCTTTCGCTAAATGCAATTCTCATGTGTGTTTGCTTTATGTTATTTGTGTGTCTATGACTTGTCAAAATCATTAACCTTTAAGGGTCTGGCATTTCAATGAATAGTACTATGGTATATACCCCTTGTGACTCTGTTGAGAGACATTGGTCATTGTCTTATGATTCATTATACTAAAAAAATGGTTTAGGGTTGATTTTGAACGGATATTACTTATTACATAATTGCAAATGGTACAACACATGAATTGCGAAACGTTTTTATACTATATGTATTCAAAACAGGGTATGCTCACCAATACATTTTGTATTGACAAAATCATTTTCGTACAGTTTTCAGGTTGTTCTGAGATCACTTTTAAGCTTTTGGAACTTAGGCTTAGATTTGAGATCTATTGTATTTCGGTTTTAGTTGTCACTTTAGATTTTTGTATCTTGTAATTTCTTTTAATGTAATAAATTATTCAATTCAATGTATCAAAATTTACATTTATAGTCCCTGAGCTATTGAACAATCGTCACTACGTGACACCTCGATGTTTCCGCCATCGGTTGGGGTGTTATAGTTCCAATACAGACATTTTTTTTTATAGCGGTGACCCTCTTGTAAAAGAGGATCATCCAAAAAAGCATTTTTGTATGGTTGACAGTTTTAGAGCAGTCATGAATAGCACGGTGAAAGGAAGAAAGACGAGATGGAAAAAACCGGCTGATTTGGACAATGCAACAAGAAAGGTGAAGATGGTTAACCCGGTTAAGAACATCTTAGAGGACCTACCAGAACATAGGAGGGTTACATCTTTAGAGGCAGAGAGAGGAAGGCATCCCACTCGAACACTATGAGGGTGGTTTGTTCGATCTGGTTGAAAACCTATAAACTTAGCGCTTTCGGGAGGCAACTCATTGATCAAGTCCATATATTCTTTCCCTTCTTATATTATTTGTGTGGGCATAATCATTTTATTTATGTTTGAGTGTTTTATTTTTGTTTTGTGTGTTTTTATTTGACTTATGTATTTTTGTGCGTTTGGACCAGGGTAAATATTTGGAGTTGGATATCACATTCCCATGAACATTTTCTTTTTAAGCCTCTCCTACAAATTGAGGACAATGCAGACTCTAAGTGTGGGAGAGGGGAGGAAAAATTTAAGCATTTTGAAATCTCACCTTTTAAACACTGCACATTGAGGATAATGTTGGACTCTTAGTGTGGGAATAAGGGAGAAAATTTGAAATTTTTTTAAAAAATGTCATCTTTTAAGCATTCTAAAAAGCGTGATTAACTAAGTCAACACGGGATTAATGAAATATAGACTTAAATTATATATGAGTAGAGACAATAGTCCGAATACATGAAAAGTTACTATCCTACAATCTTTTTAGTCGATAGCAGTTAGATCATGTTTATTTATCTTTAAAATGGATCTTCACTACTTACCTATTGATTGTTTTATTCAGAGAAAATTGAACAGGAATATCAATCATTAACATATGCGCACTTTACACATCAGAATCATCTATCATCATCATCATGATGACATATACTTTGATACAAATTTTTTTTTTTTTTCGGGTTTACATTGCAACTTTAAAGTGTTTTGAGAAAGTGACAGATGTACAGAGACAAGTGTTGATCCTTAAAAAAAATCTAAAAAAGGCCAAGTCCTTTTATTTTACACGCATTTTGTCGCTTCATATTAGGTTTGTCTATCTATCACATGACGCTCTTGAGAGATAAACTAGTTACATAGTAAAGGCATACATTTTATGCTCTTGATTTGAGTGTGGTATATATTTATACCATTTTTTAATCGACTTAGAAAGACGTCGATGTCTTATGCGTATAACATGCATACTTAGGCTTGTCTTATTATAAACATAAGTTGAGTCATTATGATATAGTTTGCATACTAATTTATATAAATTGGGTAATTATTTACACTGCATAATATTTATGCGCATTTATACATATGTAGGGGGTTGCGTAAATTTTTAAAATGTGTGAAATTTTGACAAGTTTTTTTTTTTTTTTTTGAACGGCCAATAAATTGGAATCACTCAAGGAACACCGGTGTGACATCCGTCACTTTTTCATTATATATATATATATATATATATATATATATATATATATATATATAGGAAAAAGATCATTTAGGAACCAAGGTACTAGTTAGGAACTTAGGAACCAATCTGAGCCATTCATCTTTTAATCTTGATCTAAGGGTAGGATGGTAATTGAACAATTATGTTTTATATTTTAATTAAAAAAAAGTTTTAAAGATGGAATGTTTATCACCATCAATGCCTTCCTAATATCACTCATAACTTCCTCCTAATATCACTCAATTGCCTTCCTCCAAAATATCAACATCACGTACGATTCATTAGACCCGGCTTCAATCGATTAAGATAAACAAGTGATGGATAATAATCATATACATGAAATCATTCAATCAGTTTCTCACGATATTGAGGATCATGATACACAATCACAACCTTTTTTGCAAAATAGTGTTGAGAATCAAGGTATTTGTGTAGTGTTTTTTTAGTTTTTTAATTTTTTTTTGTTCACAATTAGGGTTTCAGTTTGCAGAGCAGTTTTTTTTTACGTGCAAAAATTTTTCGTACGTACAAAGTTTTGGAATTATACACCGATGTATAATTCAGATCATGTTGCGTTATAGCAGTTTTCATACGTACAAAGAGTTATACAATTATTCACTGTCGTATATTAGTTTAGTTTTTGGAAGTATACACCGATGTATAATTCAGATCATGTTGAAGCGTACAGATACACTAACATTCATCGATACACTGATGTATAATTGTTGGAATATGAATATACACTGACGTATATTTGTTGAATATTTATGGTACAGTACAATGTTTTTGTAGTACTAATTGGACTATACACTGATGTATAATTGTTGGAATATGAATATACACTGACGTATAGTTGTTTAATGTTATCGTACAGTAAAATGTTTTTTGTAGCAATGATTGGACTATACACCGATGTATAATTGTTTGAATATAACAACATTTTTCTTTGTTTCAGGTTACTCTTGATAAGACCAACCTATCAGTTCGTGTGAGTGCATGGAATATGAATATACACTGACGTATAGTTGTTTTAATGTTATCGTACAGTATAATGTTTTTGTAGCAATGTTTTTGTATAATGATGATGATGATAAATGAAAAACCGAATATACATTGTATATCTGTGTCAATGATGATGATGAAAAAAAACTGATATACACCAATGTATTTTTGTGTTGGTGATGATGATGAATAAAAAAACGAATATACACCAATGTATATCTGTGTTGATGATGTTGAATGAAAGAAAAAAAAAACTGATATACATCAATGTATAACTGATGTACACCATTGTATATATGTGTTGATGATGATGAATGAACAAAAAAAACTGATATACACCAATGTACACTTCAACTTACAACATCTATATAGCTAAATAAAAATTTACCATTATATACACTTGTGTATAGGCATTTTGGCTTTGTTTATCCTTATAGCGGTTATGTCTCTCATTTTATTTACGTAATATACACCAACGTATAATATACACTAGTGTATAGGTATTTGATAATAATAAAGCGTGTCAATTTTTTTTGACGTGATAATTATGTTTTGTACAATCCAATTTTTAAAAATTTTTTTTTTTGACGCATAGTGTACACTAGTGTATACTGAAATTAAACACGCTTTTTTACTAACATATTATCTTTTATACACCAATGTATGGTAATACATATTGTACCCCTTTGTATTTTTGATATACACTAATGTATATTAAAATTAAATTAACATCGACAGTATTCATTTACAACATCTTACTAGGGGTTATAAAACCTTTTTTTTATAAATCAACACCAAAGCATACTTATTAAGCGCAAACAGCAGTGTATACTAAAAAATAAACGTAATGTTATTCATATTACATCTTTTATACATCAATGTATAGTTAACACAAATCCTACATCCGTTCACTTTGTACAATGTTTTTGTAGCAATAATTATAGAAACAATTATGGATATTATTGTGGTGTTTGTCAGTTATAATGTATAATAAATAACCTATTAATAATCAAATACCAAAAGACAATATTACCCTTTGCTTTAATTAAAAAGTTAATTAATGTTTAACATATTTACCATCATGCCATTGAAGATGGATGGATGAGATTGGTTCCTAAAGTTCCTAACTAAGGGTTGGTTCTCAATTGAACCCTACCCTATATATATATATATATATATATATATATATATATATATATATATTTTTTAATAATAATAATAATAATAATAATAATAATGATTAATAATGTTTAGTCTAACCACTCTTAAACCCAAGACCAACCCTCTTTCTTTTCTTTGAAGCCCAACATCCAAACCCAACCTTCCTTTATCATTTTCCCTTGGCTGCTCGGCCCAGTAACCACAAGAGCCCATTAGTCCGGCCCATTCCTTCTCCCCCTTATATGTAAAAAAAAAAAATAAAGAAAACCTTTTGCCTCTGACCGGACTCGAACCCGAGCCGGCCAGCAAACACACATACGCGCATTACCACCTGAGCCACACCTCATTTCTGATTTAAACCCAAACTTAATTTTATTTAACCCCATCTAAGAACTAATCCACCTTCTTCCTTGCCCTCCCTGTTGACTGTGCGACACAAGGGAACAAAAAGGGGAAAATCAGCAGCTAAATTAGTGGCTTTAATCACCATTTAATGCATTTCATTTGACTGAATAACACCATTAACGCGTTTAAACGCGTGTAGACCATCATTTCAACAATCAATTAGTGAGTCAAAGACATTATTAACATTCCATATCAACTCACATCAACACATTATAAATACTCGATTTTGATTCAATTGAACTTGCACATACACACCCCTACATGCGACTAAGAGAACCCCTATAACACCTTTCACTATCAAACACCAAATCGTCCTGAATCAAAGCATTTTTTATTCGCGTTGACTTTTCCTGTTGACTCGTGTTCTTGCTTCAATTCGTCATTGTAAGTTTGATTATTGTTGTGGGTTTTCATTATCGACCTACACACAATGTTTCCCCCATGATTAATTGGGTTAACATTGTGTGATTTAATCAAATGGAAATCTAGGGCTCGATTGGTATAAATTGGGGAAGAACACCATTGTTGTTTGTGTATATAATTATTTCAAATCTGAATCTATCACGAAATGAATCATAGACCAGATGGTTGGGGCTTTTGACTAAACCCATTGAGCCGGATCAGGTCTGGGGTTCGACCCCCACCATGTGCAAACAATTTTTTTGGTTATTCTTTATACATATATTATCTCCATTCTTTTTAAAAATCGTTTTAAAATACTAAAACTAATTTATAAATTCTATAAATTTTATTTTATGCTTTTCCACTGATAAAGTTCATCATCCAATTTTTAGTTTTTCAAAAATAATTTATTTAATATATATTATAAATATTACAAGTTTATTCAATTAAAATTATAAAATTCTATAAAAATATCAAAACGACTTTGTTAAATTCCACAAAAATTATCCTAAACTTGTATAACTATATACATTTCAGAAATAATTTTTATTTCTGAAAAACCGTTTGTTTAATATTTTTTTTAATTTGTTGATAGTTTTAATCATAAATAATTCATAATAAATCCATTTTTCAATATTTTTGTACCAAAATTTTATATAAATTATTTCTAACTATCTAGAACTGAAATACAATTTTTCATTCAGAAATTATTTGATTTTAATATTTTTAGATATTAAAGTCGTATTTTGACAATTTGAAATAATTAGATTAAATATTCTATTTTCAAGAAAATAATTTCATAAAAATTATTTTCATACTTAAAACCTTATGTTGTGACTTTATTCAACTTAAAATTTTACAAAAAGACTTTTGTTTATTTATTCATTAAATTTCTCATAATTAATAAACAATTTGTTTAATAAACAAATAAACGTTTATCCCTAATTCGAAGCCCTAGAAATACATATATCCTAGAGTTATTTCCCTTACACATTATCGATTACTTTAGGTTGATCATTTGGGAGTAATCTCAATTCATATTTCGTTGTCCAAGTTCAATTTCAAGTTATTACGTGAACAGTGAGTATTCCTACCCCTTTTTGCTTTTATACATTTTTGGGTGTTACATGTACACTATTACAATTTCAAATACAAGATTACATTTTTATAATACAATTCTAGTACTATGTGCATTGCTTACAACGTGCTTTATGCTTAGACAATACATGTGGATTACATTTGTACTTAGTGAAATCATTAACATGGTACAAGCCGACCTTAACAGTGGATAGCGCTATTTGGATTGACAACCCGCCTAGGTTGATTCTCCCCCTTTTTCATCGGAGAATCCGTGGCCAGTGTTAAGTTATCATCCATTTATTGGTTGAGTACACTACAGTTCATACAGTACATTATACAGTCACAGGGTTGATTTCGCTCATTTGTATGATACATAGTTTACATATTTGCACTGTAGCTTGCACTTGAATTGTATAACTTTTTAACCTACTATATATATATCAAATCTAGGAATGCTCACCAACATTTCATATGTTGACCAAACCTATTTTTGTACATGTTTCAGGTGCAGTTTGATCTAGTGTTTTAGCAAGGAACATTTAGTGCTTTATTTTAATTCAGTTATTTCAATATTTACATTTCATTTAGACAATGTATTTTCCATTTCCATGTAAGACAATTTTGATTATTCAATAATATTTACATTTTAGTACCATGTGCTTTTGAACAATCGTCACTACGTGACACCTCGATGATTCCGCCATCGGTTGGGGTGTTACAGATTGGTATCAGAGCCATGGTTATAGGGAACTAGGTTACTAGATGAAATAGGCCTAGACTATAACCGAACTTCAACTTTCATGCATAATATTTTCTGAATTGCCTTACCCTCATTTCCCTCTACTTTCCTTCTTCTATCTTTCCCTTTTTCTCTCTCTCCATTCTTTTCATCCTTCATCATGGTGCATAGAGATGGTGTCCTACAGGGAGTGGAAAGTCTACATCATCATGGAACAGGGACAGTACCTTTCATGAAGACACTCTTAGGCATAATGCCTACTCTTACTTTTGTTCCTTCAAAGTTGTTGAACTTTAATGAGTGTGATAAGGACACGTGCAATCTGGAAGGGTGGACGCCTGTACACTGGGTTTTCTGGCATAGGCAAGCATAGCGCATAAATCCATTTACGGACCTGTTATGCTTACCTGGGGATTCCTGGAGTGAGTGTCCACTTATAGGCTAAAGCACGTCTTCTTTGATCACCATTGGGTTCAATTCCTTTGAAAAGTCAACGTTCTTGTTGGGCTTTACAGCTAGACAAGGGCACTCCAAGCATTTTATGCAAGCTTTTTCAATAATACTCTCTTGGTTCATATACAATATTTTGTATTTCACGATTTTCATATATTGCTTACAAGTTCATACTTTCATAACCATCTATGGATTTCACAATCACACTTCACCTTACCCTCTTAACCACTTTTTAAAGATTCAACACCCTACCCAAATCATATTATTTCTTTTCTCCACATGTTATTTATTTTAAAAACTATAACCTCATACTTTAGCACAAACTAAAGATTTCTAAAACTAGTTGTATTACCTAGCAACTTTACAAAGTACATATTTTCCTCGAACTTAATTTCAATTGATTATTTATTGACGTAACAAACGATTTTCTATATAATGTTTTAAACTATTACAAAGCCTACTTAGCTTGTACTACTTAACAACTTTTGCCTTATGTACAAAACCAAATTTTGAAAATATTTTTTTTTTGGTATAATATCTAGTCTCTAGATTCTACATCAACACTCACTCAATTTCAACTTGTTCAAATTTTTACAATATTTGGCATACACCACAATCATGTTTTCTTATACACTTGATTATAACCTTTGATCCAAACCCCAAAATTTACACTGCTATACTATAAAATAAACTCTTCACATTCACCATCTCTCACAACTTTGATTCTGCTTCAAGATTTTTCATCATCCTCTCAAGAACTAAATTCATATCCTTCACCATCTCACACGTGAGCTAGTTACCCATGATAATCAAACTACTAAAAACCTGATACTTGATTCTACAGGATTTTTCCAAAACATCATTGTTTATGAAACTTGATTTTCCCTTAATTTGACTATTCACTGGACATTTAATTATTCATGATACTCGTGTTTTCATTTTCTTGATCTTATTGTACCCAATTATGACATACTCATAGGCATATAACATCTAGAGATTTCCTTGCATACTATTATGTACAAACACAAATTGGTGATCTATCATATTAGTTACGTTTATTTTAATCGTACACTTACATTTATTTGAAACGTTTAGACTTGATACTTGATCTTACAGAGCTTTTCTAAGAAAACATCATTGCTTATTATATGAAACTTGATTTTTCCTTTAGCTTGACTATTCATTGAACATCTAATTATTCATGATACTCGTAAACATTTAATTATTCATGATAACACTTACACTTAATGGTTGTAGTACTTACAAACTTGCTTGCATAAACATGCTATCAATTTGCAATCTATGTGAATAATAGTTGCTGCACTTAATAGATGTCATCATGCCTTTTTCAACAGTCGGGGGAGGCCCTACAACCTGCTCCACGACTGGTAGAGGCTATCGAACATACTCAACGATTGGTAGAGGTCACTATGCCTTTTCAAACAGTCGGGAGAGGCCCTACAACCTACTCCATGGCTGGTGGAGGCTATCGAACCTGCTCAACAATCGGTGGGGTCATAGAAGGACACAAAACTTTAATGTAAGGTAAATTGATGATTCCGGTCCGGAACGTAATCATGAATTTACAGGTACATTAGGGTAGTGTGAAATTCTATTAGAGTTTTTGGTAGGCATCCAGTACGTTTTCAAGGTATCAAAGGTGTGGTGGGTTAGCTGCGGTACACCCTGTATACAAACACTAATGATGCATTGAAAGTGAGACTGGAAGTCGGACCAGGAACAAACTCTGTTTACTTGGTAGTTCATTTATAGCCAATCAACTCGTACATTTATTTTAGGATTCCTGAACTTGCAATTTAAGTGATTTACTAGATTCTTATTCTCCTTAGTATTTGAGACGAACCCATTCCCTAACTCACACTTATCAAACCTCTTATCCAGATCATTCGAACTTTCCAAACCACAGTTATCTTAATTCTTACCCAAGCATCCATAACCCTATGTTTCTGATAACTTCGGGACGAAGTTTCTAAAAGTAGGGGATGCTGTGACATCCGTCACTTTTTCATTATATATATATATATATATATATATATATTTTTAATAATAATAATAATAATAATAATAATAATAATAATGATTAATAATGTTTAGTCTAACCACTCTTAAACCCAAGACCAACCCTCTTTCTTTTCTTTGAAGCCCAACATCCAAACCCAACCTTCCTTTATCATTTTCCCTTGGCTGCTCGGCCCAGTAACCACAAGAGCCCATTAGTCCGGCCCATTCCTTCTCCCCCTTATATGTAAAAAAAAAAAAAATAAAGAAAACCTTTTGCCTCTGACCGGACTCGAACCCGAGCCGGCCAGCAAACACACATACGCGCATTACCACCTGAGCCACACCTCATTTCTGATTTAAACCCAAACTTAATTTTATTTAACCCCATCTAAGAACTAATCCACCTTCTTCCTTGCCCTCCCTGTTGACTGTGCGACACAAGGGAACAAAAAGGGGAAAATCAGCAGCTAAATTAGTGGCTTTAATCACCATTTAATGCATTTCATTTGACTGAATAACACCATTAACGCGTTTAAACGCGTGTAGACCATCATTTCAACAATCAATTAGTGAGTCAAAGACATTATTAACATTCCATATCAACTCACATCAACACATTATAAATACTCGATTTTGATTCAATTGAACTTGCACATACACACCCCTACATGCGACTAAGAGAACCCCTATAACACCTTTCACTATCAAACACCAAATCGTCCTGAATCAAAGCATTTTTTATTCGCGTTGACTTTTCCTGTTGACTCGTGTTCTTGCTTCAATTCGTCATTGTAAGTTTGATTATTGTTGTGGGTTTTCATTATCGACCTACACACAATGTTTCCCCCATGATTAATTGGGTTAACATTGTGTGATTTAATCAAATGGAAATCTAGGGCTCGATTGGTATAAATTGGGGAAGAACACCATTGTTGTTTGTGTATATAATTATTTCAAATCTGAATCTATCACGAAATGAATCATAGACCAGATGGTTGGGGCTTTTGACTAAACCCATTGAGCCGGATCAGGTCTGGGGTTCGACCCCCACCATGTGCAAACAATTTTTTTGGTTATTCTTTATACATATATTATCTCCATTCTTTTTAAAAATCGTTTTAAAATACTAAAACTAATTTATAAATTCTATAAATTTTATTTTATGCTTTTCCACTGATAAAGTTCATCATCCAATTTTTAGTTTTTCAAAAATAATTTATTTAATATATATTATAAATATTACAAGTTTATTCAATTAAAATTATAAAATTCTATAAAAATATCAAAACGACTTTGTTAAATTCCACAAAAATTATCCTAAACTTGTATAACTATATACATTTCAGAAATAATTTTTATTTCTGAAAAACCGTTTGTTTAATATTTTTTTTAATTTGTTGATAGTTTTAATCATAAATAATTCATAATAAATCCATTTTTCAATATTTTTGTACCAAAATTTTATATAAATTATTTCTAACTATCTAGAACTGAAATACAATTTTTCATTCAGAAATTATTTGATTTTAATATTTTTAGATATTAAAGTCGTATTTTGACAATTTGAAATAATTAGATTAAATATTCTATTTTCAAGAAAATAATTTCATAAAAATTATTTTCATACTTAAAACCTTATGTTGTGACTTTATTCAACTTAAAATTTTACAAAAAGACTTTTGTTTATTTATTCATTAAATTTCTCATAATTAATAAACAATTTGTTTAATAAACAAATAAACGTTTATCCCTAATTCGAAGCCCTAGAAATACATATATCCTAGAGTTATTTCCCTTACACATTATCGATTACTTTAGGTTGATCATTTGGGAGTAATCTCAATTCATATTTCGTTGTCCAAGTTCAATTTCAAGTTATTACGTGAACAGTGAGTATTCCTACCCCTTTTTGCTTTTATACATTTTTGGGTGTTACATGTACACTATTACAATTTCAAATACAAGATTACATTTTTATAATACAATTCTAGTACTATGTGCATTGCTTACAACGTGCTTTATGCTTAGACAATACATGTGGATTACATTTGTACTTAGTGAAATCATTAACATGGTACAAGCCGACCTTAACAGTGGATAGCGCTATTTGGATTGACAACCCGCCTAGGTTGATTCTCCCCCTTTTTCATCGGAGAATCCGTGGCCAGTGTTAAGTTATCATCCATTTATTGGTTGAGTACACTACAGTTCATACAGTACATTATACAGTCACAGGGTTGATTTCGCTCATTTGTATGATACATAGTTTACATATTTGCACTGTAGCTTGCACTTGAATTGTATAACTTTTTAACCTACTATATATATATCAAATCTAGGAATGCTCACCAACATTTCATATGTTGACCAAACCTATTTTTGTACATGTTTCAGGTGCAGTTTGATCTAGTGTTTTAGCAAGGAACATTTAGTGCTTTATTTTAATTCAGTTATTTCAATATTTACATTTCATTTAGACAATGTATTTTCCATTTCCATGTAAGACAATTTTGATTATTCAATAATATTTACATTTTAGTACCATGTGCTTTTGAACAATCGTCACTACGTGACACCTCGATGATTCCGCCATCGGTTGGGGTGTTACAGATTGGTATCAGAGCCATGGTTATAGGGAACTAGGTTACTAGATGAAATAGGCCTAGACTATAACCGAACTTCAACTTTCATGCATAATATTTTCTGAATTGCCTTACCCTCATTTCCCTCTACTTTCCTTCTTCTATCTTTCCCTTTTTCTCTCTCTCCATTCTTTTCATCCTTCATCATGGTGCATAGAGATGGTGTCCTACAGGGAGTGGAAAGTCTACATCATCATGGAACAGGGACAGTACCTTTCATGAAGACACTCTTAGGCATAATGCCTACTCTTACTTTTGTTCCTTCAAAGTTGTTGAACTTTAATGAGTGTGATAAGGACACGTGCAATCTGGAAGGGTGGACGCCTGTACACTGGGTTTTCTGGCATAGGCAAGCATAGCGCATAAATCCATTTACGGACCTGTTATGCTTACCTGGGGATTCCTGGAGTGAGTGTCCACTTATAGGCTAAAGCACGTCTTCTTTGATCACCATTGGGTTCAATTCCTTTGAAAAGTCAACGTTCTTGTTGGGCTTTACAGCTAGACAAGGGCACTCCAAGCATTTTATGCAAGCTTTTTCAATAATACTCTCTTGGTTCATATACAATATTTTGTATTTCACGATTTTCATATATTGCTTACAAGTTCATACTTTCATAACCATCTATGGATTTCACAATCACACTTCACCTTACCCTCTTAACCACTTTTTAAAGATTCAACACCCTACCCAAATCATATTATTTCTTTTCTCCACATGTTATTTATTTTAAAAACTATAACCTCATACTTTAGCACAAACTAAAGATTTCTAAAACTAGTTGTATTACCTAGCAACTTTACAAAGTACATATTTTCCTCGAACTTAATTTCAATTGATTATTTATTGACGTAACAAACGATTTTCTATATAATGTTTTAAACTATTACAAAGCCTACTTAGCTTGTACTACTTAACAACTTTTGCCTTATGTACAAAACCAAATTTTGAAAATATTTTTTTTTTGGTATAATATCTAGTCTCTAGATTCTACATCAACACTCACTCAATTTCAACTTGTTCAAATTTTTACAATATTTGGCATACACCACAATCATGTTTTCTTATACACTTGATTATAACCTTTGATCCAAACCCCAAAATTTACACTGCTATACTATAAAATAAACTCTTCACATTCACCATCTCTCACAACTTTGATTCTGCTTCAAGATTTTTCATCATCCTCTCAAGAACTAAATTCATATCTTTCACCATCTCACACGTGAGCTAGTTACCCATGATAATCAAACTACTAAAAACCTGATACTTGATTCTACAGGATTTTTCCAAAACATCATTGTTTATGAAACTTGATTTTCCCTTAATTTGACTATTCACTGGACATTTAATTATTCATGATACTCGTGTTTTCATTTTCTTGATCTTATTGTACCCAATTATGACATACTCATAGGCATATAACATCTAGAGATTTCCTTGCATACTATTATGTACAAACACAAATTGGTGATCTATCATATTAGTTACGTTTATTTTAATCGTACACTTACATTTATTTGAAACGTTTAGACTTGATACTTGATCTTACAGAGCTTTTCTAAGAAAACATCATTGCTTATTATATGAAACTTGATTTTTCCTTTAGCTTGACTATTCATTGAACATCTAATTATTCATGATACTCGTAAACATTTAATTATTCATGATAACACTTACACTTAATGGTTGTAGTACTTACAAACTTGCTTGCATAAACATGCTATCAATTTGCAATCTATGTGAATAATAGTTGCTGCACTTAATAGATGTCATCATGCCTTTTTCAACAGTCGGGGGAGGCCCTACAACCTGCTCCACGACTGGTAGAGGCTATCGAACATACTCAACGATTGGTAGAGGTCACTATGCCTTTTCAAACAGTCGGGAGAGGCCCTACAACCTACTCCATGGCTGGTGGAGGCTATCGAACCTGCTCAACAATCGGTGGGGTCATAGAAGGACACAAAACTTTAATGTAAGGTAAATTGATGATTCCGGTCCGGAACGTAATCATGAATTTACAGGTACATTAGGGTAGTGTGAAATTCTATTAGAGTTTTTGGTAGGCATCCAGTACGTTTTCAAGGTATCAAAGGTGTGGTGGGTTAGCTGCGGTACACCCTGTATACAAACACTAATGATGCATTGAAAGTGAGACTGGAAGTCGGACCAGGAACAAACTCTGTTTACTTGGTAGTTCATTTATAGCCAATCAACTCGTACATTTATTTTAGGATTCCTGAACTTGCAATTTAAGTGATTTACTAGATTCTTATTCTCCTTAGTATTTGAGACGAACCCATTCCCTAACTCACACTTATCAAACCTCTTATCCAGATCATTCGAACTTTCCAAACCACAGTTATCTTAATTCTTACCCAAGCATCCATAACCCTATGTTTCTGATAACTTCGGGACGAAGTTTCTAAAAGTAGGGGATGCTGTGACATCCGTCACTTTTTCATTATATATATATATATATATATATATATATTTTTAATAATAATAATAATAATAATAATAATAATGATTAATAATGTTTAGTCTAACCACTCTTAAACCCAAGACCAACCCTCTTTCTTTTCTTTGAAGCCCAACATCCAAACCCAACCTTCCTTTATCATTTTCCCTTGGCTGCTCGGCCCAGTAACCACAAGAGCCCATTAGTCCGGCCCATTCCTTCTCCCCCTTATATGTAAAAAAAAAAAATAAAGAAAACCTTTTGCCTCTGACCGGACTCGAACCCGAGCCGGCCAGCAAACACACATACGCGCATTACCACCTGAGCCACACCTCATTTCTGATTTAAACCCAAACTTAATTTTATTTAACCCCATCTAAGAACTAATCCACCTTCTTCCTTGCCCTCCCTGTTGACTGTGCGACACAAGGGAACAAAAAGGGGAAAATCAGCAGCTAAATTAGTGGCTTTAATCACCATTTAATGCATTTCATTTGACTGAATAACACCATTAACGCGTTTAAACGCGTGTAGACCATCATTTCAACAATCAATTAGTGAGTCAAAGACATTATTAACATTCCATATCAACTCACATCAACACATTATAAATACTCGATTTTGATTCAATTGAACTTGCACATACACACACCTACATGCGACTAAGAGAACCCCTATAACACCTTTCACTATCAAACACCAAATCGTCCTGAATCAAAGCATTTTTTATTCGCATTGACTTTTCCTGTTGACTCGTGTTCTTGCTTCAATTCGTCATTGTAAGTTTGATTATTGTTGTGGGTTTTCATTATCGACCTACACACAATGTTTCCCCCATGATTAATTGGGTTAACATTGTGTGATTTAATCAAATGGAAATCTAGGGCTCGATTGGTATAAATTGGGGAAGAACACCATTGTTGTTTGTGTATATAATTATTTCAAATCTGAATCTATCACGAAATGAATCATAGACCAGATGGTTGGGGCTTTTGACTAAACCCATTGAGCCGGATCAGGTCTGGGGTTCGACCCCCACCATGTGCAAACAATTTTTTTGGTTATTCTTTATACATATATTATCTCCATTCTTTTTAAAAATCGTTTTAAAATACTAAAACTAATTTATAAATTCTATAAATTTTATTTTATGCTTTTCCACTGATAAAGTTCATCATCCAATTTTTAGTTTTTCAAAAATAATTTATTTAATATATATTATAAATATTACAAGTTTATTCAATTAAAATTATAAAATTCTATAAAAATATCAAAACGACTTTGTTAAATTCCACAAAAATTATCCTAAACTTGTATAACTATATACATTTCAGAAATAATTTTTATTTCTGAAAAACCGTTTGTTTAATATTTTTTTAATTTGTTGATAGTTTTAATCATAAATAATTCATAATAAATCCATTTTTCAATATTTTTGTACCAAAATTTTATATAAATTATTTCTAACTATCTAGAACTGAAATACAATTTTTCATTCAGAAATTATTTGATTTTAATATTTTTAGATATTAAAGTCGTATTTTGACAATTTGAAATAATTAGATTAAATATTCTATTTTCAAGAAAATAATTTCATAAAAATTATTTTCATACTTAAAACCTTATGTTGTGACTTTATTCAACTTAAAATTTTACAAAAAGACTTTTGTTTATTTATTCATTAAATTTCTCATAATTAATAAACAATTTGTTTAATAAACAAATAAACGTTTATCCCTAATTCGAAGCCCTAGAAATACATATATCCTAGAGTTATTTCCCTTACACATTATCGATTACTTTAGGTTGATCATTTGGGAGTAATCTCAATTCATATTTCGTTGTCCAAGTTCAATTTCAAGTTATTACGTGAACAGTGAGTATTCCTACCCCTTTTTGCTTTTATACATTTTTGGGTGTTACATGTACACTATTACAATTTCAAATACAAGATTACATTTTTATAATACAATTCTAGTACTATGTGCATTGCTTACAACGTGCTTTATGCTTAGACAATACATGTGGATTACATTTGTACTTAGTGAAATCATTAACATGGTACAAGCCGACCTTAACAGTGGATAGCGCTATTTGGATTGACAACCCGCCTAGGTTGATTCTCCCCCTTTTTCATCGGAGAATCCGTGGCCAGTGTTAAGTTATCATCCATTTATTGGTTGAGTACACTACAGTTCATACAGTACATTATACAGTCACAGGGTTGATTTCGCTCATTTGTATGATACATAGTTTACATATTTGCACTGTAGCTTGCACTTGAATTGTATAACTTTTTAACCTACTATATATATATCAAATCTAGGAATGCTCACCAACATTTCATATGTTGACCAAACCTATTTTTGTACATGTTTCAGGTGCAGTTTGATCTAGTGTTTTAGCAAGGAACATTTAGTGCTTTATTTTAATTCAGTTATTTCAATATTTACATTTCATTTAGACAATGTATTTTCCATTTCCATGTAAGACAATTTTGATTATTCAATAATATTTACATTTTAGTACCATGTGCTTTTGAACAATCGTCACTACGTGACACCTCGATGATTCCGCCATCGGTTGGGGTGTTACAACCGGAGTATCATCGTGCCACCAATGGTGCCACGCGATCATATTCCACCACCAAGTCACCAATTCAGGAGAAAACTCATAATAATTATGAGAAAACCCCTTTTGTGAAATTTTGACAAGCTAATTATCGTATTTTGTGAAATCATAAGATTGTATTGATTTATTGACTACTTATTAGAAAAGAATACATGCAAAAACCGAGCCCAACACATGTTTGTCACAAGACATAGGGCATGTTTTTCAGGGCCGTTCCTGATAATTCAGGTGCCTGGGCCAAACAACGAAAAATGTGCCTCTTACCCTTAAGTCTTGTCGAAATAAATAACATAAACTATTTTCTTTAAACGATGATTAAAGTATTACAATGAGTTAATGACATACCGTATTAAGCGAATAGGTAACCGAGGCTGAATGAAGCTTCTTTAACATTCTTTTTAGCCGATAGCTTTTGAATTTGGTTGGGGCGAACTTTTGTTTGCTTCTGTGTGTCGCAGGTTTCTTCTATTTTTTTTGTTTTTTTATTTAGTTAAATTAAATGAGCAGTGGGCTTTTAAACTTGTTATGAGTTACTAGTATTTGGGCTATTTTATAATTTAAAAAATATGTTTAATATGCCCGAGTTAAAATGTTTAAAGATGTGTTTAAAAAACATATACATATATATATATATATGATTTTTTTTTAAATGTGCTCCCGATATTTTCAGGGCCTGGCCGGTTGGCCTCCCCGGCCCACCCAAGGGCCGGTCATGATGTTTGGCAAGGAGCTTTTAAGAGGTTTTAGAAGCAGCAACCTTCAAGTTTTTATGAAAAAGCTCCTACTCAATAAAAAGCCTTGTTTGGTTGAAGGAGCTGGAAGCATTTAGTTAGGAGAAAAAGCTCTATAGTGAAAAGCTACTTGTACAAGCGTTTAAAAAAAAAGCTCTACTAGCTACAAGTTTTTAATTAGTAAATGACACAAGTACCCATTCTATTTTAAAAATAAAATATAAACCTTCTTTACAAGCTTTTAATTATGTCTATTTTAGTCATTTTATACATTTTATTAAAAGCTTCAGCTACTCTGTTAAACACCAAATATATTTAAAAAGTTTTCAGCTATCAGCTAGTTTTGCCAAACATACCCATAGAGCTGCACAAATAACAGTACTCAGAGAAACAAAAACGAAACCGGTTATTTTCATACCAAGATATTTAATGCCCGTATCCAAACCCGATTCCATCCGTAGATTACGGATAGGGTATACATTTTGAGCTTAATACTCATATTCGATTTATACCCAAAAATACCCAGAACTGGTTATACCCTATACCCGAACCCGATTATACCTGATAGAATATCAAATTTTTAGAGTATATTTTTATGTTTACTTTATAACTTTTATATTCTAGTTTTTTTTAGAAATACATATTATAAAGCAAATAATTTGTAATTTAGTTAATTTATGTTATTGTAACTTACTTTAATTATTTTTACATATACAAACCAGATTTAAGTTTTAAACGAAATTATTTTTGTGTAAAATATAAAGAATTTTTTTTTAAAACCGCGTATTAGTACCTGGACCCATACCCAATTCCAATATCTGGTTATACCCGAATCTGATCATACGCTACTCAGGTACATAGGATATGATTTTTTCCTCAATACCCTTACCCGAACCCTAACCGGTGTCTCTCAATACCCAATTTTCGAATACCTGATTATACTCGAAACCGGTTCCAAACCCGAAATAGGTAACCTCTAACAAGACATGCTAAAACGAGCCCAAGACATGAAATCATGAGAACTTTTTTAGTTGGTCGTGGTTTTGTAAGTTAATTTTAAATCGAGAATTTACATTAATTTACCGTACTCATATTCTATTGTTTCGTTCTACGAAATAAAATAAATTTAGTTTAATTGTTTGTTGAATAAATTATTGAAAGGGTGAGTCGTCGGTAATGTTTGAAGTATTTTGTCGGTAATCCTTTGGTAGTTGTATCGTGTCACTGGAGAAGATTTGTTGACTGCCGTAAGAAAACCTATATATGTAATCCGTTATTAAGTTATTTGTCAGTGATCCATCAGAAACCGAATTACTCATGCCCATATTACCGACAAGGTATCAATGATAGAATCTCATTGATAACTACTTGTGATGATGGACTTCCAACTAACAAGGGTATATTTACATAAAATGGCCCAAGCTCATAGAAATCCACTGATTTATTAATTTTAATAGGAAATTGTTGGGTTATGAAAGAATTGCTAATGATGAAGGTCAAAATTCCATGGACACCACGTGTCTTAATACTTGAAGAATAAAAGATTTCAACTACAAAGTTCATTTCCTCCTTGAAGGTTTTATCAACAACATCCTGTAAATTGTTGAGCTGCATAACTGTTGGTTACAAGACTAAACATCTGAAAGACTAAAGAGCTGAATTGACTAGTTACAAACTACTCGAAACATCATATGCTGGTCAACAATAGTCAATAGTTGTGTCTTGTAAAGCTATTTGACAAATTGCTGGTTTACACAAGTTGTTTGTCAAAACCAGTTATTCTTAACATCGTAACTTAGTCCAGTTGTTTGTAACAAACTGTCCAGCTGTGATTTATAAACAGTTGGTGGTTACACCCAATATAGTTGTTAGATGTCACTTTCTCGGTGACGTCACCAGTTGTTCTCAAACTCTCTCTATAAATAGAGCAGTACCTTCTGGACTTGTTCACCATCTCTATTCTGTACACAGAGAATCAGATCGCCTGATTGAGATCATTGTATCCAACAGGAATCAAACATGATTAGTGTAAGAGAGAAAGTGACAACATTTGGTGAGGGGGAGGGTCCAATCATATGTATTTTGAAATCTATCTATGAATTAATTTGTGTTGATAATGATATCACCTACTTTATCCAGCTCTAAAGATTATAATTGATGTGTGTTGATTAATGTTGATGATATATTAAAATGCTAAGTAAACTCATAAATAAATAATGATGTGAACCCATATACTAAAGTGTAGGATGATGCAAGTGGTAAAGGCATCATGTTAGATGGTTGAGGCTACCGTCCATAGCATTATAGCTTAGTGCATCTTGGAGGTGGAATAAGGCTTTGGGACTATTTGGCCATGGGTTCGAATCCCACAAGGTTTTTTTTTTTTTTCAAATTTATTGGGTTTCCTCCTGAATTGGTATATAGACATTATTGCCTAGTGGAGATAGATACGATCGGATGGTTCCACTGGTAGCACGATGATACTCATGTTAGATGGTAGGGGTCATCGCCCATGGCATATAGCCTAGTTGCATCTTGAGGGTGAAATAAAACTTTGGGACCATTTGGTCCTGAGTTTGAATCCCACAAGTATTTTTTTTCTTAAATTTATTGGGTTTTCTCCTGAATTGATGTATAGACATTATTGCCTAATAGAGCTGGATATGATTAAATGATTCTGTTGATACCACGATGATACTCTAGTGGCATGTAAGTTATTCAAATTTGCAATTAAAAAAAAGATGGTAGAGGTCACCGGTCTAAGCCCCATCTCTATCATTTTTCATTTTTTATTAAATAAGCCAAAGTCCGGAACCCCGACATATAATTTATAAATTCATTTTCAATGTTTAAATTAGGTTCACTTATATAGGAAAACTTACAAATGTATAAAATAGTTATAAAGAAAATGTATGCAAACAACATTGCTCCAAAATTTGCAACCTTCATTAATAATTCTGGGCATACTTAAATTGATTCAAATTTCATCTGGACAAGCAAATGTCATGTATATATAACACATGATTGTTATGGATAAACGCATCGACAAAATCTGTCCAAGCATAACGGGATTGTAAATTGCGGGCAGAAGGTAAAACAATCTGGAACCCTTCTTAAACAAGGACGACGAAACTCGTAAGTATTTGGAGCAACCGCGGCTTTCATCAAATCTGAGACATCGGTGATGGCTTTATTAGACGCTTTTTCGACTTCAGCTCCTAATACTGCATCAACAGAAGATTGATTATTAACGTATACACTATCATGAATTATTTGTGTTTTTATAGCATAATGGTACATGATAAATCTTGAAATAGAGTTAGAGAATGGAGAAAAGACTAACCAAGAGTACTAAGCACCAATGTGGCAAGAACAATAATCTTGAACAAAGAATTAGCCATATCTCTTGTTTCTTTGAGACACGTTTGTATTAATGTGAACTCATAAGAGACCCATCTACCGTAAATTTATAGAAGTCCAATATTAATTTAATGCTTCTTTCCACATATAAATGCTACATTTATATATTAGAATATTATTACTTGTTTGATAGAAACTCTGGTCAACTAAATATTATTGTTAACAGGGTACTCAGTGCCGCTTGCTTATAGTTTGACTTTTAAACTGTTGCTGGAACAGCTGTTAAAACAATGTAACAAAAAAAAAAAAAAAATTAATGTCTTCTGTCGTCACTGAAATCAGAAAGTCTGTTATATAAGTGGTTTAAGCTGAATATGTATATATCTATCGATTCTGAGTTGATGGATTACCAATGACATGTTCCAAGCATTACCGGTCGGGATCAGGACTCGAACCCAAGCCAATGGCCGAGTCATCCCTCATTTCCCCTCTATCAATGTCCTCCAAATGTAGCTAGTGGGAATTGAACCCAAGCCTCTCATAGGAAACTTTAGGCCTCAACTAACTAGGCTAAAAGTGTTGGACTCAGTAAGTTAATATTAGCTCTGGAATTTAATTATATTACATTCACTTTAAATGCATTCGTTAATAAAGAATTTAATATCATTCACTTTAAATATTAACCATTCTGGCAGTACGTCATGTTATCTTATGTTGTTATTGTATTATGTTATATTATGTCAAATTGCATTATATTATATTGGGACCCGAAGACTTTTGGGAAGCTAAAAATGATTTGAATGAATCGGTTGTTAATCAAAGTGATATAAGAAAAGTTTTATTAATATAAATTAAAAAGCAACGTTACTAATCTCATATCTACCTAAGATTTAGAAATAAAACATTAACCAGGTAAGTTAATAAGACTGTGTGTTGTGGACACACGAGCGACCAAGCGCGAGCAGCCACAACAGCCCTACGCTCACCCAAGCACAATAGCCCACGCTAACCCGACGCAAGCGAGCCAACACGAGCAGGCTCACGGCATGAAGAAAAGAATTTGTGTTGGATTTGTAGGCTGTGGTCACGCCGGTGCTCACCCCCAGCCACAACAGCATGTCGTAACCGGATTACTTGAGAGTCACGTCGATGCTCACTACGAGCCACAACGTACAACCTAACATTGAGATATTTAATAAAACTTGAGTGACTTCCGATAAATAAAAAAAGATTGTCCCTTTCCCAAACAAAAATAAGATGAATTAAGATTCTAACCATCATTTAAAAATTAATTTTATTTTTAATTCATATAAAGATAAAATTCAAGAAAGTTTGAAGGAAATGATTGAACAAAATTTGTTGAAATTACCTAATTTATCTTTGATTGAAACAACAATTATGAAACAACCAAGTAGTATCGTCTATTTTTCATCAAAAATAAAATAAAAAACATCACTTTTGTAAATCACTGATAAACCATGTGTCAAAACTTGGAGATACGAATGTCTTTGTTTAGTCCTCTTCTTCTTCTTCTGTTGGTTACCAAGATAATCAATAGATATGATGATACAGAAGACTGTAACTTAGAACCCACCAAAGAATTCTTCATCATCACCGCTACTCAAAGACTCGATTAACTCATCCTCGTCGTCATCATCACCATCGTCGTCATCCTCTCCTTCGCTCACAATCTCAAATATCCCCCCACCGCCACCGCCAAAATCCACACCATCCATCACAAAATCACCATCTTCATCCCCATCGTCATCATCGTCAAGATCGCTTAAACTATCTTCATCGTTACTCATGTCATCACCGTCTTCATCATTTCCCAGCAATGCTTCGTCATCAATATCCTCATCATCCTCGTCTTCTTCCTCGCTTTCAGCATCATCAGGATCAGAATCATCATCTGTGGGTTTTCGCCGCCCGATTTCATACACTCGAGCTGATGAATACATTTCGTCTTGATCGTCCATTGTCACCAGCCCAACAAAGGAGTCTGTAGGATCTGTTGAAAAATCGAGCACGCAGCGGTCAACGGGAATGGTGGCGATATCTGAGTAGTTGACTGCATCTAGTGTCCGGAAAGCAGAGAACAGAGGGTGCTTGACACGTCGAGTCTGGAAGGCTGATGTCACTTCTTCTAGATTTCTTCTCAGAATTGCGTATATCACATCACCACTAGCATTGAAAGTTATAACAGTTTGATCCAAAGAGGGTACACTTCGAAGAAGCCTAAAGTTACGAAGATCCCAGACTTCTGAATTTATAATCACCTGTTAAAACAATAATATATATTTAAGTTTTTATAAAAATCTGTCATAAGTAAAAGCTTATAAAAAGCCCGATCCCGATCTGAGCTCAAGCATAAAAAAGTATTCATGAGTCAGACTCAATCTATGGATACAGAACTCGGTTAAAACATACCTCATTACCCGCTGGATGAAAACCGCCACCTCCATAATCGGTAAATTGATCGAACCGATGAACAGGCCCTGGAACTCGGCGGTCCCACAATACACCATTCCATAAGAGCATAATATCTGAAGGGCTAAAGTGAACCTGAGAATAAGCATGCCCTTTACTGGAAGCACTAGAAGATTGATCCGTGAGTTTCAAATCAGATTTACATGTCTGAACATCATACAATAAGATCTCCCGTCTTGACAACTCAGAAGATAATGCTGCAAACATGGTCCCGCAGTGACTGAACGTTGCCGCCTTAATATCGTCAAATGAATATTTGGGTCCAGCTGAAACCGTAGGTGCATCCCACAATCTAACATCATGTGAACTTGAAGAGAGAAGTAATTGAGTATCTGAAGAAAAGAAGGATTTGACCATGGTCAAAGGAAACTGATGACCCGCGCCGCTTTCTAACATACTGTTAGTATTTGAATCAAAAATCTTGAGCTCCCCAGAGTGGCTACCAGCGGCAATCTGGGAAGAATCGCCAAGAAAGGTCAGGCAAGTCAACAGAATACCAGTTTCGTCCCTACATGTCCGCCATGGTCTGAATCTACTATACACAAACTGGCGGTCCCTACGACGGCCATGAATGCCGCCGTACACATTTCTAAATTCACGTGTGTTAAGCCTGGCAGTGATGTTTGACGGTGCATCAAGGCTTCGTTTTGACTCTGGGCATACGTGTGGATGCAAAAGAGAAAGAGGCGGTAATGTGGTTATGGGAGCAGGACATTGTCGGTGTTGATGTTTAAGATACTGAACCACAATGGAATCCAAAGTCAACCGCTCAGAAGTAGAGTTTTGTGCGTTCTGATTATCATCTAAACCATCAGATACGCCAACACTTGCAGGTGTTCTACAATGATGATCCTTAAAAGAAGTTGATGCAGAGAACATAGGAGTATCACCTACTAAACTGTTTTTACGGCTAGTGTTTGGCGTTATACACACAGGAGAACGGAACCCCAGATCTCCGGTGTTGAGTCGTTTGTTTGATTGTGATGGTCCAACTTCTCTTAATTCAGTCAACTTACGCTTCAATGGCAATATTATCGGAGTTTTCATAACACTATCTGGATCCACTTGGTTTTCTTCTGATGCGACAGGACCAGTAGGCGGTTTCTTAGAAGAATTATTAACTTTGTTGCTTGATGGAGAAGGATGCTCATGAAAGTAAGAAGTCATTTTTGACTGGAGTCCAGATGTAGATGATATAACCAATGGCCGTCTCTTGGTAGACAAAGCTGAATCTTGTTTTAGGTTAGAATCTTCTTGTTGTTTTGGTTTTTCTGCAGTGAGAAATCCAGATTGGGCCCGTCCAGATGGCCATTGAATCTGCACAGATGAGTTCTCCTGACCAGAGGTTTGATATGTCAAAGATGATGGGGCAGCTAATGATTGCAGTGGTGTCAACTGGGCCTCTTTAAGAAGCGCAGATGCAGCTGTTGATAAACCAGATGCCTGTAAGTGCTCATGAATCAGCAGCAAAAGTTCCCTGCAATATTTTAAATTAAAAACATGTCAACGAAAAAACAAATATTCAGTAACGGCAAAATTACAAAAGATTATGTTAACAAGTACTTTGAATGGTAAGTGATAGGAGTAGCAGCAGCTATAGCAGCTCTCTCAATGCGACGAAGAGTAGGTGTAGCAGCATCAGTAGCAGCTAATGTACTTGCTCGTCCTGAATTTGTTACAATCTGCGATACAAAAACACAAAACATGATAAACTGACTTAATGATGCAATGGACTGCTAAACAAAATAAAACCCAGTGCTGTTCAAAGACTTGATGTACATACCGCCATCAGTTCAATTGCGACCTGAGATAGTTCTGTTTGCCACCTACCCTGTTCACCACCTGGAGTCTGGCTACCAGAATCCCTAATAAGCTCTGATAACTTTTTCCCAACCTACCAAAAAATAATAATAATAATTTTCAGAACTGAACCCAAGGAAATCATTCTAGTTTATATACACACACCTGAAGTTTTGTTAAAATGTGTGCAATAGTATCATCTCTCGCTAAACCAAGCAAAACTCTGCATGCCAGAGCACGAAGACAATCAAGGGCGGTTGATGGTGTTATTATCCGTGGCTGTAGAAGCTGAAGTAGAACTTTGATACCGTTATTGGCCCGGACTGCCTCCCTTGCTTGGCGAAAACTTTGTTCCATTTGAGCAGCAAGGCCAGCACAACCTGCACCGGCACCTAAGGATATCCTACGGTCACCAACTAATCCAGAAGTTGTAAATGGAGTACCATGTGGGCCTGCAACACTAGAATCTCCGTTCCGTTCTCGTGGCTCGTTCAAGCTGGCGACGTTGATAGTTGCCTCTGTGGGAGCATTTGGAGGTTGGGACGAAGACATATGTCCTTGCACTGGCATAGTGGGTTTGTTACTGATTGATGGCGGAGGGCAAACAAGATTCACCAGAACATTCAGTGCTGGTTGAATAATCTGTGCAAGCAAGTATGAGTTCACATTGATGGGACAAAAAACCACAAATGCTAGTTACAAATTACAAGAATATGAGTTTACAAAGGGGTCAAACACTTCATCAAAAAACATACTAATATTGAAAAAACTCCATAACAGAAGTTTTGTAATCCTAGTTGGCAAGCTAATAAGTATTTCCAGTCAACCCGGCCCTGCCCATCTCAGCCCATACCAAAAATTACACATGTTGACCTATTACCCAATCTGCCCAGCCTGTACATTTTGACAACTTTAGAAAGAACAAAAGCTCAAGATTCACAAAGTACATACCTCAGGGTCAACAAAACCAGCACCGTTCGCTGCATCAAGAATGACTGCTATACCTAGACGATCATTGCTCAAAGTAGCACTTACAACCAGTTTGCGACTGTAAGGAACCAAAGTAACTATGTGCAGGACACCCAATGCATATTGAAGCAAATCATGCAGGTATCGTTCAACAGGTGGGGCCTAAAATGTTTTATATAAGAAAAAAAGGTCAAATATCCAACAAAGTAAAATAAATAAAAAGAAATAAAGACAACTAAAAATGTTTTATATAAACACACCTGACATAACTCCAACATGGTAATATGCCCATTGCATGCCAAGAACTTATCAACTGCAGGCCAACGAGCTCTCACAAACGCAGGGCCCAGCTTACGATCTTTCTGCATTTGACGAAAAACAGCATCTATAGCCTCATTACTAATATCAAGGGGCTTATAAGCTGCTCTACTACTTGGAACCCTTGCTGCACTTCGAATATTCTTACTAGGGCGTAACGAATCCACAAGCAATAAAAGGTGGGCTCTAAAATACTGACGCAATGCAACAGTGGTGTGGTAAGCAATCTGTTTTTCTGATGACGTCAATACCTCTGGAGGTGTCCGCTCATTTCTAAGTGAGTTTGAAGTAGATGGGCCCCCTGTCCCTGAGCTAGCCCCAGATCTAACAGATGCCGCTTCACCTAATAGATTTAATAGTTTCTGAAGACCATCTTGATTATCAAAAGCATCTAATACTGCTCTAAACACAAAAGCAGCAGCAAAAAATAAGGCTGCATTTTTCCTGGATTGGTCCTGAGAGCATTCTAGAAGCTGAAGAGCTAATGAAATCAACTGATGAATGACATCTGAGGGTAAGGCACATACGCGTTCCATAATTCCCTTTTAGACCAACATAAAATAAAACTTCAAAACATAAGCATGAAGATATATCACGAATAAAGTTGGAAAACTTATTTTACAACAGTACCTGCAGTGAACCAATTGCAAATAGACAAGAAGAAAGCCCAAGGAATGTGACTGATTTTCTTGGGAGTGCAAGAAGCTTTTGTATGCCACCACGATCAACAAATAATGCAGCAAATTTCCGATGGGCAGCCAATGCACAGATTAGTTTTAATACATCAGGTAAATGCACTGCAATCTGCGATGATTCTTTAAGTTCAGAATTTCTTTGCAACAATGCAAGACAGACATCTACACCTTTTTCATGTAATACGGGACCAAGAACCTCAATATATTCTCCTAAGATCTCCAGACACTGAATACAGAATTTTTCCCTTAGCTTTGCCAAGGATTCACTATCAGGGATGAAAAACTCCTCAACTTCCTCATTAGGCTCAGGTTCTGGCTCTTTTGAATTAGCTGACTCGCTGACATCAGCATTTTGAGTTCTGTAATCAGTTAATCACGCATGATACATAACAAGAAATTAGGTAATTATAAAAATGAAAATAAAAATAACTTTAAAAAAATATAGCAAAAAAACACATAGAGCAGATATAATCACCAACCTAGAAACTTCAATAGCATTAGCTGCATCAACAACTGTAGCTGCAGCTTTTGATGCAGACAGAACTGCAGCTTCTTCATCATTTGTCTTTTTAAATTCCTAATCAGAAAAATAAAAAAATAAAAACTTATTTCTACTACTTAAACATAAATTTAGAACGAAAAAAAACAGGTTTTGATATGAGATACGCACCTCCAATGCTGCAGTTTTAACAAGTTCAGCAGCAGCATCACCAGCAGCTTTAATGGCCTCCACAGAAGCATTTGCCGATCTGGCTTCAGCTTCAGCAGCTCTTACAGCCTTTTTCACCAAATCCGAGATATCCTTTGATCCGACTTTACAATCTTGAAAACAGTCATCACTATCATCTCTTTCAATAATCATATCATCCGGACCAGTTCTTCCAGAAGACTTCTTACTGTCTGGCATACGTTTTAGTTCTGAACCTTTTAGCAAACTCCTGTCCTTATTAATCCTTCCTTGCCCTCCAAATCTACCTCCTGATCCCGGGGAGTTTAAAACATGTTCATTCTCCACAACACCTTCATTAACCCTTCCTTTCCCTCTAGATCTTATTAACCCACGGTTTAACCTGTGTTCATCTTCCCGTAAAGATTTACTTCTATCATTTACCTTTGTTTTACCATCACGTAAATCTCCCTCATGGGTTTCATTATCATCATCCAATCCACCAGGTAGGTCACCCCACCTTCTGACCCGATCTCTTTCAATAACTTGATCATCTGATGAACCTTCTTCTGCTAATCTAGGAGGTTCCACCATAGATGTCTCTAGAGCATGCCTAAACCTACCCCTACTATCTTCTCTAGATCTAATGGAAGTAGCAGCTGATGAACTCTTATTGTCCAGCAGATAATTAGTGTCTTTTTGGCTTGTATTTGGTTCTCCTAAAACACGGACTCGAAGATACCGCATAAGCTTGGCAGATAATCCAGATGTAAGTACATCTTCAACTACTTGACCTCCACTGAGGCAACATAGCATCAAGTCAACATAATGTAATCGGTAAAATGTAACAAAACACAAATAAAATACAGTTACAAGACATACCCAACCAAACATACTGCCAGAAGTCCAGTTGAATAGGTCTTTAGCATTTCGGAATCCGACGCTTGTCTTACACCAGACCCGTTTTTCCCTTTATGCTCTTCAGTAACAGACCTTAATGTCCCATCCATCACCCATCCCTTTAAGTTATCCAAAACAGTTTCTTCAAAAACATGTGGATACTGCATCCCATTTCAACTCATTAAAAAACCATCATAAATTCACTAAAAACAAAAAAAATAAACATATAACTTCAAGTTCAATTGAAAATCATACCATCCAACTCAATGAACAACTAAAGAGAAGCCTTAAAGATGCTGCTTGAACAGACACCGGATATCTAGTTTCAGAAAGAAACTTCACAGATATCAATTCAAAAAACTCATCATTATCCTGTACAAACAAACCACGTCAATTCTTTTCCAATCATTGCATTACTATTTACTTGCAAAACATCTACATCAAAATAACAAACGGAAAAATTAAGAAAATAATAAAAGCTACCCGAAGTAAGTTCCCGAGACGTCCTATGTTATGTGTAGCCCGACCGTTGTTTAAAGAGGCATGCCCAGTCTCTTCCATGTACCTACACATAAGTTTTCCAAACCCTAACTCTCAGCCATTGTATACATTCATAATAAACAATCACTAACATATAATAGGCATAGAAACCCTAAGTCTTAGGCATTGTATAGGCATAATAATATTGCTTCAACTTGAAAGAGTAACATTCATAATGATTTAACAAAAATAAAAACAATAATATATAAATATATGTATAAATATCGACCTGGCTTCTTGAGTTTCAAGAATAGAAGCAAGGGCATGAAGAGAAAGAGGATTAGGGTTATCAGGAACGGCAGTGATCTTATCAATAAGTCCTTGGGCTTTAACAATAAGAATTTCGTCTTCGTTATTAGTCTCCTCTTCATCATCATCGTCGTCGTCGTCGTCTTCTTCGTCTTCTTCATATTCGTCGTCTTCCTCGTCGTCTTCGACGGCGGGAGGAGTAGGTTCCACCGGTGGTGGTGGTGGTGGTGGCGCCGCAGTAGGTTGTTCCGATTGGATATCGTCTGTGGTTGGGTCCATAATAGGGTTATAAATTGGGGAGAGGATATGTATGTGAATGAAGAGATTGTGTGAGTGTTTGTTTATTGATTTGGTTTGGAATGGAATATGGAGTTTTTATTATTATTATGAATGAGCAGTTCGTTTGTTTATATGAGAGAGGCGTGTGAAGGTGTGTTTCTCTTTACCTACAAGTTTTTAGGGGATTCTTGTAAGCCCAGAAGGTTCGTGACCCGATTACCCGGATTCATTAACCCGACCCATTAAGGCTTAAGTTAACCCTTGGTTCACAAGTAACGGTTACAACTACTCTTCGTAAAGCCATAAAGTACATGTTTTTACCGTACAACTTACGAAAGGAATGTATAAAAATTTTAATTTATAAAAGTTTAGAGCCTTTTAAAACTTTATCACAAAAACAATTTACAAAAATTTGGGTATGGGTTACAACTTATAAGTTGTAAAGACAAGTGAACCAGTACATGTATAAATTATCTTCAACATCTATATCTATATCTATCTATATATATATATACTAGTAGGAATGCCCGCGCGTTGCAGCGGGTGCATCTGTTTTGCCCCTCGTGCATCGTGTTTGTTGGTTATTCGTTATGATAAAGTAGAAAACAACGATGTATAAATATATGTTATTAAAAACTGAATCTCATAAGTATTCCTTCTAAATATTTTAAATGGGTACATCACAATAGGCCGTACTATTCCTTGCAACACCCATAGATTGGCCCACGTCCTTCGGTGTGACCCTTTTATGTATCTCGAAGGCAGTTAAGTATGCCATCGTAGAGCGGTGCTTAGCGTAGTGAAGTGGCGTTGTATTTCTTAATGACCATAAGATTGTAGTGGAAGTAATGTAATTATTAAAATGCAGTTTGTAGTGTGCAACATATTTCTATTATTTTAGGGCACCTGTGAGATGCAGCGGAGTCAATGATTTGCATAGATACTCTCGTTTTATGTTAGTTTGACAAGCGCGACAACAAATATATTGGACCAAACAAATGAGTAATCAATATAGTTAAAACTACCAAATCGACTGATAAGAACTTGTCTTCTTTTGGATATGTAAACAGTTGGTGACTTCGTGAGATCAAAAACTTAAATTCTATTCCTAGAAGCTTATAGTAGCAGAGAAAACAAAAAACCATCGAGGAAGATGATGACGTTGCTCATGAAGTATCTCTACAATATTTGCTTGTACAAACGTCAAGCTTACATATATCGCTCACTTTAATGGGTTGAAACGTGTCATGGGTTGGGTATGTTGGCAAACTTCAAGCCTACATATTCATTTGTGTGCAGAAGTGTCACATCATACCATCCTGCAACCACATAAATTTAAAAAGAAGATATAAATACATAATATATGATCTAATTTATTTACTATAAACATTGAAAGATATGTAAGTTATGTATGTAAAGAGTCACCACATTATTTATATACCAAATACATGACCATTATTTATAAGACTATAACATTGATACAAATATAATAAAGACATGGAGGTTATGAATGTAAAGAGTCACCACATTATTGTTAATTTCCTCATCTTTCAATGTTTATAGTAAATTAACAATAATGTGGTGACTCTTTACATTATTTATATACCAAATACATGAACACTATTTATAAGACTATAACATTGATACAAATATAATAAAGACATGGAGGTTATGAATGTAAAGAGTCACCACATTATTGTTAATTTCCTCATCAATTTTATAATTATGTTTAAATTAATTTCTTTAACAATTTAATATTTAGGTAGAAAGACAATTTTACCCCTTAAATGACTTCAATAAGCATTGTACTATATAAGCAATAAAGGTTGTATTTACTTAAATTTTGCGGGTATCCTTCACTGATGCTTTATAATATAGTACAGAAAATAAAGATTCGAGTTGATTCATTAGCGTGAGCGTACCTTCATAGGGGCCATACCATCCAATTCAGTAGAGTTGAGGTCAACAGGTCATAGAACATGTTGGCTTCTGAAAGCTTTATGGAGAGAAACTAAAAATTCACAAAGAAGAGAAAAAATATACTAATTAATTTTGAAAAATATTTTCTCATCAATAATTATGAATATTGTTTTTTATTATTTTAATTGTTAGTTGCACAATTAAATTACCTCAATTTGATTCTCCAACGATTCAACATAGTTGATTATTACATCCAACATCACTGCCATTCCCATTGTCTATAGCATATAACTAAATTTAAATGGAGCAAAACAATGATATATTGTGAAGATAAATTTTTATAATTGTCAAAGAACATATGAACAAGTAGAAAAAGATGTATATATGTATATAAAGATTAACTCATATCTTTATACCTTGTAGCATCCGGGAACCGTATCTTGCAAGCGTTTTAACTTCTCATTGATTTTTTTCTCTTCTCATCTAATGAAGACATAAAATTTTTGGACAAAACATTGTTTCAAAGTATGAAATTAGCTCTAAGATTTTGTTTGGGGTTATGAAAAGACTATAAGCATTCAAGAAATTGATTATAATGAAGTATATATAATAATATAGATGAAGGGTTGAAAGGTCTCACATTTAAGATGCATCATAAGTTAGGTTGTATTTTGTGTTTTAAAAGTTGGACATAAGGGCATAATTGGGATAAGATTTTAGGATGTGAGGTATTGGATTATGTTAAATTTACTAATCTACCCTCCTAAGTGTCTTAATTGTCACAACTATGCCAATAATACCCTTAATTTTTTTGCTTAAATATGTTGTACATGTTGCTTGTTAAGTTGTATAGAAATACAAATTACCATGTTGTACATCACTCCTCCTTAATAAGATAATATAGATATATATAGGTAAAGTATATGGAGGAAACCCTCCTTATTTGGTAAACTCTGGAAACTCTGACTTCCCAACATTTTTTTTTTTAAAAAAATAGGGTATGTAATATACATTTTTTTAAGCATTTCGAGCCAAAAAAATCAAAAAAGCGCCGAACGGTTTTTTTTAAAAAAATAAAAAACGTCTACTGTTTACATATAGTTAACACATTGTTAACACCTGTTATTAGCGCTTAACATGTGTTAGTCAAAATTTTATTTTATTTTTTTAAAAAAAAATACTCGGCGCTTTTTTAATTTTTTTGGCCCAAAATGCTTAAAATCATGTATATTACTTGCCCTATTTTTTCAAAAAAAAAAAATATTGGGAAGTCAGAGTTTCCAGAGTTTACCAAATAAGGAGGGTTTTCTCTATAACCATTCCCTATATATATATATATATATATATATATATATATATATATATATATATATATAGGGGAAAGATCCGGTACAAATAGTTTTTTTGGTAAGAACTGTGAGAATCAAAGAAGGATATTTTTTTTTTTTCAAAATTTTTTTTCCCATATTATTAAACATGTATTATAGTATTGAAAACTAAAAAAAAAAAATTAGTGTAGAGTAATTACATAATTACTCTAGTGTAAACTAATGTATTTACCTTAATGACGTAATTACACTAAAAAAAATTAATTTTTTTTTTGTATTATTCATCTAGAAAGAATGTTTAAGCACATGGGAAAAAAAATTCTAAAAAAAAAATAAATTTTTTTTACCACCTTTGATTCTCACAATTCTTACCAAAAAACTATTTGTATTTGATCTTTACTCTATATCTATATCTATATCTATATATATATATATATATATATATATATATTGCAAAGGGATTAATCCTACATGTCATGCTCTTATGCAATCTCTCCTTTGAGAGATGCCACATAGGATATGATGTGGCAACTCTAAACTAATTAAAAAAAGAAATAAATATGATTTAACCTAATCTATTATAATTTTTAACCTAATCTATTAAATACATAATCTACTAAATCTAAATATTAAACCTTTATTATTTTATCTCTCGTGCTTCCTCTCATAACTTTTAAACGTTATTATCTTTTATATACGAGATTTTTTAAAGAAAAAAATTACACCAAATTAATGAGTGTTTTTGTGACACCCGGCAAATTCTGGTTAACAACATGGTCTAGATTAAAGTCTACCTTAGCGAGTCACGCGTATATTATACTTAACGAGGGTTATCTAGATAGCTAGATAGGACATACGAGCATTATCTCGGGTTATGAGATGCTTTGACCCCTTGTGTGGGTCGGGTTCTGACTCCTTGTGTGAGTTAACATGTGATTTCATGATTAGTGAACCTCGGACGTTGGTGAATAACAAACTTATGTGTCTCGGTGATATCTGACAAACTTATGTGAAAACCATACGTGATTATGTGAACCTAGACCGAACACGTTAATAAAAATTATTAAAAGTGGAGCGTGAGGTTGATTAGGGTCTTAACGCATGGGGTTACACTTGTTACGGTTCGAAACAACGAAAACGTCAAAGGATAACGCGTCGGGAGGCGAAACGAGGCAAAAGCGCGCCACCCGGACCTGTGAGCGGCCGCTCACAGGCTCCGAGCGGCCGCTCGAAGGGCACTGACGGGTTTAAACCGCCTCAAACTCGTATTTAAACATCCTTAACTCCCATGCAGCCCTCATACTCAACCCTAATCGCCCCCTTACTGCCCCACACGAATATTTCACTCCAAAAACACCTGCTAAGGCTTAAGATCATCAATTGGGAGGCTCCAAGGCGCGCGATTGATTGATTTGAAGAGCTAAGGGTATAACTCATGATTTCTTACGCTTTTTACTTTATGTTTTATTGTAAAAATCCTATAACAAGTTTGTCCAGGTCTGATTGGATTTAATAAACATTAAAACATGAGTCTTTTTGAAGATTAAACGGATTAAACCTATTAATAAACGCGTAGTAACATCATAGGATGCTTGTTGCGCAAGTTATTGGTGTTTTGATCTTAAAAGCTTTGATCTTGACATGTTTGATAATAGGATCTGATGGGAATAGGTATTAGGAAAGTTGTATGATGATTATTAGGTATTATTGATTGATAATATGCAACTAGGGTTTGATATAATTGATGATATTGTACGATCAGAATCTGGACAGATTCTGAAAGTCGACTTGTAGGGTCTGTTTCGTGGCTTGAAAACAATTGATTTGATCGATTCTTTGCATGATTGTAACGTACAAGGTCTTAGCTTTTCATAATGGGCAAAACCATCGAATTTGGACGTCGTTTGAGTCGTTTTTGGAATTTTAATTGATTAGGGGTCATATCAGATTTTCGGATTTGTAAATTGGGTTAACTTTAAATGGTCATAACTTGAGATTTACAAGGAATTAGATTATGAAATTTTTACAGTAGGTCAATACTGGAAAAATAGAGCTTTTCCAAGTGGATTCATCTCGTTTGGATGAATACACAATTTTTAAGAATTTTCCTACTAAACTGACCTGTTGAGGAGATTTTCTGGACCTAGCTGTGTTGTACGAATTTTCATAATTTTTGTGTTTGGAATTGAGACAAAAAAAAAATAGGTATTGTCGAGTGAATCCCAAAGTAAATTCAGTAAAACTTTGGGAGGTTAACTCACTGGTTTGCTATTTTAAATAAATTCGTTTTGATGGCGCACAATCTGTCCTGAAAACACAGATTGTGTATTATGTGCTTCTGTGATTAATTGAGGTCTTAGGTGGTATGGAATTGACATGTAACTGAAGTACACTTGTCTGATACACATACGGAATGTAGAAACTAATTGTAACCAACGTATTCACCAACGGGTCCGTAGGGTTTACTATTGCATGTAGAATCACTAGGCGTCGCAGACACACTTTTGAACATTTAAAACGCCTTGGACAAACGAGTTATATGGGTAATGATATTACGCCTATACTCACTAAGCGACACTGTTATTAGGGTGTCGGTAGCATATATTGCTTGCTGTTCGGATTCTTTGCTTGCACGTTAAGGTGAGTTTACGGCCCCTCTTTTAAACTGGTTTTATACTTTCGGGGGAGAAAACATGTGTTAAAATGATTATTTGGTAACTACTGTCATACTATGGGTTTCTATGGTGTACTACACGATCTTTGGAAGTCCCGGGGGGAACCATGAATGTGCGGGTTTGCACAACGGGGAAATGTGAATAGCGCTATTGGGAGTGACCAACCCCGCTCGTCGACTTGGAGGGTCGGCGGGTGCATATTGTCTCAAACAGGAACAACAGGAACAACAGGAACATACATCGGGCATACTTTTGGTATTCGCGTTAGTAATGGTTTTCCAATCGTGGTAGTAACAAAACGTACGCCTAGCTAGCGTATACTGGTTTTCTATTTGTTATAGTATGGACAGGTGGACTTGGTACTTGGATACAAAACCTGTAAACTCACCAGCATTTTTGTGCTGACGTAAACTTTTACATGTTTTCTCAGGTCGCTAAGGTAGCACGACAGGACTAGGGCGCACGCGTCTGCACGGCGTCTATGTTAGGGTTGCATGGTCTTACAACATTGAACATTGGTTTACTATTTTGGATAATGTTTTGAATAAGCTTCCGCTGTAAACGGGATTTTAAACTGTGTTTTGAAATTGCATTTTAATTCATTTAGACTTGTTTATTGTGATCGTTGGTTTGGATCCTGGTTTGTCATGCGCCTCGCGGTAAAACTCCGCAAGTGGATTTTGAGGGTGTGACAGATTGGTATCAGAGCCAATGGTTATAGTGAACTAGGACTGCATGTAGAGTCTAGTCTATAGCCGAGTCGCACACACTAGACGATCACATGGTACTAAACGTTATAGTGATTTACGTATGGTCTTGTCGGGGTGTCTCTAGATCGTTGGTCTTTCTACGTTACATCATCCGTTCTATCTTAGGTTGGGTTACTTATTATCTAGGCAGTGTAGCCTATTGGAGTAACTCGTGTACTCTTGAGATTTGTCCAAGGCTCGGACATCTCCCTTTCGCACTCCAATAGAAACACTTGTCATAAACTACCGTGGTATTACGGTGTATAGCTAAGAATCTATGTTCGGTGATTTGAACTTTGAACTAGGAGGACACTTGGAGGACCATGTAGAGCGGTTTATCATTTTGGGTGCACACAAAATCATAAACCGAAATGCATGGAAGCCCTGGTGAGCTCTGGGTTTGAGGGGATAGTCCTGAATTGGATCTAGCTTTGATCTTGTGAACATTAGTGGTTATCCTTATCTGCGAAACTAAATTTTCTCGCTCTTTCTGCCAGAATCATGTCTGGAGTACGAGGAGGACGTGGAGGTGGTCGCAATGGTGGACGTGGTGGTGGTCGCGGTGGTGCTGGTGGTCGTGGAGGTGTTAACCTATCGCAGGATGATCTGAACAACTTACTCCAAGCTGCCTTTCAGTTAGGGCACAACGGTGGTGGTAAGTTGTTTTATCCGTTTTCTTTGCCTCATTGGTGAACCTTGTTTACGTTATTCGTAGTTCTCATACGTTTCATTTCAGGTGGTCCTGTTGACCCACCCCACCCATGTGCACCTACAAGATGTTCCGGGACTGCAAGCCCCAGGAATTCTCTGGCACTGAGGGTGCGGTTAGCTTGCTTAGGTGGTTGGAGAAAGTGGAGTCGGTATTTCTGATGTGTAACTGTCTCCCAGAAGATCGGGTGAAGTATTCGGCTGCGTTATTTCAGGACGTGGCATTGACTTGGTGGAATGGTATCACCCAGAACATGGGTATTGGGGAGGCATATGCTATGCCATGGGAGAACTTTGTGCAGTTGCTGAAGCGGGAGTATTGCCCGAGGGAAGAGGTACAGAAGCTGGAGCATGAGGTGTGGAACCTCAAGATGACTGGGTCGGAAATTGAGAAGTATACTGTGAGGCGGAATGAGTTGGCAGTGCTGTGTCCCGATCTGCACGTGCCAGAGTATCGTAAGATTGAACACTATGTATCAGGGTTAGTACCGGAAATTGCAGGGTTAGTGGCTGCTGGAAATCATCCTACTTATGCGGAGGTAGTTCGATCGGCCCATAGGATGACCAACTTAAAGGTGAATGAGGGGATTTTGCCTGCGAAAGGTTCGACTGTTAAGGCCCCAGAGAACAACAAGCGCAAGTGGGAGAACGACGGGAAAGGATCTGGGTCTACACAGCAGGGTAAAAGGTTTGATAATGGGGGTTCATCTTCTTTGGGTAACAAGCAGGGTGGTTATGCGGGAAAACTGCCCAAATGCAACAAGTGTGGACGCCATCACCAAGGGAACTGCGACAGTAACCGTTGTCACCGCTGCCAGCGAACAGGGCATTATGCTAAGGATTGTCGGGCTACACTTCCATCGACTCAGGCTCCGACTAACAGTTCAGCTCCGACTACTCAGGGGACTACAGGGAAACAAGGATGCTACAACTGTGGTGACACTGGGCATTACAAGAAGGATTGCCCAAAACTGAAGCAGGGTGGGAACAACGGGAATGGGAACAACGGGGGCGGCGGCAGAAATGCACGTGCCTTCGTCATTGGAGCTGCTGAGGCTAGGCAGGACCCTGACACAGTCACCGGTACGTTTCTTCTCAATAATCGTTCTGTTAGCGTGTTATTTGATTCTGGTGCCGACAAGAGTTTTGTATCCATGGATGTTAGTCGACTGCTAGATGTAGTACCCGTACCATTAGAGACCAAGTATATTATTGAGTTAGCTGACGGTAAGCCGATTGAAGCTACTAGTGTTCTTCGGGAGTGTCAATTAGAGTTGTCGGGTTTATCGTTCCCCATCGACCTTATGCCAGTACCTTTGGGTAGTTTTGACGTTGTGGTAGGAATGGATTGGTTATCTTTGTATCGCGCGGAGATCGTCTGTTACGATAAGGTTATTCGGATTCCTCTCCCTGATGGAGAATTTCTTTCTGTGTACGGTATCAAGGGTGGTGTTTCGCTAAACATCATCTCTAGCATGAAGGCCCTTAAGTGTCTTCGAAAGGGTTATCCAGCCGTTTTGGCACTGTTATCTGTTTCCTCTGGTGATGAGAAGAAGATCGACGACATTCCGGTGGTACGCGAGTTTCCTGATGTTTTTCCCGATGATTTATCTGGTCTTCCTCCTCATCGTCAAGTCGAGTTCGGTATTGATCTTGTACCAGGGGCTGCTCCCATTGCTCGTGCCCCCTATCGTCTTGCACCTCCCGAGATGCAGGAATTATCTAGTCAGTTACAGGAACTCTTGGACAAGGGTTTCATCAGGCCAAGTTCTTCCCCTTGGGGAGCCCCGATTCTATTTGTTAAGAAGAAGGATGGGAGTTTCCGATTGTGTGTGGACTACAGAGAACTGAACAAATTGACCGTCAAGAACCGTTATCCTCTTCCACGTATTGATGATCTATTCGACCAGCTCCAGGGTTCTAGTTATTATTCCAAGATTGATTTGAGGTCCGGTTATCACCAGCTGCGCGTCAGGGAGGCTGACGTTGCAAAGACTGCCTTTCGTACACGTTATGGCCATTTCGAATTCTTGGTCATGCCTTTCGGTCTCACGAACGCACCAGCGGTTTTCATGGACTTGATGAACCGCGTCTGTAAACCATATCTGGATAAATTCGTCATTGTATTTATTGATGACATTTTGATCTACTCGAAGAACGAGACCGAACACGGGGAACATCTGCGGTTAGTTTTGGAACTCTTGCGACGGGAACAACTTTACGCCAAGTTCTCAAAGTGTGACTTTTGGTTACGCGAAGTTCAATTCCTAGGACATGTGGTCAATGAACTAGGGATTCATGTCGATCCAGCTAAGATCGAAGCGATCAAGGACTGGGGAGCACCAAAGACGCCAACTGAGGTGCGGCAATTCCTAGGCCTTGCGGGCTATTATCGTCGTTTCATTCAGGGGTTCTCGAAGATTGCTCAACCCCTCACCACTCTCACTCAGAAGGATAGGAAGTTCGACTGGGGTGAATCACAAGAGTCAGCGTTTGAAGAACTGAAGTCTAAACTGTGTTCTGCTCCTATTTTGTCTTTACCTGAGGGTCCTGATGATTTTGTTGTTTACTGTGACGCTTCCATTCATGGACTCGGTTGCGTGTTGATGCAACGCGAGAAAGTGATTGCGTATGCTTCTCGTCAACTCAAAGTGCATGAGAAGAACTACACCACTCATGATTTGGAGTTGGGTGCCGTGGTATTCGCGTTGAAAATTTGGAGACATTACTTGTACGGTACCAAATGCACCATCTACACCGATCACAAGAGTCTCCAACACATTTTCAACCAACAACACTTGAACATACGGCAACGCCGTTGGATCGAACTGTTGAACGACTATGATTGTGCTATTAAGTACCATCCTGGCAAGGCGAATGTTGTAGCAGACGCCTTGAGCAGGAAGGAATCTACTAAACCTCGTCGCGTTCGGGCGTTGCAGCTCACCATCCATTCGTCGTTACCTGATCAACTCCGTTCTGCCCAGTTGGAAGCTTTGAAGGAGGAAAACCTTAAAGCTGAAACCATGCACGGTGCCGACAAGCACCTAGAGCGAAGGTCTGATGGCCTGCACTATTTCGCAGAACGTATATGGGTTCCTTTGTTCGGGGGACTACGGGAGCTTGTCCTTGATGAGGCTCATAAGTCCCGGTATTCTATTCATCCTGGTTCGGATAAGATGTACCAAGATCTGAAGGTGCTTTTCTGGTGGCCAAACATGAGGTCGGACATAGCCTCATACGTGAGCAAATGCTTGACTTGTGCTAAGGTCAAGGTGGAATACCAGAAACCGTCGGGTCTCCTGCAACAACCTGAAATTCCGGAATGGAAATGGGAACGGATTACTATGGATTTTGTCACACAACTTCCTAAATCACCAAGCGGGAACGACAAGATATGGGTGATTGTCGATCGGTTGACGAAATCAGCTCATTTTCTTGCTATTAAGGAGACCGACACCATGGATCGTTTGGCTCGTCTTTACTTGAAAGAAGTTGTTTCTAAGCACGGGGTACCAGTTTCTATTATCTCGGATCGTGACTCCCATTTTACTTCTCACTTCTGGAAGTCTTTGCACAAGGCTTTGGGTACCCAACTAGACATGAGTACGGCTTACCATCCACAGACTGACGGTCAGAGTGAGCGTACGATTCAAACTTTAGAAGACATGCTGCGGGCATGTGTGATCGATTTTGGGAAGGGTTGGGAAGCTCATCTACCGTTGGTAGAATTCTCGTATAATAACAGTTATCACACGAGCATCAAAGCTGCTCCGTTCGAAGCACTGTACGGACGGAAATGCCGTTCTCCTCTTTGCTGGGCTGAAGTGGGTGAGAGTCAACTCACTGGGCCTGAACTAGTGTACGAAACTTCGGAAAAGATCGTACAGATTCGTAATCGGTTGGCGGCGGCACGGGACCGGCAAAAGAGTTATGCTGATCAGCGTCGCAAACCACTGGAATTCCAAGTCAATGACAAGGTACTTCTAAAAGTCTCACCGTGGAAGGGCGTCATACGCTTTGGGAAGCGTGGCAAACTCAATCCGCGATATGTCGGACCATTTACGATCCTGGAACGGATTGGACCGGTGGCATATCGTCTTGATTTACCGACGGAGCTCGGTAACGTACATAACGTCTTCCACGTGTCAAACTTGAAGAAGTGTCTGGCTGACGAGTCTCTCATCGTTCCACTAGAAGAGATCAAGGTTGATGATCGTCTTCGGATCGTGGAAGAACCTGTGGAGATCCTTGATTACAAGATTCGTAGCCTACGTCACAGCAAGATTCGTATCGTTAAGGTTCGGTGGAACTCGAACCGGGGACCGGAATATACGTGGGAACGGGAGGATCAGATGAAGTCTAAATATCCTCATCTCTTTCCTAAGGAAGCGTTCGAGTCGAGATATGTCTCTTCTGCAGCTGAATGAATCTCGAGGCGAGATTCCTTTTAACGTGGGGATGATGTGACAACTCGGGTAAATCTCTTTTTGATTTCTATTTTTGGTTTCTATCTTTTGTTGTTTCCTTCGTTATTCCTTTTTTGGTACTTGTGCAATTTTCGGGACGAAAATTCTTTTAACGTGGGGATGATGTGACACCCGGCAAATTCTGGTTAACAACATGGTCTAGATTAAAGTCTACCTTAGCGAGTCACGCGTATATTATACTTAACGAGGGTTATCTAGATAGCTAGATAGGACATACGAGCATTATCTCGGGTTATGAGATGCTTTGACCCCTTGTGTGGGTCGGGTTCTGACTCCTTGTGTGAGTTAACATGTGATTTCATGATTAGTGAACCTCGGACGTTGGTGAATAACAAACTTATGTGTCTCGGTGATATCTGACAAACTTATGTGAAAACCATACGTGATTATGTGAACCTAGACCGAACACGTTAATAAAAATTATTAAAAGTGGAGCGTGAGGTTGATTAGGGTCTTAACGCATGGGGTTACACTTGTTACGGTTCGAAACAACGAAAACGTCAAAGGATAACGCGTCGGGAGGCGAAACGAGGCAAAAGCGCGCCACCCGGACCTGTGAGCGGCCGCTCACAGGCTCCGAGCGGCCGCTCGAAGGGCACTGACGGGTTTAAACCGCCTCAAACTCGTATTTAAACATCCTTAACTCCCATGCAGCCCTCATACTCAACCCTAATCGCCCCCTTACTGCCCCACACGAATATTTCACTCCAAAAACACCTGCTAAGGCTTAAGATCATCAATTGGGAGGCTCCAAGGCGCGCGATTGATTGATTTGAAGAGCTAAGGGTATAACTCATGATTTCTTACGCTTTTTACTTTATGTTTTATTGTAAAAATCCTATAACAAGTTTGTCCAGGTCTGATTGGATTTAATAAACATTAAAACATGAGTCTTTTTGAAGATTAAACGGATTAAACCTATTAATAAACGCGTAGTAACATCATAGGATGCTTGTTGCGCAAGTTATTGGTGTTTTGATCTTAAAAGCTTTGATCTTGACATGTTTGATAATAGGATCTGATGGGAATAGGTATTAGGAAAGTTGTATGATGATTATTAGGTATTATTGATTGATAATATGCAACTAGGGTTTGATATAATTGATGATATTGTACGATCAGAATCTGGACAGATTCTGAAAGTCGACTTGTAGGGTCTGTTTCGTGGCTTGAAAACAATTGATTTGATCGATTCTTTGCATGATTGTAACGTACAAGGTCTTAGCTTTTCATAATGGGCAAAACCATCGAATTTGGACGTCGTTTGAGTCGTTTTTGGAATTTTAATTGATTAGGGGTCATATCAGATTTTCGGATTTGTAAATTGGGTTAACTTTAAATGGTCATAACTTGAGATTTACAAGGAATTAGATTATGAAATTTTTACAGTAGGTCAATACTGGAAAAATAGAGCTTTTCCAAGTGGATTCATCTCGTTTGGATGAATACACAATTTTTAAGAATTTTCCTACTAAACTGACCTGTTGAGGAGATTTTCTGGACCTAGCTGTGTTGTACGAATTTTCATAATTTTTGTGTTTGGAATTGAGACAAAAAAAAAATAGGTATTGTCGAGTGAATCCCAAAGTAAATTCAGTAAAACTTTGGGAGGTTAACTCACTGGTTTGCTATTTTAAATAAATTCGTTTTGATGGCGCACAATCTGTCCTGAAAACACAGATTGTGTATTATGTGCTTCTGTGATTAATTGAGGTCTTAGGTGGTATGGAATTGACATGTAACTGAAGTACACTTGTCTGATACACATACGGAATGTAGAAACTAATTGTAACCAACGTATTCACCAACGGGTCCGTAGGGTTTACTATTGCATGTAGAATCACTAGGCGTCGCAGACACACTTTTGAACATTTAAAACGCCTTGGACAAACGAGTTATATGGGTAATGATATTACGCCTATACTCACTAAGCGACACTGTTATTAGGGTGTCGGTAGCATATATTGCTTGCTGTTCGGATTCTTTGCTTGCACGTTAAGGTGAGTTTACGGCCCCTCTTTTAAACTGGTTTTATACTTTCGGGGGAGAAAACATGTGTTAAAATGATTATTTGGTAACTACTGTCATACTATGGGTTTCTATGGTGTACTACACGATCTTTGGAAGTCCCGGGGGGAACCATGAATGTGCGGGTTTGCACAACGGGGAAATGTGAATAGCGCTATTGGGAGTGACCAACCCCGCTCGTCGACTTGGAGGGTCGGCGGGTGCATATTGTCTCAAACAGGAACAACAGGAACAACAGGAACATACATCGGGCATACTTTTGGTATTCGCGTTAGTAATGGTTTTCCAATCGTGGTAGTAACAAAACGTACGCCTAGCTAGCGTATACTGGTTTTCTATTTGTTATAGTATGGACAGGTGGACTTGGTACTTGGATACAAAACCTGTAAACTCACCAGCATTTTTGTGCTGACGTAAACTTTTACATGTTTTCTCAGGTCGCTAAGGTAGCACGACAGGACTAGGGCGCACGCGTCTGCACGGCGTCTATGTTAGGGTTGCATGGTCTTACAACAATGAACATTGGTTTACTATTTTGGATAATGTTTTGAATAAGCTTCCGCTGTAAACGGGATTTTAAACTGTGTTTTGAAATTGCATTTTAATTCATTTAGACTTGTTTATTGTGATCGTTGGTTTGGATCCTGGTTTGTCATGCGCCTCGCGGTAAAACTCCGCAAGTGGATTTTGAGGGTGTGACAGTTTTATTATCTTTCCAACGAGTACCATAGTGCTATATAAAAAACGGAGAAAAAAATGACTATTTTTTTGTAACCCGACAGGTATTGTGTCGGGTTTGGGATTAGTTTAAAAAAAATATGGGTTTGGGTCGGGTCTGGGATTAGGTGATACCCGAACCGATTACCCAAAACAACATACCCAAATACCCGAACTACATACCCGATCATATACCCATAAATTTTTTAACGCATCACATAACCCTTAGACTAATGCGTTCGATATTTCAATAATTAACTTTTTTTTTTCTTATTTTATGTTAGTTCTTTTTAGAATGATCGATTACAAACTTCCGAATTCATTTGTAATGGCACTAGATTTATACCCGGCGCAGAGATTCGTTTTTTTTTTTATATTGGAATATGATAACTTATGGCAGAGATTTGAATAAATAATAATAATAATAATAATAATAATATATTTTATTATGTTATATTAGATATTTCAACCCGGAACGCTTCCGGGATAAAAACTAGTATATATATATTGCAAAGGGATTAATCTTACATGTCATGCTCTTATGCAATCTCTCTTTTGAGAGATGCCACATAGGATGTGATGTGGCAACTCTAAACCAATTAAAAAAAAAGAAATAAATATGATTTAACCTAATATATTATAATCGTTAATCTAATCTATTAAATATAAATATTAAACCTTTATTATTTTATCTCTCGTGTTTCCTCCCATAACTTTTAAACGTTAATATCTTTTATATACGAGATTTTTTAAAGAAAAAAATTACATCAAATTAACGAGCGTTTTATTATCTTTCCAACGAGTACCACAGTGCTATATAAAAATCGGAGAAAAAAATGACTATTTTTTGTAACCTGATAGGTATTGTGTCGGGTTTGGGATTAGTTTAAAAAAAATTATGGGTTTGGGTCGAGTCTGGGATTAGGTGATACCCGACCCGATTACCCGAAACAACATACCCAAATACCCGAACTACATACCCGATCATATACTCATGAATTTTTTAACGCATCACATAACCCTTAGACTAATGCGTTCGATATTTCAATAATTAACTTTTTTTTTTCTTATTTCGTGTTAGTTTTTTTTAGAATGATCGATTACAAACTTCCGAATTCAAACTTCCGAATTCGTTTGTAATGGCACTAGATTTATACCCCGGCGCAGAGATTCGTTTTTTTATATTGGAATATGATAACTTATGACAAAGATTTGTTTAAAATAATAATAATAATAATAATAATAATAATAATAATAATAATATATTTTATTATGTTATATTAGATATTTCAACCCGGGACGCTCCCGGGATAAAAACTAGTAAGCATATATAATCTAAGCATTTTAGTTTTCTAGACTCTAGAGGGTAAATTTTCTTAGGTGCGCTTGAAAGTATATGGCGTACGTATCATTATTAACAATGTGAATGTAAACGAGCCAATCATGGTCTCACACGGTTATACACTTATACAGTTATACCCACGGCCTCAATATTTTCTTGAAATTTGACTTTGATTATAACTCTTCGTTTTTCAACTTTCATCTAATCAACTTTCCCTAAATCCCTAAAACAAACCACCAATGATGTCCTTTCGTTTTCCACGGTCATGTGTCCCCACTTCCCACAATATATTCAACACATCCATATAACTCGAAGATGTAAAGTTCATCATGAGTATGCAAGAAACCACGTTAAGAAATCCTTTAGGTAGCGTTTGGTATGATGGAATGGAAGGGGGAATGGAATGGACCATTACAAGGTAATGAAAAATAGTGTGTTTGGTTGGTTAAAGGAATGGAATCACTCATTCCACAAGGCATTCCATTCCCTCAAAACCATTCCATCCACCCCCCATGTTTTTTTTTCATTCCATCCCTCATTCATATTTTACTAACAACACCATAACCCACCACCCACGACCACGACCACCACCCTCCACCATCATCACCACCCACCACCGATGCTGCCGCCACCCACCACCGATGCTGCCACCACCCACCACCGCCGTCACCACCCACCTCCGTCGCCCACCACCGATGCCGCTACCACCCACCACTGTCGTCACCACTTACCACCGTCATCGTCATCGCTGCCACGAACCACCGCTACCACCCGCTACCACCCACCACCGCCGCTATCCAACACCACCCAACGCCGGCCACCACCGTCACCCACCCACCGCCGCCTCCACCACCTGCCACCGCCACTCACCACAATTTCCTTTACCCACCACTACAATCGCTACCCACCACCACCACACACCGCCACCAACCACCACTGCCACTACTCACCATCGTCGCCCACCCACCATCACGACCGTCCACCTCCACCTTCCACCGCCGCTACCACCGCCGCCACCACCCACCACTGTCGCTATCGCCACATATCACCACCCACCGTCACCGCCACCGACCACCACCCACCACCCACTACAACCACTCACCTCCGATTTTATTCCTTCGTCTTTTCCTGCCTATCTAACAACACAAAGTAATGTTTTGTTTCATTCCCACATGGCAACCAAACAAGACATGGAATGGTAATGATCCATTCCATTACCTTGTCCATTCCATTACCTCATCCATTCCATTCCCCCTCCATTCCATTACTTCATACCAAACACACCCTTAGTGTCCATCCAAACTTGAAGAGTTATACGAGATCCGTTAAGAATTTAGAGCTATAAGTAAATAAGTGATGTAATCTATGTGCACATTATATAAAATAATATGAGTACACAATGAATGGCATGTCATGATCGAGTAGTCCGATGATGAGATTGATGCGAGATAAAACAACAAAGTTACCAACATGGAACGACAACAGATTTCAAAAGTCACATGACTTCTTTTTTTTTGAACAACCAACCTTCACCCATTTTAAACCCTAAATATTTACTGACACCCCAATAAATGAAATGGTCACATGACTAAGTTCTGATATTTTTGTAACAATGAAGCAACTGATATTGTAGCGGAACATATTTTTAGGATGGGGTTATAGTTATGCTTTGTAATACATTAAACATAATTTTATGTAATTCTTAATTTTAAGCTTATATTTTTTTCTAAAGTTTTAAATATAATTTTGAATATATTCTATTATTTTAAATAATACGGATAAAAAGCTAGTTAATTATAAAAATTAGTTTTGTGATTAAAAAAAATGTACAAAAAATTGACAATAATGTAGCATTTGAAAAAAAAATGAACTTTTTTTAAGAATGGTGAAATTAACTAGATGACTACATTAATAAAACTTTAAAAATAACTAGATGACTACATTGACAAAACTTAAAAAAAAAGCCACATATGTTTCCTTATTTTTATTACACCCTTAAACGAACATTAACTAGGTGACTACATTAATAAAACTTTAAAAATAACTAGATGACTACATTGACAAAACTTAAAAAAAAAAAAAAAAAAAAAAAGCCAACCTTTAAACGAACATTAACAAAGCTTGTTTGTGTTCGTTTGATTAACTTTTAATAGAACAAACAAACATGGAAACGTTAGTGAACGAATATTCTTGGTAATGTTTATTCATTAAGAAAATAAATGTCTTCGTATTTATTTATGTTGGTTCATTAATATTAAAAACAAACATAAACGAACACAACTAAACATGCGAATGAATATAAACAACTACAAATGTGCACTAAAAGTAAAAGTTAATATCTAATTAAAATTTAAAAACATTCTTGCATCCTAATGATGTTTCTAAAATTGGGTTTGACGATTTTAATATGAAATCAAATCGATTTTAAATTGATATTATTTAAACAAAAGTAATTGAACAATCATAAATGAGTTTCCCCTCAAACGGGTTATGAACGTTCAGTTTATTTACAAAGCCTGTTTTTTATCGCACGTAAGCCTGTACACTTGTACTATATAACACAATATACAGGTAACAGAGCTGAGTTTTATGGAGGGCGAGAAGGGCGATGGCCCAAGAGCCAGTCTCTCCGAGGGCCTACTACTCTCTTACTCATTAATACCCATGAGTAAAGTTTAAACCCAATATAAATTGGTCCACCAATTTTAAATCGGCACAACCTATGCATGTTTTTTCTACTCGCGTCAGACCCAAAACTTAAAAAAAAAAAGACTTGAATATATATAACACAATGTTTGGTGTTATGCTGTTATGTTATATATATATATATATATAGGAAAAAGATCAATTAGGAACTAAGGTACTAGTTAGGAACTTAGAAACCAATCTGAGCCATTCATTTTTTAATCTTGATCTAAGGGTAGGATGGTAATTGAACAATTATGTTTTATATTTTAATTTAAAAAAAAAAGTTTTAAAAATGGAAGTTAATAAATACACGTTTGATTGCATTAATCTTCTTTATACGAATTCATAACTTCCTCCTAATATCATTCAATTGCCTTCCTCCAATCTCTCAACATCACACGTACGTTCGATTTCAAAGAGAAGCAATAGAAAAACTTTCGGCTTCCATCGATTAAGATATTCAAGTGATGGATAATAATCATATACATGAAAACATTCAATCAGTTTTCTCACGATATTGAGGATCATGATACACAATCACAACCTTTTTTGCTAAATAGTGTTGAGAATCAAGGTATTTGTGTATTTTTTTTTTTAGTTTTTTAATTACTTTTTGTTCGAAATTCAAGTTTTTGTGATTTGTATTATGGATTCAGTTTTGCGAAATAGCAGTTTTTGCGAAATACAGTTTTCGAAGTACACAGAGTTATACAGTAGTGTATTTTTTGCGAAATAATTGTTTTGTATTATACGGTTCATTTTTTTTACGTATAAAATTGGAATTATACACCGGTGTATTAATTATTGTTATTCGTTGAAGCACACAGAAACAATAAGATTTCCTCTTAGTTTAATAGGTTGGTATGCACCAGCGTATATTTCCTGAAGCTTACAGATACAATAAGCTGGTAATATAATTAAACATAATATACACTGATGTATATATGTTGAATTTGATGGTACTATAGAATGTTTTTGTATCACTAATTGGAGTTTACACTGATGTATAATTGTTGAAATATGAATATACACTGACGTATATTTGTTGAATATTATGGTACAGTACAATGTTTTTGTAGTACTAATTGGATTATACACTGATGTATAATTGTTGGAATATGAATATACACTGACGTATAGTTGTTTAATGTTATCGTACAGTATAATGTTTTTGTAGCAATGATTGGACTATACACCGATGTATAATTGTTTGAATATGACGATACTAAACACTGTTCTATAGCATCAATTTTATTAGGGTCTGGTGTATATTGTATGTATACACTGATGTATATGCTAAACAACCTTTTTCTTTGTTTCAGGTTACTCTTGATAAGACCAACCTATCAGTTTCGTGTGAGTGCATGGGGTTCATTCGCATTGGATATCTATGTTGTCACATTTTCTGTGTGTTCAGACATCACAACATCAATCAAATCCCTCTCAAGTATGTTCAGAATCGATGGCGCCGAGATGCATTGCCTTCTTTTGTTCATGACACCAGCCATCGATATTTGTCAAACCAACAGAGAGTAGTGGCGTATTGCATCGATGGGGTTTTTGTGGAGGTGCGGCGATGTGTAGTGACTTCTTTTACGACAACTACTTTTGGGTTGTGAAGGTTTTTATGTTTCAAATATTTCTTTTAAACTTTCCTTGATATGTGGTTGTTTATAACTTCTTGATTTACGAAATTTGTGTTTATATAAGGAAAAGAATTTTTTTTTTTAATGGTGATTGATTCAAAATTTGTTAGCTAGTTTTTAGGAACCATGATTATCTACTAAAGATTCAAAACTAAAATTGGATATGATTTTGGGGTTTCACGGTTTTCAATACTAACTTGATTCTTATTAATAATAGTTTCTGCTTTCTATAATATCAACCCAGTAACAATGCACCAATGTATATCATGATAATATTCAACTTCAACATCATTGTGTATTCAAGAAGAAATATACGACAGTGAATAATAGCAGAAAACACATCAAGAAAAACCAACAGTACTTTTATTTTTAGGTAAGCAAATACATAATAAAAAAAAATTTGACATCGTTTCACTCAAATACTAAAAACAATTTTTTTAAACGGGCAGTGTCGTACGTCATGATACCCAAACGACCACATTTGGTACAATAACGTGAATTCCTATTAATGTACTCATAAACCACATTGTATGCTCCATTGCCAAAAATTACATCTCCTTCTCCAAACTCAAAAGCTCCGTGTCCAAGTATTAAAGTACAATCATTATGTAATTTACTTGTTGTCAACTTCACCTTGTAACCAAAACCTAAATAAAATACACACCAAACATATAGTTCACAATAGTGTATACTGAAGTTAAACATGCTTTTAATCATATAGTCAATTGTATACACCAATGTATACTTAATCCATATGGTACCCATGTGCATATTATATATACACTGAGGTATATTGGTGTATACAATTGGAATATCCAAAACCTAACTAAAAATTTTGGTGTATACAATTGGTGTACGCTCATAAAGTCTATTTTTGTATACACCAATGTATAGTTAATACATATATTAGTAATGTTTACATTCTATATACACTGGTGTATATTAAAATTATACTATAGTCGCCGATCTTCAATTAAAACATAATATACACTGATGTATATATGTTGAATTTGATGGTACTATAGAATGTTTTTGTATCACTAATTGGACTTTACACTGATGTATATATGTTGAATTTGATGGTACTATAGAATGTTTTTGTATCACTAATTGGAATTTACACTGATGTATAATTGTTGAAATATGAATATACACTAACGTATATTTGTTGAATATTATGGTACAGTACAATGTTTTTGTAGTATTAATTGGACTATACACTGATGTATAATTGTTGGAACATGAATATACACTGACGTATAGTTGTTTAATGTTATCGTACAGTATAATGTTTTTGTAGCAATGATTGGACTATACACTGGTAATATAATTAAACATAATATACACTGATGTATATATGTTGAATTTGATGGTACTATAGAATGTTTTTGTATACACCAATGTATAGTTAATACATATATTAGAAATGTTTACATTCTATATACACTGGTGTATATTAAAATTATACTACAGTCGACGATCTTCAACTAAAACCTTACAATGTTTTAATAGGGTTTCAAATACCCTTTTTTTATAAATCAACAACAATTTACAACCTTAATAGATGGATTATCTCAATTGGAAACACAAAAATTTTCTACAGACAACTAGCAATCAAGAAAAAATTCAATAACATATTTGGATATATATTCAATATAATTGCCGTTCGATAATGCGATCTTCAAACACTAAAACGTAAACAATCAAACCCTTAAACGATTAATCAGATTTTCCAAACCCTAAAAACATAAACGTCGTTTTATAAAAAAATACTCCCTCCGTCCCATTTTAAATGTCCCACTTCCAAAAACACACATTTTAAGAAATTTTTTGTTTGTATGTGGTAAAATGACAATAATATCCTCAAAAGTGATGATTGTGTTTTGTCTTTTATGGGCAAAACTGGAAATTACATTTCCATTTTTGGAAAGGGACATTTAATTTGGGACAAACAAAAAAGGAAAGGAGGACATTTAAAATGGGACGGAGGGAGTAAAATTTTATATACAAAAGCCGATCGATTAAAGAAAATAAAAAAAAATTTGGATCTTGATACATACATGTATATGAGTCGATGCACTTCATTCTGGACATTCTTCGCTTTTGTTGATGTACACAAGAAACGCACAAATGATATTAGTTGTGTTTTGTCAGTTACAATGTATACTAAATAACCTATTAAAAAATCAAATACCAAAAGACAATATTACCCCTTGATTTAATTAAAAAGTTAATTAATGTTTAACATATTTACCATCATGCCATTGAAGATGGATGGATGAGATTGGTTCCTAAAGTTCCTAAGTAAGGGTTGGTTCCTAATTGAACTCTACCCTATATATATATATATATACACACTAGTAGAGTGCTTGCGCGATGCAGCGGGAAACATAAACACTTCTAAGGGTGTGTATGGTTTTGTTAAGTTCGATTATTTGCCTCAACTTAAACTAAATCAAAAGTCATCAATTAATCAATTAATCAATCTTATTAAACAATTAGTTCCTTGGTTCGGTTGGTATTGTTAGATTATCGGTTTTAGTTCAGTTTAATTAATTTTGGTGAATAACAAAAACAAACTTTGGCTAAATTTTTTTGCCTAGAAGTACATGAAATGGAGGTATAAATACATAAAATAGAGGTAAAAAAATAGCCCTGTAAACGAACCGAATGTTCATGATCTGTTCGTGAACTTGTTCGACAGAAAGTTCGTTTATGTCGTTTATTTAATAAATGAACAATCACGAACAAAAAAAAGGTTCGTTTAGTTAAATGAACGAACATGACAAATGTTGAGTTTGTTCATTTATGTTCGTGAATGTCCGTTTATGTTCGTTTATTTATGTCTATTTAAGTTTATTAATTACATACGTAGTTATATTTACATAAATACAAACATAAATTGGGCTTTAGCTACTTGTATAAATATATAACCAAATAGTAATTGGGTTTTTTTAGTAATACAAAATCGTTCACATTTATTATGTTCGTCAACATTCGTTTATGTTCATTAGTGAACTGTTCGTTTGGGTTTAAACGAACGAACATAAACGAACAAGAACATGACAAATTTCTTAATGAACGAACATGAACACAAAAATGTGTTTGAATATGTGTTTGTGTTTGGTTAAAATTCAATGAACATTCGGTTCGTTTATAGGCCTAGGTATAAAAGCTAAAAATTTCAAAACCCCCTCTATTTATACCGCCGCTACAATTCATAAACCTATCTACTCAGCTTCAAACCATATTAGAGTATAATTTGCTATATACTTTTAATTAAAAATTTGATATTTTACGTGATTAACAATATCTAGAGGTGAAAAATAATTGAAACTCAACTGAAATCGAACAAAAACATTCAAAACCGAACATAAAATTAACCAAAATCGAGTTAACCTAATATCGGTTTTTTTGTACCCTAAGTTAACCAAAATTAACAAACCAAAACTGAACCATTCATACATGTATATCCTTTATACATTCAATACATGTATTTATAACTTCATTTCATGTGCTTCTAAGCAAAAATTTAACAAAAGTTTGGTTTTGGTGATTAACCAAAATTAACTAAACCGAACTAAAAACGATAATCTAATCAAATAGACTGAACCAATTAACCTGTTGGTTAACAAGATTGATAAGCCGATAATGTCGATTATTGTTTCGGTTGAGGCTTATAACCGAACTGAACCTAACCCAACCATGAACCATTAGAAGTGTCTGTGTTTCCTACCACATCGTGCGGGCATGCTATTACGAATATATTAGTGGGTTTGTTTCACTTTAACTAATTTGTGTTAACTAATGGTACAAAAGGAAAACGATAACCAATTTTAAGTTAAATTGGATGTTTTCAGTTTTCAATAGATTTTGGTTCAGCTTTGTCGGTTTTTTTGTTTGGCTTCGGTGAACGGTTTAGTTATTGCTCACTCCTATATATCGTTGATCACATAGCACATAAAGATTTTTTAAATAAAAAATAGCAATACTATACTCAAATTAAAGATAATAAAATGCTCATTATTATGATGTAATTTTTTTTATAAAAGTATAAACGTATTAAAAAAATATGACTATTTAAAAATCATGGGAGGTGGTTTGTTTAAAATAAGGAAAAGAAGTTTAATTATAATTTAAATAAACAAAAGTTAAATAAAATTTAAGGGATTAAAGTGTAACTAAGATAGAGTATTAAAATGTAAATAATGTATCAATGACTATTTTACCCTCATTTTAGGGTTCTTAATGAAGAATAAGTTCTTACTTCTTAACTTTTGGGTATCTTAAACTACCCCTCACTCATGCATTATAATATAGTATAGATATATATACACTAGATTATACCCCGAGAGCGTCCCGGGTTTAGAAATTTAATATGATACATCAATTTTACATATGAAATAGACTGATGTATAACTCTAATATTAATATCTAACATAAAACAAATTAACAATGTACAACTTCAATACTAACACCTAACCTAACAGAATGTAGAACTTTAATGTAACTCTAATATTAACACCTATCCTAAACACTAAACAAATGTACAACTCTAACATACTAATATTGATACCTAACTTAAAACAACGTATAACTCTATTAACCTATTCGACTCTGGTTGAAATTTTTTTTCATATTTACTGATTTGAACATAATTAGTGACTTGCCTATACATGATTAATGATTTACCTGAACACTTTGTGTTTTTTTTCCTGTATGAACAAAACCCCACAAAAAAATTTCTCCATTTTTTATATAGCACTATGGTACTCATTGGAAAGATAATAAAACGCTCGTTAATTTGGTGTAATTTTTTTCTTTAAAAAATCTCGTATATTAAAGATATTAACGTTTAAAAATTATGGGAGGAAACATGATGGTGAAAAATCCAATTTTGTTTTTAAATTAATTTTTTCCTAAAATTTCTCAATGCCACATGGGATGACACATGACACACTCAAAGAAGAGAATGACTCTTTGAGCGACATGTCATTAAAATGGCTTTGGTTCATTAGACTAAGGGGTGTGGTACCGACCACCCCCTTCCTCCCCCAAGTCCACCTCATCTTTCTCCTCTTCTTCCCCTATAAAGTGGGGTGGTGTTCCCCTTCCCCATTCCCTCTCTCTCTCCACTTTCTACCCCACTTTCTAATATAATAATAATATAATATAATGAGCTCGGGGCAGACGGGGAGATTTCCCCTTGCTCACCGAAATATGAAAGGGGGGGGGCGGTGTTCCCGTTGGGGGAGGGGTGCCACATCAGCTCCCCGATCCCTTCCCCCAACCCACACCCCATAGTCTTATATGTATCTATAACTTATAATAAAAGAATTGAATATTGATGAGGTGACATTCAAGGAGGCATTATCCTCCTTGAGTGTGTCATGTGTCATGCCATGTGATAAATTAAAAATAAATAAATAATAATATGAAACCTAATCTACTAAATTTAAATTGAGGTATTTTAGGAAAAAAACAAATTTAAAAACAAAATTAAATTTCTCTCTTATTTTCCTCTCATGATTTTTAAACGTATACGATATTTTTTAAAGAAAAAGGTTACACCAAATTAACGAGCGTTTTATTATCTTTCCAACGAGTACCATAGTTCTATATAAAAAACGGAGAAAAAAACAACTATTTTTTTGTGGGGTTTCGTTCATACAGGAAAAAAACACAAAATATTCAGGTTATTCATTAATAATGTTTTTTTCTTTTAAACCAGGTTTTTATCTACGATGTTAAATTTCAGCTCAATCGCCATACTTTTATTGGAATTTTACTCTTTTAAAGATGCATAGATATACTTAATAAAAAGAAGCTAGGAAAAAGAATCGCACAACACTGCAACACATGGTGTTACCTTATAGCAAGGTTGTTTTTTTATTTATTTAATTACAACGGTAATAATTATTACTATTAGTATTAGTATTATTAGAACTATTATATTTTTTAACCCCGGGACGCTCTCGGGATAAAAGCTAGTAGATATATATATATGTATACAAATGTGTGGCAAATGAAGTAAAACAACATATCGCATAAAAAACCCCAAAGAAAACAAAGGTTATCAATTATGACCTACAATCATCAAAATGTCAAAATCATGTATGAGACAAATAAATAAGTTACACATAGATGAACTACAACAAAAAAACCAATGATACACACGTCCGTACTAACCTACTACTTAAACACCACTTTTATCTTTCTGTTCTTTCTTTCTATGTGAAGCAAACTTTGATGACGTCAGCAAAACAATAGCTGTAAGAGAACACATATGAAGCTCCATAACAGCTAAAAAGATAATGCTGCCCTGTATATCACAAAAATAAAGAAAATGGATATTAAAATATCATCACATAAATTCAAACCCAGTTATCTTTAAGTCTTAATCTATGTTTGACTTTTGAGTGTCAAATGGAGTAGTGTTAAACCGATATAAACGTTTAAATTGCCCGAAACATTTAATAATAGTTTTGAAAATGAAACGGGTCAGATGGATCGAATGGGTTAAACAAATCAAAAGTTGATGAAGTGTGTTGAATGAATGAATGCTTACAACTTACATCAATCTAAAGCACTTAATTTAAAAGAAATATTAAAATCAGTTTGATAACATAGTTTTGTAATCATGTTGAATATATCATACTAGATTATATCCCGGGAGCGTCCCGGTTTGAGAAATCTAATTTGAAATATAAATTTAAATCTGAAATAGACTGATGCATTTTACAGTTACATGCAGGAAAGTTTCAGGTAGCACTTAACCTAAAAGAATTAACAATGTATCTCCAATGTTAGTGCATAACCTTAAACAATGTATAACTCTAATAATAAAACCTAACCTAAAACAATGTACAACTCCAATGCTAACACATGTTGTAAATAAAATTCATATTTACTGGTTTGAACATAACTAATGACTTGCCTATACATGATTAATGAATAACATGAACACTTTGTGTTTTTTTCCTGTACGAACAAAACCACACAAAAAAATAGTCGTTTTTTTCTCCGTTTTTTATATAGCACTATGGTACCCGTTGGAAAGATAATAAAACGCTCGTTAATTTGGTGTAATTTTTTTCTTTAAAAAATCTTGTATATAAAAGATATTAACGTTTAAAAGCTATGAGAGGAAACATTAGAGATAAAAATCTAATTTTGTTTTTAAATTTTAAATTATTATTTTCCTAAAATAAAGTCTTGCCACATGGGATGACACATGACACACTCAATGAAGAGAATACCCTCTTTAAGTGCCATGTCATTAAAATGGCTTTGGTTTATTATATGTATAGATAGATATTTAAAGAAAATGGACAATGGTAGGGGATTAAAAGCCACATACCTATAATTCATGTAATATGAGCATATCGGCTTACTGTCTCCCTACTTATCTGAATGTGCTCGTTTAGCCTTGCGACGTGTATGGGTTGCCTTGCTAGTTTTAACGGGCTTCTTAGCGGTCCCACTGCATTCCAATAATAAATTCAGGGATGTTTTTCGCTTATTGATAAGATTATAAGATGTGTAAAACAGTTGCAGGAAGCATGAGATAGTGTTTATTTTATAAATAATTAGTGGACAAATGAAGCATGCAGATGAGGAAGACTTACAAAAAGATTGCTGATAAAGCTCTGAGTAAAATGATGACGGGCAGTGCCAACAGTGCGGATGCCTGAAAGATAAAGATAAATTTACTAATTCCTTGTTTGTAGAAATAGAAAAATGTGACTAAACGTGGCAATTCCACAAGAAATAACTAGAACAGTTTATTTTGGGTTGATTTTATGTATCTTGTATAATGGGTCAAACATATATCATTTAAGTTATCAATTTTGCGCTGAACCCATTTTGAGTCATTTGTCGTTACCCAACCCGCCTGCGTTTTTTGCCACCTGTGTGTATATGATGGGAGAGGAGGATGAGAGACATACAGCAAACCATACGAACTCCTTAGTTGCAAGAGACTTTGTAACTTCATGTTTTTTCAGAGATTCTTCAACAGTGCCTTGAACCTTCAGATTAAATAAAAGTTATTTTTTACAATGGTTTATATCAAAACAAAACTGCATCAAGATAAAAGTGTACGTAACATATTAAGATCAGCTTATAGCATGAATTTCAATTTAATGTCCCAACATAACCATTGACATTTGACACAATCTAGAACATGGGAAAAACATAAACGCTGATTATGTGACATCATATAATCAAAATCAATCAGCTTAAGTTAAACATGTGACTCAAGATAGTGTCTGGGTTGTTTACGCAGCTTGGAGTTGAATGACTGTATCAATTACATACTCAATTATTTAGATTTTTTAGAACGCCCAACTCACACACCCTCTAAACCGATTCCTGAATCTAACCAATGTCCACTATGAGACGAGAACCCTCAACTATGTGGGGAGGAATATGACTATTTTAAGCAACTAATAGATAAAACCATCAAATATGTCATCTATATCTATATCTATACTACTATATAATGCATTCTAGATGGGCAACAAGGTAATTTAACGTCATTAGAGGAGGACATCATTGTAATTTACCTCAAATCATTAATACATTATTTAATATAAACTTCTAATTATTTAATACTTTATTTAATAAACTTCTAATTCTAATTAAATGAACTAAATGCATTTTCTCAACAATAATTTTTATACTTTTAAACAATGTTTTAAAAACCGGTACGTACCGGCCGGTTATACCGGTAATACCGTTTTTCGGAGGGTAGCCTGGTACGAAACACCCCGGTATAAAGGCGGAACGGTATTAAGTTTGTACCACCGGTAAAATACGGTATACTGGTTTGAACCTTTATACCGGTACCGGCACAAGGTAAATTTTTGGGTTTTGAACTATTGATTTGTTTGTGGTTCAAGAAAAGCAAGAATGAGAACTTCATAATAGTGATATAGATAACATGTTTGGTGAGGAAGAGCATGAACCGGCTCCTCAAACACACAATTACTTGTTATATATGTTTCTTATCTTTGGTAATTTAAGTATATTATGATTGTTATTTCTACTAAAACATCTTATGTAATAATGTAGGAGATGAAAATAGTTATGCTCTAAATTTTGAGGAAGACGATGGTAGTGAATTTCATCTTTTAAGCAATTTTGAACTTGATGTATTCAATACTCCAATGGCTTATACATTGCCTAAACTTTCATTTAAAAGAATATTGTTAAAAAATGAATACATTTGGATGGTTTTTTTATATGAAATAACTTTTGGATTATCTTTTAATATGTAATCATTCACTTTTAGATTATATTATGAGTTCATGTTGTAATTTATGGATTCGTAGAGTTAACAAGTCAATCCGGTTGAACCACCCGATACAATCCGGTTCAACCGGTTGAACCATTTTTAAGCCAAATCCGATATGATTTAAAAACCGGTTTTTAAAACATTGCTTTTAAATAAAAAAAAACACGTTTGGTTCTTTTAAATTCTTTGGCCAAATCAACACGGGCTAGAAACCAAGATGAGCCAAAAATAAACCAAACCTCCTAGAACCGACTGGCGTTGAGGGTAACTAAAACATTTTTTTATTTTTACAATATTTTAGTTTTAGGTTTTTTTTATTAGTGTTATTATTACTATTTTATTTACATTTCCATTTAACTTTCATCCAAAATTGGTTTGTCCCGCCGCGTAGCGCGGGGTCACTTCTAGTTCTTATATTGTTGATATGTGATATCATATATCCAAATGTTAAATATGTCAATTATGTTTTATCAACTATAGCATATTTTTTTTATAGATCTATAACCAAATTCTAAAAATACATCTGTCTTCTACACCTCCCAACAATTATTTTTTTCCATCTATAACAAACAACCATCTTTTTTTAGTAGCGTGACTAGGGTCATTAACAATGAAAAAAGTAGGTGAATAGACATTAAAATGTGATAAAATGGAAGGGACATTAGTAACTAATCTTAGCCTTTCCTTGCAAAATTGGTTTCATTGTAGCTGATATAAAGGCATTTTTCCAAAACTAATTATTAATCAAATTTACTTTATCCAAACACTAAAATTAGTCATTATGATTTTTTACTTGAAGTCACATTAATCAGATAACAAGTTTCATAGCACACATCCAAACGCTCCATCAATCCCATTAAATGGAACATGAAAAAAAGAAGAATGCCAATAAAAAAGCAGTACCTGATTATGATATGCTGTTGCAGATTCAAGAAATTGAGCATACGCTTTAACTGCCTGATTTGTGTAGGGCTTAAGTATTTCTTGTGCTTTATCAAGGTGGGGTTTTGTTGCAACAGCAACCTGATCAATGTATGGCTTGCAAAACTTCTTTGCAACCTGGCCGGGCACAACTTTCATATTATGATTTGACACGTTTTAGTTGAGAAACTAGCAAGAAGGTCAATTAAAACGTACCTGAAAATGAGGGTCTACGACTTCTTTTACTTTAATCGCATGTGGAGTAATAGCCTCTTTTGATTGAATATAGACCTCTTTGGTCTTTTTGGTCAAATGTTGCACATGGGGCTCAACATTAGTTATGACAATCACCCATTGTTCCTTTGCAGCAGGAATCCACTTCTGCATAATTTAGAATTACAACAAAATTCCATTGATTACAGATAATTTAGGTGTAAAATGAACATGTTATGGTCAAGACAACAAATTTTCAACAGGTTAATATGGGTAGAAGGTTAGGATTAGTGGATTACTGTTTTGAATGGGTTAAAATGGGCAGAAGGTTAGGATGACCTCAAGCACTTTTTGTCCAAATTCTTTTACAAATAATTAGAATGTAATTTACAAGGTTCAAGGTTGTTAGATATAATTAGAAATACTAAGGTGTTGCAGCAATAATCCAGTTTTCTTAGAATGTAATTTACAAGGTTCAAGGTTGTACCCACTACAGCGTTCAACTCATTTCCCTTTTAGCTATTTAAAATTTTAGCCATTTTATCCGTTAGGGATAGAAGCATAAACTTTTATAACCCAAATCTAGCCCATGCATAAGTAAACGTGTCAAAATTGCCACCTCTAGTAGCAATTCAACAAAAGAGTGAATAAGAATGTAAATTTTACACAAGTAGTTGGTTAGTATACATAAACCAAAGTACCAAACTAAAGCTAAAGTACCACTTTGAAGAGCACAATTCAACAAAAAGATTGTGGAGGAACATAAACACTCAGCAAGTTACTTACATCAGGCATCTTGACATAAACTCGTAAGGTGAAAATATACAGTGCAAGAAAGGTATATTAACAGCAATCGAGAAAATTTTCTTACAGTTTTGATTGTTTCTATATGAGGCTCAGCCCACTTTTCAGCTTGTGCCTTCGTCTCCAAAGTCTGCCATAAAGAAAAGAACTTTTCTTAACATGATTTTAAGTAAATTATACATAGAATAATAATCCACAAAAGGAACAAATATAAATTACCTTCTTTGTGAAAGTATCAAGAGCAGGTTTTCCATGGTTATTCCAATGAGCCTCCAAATAAGACTGCAAAGTATTGATGCAATCAAATGGTCAAATCTCAGAATTATATTCTTATAAGCATGTGTAGCATATTTAAAAGACAGCTACCTGACTAGAAGACAAACTGGCAGCAAGCCAAGGCGGCAACCATGCAGAATGAACCTGAATACAAAATTACAAATGCAGAAAACATAATAACATTTAGTCAAATGAGCGGGACAATGGTTGGAATTCATAATAAAACATGATTACCATCTATATACTGAACCTAACAATTTACATTGACTAATACACAAAGGATGAACAAGGAGAAATTTCTTTAAACAGAACAGAAGGGGTCATTGCAGCTATCTGCATGTAAACTTTTGCGATTCAATACTAAAGAGGAACAATCGCCAAATGCAAGGGGGTAATGCCAACCAGTCCTGTTAACTTTCAATACACTCTCGTTATATGCAATTATTAACCATCTATACGCATGACGTAGTTGTTTGGTGTTTGCTCCCCACAAAAGTGGTTCGGGTTCAAATCCTTGCAAGTGCTAGGTTGTGTGATATTTAGATGTAAAAAAAATGTTAAAAAGGTAGTTTCTATATATTCTAAGCAATGCAACTTAACTCTTTCTGAAACAGATAATAAGACACGCTAAGTTGCTTACTCCCAATTCCAAAATAGATGTAAAAGTTTGACTAGACTCAAAGTTTAATAAAGATGTTTCACTATTGATTGAATACCTACATGTTCTTTGTAAAGAAAAAAAAAATAAAGAAACGAAGATGACCGTTTAATATCTTTCCTTCATGGGATGCCCTTTATACAGTGCAAGAGATGGAGATGAGATTGTAGGTATTGTTCACTTTATGTAGGGAATAAACAAGTCCCACCAAATAGAAAACAAAGAAAAAATATCACACAAACATGAGACAACCAAGCTTATATAAAGAACGATAACCAATATTTTTTTTTAAAGTATCATATATATGAGCACTTGACACACTTAAAGGCAGCATAAAATAAATCACAATTTGTTTTACCTCTGTCAATTCTTTGATTTTCTGTGCAGCCTCATTCTTAGTCTTCATAAGTTCGTCCTACATATAATTAAAGATATAAATACATCACACTCTAAACATCTAAATAACTACAACATGATGTGAGCATACCTCAGCAACTTTAAGAGCACGCTCAGTTTTCTGAAGTTTCATCTTCTGTTCTTCAATAGTCTGTTGAAGCTGGAACAAGAAATAGAAGAACAAAAGATATTAATATTTACTTCATTATTTTGGGCTTATATGCAATGTACAAGCATTGTGCCACATATAAGAATAAATGTAAACTAGCCACTAGTGTCTAGCTATTTACACACTACAGAAAAAGCCGCATGCATAAATCCTGCCATTAATGCCATAAATCTAGCATTGGACCAGTCTAACAATAGGAACAACCTACTACAGATGTTCCTAGCATTCATTTCTCCATAATTTTCTCAATATTTTTTATTCAAACATTTCCAATATCACAATCAGCTTTTTCGCCTCAGTAGGACCAAGTAAATATAACACTATAATACAAGACCTTACATCCTGAATCTTTGAATTTGTTTCAAGCATCTTCTTCTCCAATTCTTTTGATCGAGTTTCCAAGACGTCCCTTAAACCAGCCTTAAGATCCAATTCCAACTGTAGCTTCTCCACCTGCAACAAGAAAAAAAAACATAAACCACTATATAATCTAAATCATTAACCACTTCAATAAAACCAATCCCATTGCACAAAAACCTGCTTCTCTAACTCCTGCGCTCGTTTGTTAGCCTTCTGGATCTGCTCCTTAGCATCCGAAGACCCTTTAACCTACAAAAAGATTAAAAAAAAAAAATTAACAAACCAAAAAAGACCCAGGCATAAGTCATGATTTCATTGCAACCCTACCTTAAGCGAAGCAACATCCTTTCGCAAAGAAGCAACGCTCTCCGATTTCTCCTCGATCGTCTTCTCCTTATCCGCAATCACTTTCTCTTTCACCGCAATGATCTCATCTTTACTTCTTAACTCTTCACTCTTCTCATGAACAAGTGACTCTTCAAAAATCAAACACATCACTTCAATACCACATTACCTAAATCCCTAATTCTACTAACGCAGTAACCGACACACAATATCATAAAAAAAGGAACTAAATTATGTTAATCCGAACATCAAATATTCAAATCCAAAGCAAATCATCTATTTGTTTCAATTCAACATTACTTGCCAAACAAGTTATACCTAAATCCCTAACTCTACTAATCCAGCAACCGAACAAAATATCTTAAAAAATAACTAAATTATGTAAATCAAAACATCAAATCCAAAGTAAATCCATCAATTCAAACTAAAATCCATCAATTCAACATTACTTGCTGTAGAAGTAACCTAAATGCCTAAATAATGTAAATCAGAAAGCAGAAAGGCGAAACATATACCGAGTGATTGGATCTTAAAACTGAGCTTATCCAACTCAGCCTTAAACGCTTCAGAGCCATCAGATCCAACAGCTACTCCGTCGCTGACGTCATCGGCTCTAATATGAGTGCATATTAGGGCAAAGAGGGATAAGAGAAGGAAGGTACGGAGGTTAGAGAGAGCCATGGATAGGAAACAGAACGAGAAGAGCTACAGAGAGTCGTCTACAGATGATTTGAGGTTTGTGTTGTAGACTCCGTCGAAAAGAAAGGAAGGGAGCTGTGGTTTGTTGACTGTGAAATGTATATGTATAAATTAATAATAATAATAATAATTGGTGAGGTGTTGAAGACGTGGCCTGGTGGGTAGCAGTATTTAAACATTTGTTGGTGGGGAGGTGATGGATGGTGTGGATTTGGATTTGGATTTTAGGGTGCGTTTGGCTCGCGGAATTGTTTGGAATTGGAATTTGTGAAGGAATTGGAATTGGAATTGGAATGAATTGGATTTGGAATTCAAACATTCCAAAAGGAATTGAAAATTGTTGGAATTGGATTCTCAAATCCTATATTATTATGTTTGGTTGGTTAATAAATTGGAATCTATCACCCTTGCCCCCACGACCCGCATCGTTGTGACCCGTACCGTTTCGACCATTACCGGCCCGTACCGTTTCGACCAGTACCGTTTTGACCCGAACTGTTGATACCTCTATCGTTTCGCCCTGTACCGTTTCGACCTGTACCGTTTCGACGTGCACCGTTTCGACCCGTACCGGTCGAAAACGGTACCGGTCAAAACTGGTACGGTTCGAAACGATACCGGTCCGAAACGCTACCGGTCGAAACTGGTACGGTCCAAAACAGTTCGGTCCGAAACGTTACGGGCAAAACGGTACAGGTCGAAACGGTATCGGTCGAAACTGGTTCAAAACGGTACCGGTCGAAACTGGTCCGAAATGGTTCGGTTCGAAACTGGTACGGTCCGAAACGGTTCGGTTCGAAACGATACCGGTCGAAACTGGTACGGTCCGAAACAGTTCGGTCCAAAACGTTACGGGCGAAACGGTCCAGGTCGAAACGATACCGGTCGAAATGCTATCGGTTGAAACTGGTCTGAAACGGTTCGGTCCAAATCGGTACCAGTCGAAACTGGTACGGTCCGAAATGGTTCGGTCTGAAACGGTACCGGTCGAAACCGGTACGGTCCGAAACGGTTCGGTCCGAAACGATACCGGTCGAAAATGGTACGGTACGAAACGGTACCAGTTGAAACTGGTACGGTACGAAACGGTTCGGGTCGAAACGGTACCGGTCGAAACTGGTACGGTAGGAAACGGTTCGGGTTGAAACAATACCGGTCGAAACGGGTACGGTCCGAATTGGTTCGGATCTAAGGGGTTCACGTTGAAATGGTACGGTTCGAATCGTTTCGGGTCAAAATGATGCCAACGGTTCGAATATTCCAATAAATTGACTTGAATTCCTTCTAATATTGGAAGGATTTTGAATTCCCTTATGTAAGGGAATTTGAAGGAATTCATACCAAATTACAATTACAATTCCTTAGTCAACCAAACACACAAGATTGGAATTGAAATTCCAATTCCAACAAATTCAATGAACCAAACACCGAAAGAGTTGGAATTCAAATTCCACTTCCATTGAATTCCATTCGATTCATGTGAACCAAACACACCCTTATTGATTTTGTCACATGACTGAATCTCAACACTAGATGAAGTTGTTTTAACATGTGTTTGATGTAGTTTTTTTTTTTTTACTTTTTTGAGATGGGATGTCAAATATTGTGAGTCACCCAAGAACACCATTAAGAAGGAAACTCACCGCCAATGATCCTTTGGTTCAGTGGTGGAAAGAATTGATGGTCTCAATGTGGACTCCGGTTCGATTCCCATTGGATGCAAAGGTGAGGTGAGAGGGTTTTACCACCTTAGGTGGGTTCTCGCTCGTCTGAGGTCACAGGTTCGACTCCTGGCAGCCCCCAGCAACCTTGGCCGGCCTGGGTGGTTAGGTTATCTTTCGGGGTAACAAACCAGTTTGACGCCATGGCGCCGCTTCGAACCGGGTCTGCGTCAGTTGTCAGTGGCTCCTCAAAAACAAAAAAAAAGACCACTGCGCTAGCTGATCAAAAAAAAGAAGAAGAAGGAAACCCACCACTATGAGAAACATCCCCTTCCCCTTAAGTTAGGTTTCGAATCTGAGACTTTAGAAATCTCAAGTCTTAGCCACCACTATCGTGTCATTGGACCAGAAGGTAAATGTGCAAAAAAGTGAACGGACGGTATTATTGCAAAATCCAAAAATTTAGAGGTAACTCTCCACATGTGGATCTTTGTTCACTTCCCCATGCAACCCATCGTTCACCTCCTTCCACCCTAGCGCCCCGGTGGTGGCGGTGTTCCGCACCCCGCCGGTCGATTGGTTACTCTAAATTTATATTAAACTGACATAATTAAACCTTCAAATACCAACAAATTCCAAATATCCAAATCACCTCTCATATCGTTTTATCTTGTATCAACTTGTAGCAACTTTAAACCAAATCATCTGGTTTGAAAAATGTAGTTTATAGACATGTTTGCGCAAGCCCTTGAAGAAGGGGTGACATGCATGTTCAAAAACGAGTATCCAACTTGTAGACATGTCTAAATACATCTTGAATTAAAAATTCAACCCAAACAAGACTTGAAATAAGAACGCAACAAGTTTTACCATGCTTCACGTATATAAATCATAAATTTGTGTAACAATCATAGAAAGATGCCCAAATGCATGAAATTCTCCAAAAAAAAAAAAAAAGAACAATATAAATATTTACAAATTACTCTATATATTAATTTCAAACATGTTAAGGAATAGTGTCAAGGGCAAAATGGTAATTTTGCCATTATTACTAGTTACAATCATTTACAAACTTATAGCATGCATCAAGTGTATAAATCATAAACTTGTATTGTGAACTCGCGATATTCTTCATGGTCCAAATTACAAAATTAGACGTCAGAGTTTGTAGACAGGAGTGATCCCCAAAAGATGAAAGCATTTCCTCATCACCATTGCAGTTGCCTCACACAACAATAATCTGCTTGTCTCCTCAGCAGACCCAACAACCTGCCCAATGTTATCAATATCAACAAGCACCATAGTTGACTTTTGTAAAGTCAAATAAATTTAACAAAAATAATTTAATAAGTAGTTACCTTATATAAAGTCAAATACATTTAACAAAAATAATCTACTAAATAGTTGACTTTTGTGAAGTCAAATAAATTTAACAAAGATAATCTAATAAATCATAGAGATATGTAATTTATTTGTATGAACAATTGCATACGGAAAAACACATGTATATATACCTGGCACTCAGAGTAGAAGCTCGTAAACTTCTCAGATAAATCATATAGGTATTCACACAGGACATTTGGTAACAGATTGGTGCAGGCTTCTTTGACAACCTGAAAAACAAAAGGGTTTTTAGCACATTAAATAAGAAAAAGATTGGCCCGTGGTATCAGGTTGACCAATTTGACCCGTTGCCCAACCCACCCGAAGAAAATAAGATGCTTGAAAAACGATTTTCTTCTTTGTGAAATTGACTTTACCTCAGGAAACTGCAGCAAATGTAACCCCAGCTTGCGTTCTTCATCTTTTTCCAATTTAATTTGTCCGTCCTGTCAGAAAAATACATTTTATTATATATTTAGCATCCAATTTAAGAACCCAAAATAAAAAATACAAATAAAAACTATAAGAATGGGACTCTTTACCTTTTTCAATGCCTCTATGTCTTTACCCGATTTTCGTATGATTGAACATATTCGAGCATGTGCATACAACAGATATACAGCAGTATTTCCCTACTCATCAATGAACATCAGCAGGTCAGGAACAAAATGCCGTACGGATTCGAAATATAAAACTGGGAAAGAATTTGAGAAATACAATGCAAGGCAAAAAAAAAACAATGAATTTTGCTGAGTTCACACAGAAGTCATTCAACATTGTTTTTTGCATGGTTAAGTCTCTAAAGTCATAAACTTAGTGAGAATTCAATAAGAAGGTCTTTTATGTAATGTTTAGGGCCTTAATCATGTTGTTGAGCTTTGTAATTTTAGGGACTTAATCATCCAAAGAAGGGCGTATTTGTTTAGGATTTTATTCAGGTAAAAAATAAGTTCACATTTGCCTTACAATGATGCCATTGCATTACTAGTTGAACTTCTAAAACAAAATAGAAATGGGAGAACATCATTATACATACTTTATCATTAAGCATCTGATCAAAATTGAATGTGTAATTGGTCGATCTGTTATTCTTCAGGTCTGCATACCTGTTAACAGCATAATTAGTCAAGCAAGGTACATAACAAATGAAGGTGTTGCAGTATCCAAATATTTTTAGTGTCAAATAGGTTGGCTTGGGTTGTAATTTATCTCCGAAAGAATAAAAAGTTATAACTGTAGAAATTATTTAAAGTGGAAGCGGGTCAAATGGGTTTGCCAAGTCAAGTAGGTTAAAAGTCACCCAAAGTGTTTCGATTTTCAAATGGTTACAACCTCCTAAATAGCTTCATTTTATATGTTTTAATTAGACTACTATGTTAACACTTAACAATGTAGTTTTTTATAATATTGTTCAACATATTAGTATCTTATAACATTAAAAAACATGCCTAAAAAGCGCAGACAGGTCCGACCAACTCACTCCGTTTGTTTGGAGTTTGGACGCATACTAAAAAATAACCACGAAATCTGATACACAACCCACTTGACCCACCAATTTGCCGCCTCTACCATCGTGATTCCGCTTTATTTACACAAATTATAAAGTGCAGTTGCACAAACAGTTATAATTCTCATTCCCAAAAAAGTATACATAAATCAAGGGTGCAATATGAATGCGGTACTCCAGTAGTTTTTTAACTTCCAAAATGACATGAAATGACTTAAGCAAATAAAAAAGAATCAATTAGTAACGAAACACCGATCAAGTGGTGACACTCTTTAATATTAATTAGCAAAAAACAAAAATTTACTTTATCAACACCTCTACTTAGAAAGTTAAAGTGTTACTTAAGAGCAACATATCCACAAAACTAAAGCACAGAAAGGTGGCACTTAAAAATCTGACTTAGGCAAACAAAAAGGTGGCGTTATATCTAACGAACCACAGATCTTTTTTAAATCTCAATACTATATCTGATCAAAAAACCGGTGGTAACAAAGAGCGGGGAATTAGTGTATCAACACCCCAGTACAAAAAGAATTTTGTTATTAAAGCAGGTCCATTGTTGAAAAGTAATAATAATAATAATAAATTAAAAAAACACTACTGACTTTATTGGTGCAGATAGCATGAGTATAGCCATGATTACTTATCATGAAGCATGAGAATCTTACTTAACAGCACCATATCCGACAGCTTCAGCAGTTTGCTCAAGCTCCTCAGGAGTCCACTCAGCAGCTTTACCTAATAGAATTAGAAGATAATTTAAGTACTTAACCCATCTTATTAATGAATTAGTTTTAATAATAAGCCACGATATGGTTATACCTCGCTCCACAAGAGCCGCTTTACAACGAGTTTTAGCTTCGTCAAGCAAATCTACCAACTTAACTACTTCAGTACTACGAGTTCTAAATCTCTTTCCATCATCACCAAGAACAAGACCAAATCCTACATGACTTGTTTTAGGGTATTTGTTCTCATCAGTTGGAAGCCACCCTGCACGTTTAGCAGCCTGAAAAAAAGTTGTTTAGTTCCATTAATATTAATTTATATGAAAAAAAATGTTATGATGTGTAAAAGTGACTTACAGTGAAAAACATTTCAAAGTGCTCTCTCTGACCTACATCAGTCAAATATATTATCCACTCAGCTTTTTCCTCATTAAGGCGATACCTACATACAACAAGAAATACTGATTAAATAGTAAATAAAAAGCGAAATCTACCACTTACTAGTTAAGATAAACTTTATTTAAGATGACTAACCACAGAGCTGCAAGATCTGTTGAAGCATAGTTGAAACCTCCATCTTTCTTAACAACTATAAGAGGTATCTTTTTTCCCTCAATATAAATCACTTGAGCTCCTTCACTTTCTTCAATCAAACCCTTTTGCCTGAGAAGATCTAGGGTTCCAGGAATGTAAGCATTATAAAAGCTTTCGCCCTGAAAACAATAAAAATTGAACAATACTAACTAATACATCATAAAATAATAAATATGCATGTATGCTAATTTTATATTGATAAGCAAAAAATGATACCTTTTCTTCCAAGTGGACTCCTAAATGCTGATAAACTTTTTCGAAACCCTTTCGACTTATCTCACAAATTTGTGCCCATGCCTTCCTGTACTTTTCGACCCCAGCCTATTTTTAATTCACATTTACGGAAAACGTATATTTTGTTTATAAACTGAAATATATCTGGATATTGATTACACTCACAAAGTTGGTTCATTTACCTGGAGACTGACTACCGCCTGTTGGGCTCTATTTTTAAATTCAGCATCACCATCAAACCGCTGTTTAGAGGCCTTATAAAACACCTATCAAAATACCAACTCAGTCAGAATAACATCAATTGTTAAGTATTCAAATGGGATGTCCAGTATATAGGATATAACTAATTTGAGAGGGGGAATATAATTCAGAAAACCGAAACCTCAAAATGTACTGTACATGTTATGTACACGATCAGATAAAAGTGTGTGGTTGAAACAATAATATAAAAATGTAAGAAGCCATCACACAGGAAACATAAAAAGAGTGAAACTTCAGATGTGGTGTTCTTTCGAAGTAAACTATGCTACCTGAAGTTCTCCAATATCCTGATCATTAACTTCCCCATTTGGGAACTTTTCAAATAGGTACTCAATCAACATTCCAAACTGCAAAAAAAAAAAAAAAAAAAAAAAAAACATAATAATTATGAGCATTATTCATTTATGCAGGGAATAAGATAAGGACATATATATGTAATACCACATGCTTCCTACTTATACTTCAACACTATTGATATATAAGATTTAAAATAACAAAATTCAAATACCTGAGTGCCCCAATCCCCAACATGGTTTCTGCGAAGGACATCAACTTTACAATACTCAAGCATACGGGCTAGTGTGTCCCCAATGATAGTTGACCTTAAATGACCCACATGCATTTCCTTAGCAATGTTGGGTGATGAAAAGTCAACTATTGCTCTTTTGATGGAAAGCTTTGGTGCCCAAGTGTCTATACCTTCAGTTAGCATCTTCTGGATACTCTGCAGAAATATAACAGTGACAATTATAAAGTAAGCAAGAAGTAGGTCAGGGTTATAATCCATATTAAAAAAAAAAAAAAAAAAAAGTTTACCTTAGCTATCCATAGTGTTGATAACTTAACATTGATAAAGCCAGGACCAGCTATAGAGCATGATTCTATCATGTCAGATGCCGGAAGATTTCTCATGATTGCCTACACGTTATAAAGGACACGTACAACCATATAAATGGCGTTAGAACAAAATATACTCTAGACATTCAACATACATGACAATTCACTTTCACCAAAAGAAAACAGTATTACCTGTCCAACAGGTTGTGGACCTCTAAATTCTGTACCCTTGCCTTTTATTATAGACCATAAGCTCATGGCATTGTTGCTGTTACATAAACGAAACTTTATGAATTAGTTCCCAACAATCTGAGGAAAGACGATCAATCATCATCATCATCATCATCATCATACACAGTTAATCCCACCTATAGCAAAGCTAAGGTAGGGTCTGAGGAGGGTAAGATGTAGACAGCCTTACCTCTACCCCTAAGAATAGAGAGGCTGCTTCCAGTGAGACCCCCGGCTCGATGTGGTTTGGTATCAAGCGTTGGACATAAGGCACAGAACACTTAGCAATCGGGACAAACCCAATCAATGCATGTACCTCTGTCTTTTGGCTATCCACGCCACCACATGATGCATGATTAACCGTCCGTCATTTTTAACGTTATTTTCACGAAATTAGTAAAATAACGATAAAACTAGTGCAACTTTACTTTTGCCCCCCAAGGGCCACACATATATACATTATATGCGCACGCCGTAAGTGGGGCGTAGAGGAAAGACGATCAATACAAAGAACAATTCAGCCAAAATTACTAATACCGTCTAGCATGTTACAAGCCTAACAAAGTAACAGTTGTTGTATTAATACAGAAACAAGAATATATAAATTGAAACAAAACATGCACAAACACGAGAAATAGCGAATACCATTGGTAATCACCAGCTTCCTTTCTGGAGCAGGGAGCAATTAGAGGCACCACTTGTGGCTCATCAGGAACCGTAACTTTAAGCGATACCTCAAATACCTTTGCTAATTGCTCTTTAAGGCTCCCTGTATTATCTTCCTGCATTACATAACTTATCTCATCATCTTTACTATGTAAATTTATAAAATAATTAAAAAAAATAAAAAAAAAAACATAATATACATATCCTGTAGTTCCATTATACTTGTTCTGTTATTCAAAAACTAGTTTCAGCTTTTAATACAAATACAACATGATATGTAAGATAAAAGAATTGCTTACAGCTGCTTCTGCCATTGTTGCGGAAAGCTTCTAATATATGAACTTCACTTAACAATTAATGCCAATAGAGCCATCAGACAGAAAGCTAATGATCAAATATAGACATAATATTATTGCACACAACTCCTGGTGATTATGAATTCAACTACGGATTCGTAATCACAATATAAGGTTTCAATAACTTAAAATTATGAAATAAGACAAGAGAATTGAAGTATAAGCAAACGATAGGTGACGTTTGAGCATACGATCACAAGACGGCGTGCTTAATGACAGATGAGGAGCGAAGAAGAGTAAAGATTGTTATTATTGTTTGCAGACTCGCTAGTGCTTGAATTTGACAGTAATAGGAGATATTTAGCACAACTAATAAGTGTTAAAAAGGTTAAAAACTTATTAACTTATTATTAAGTTATGACTTAAAAAAAAAAAATGAGTGTTTAGAAAAGTGTTTGGATTAACTTATATTGTGGGGAAAACAATAATAAGTTATTTTGTAAAAAAAAAGTGTTTGGTTTAATTTATTTAGGTAAAATGAACAAAAAGGTTATAAAGGATGGTAAGTTTAAGGATATAAAGAGGGCATGTAGGTAAATATCCATCAATAAATTATAAGGAGGTTAAAAAAAGTCACATCTTCCTTAATTTTCTAAAACAACTTATTATAAGCAAATGAAAAGTTAAAATATTAAAGTCTTTTTTCATTTGCCAAACACTTTTTTTAAAACTGGTTTTTTATTTAAGACGGATTGTCCTTTATTTATTACCCAAATTGCACATTTTGTCCATTGTCTTTCATTTGCACTCATTTTGTCCTTTATTTTAGGCATGTTTGGTAGCCTCTTAATGAGGCTCTGAACCATTCAGTTCTGAATGGTTGAGTATTCAGACTGTTTGTTTCAACCTAAAAAAAAAACTCCGAATGGAATGATTAAGAGCTGAATCATTCAGACTTGGTTCATAGTTGAACCATTCAGCAATTAATCAACCAAACAACCCATTTCTCAATTTGCTACACCCTTTGTCCTTTAGCCTAACTAAGTTAAAAAAGTTGGTTAACTTTATTTTCTAACTTTACACTTTTAGTTGTAGTTTTGATCAAACCCTAACCCTTGAACCTATTTTGATTGACCTCGAATTCGGCCACGGTAATGAACGAAATCATAGGGCTATTATAGAACATCAAATTCCGATTAAAACCATATATAACATGATACTTACTTGTTTGTTTTAGAGGTGTAATCGACCGATTAAAGTTGCAACTGGGTTGTTCTTGTTCTTCAAATTGTGAACGATTTAGTGGATGTTTTTTATATGTTTTGCACAGAACTGATCGATTATGAAGTATGAATCTAGAAAAGGTTCCAATTTATAGTGTAATCAACTGGTTTTACAAATGGGTTCGTTAATGTTTTAAATTCAGAAATTTTTTACGCTGATTTTGCAGATGTTAGTGCGATTTGGGTTGCAAGACTGCATCCCTGCACGGGCAATAATATCAGTGGCGTATGACTGATGAGATAAGAACATGGTGTTAGCATTCCTAGAAACAGAAACGCCCAAGAAATAACTGAGAGGACCAAGGTCTTTCATGGCAAATTCAGCTGCAAGGCTGGCCAGAAGACGGTGTCGAAGTGTGTCAGGTGAGGTGATTAGAAAAATGTCATCCACATATAATACTAAATAAGTAGTGTGATGTCCCTTGTTGTAAGTAAAAAAGAGATGCATTGCATCGGCTGTGTCGAAACCCCATGGTGAGAACATAATCAATAAAGCGTTGGTACCATGCCCGAGGTGCATGTTTCAGTCCATACAAAGATTTGTGCATGAGGCAAACATAGTTGGGGAAATTTTTATCACGAAAACCCATAGGTTGATGCATGTATACTGTTTCGTTTAAGTTCACGTGCAAAATGCATTTGTCACATCCAGTTAATGAACTGTCCAACCCTTAGACAAGGTGTGACATCCGTCCCTTTTAAATTATCAATGTTACAACTTTAGTCCTTCGTTTAATTAAGCATTTTCAAATTCAGTCCTTTCATTTTTCGTTTTTCCCAAGTTAATAATATTTCGAGTTATACTAACTGTTGTATATTTTTTTTTTCTAAAAACAAGGTTCAACACAAATTCAAAACTTCAAGGTTTTTTTTCTTTAAAAGGAAACTTTATGATATGTTTTTAAAAAAGTTGTATAAATGTTATTTACACATCCAAAGTCTACAACCGTTTACTCTCATACATCGCCATATCCGAATACTTTGTTATTGAAACCGACAAACATTTTATATGCCTTGAATGCAGTTGGTTTTAGTAACCGATGGCTAGCAATTAGTAATCTCATTATTTTCTTTTAATATGTTTTAGTAACCTATAACCGACAAGTTATCATTGTGAATTAATATTTCAATCATGAGTGTTTAATGATAAAGTCTTCATATCTTATTAATTGAATCATAAACCTGGAATCATGGAACCCTTTCGGTCACTCACCTCTTTGAGTTGCATTATCACTATATAATAAATTGCAACACCTAAAACAACTTACATACACATCCCCGTTAAACAGAGACAACCAAATGAACACCATTTGCCTAATCTAAAATGATACAATATCACTATATACTACCACCATTATATCAGCCCAATTGTGTGTTGTACCGACACTGTGTAGCCGTCTTAAGTTGTCGTAACCACCACAAAAGAAGATGTAGAGCCTCTCATACTCCAGGCTGACCGCTGTTGTTCTTCTTTTCTATCGTAGACGACCGCTTTTCACCATAGATATTGAAGTGGATAGCGACTCTTTCGTTCCGATCTACTTTTTTTTTGGAATTTTGCTCTCTAGGTAACGACGTAAACCGAAACCTTGTTTATGTATGGTATAAGTAGTTTAACCAAATCGTTAGTCGAACATTCCGTCGTTTGTAAAAAAAAAAAAATGAGTTTGGGTGACCTACACTAAATGGAGAGGAAGATAACTTAACTGGGTACTACCCAAATTTGATGGTACACGTATCAAAGCTAATAATATTTGTCATCTAAAATATATATTAGTTTAATAGATATATTAAACAAATATGTTTGATTTTAATTAACCGATATTTTAATGTATGTAATTCAAGTCATATAAAATGACTTTGACTTTCTATCTTATAAATGCATGATTAAATTGATAAAATCATGTAGTATCATATTTTAAATTTTTTATAAATTGTGATACTAAAGGTTAATAGGTCGCTTTAAAACAAATCGATTTTTTTATCTTTGGTCTGTTTTAATTAAATTACATGACATATATTTTTGTATCCAAGTCACTAATTGGAAATCTTGACACGAAACAGGTACAAAAGTGTGATATTAATGATAACGAACTAGATAAATCACAACTATATATTTTGCACAAACATTATGACTATAGGTACTAAAACATCACTCTTAAATAGGTGAAGTCATAATTTGTTGATTCTCATCGTATTCTAGAAATTCCACTATAACCAAGGTGAGTATATCTTTCCCCTTTTTACTGTTTTACTATTTTGGGGTGACTCATGTACTTATATATTAATCAAGTTTCAATTTCTTATACTTAATGCAATTCTCATGTGTGTTTGCTTTATGATAATTGGTGTGTCTATGACTTGTCAAAATCATTAACCGCTGGGCGGCCTAGCTTTTCAATGAATAGTACTATGGTATACCCCCTTGAGACTCTGTTGAGAGAATCTTGGTCATTGTCTTGTTAATTCATTATTCAGTTGGTTAGTCATGTGTTAGTCATTATTCTCAGGTTTGGTTTTGAACGGATATTACTTATTACATAATTGCAAATGGTACCGCACATGAATTGCTAAACATTTTTTCCTACTATATTTATTCAAACAGGGTATGCTCACCAATACATTTTGTATTGACATATACTATTTTCGTACATGTTTCAGGTTGTTTTGAGATGCATTCTTTAGGCTTTCGGATTTATATTTAGATTTTGATCCATTGTATTTAAATTTAGTTGGCAGTTAGAATCGTTGTATTTCATTTCAATGTAATAAATTATTAAATCAATGTATTCAAATTTACACTTTAGTCCATGAGCTATTGAACAATCGTCACTACGTGACACCTCGATGTTTCCGCCATCGGTTGGGGTGTTACACAAGGCGAGGGACAGTACAGTCTGAATGGTCGCTGGTTTGACCATCGGGCTGAATGTCTCACCGCAATCAATACCCACCTGTTGCGACCGACCATCACAAACCAATCGGGCTTTATATTGCTCCAAAGTGTCGTCAGACCTGTATTTATGTTTAAACAACCACATACTACGGACAATGTTCATGTCAGGCGAACGAGGTACTAACTCCCATGTCCCGTTTCTAATTAATGCATTATATTCAGTAGTCATGGCAGAGTACCATACCGGGTCTCGTAAGGCATCGGGTCTCGTAACCCATCCCTGGGGTTCTTAGGGATGGGTCGTATTGAGGTTGGCTGGGAGGTGATATTCAGGTTAAATGGTTGTTTGGGTTTGTATATTCCGCTCATTGAATGGGTGTGAATGGTACGGGTAGGTTGAGTTGTGGGCGGTGTGGCCGGTTATGTATGTGAAGCGGGTTGAACAGGTTGGTTGGGATTGGAGACGGGTGATGTGGGATTAGTTTGTTGGGTCGCTTGGGCTGGTGAGGGGTGAGTGGCAGTAGGTGCGGAGTGGGCCGAGGGTATGGTGGGTGATGGAGTGGACGGTGGGTTTGGTGTTGGGCCGCTGGGAGGTGGTATTGGGCTGATAGGAGATGGGATTGGGATGGGCGATGGCATGGATGGAGGGCTGTTTGGTGTGATATGTGGGCATGGGCGAGTAAGGTTCGAACCATATTGTTAATTCTACGAATTTTTCGTTCGGCCTTACCGTTTTGGGATGAGGTGTAGGGGCAGGAAAGGCGGTATAATATACCATTGGTGGTGAAAAAATTTTTAAATGTGGAATTGACATATTCTCGACCATTGTCACATTGGAAAGTTTTAATGGTGGATTCAAATTGAATTTTAATGATGGAGGCGAAGTGAGAGAAAGAAGGGAAGACGTGTGATTTATTGGTGATTGGATAAGTCGACAAAAAAATTAGAGAAATCATCAAAAAATAACACGTAGTATTTATGGCCAGACGAGCTGATGAACAATATCAAAGGGCTTAAGAGTCATATTATTCGACGCAAAAAATGCTAAACGTACACTTTTACCAAAAACACAAGATTGACATACATTATTCTTAAACTTATCAAAAGAAATTAAACTAGAAGTTTTTAATTTATTCAAAGAGGGTCTTCCTGGGTGGCCAAGACGGTGATGCCAGAGTTGTGAAGAAATAGCAGCAAAAGCAGTGGATTAAGTGGAAGATGACCCGAGCACCAGGGGTAAAGATCACCGCTGTTGTTGCATCGAAGTAGTGGGGTCTTGGTCTTGAGGTCATTCACAAGAAAACCAAAAGGGTCAAATTCCACATAAACAGAGTTGTCCGTAGTGAACTTACGGACTAAAATAAGATTTTTAACAAGTTTGGGAGAATAAAGCACATTTTTAAGGATAAAATGGTGGGAATGGTTTGAGTAGGTATTTTATGCTTTGGCCAAAAACTGGTATGTTATCGCTATTACCTACAAGAATATTATTTGAAATGCAAGAATTAGAAAAAGTATGAAAGTCACCTTGCTCGTGAAACATAGTGGATGAGGCGCCCGTGTCCATGTATTGTGTGGGGTCCGGTTGCTGTAGGGACATGGTATAGAGAGCCTGCTCAATGTCAGAGGGGTTGTAGGTGGTGTGGGCCTGATGTGGGCGTGGGCCTAGAATGCCAGGTTGTGGCTGTTGGGCTGAAGTGGGGTTGGGCCGGTTAGTAGAAGGGTAGGGGCAAGGTGGGGCAGGCCAGTAGGTGGGCTGTGAGAGTGGGCCGAAGGAGGGCGGTTGGGCTGTTGGGTTGAAAGGTGTTGTGGGCCAGTAGGGAGACCAAGTGTAGTAATTAGGTGAAGGGTAATATGGGTTCTGAGGTGGTCGACCTCGGCCAAACTGACCTCGGCCATGTCCCCGTCGTCCAGAGCGGTCGCAGCCGCAGGTGGAGTCAGAGGAGGGTCGGGTGAAGTTGGTGGTGGTGGAGCGGGTGGTTTGGGCGGTGGAGGCGGTTTTGGAGGCTAACAAGGCTTGTTCATTCTTGCGGGTTTCGACTTGAATGAGTTGTGAGCGGGCGTTATAGAAAGATGGTAAGGGTCATTATTGTGTGAGGATAGTGCCAATACCCTCGTATTGGTCGTTAAGACCGGTAATGAGTTGGAGGACCAACCGGTCACCATCGACTGGGGCATCGACGTTAGCAAGTTTATCGGCTAGGGTTTTGAGGGCTTGGCAATAGGCAAAGATATTAGGGAAGCCATCCAACCGGGTGTTAGAAAACTTTTGCATAAGGTAGATGGCTCGCGAGGCCTTATTATCATGAAATAATTCCTCGATAGCCACCCATGCATCATGAGCGGTGGAGGTTTTATCGATTATGGTGTGAAGGAGGTCGTTAGAAATCGTACTGTAAAGCCATTGTAAAACAATGGCATCCAAGCGATTCCATTAGGTCGAAGTGGAAGATGATTCGGCTGTGGCGGCTTCGGTTATAGGTTTAAGATGGTCGTCCACAAGGTAGGCCCGACAGTGAAGGGTAAAGAGGGTTGCCCAAGATGAGTATTGACTGGATTCAATCTCGAGGGTAAAGGGGATGAAGTTTTTAATATTTGTGACGGTGGTGGCGGGGTGGATTTCGGATTTTATGGTGATGGGGGAGGTGTTTGGGGCGGGTTGTTCATCGGCGGCCATGTGAAATCAGGAAGAATCGGTCGAGAACCGATGGGGAAGAAGTGAGAGTGACGGCGAGTAAGGTTTTAGAATAGGAGAACCCGGTCTCTTGATACCATGAAGGAATATGAACCGTCCTATTTTTATTTATGTTCATCCAATATATAATACAAGGAATTGTGATAAACATGGATACAAGATAATTACAAATAAATGCTAACAATCATTCCTATAATTACGAATGCTATTACGTTGGTTTACAATTTATTTGTCCATAGATTTGTTGTATCTCATGCTTAGACTGTTTTTTTTTAAGAACTTTTAACCCAAAACTTAATCTTTTGCAACAAACCTCACAACTATTTTACTTTCAATTTTGGTCCTCTTTTACTTTTCATCTTTCGCAAATTTTCGTTCTAAATTTTGCGACTTAACACCGCATAACGTGCGTGTGTGGTTCAACGTTTTTATGTTTTGTTCTAAATTTTGCAAGTTAACACAATGCAACGTGTTGGCCAACGTTCAACACTTTTACTTCTATTTTTTCCCGTTTGAAAGGTTTGTCGCAACACTCCGAGTCTTAGATCAACTTAGTTATTCTTCTCAATTCTTTCTATGCTAGTGATCCTTGGCGATGGTATGACAATGCTATTTGACACAGTTTTACACCCTCATCACAACGCGTGAGACCTAATAGTAGTATTCCATCAGTTTGTAATAACCCAACAACAAAATGATTAAATTAGGACATATTATTTTCATTCAGCAATATTTTAAGAAATAAAAATATAGAAGTGACAACTTTGTAAACAGAGATATTGTTATTTACTTTTTGACAAACTTATTTTCCATTCTCATGTCAATTTAACACTAGTGATGGATGCCCAAAGGCAAAGATTTAAAACCTGCAAATTGTAAAATAAGAGATTAGATTTTGTAGACAGGAGTAATCCCCAAAAGATGGAAGCATTTTCTCATCACCACTGCACTTGCTTCACACAACAATAATCTGCTTGTCTCCTCAGCAGACCCAACAACCTGCCCAATTTAATCAATGTCAACAAAATCCATAGGGTGACTTTGACTTTTGTAAAGTCAAAACAAAATTTATAAAATAATTAGTTCGAAAACTCGTATTGGTTATATATACCTGGCACTCGGCGTAGAAACTCGTGAACTTCTCAGATAAATCATACAGGTACCCACATAGGACATTTGGTAACAGATTTGTGCACGCCTCTTCGACAACCTGAAAAATAGGCGCGCTTTCAACACATTACATGAAAATATGTTTTGAATAACGGTTGCTTTGCAAATTGCGTATACCTCAGGAAACTGGAGCAAATGTAATCCCAGCTTACGTTCTTCATCTTTTTCTAATTTTATTTGTCCGTCCTGTCACGAATAAGGAAATTCAATCAAAATTTTAGCATCCAGTTCATGAACCCAAAATTAAAATAAAAATAGAAAAGCTATGAAAATGAGACACTTAACTCTTTTCAATGCCTCTATGTCTTTACCCGATTTTCGTATGATTGAACATATTCGAGCATGTGCATACAGCAGATATACAGCGGTATTTCCCTATTCATAAAAGAATACAAGCAGGTCAGGAACAAGAATCACTAGTTGAACATTTAAACAATTTAAAAATGGGATAACATACTTTATCGTTAAGCATCTGATCGAAACTGAATGTGTAATTCGTCAATCTGTTATTCTTCAGGTCTGCATACCTGTTAAGATTAAGAATATAATTAGTCCATCAACAGAATAAGCAAATGAACAGGTTGCAGCTTCAACCCTTTGTTTGCCTAAATTAAGTTGGTTTGAGAAAACTGTAAAACTTAAATAAATGAAATGGGTCAAACGGATTTACTAAGTCAATCAAGTCGAAAGTCACCCAAAGTGTTTTGAACGACTATAACCGAATAAATTGCTATAGTTATTAAAAATGACTGCTATTCTATCACAAAGCATGTGAGTCTTACTTAACAGCACCATAACCAACAGCTTCAGCAGTTTGCTCAAGCTCCTCAGGAGTCCACTCAACAGCTTTACCTCGCTCCACAAGAGCGACTTTACAGCGAGTTTTAGCTTCATCAAGCAAATCAACCAACTTAACTACTTCCGTACTACGAGTTCTAAATCTCTTTCCGTCATCACCAAGAACAAGACCAAATCCTACATGACTTATTTTAGGGTATTGATTCTCATCAGTCGGTAGCCACCCTGCACGTTTAGCAGCCTGAAAAAAAATTACAGTTTACTTCCATTAATATTCAAATTCACTTAAAGAAAAATGTTATCATGTGTAAAAGTGACTTACAGTGAAAAACATTTCAAAGTGCTCTCTCTGTCCTACATCAGTCACATATATTATCCACTCGGCTTTTTCCTCATTAAGACGATACCTACATACATCATGGAATACTGATTTAATATTAAATAAAAAGCTAAATCTATCGACGTCTAATTAAGATAAACTTTATTTAAGAAACTGACCACAGAGCTGCAAGATCTGTTGAAGCATAGTTGAAAGCGCCATCGGTCTTGACAACTATAAGAGGTCTCTCTTTTCCTTCAATTTTGATCACCTGAGCTCCTTCAGTTTCTTCAATCAACAAACCCTTTTGCCTAAGAAGATCTAGGGTTCCAGGAATGTAGGGATTATAAAAGCTTTCACCCTGAAAATAATAATAAACTTAAACACTACTAACTCATAAATAAATAAATAAATATGCCTGTTTAATATTGAGAAGAGATAAATGATACCTTTTCTTCCAAGCGAACCCCTAAACGCTGATAAACTTTTTCGAAGCCCGGTCGACTTATCTCACATATTTGTGCCCATGGCTTCCTGTACTTTTCTTCCCCACCCTATTTTAAAATCCATTAATCTACATATAAGATTTTATTCATACACTGAATTATCTTCCAATATTTACTACAATGGTTGTGGGATTAATTCACCTGGAGCCTCACTACTGCCTTTTGGGCTCTCTCTTTGAATGCAGCATCACCATCAAACCGCTGTTTTGAGGCCTTATAGAACACCTATGAAATTACCAACTGAGTCAGAATAACATCAATTGTTAAGTATTTAAAAGTGGTGTTCTTTCGATGTAAACTATGCTACCTCAAGTTCTCCGATATCCTGATCACTAACTTCCACGTCCGGGAACTTTTCAAATAGGTACTCAATCAACATTCCAAACTGCAGAGAAAGTAACAAAATAACTATGTACATTATTTATTTTAATTTTAAACAATGAATCAAACAAGAACCATATATGTGTAATACTTACTACATGCTGCTTACTTCACACAATATTGATTTGTAAGATTTAAAATAACAAAATTCAAATACCTGAGTGCCCCAATCCCCAACATGGTTTCTGCGAAGGACGTCAACTTTAGAATACTCAAGCATACGGGCTAGTGTGTCCCCAATGATAGTTGACCTTAAATGACCCACATGCATTTCCTTTGCAATGTTGGGTGATGAAAAGTCGACTACTGCTCTTTTGACAGGAAGCTTCGGTGCCCATGTGTCTATACCATCGGTTAGCATCTTCTGGATACTCTGCAGAAAGAAAAAAAAAAAGCAGTGCGAACATTAAAGTAAGCAAAAAGTTAGGTCAAGATTATAATGCATGCTCAAAAAGTTAAGAACAAATACCTTAGCTATCCATTGTGTTGATAACTTAACGTTTATAAAGCCTGGACCAGCTACGGAGCATGATTCTATCATGTCAGATGCTGGAAGGTTTCTCATGATCGCCTACATGTCATTAATAATATGTTATCTACTCTATAAACGACAGTTCGCCTTCACCAAAAAAAAAAAAAAGAAAAAAGAAATCAGTATTACCTGTCCAACAGGTTGTGGACCTCTAAATTCTGTACCCTTGCCTTTTATTTTAGACCATAAGCTCATGGCATTGTTGCTGTTACATAAACGAAACATTACACATCACTACATTAGTACCCAACATTCCAAACAAAGACAATCGATACAAAGAACAATGCAGCCAAATTTAGTAATGCTAACAATATAGAAATAAGAATATACACCGAAACAAACAATGCACATACCACTGGTAATCACCAGATTCCTTTCTGGAGCAGGGAGCAATTAGAGGCACCACTTCTGGCTCATCAGGGACGATAACTTTAAGCGAGACCTCAAATACCTTTGCTAACTGCTCTTTAAGGCTCCCTGTATTATCTTCCTGTATTACATAACTTATCTCATCATCTTTACTATGTAAATTTATAAAATAATAAAAAAAACATAATATACATATTCAGAAACATGATATACATCTGCATTTGTCATGGTGCCCACTTGACTAGAAAGTTTCTTCTACTATATGCTTCTTTCAGAATTATATCTGTCTAGTTTTGTAGTAACAAATATATAAAAAAAAAACTTCACATTACAATTATGCAAACTAAATATCATTAATTTTCATAATAGGAAGCATACATGTTATAAGTTGTAACACCTCAACCCGATTAAAACTGACGTGTCAATAAATAATAAGATCAATACATCAATCCATAAATAGTAAAAATTAAAAACATTAACACAATTATTAATATTAATTACATGAAGTTAAATTTGTGAATTGAAACAAGAGAATTGAAGTAAAAACAAACAATAGATGAGATGAAGATTATTGTTTGCTTGTAGAATCGGAAAACGTGATTGAATTCTTGCTCTCCAAGGAATTTGGTTATGAACCCAAGCCCATATGGACCCAATCAGCCCATTTCAAGAAGCCCAATAAGTGGAACTACTAAGTTAGCGGCTAATTGACATCACTTCAAGTTCCTGACCCACTTACTCAAGACAAGAGTCAAGAGACCTTAAACTCAACTGTTTGGTAGCCTCTTAATGAGACTCTAAATAATTCAGCTCTGAATTGTTTAACATTCAGACTGTTTGTTTCAACATAAAAAAGGCTCTAAATGAAATGATTAAGAGCTGAATCATTCAGACTTGATGCATAGCTGAACCATTCAGCACTTGATCATTCAGAGCATCTCAACCATTCAGACATCTTAATGATTCAACACTTAATCAACCAAACAACCCTTTAGTTGGTATCGGTTTGGTTCATTACGATACCGGCACTCGATATAGCAACCGAAAGGAAAAACAAAAAAAATAAATAAAGTTGTGATAAACCCAAAAAGATATACACGTGTTTTACATCAATAAAAAAACGATAAAAACAATTACCAGTACCGATGTTGGTATCCGTTATGTCCATTACAAAGTTTATACCGGAATGTTAAGAAAAAACAAATAAAAAACACGCCTAGGACTTCAACTTTTTTTTTAAATTAACGAAAACAAGTAATTAGAGTAAAACAGTTAAATTGGTTAAAGGTTTATATTATATAAAGTATAAAGGATGAAATTAAAAGTTCAAAAATGATACTACTGTGTTTATATATTAGTAGGGCTGTAAACAAACCAAACGTTCAACATACAGTTCGTGAATTGTTTGGCGGGAAGTTCGTTTGTGTTCGTTCGTTTAATATTCCATTTGATTATAATAATAATAATAATAATAATAATAATAATAATAATAATAATAATAATAATAATAATAATAATGGCTTAACTCCCCCTCTCAAAGCGGTTTCTGGGGGGGCGTGAGCAACTATAGGTTGCTTTTGCTCCTCTCTCGTCCTTTTGGGTGGGGTGTGGTACCTTGTCTCCTTCTCATCTCGAGACGGGGGACACATTTTTCTTGTATGGTCTCTTCTAAGGTTGCTTGTGGGGACACCTCTGGGGAGGGGCTTGTTTCTACCTCGTTTAATGGAGTGTGGCTATGCCCCCTTAGGAATTTCCATGAGTGTAAAGATGGAAAACCTGGGTCTTCTGGGTATAACAGGTTAATCTCACATTTACAGCAGTTCCATTTTAAAGATGATCGAAAGGATTTGTTTAGAAGCGCGCTTTCCAGCGATTTAGAGTTGTTTACGAATGTGGGGGAAACCCTGCGGGTTTTTGGATATTGGTTGTGTGGGAGGTGCATGAAGACACATGCCCTTAGCAGGGGGTGCCACCACCCGGATGGTGTCTCCACCTTCTCTGTAAACACTGGCTCAGATGGGGATTTTATTGTGGGGATCCTAAGGCCTCGGGTTCCTGGGGTGAGCTGTGATCTTAGGTCCCAACAAGGTCAGGTTTTCTCCATCCCGGTGCGGACAGTTAAAAGTATTCCCCCAAGTTGTCGTTTAGCATTTGCCCAAGCTCTGACGGGCGCCATTCGTAAAGTAGTGGCTTCCCCCGGGTCTATTGAAAACTGGGTCAAACTTTTACTCTTACCACAATGTACTCTTAAGGTGGTCGTTCCGTCTTCTAGGCAGGAACGGAGGTCAGGTAACAGGAAGTCCTTACAATGTGATAGTATTATGCGGGCCTTAGCAACATGGAAGGACAGCTCTGGTTTTGAGGACTTGGTTACGTCACTCCTCCCGACGGGGGAAGAGGTCTCGCATGGTGGGGGAGCGCAACGGACAAGGGGAAAGGACGAGGAAGTTGACCCCAATATCAAGCAATGCCTCAGGAAAGTCAGAGATGGGCACTTCACCGCCGCTGTTAAGGTGTTGTGCTCCAGTGGGGTAGCGCCACCCGGGGAATCTACCATGCAAGCCCTTATCGACAAGCATCCCATTGTTTCGCCGCCAACCCTACCGTCCAGCGCTCTACCCCACCCTGCATTATCGGTGGAAGAATACTGCGTTTACAAGTGTGTGAAGTCTTTCCCAAAAGGGACATCCTGTGGTCGAGACGGCTTACGGGCTCAACACCTGCTGGATGCCCTTAGCGGGGAGGGGTCGGTGACTGCTTCAGGTCTGCTTTCTGCTATCACCGATGTGGTCAATCTGTGGTTAGGGGGGTTATGTCCTGGGGTGCTCGCTGAATTTATTGCTTCAGCCCCCTGACCCCATTGTTGAAACCTGATAATGGGATTCGCCTTATTGTTGTGGGGGGCATATGGAGAAGGTTGGTCTCTAAAGTAGCAATGAAGAAAGTGGGTAAAGAAGTTATTAAGTACTTGGGAGACTACCAATTCGGGGTGGGGATCCCCAATGGGGCAGGCCGTGTTGCACAGCGCTAACAGGTTCCTTAGTTCCTTTCATGCAGACGGCTCTCTGGCCATGCTCACGGTTGATTTTTCTAACGCCTTCAACGTAGTTGACCGATCTGTTTTGTTACGGGAAGTCCATCGCCATTGCCCCTCCATTTTTCCGTGGGTCAAATTTTTGTATGCCCAGCCAGCTAGGTTATAAGTTGGGGATGAACGCATTGGAGCCTTTACGGGGGTTCAGTAAGGGGACCCCTTGGGACCTTTGCTTTTTTTCCCTTGCCTTACAACCCCTAGTGCGCCAAGTGCAGGAAAACTGCAACCTCCCCTTCCACGCTTGGTACTTAGATGATGGGATGATCATCGGGGACGCTGTGCAGGTTGCTAAGGCCCTGGAAATCATCAGTTCAGAAGGACCATCATTGGGACTCAACCTTAATATCAAGAAAACAGAGATTTTTTGGCCAACCTGCGATGGGGTGAAGACTAGGCCAGGGTTATTCCCCAGTGATATTGGACGGCCTGAGAGAGGTGTCAAACTGCTAGGAGGGGCAGTCAGCCGCGATGCTAGCTTCATCTGTGATTTGTCTACTAAAAGGGTGTCACGGGCTGTGGATCTTATGGGGCTCCTCCCTCGTCTGCGGGATCCTCAAAGCGAGCTCCTCCTGCTCAGATCCTGTATGGGAGTCGCAAAGTTGCTTTTCGGCTTACGAACATGCCAGCCCCCTTTATAGGCAGCGCTGTCTCATGTTTTGATAAAGGCCTCCGGGAGGCAATTGAAGATATTGTAGTTTGTGGGGGGCATATTTTGGGGACCTCTAGTGGCGGGTCGCAACCTTACCGATGCGGCATGGTGGGTTGGGCCTTCTCTCGGCCCGGGATGTAGCCACTTATGCCTTTGTGGCATCCAGATCTCAATCCTGGGGGTTGCAAGACCATATTTTACGTAACAGCGGGGTTGATAACACAGATCCGGATTATGTTTGCGCTTTGGAACGCATGCATGAAAATCTCCCTGACTTTGATCTTGGCGGTTTCTCCAATAAAGACACCACCCCCAAAAAGCCACATAAAACCTTGGCGAATGCTCTTTATTGTCGAATCGCACGAAGTATGAGGGAAGATTTTTGCTTGACCCCACGCCAGAAAGCCGTTATGGAATGCTTACAAAGGCCCCACGCCCAAGACTTCCTAACAGTTATCCCTATCGAAGGACTGTGGCAACGAATGTCAGCCGTGGAATATAGAGCAATCCTTAAATATCGTTTGATGATTCCCATTTTTCCCGATGACGAAACATGTCCGGTCTACCATAAAGCGTGTTTGGATAAATATGGGGAACATGCCCTCCATTGTAGAGAGTTACCGGGGTTTAAGTACAGGCACGATTTCGTTCGGGACGTTTTAATGGATATTCTTAGACGAGCAAGGATCTCGGCCAAGAAAGAGGCCCCAGTTAACTTTTTAACAGACCCGACAGAAGGGAGGTCCACTTTACGTCCGGCTGACCTGCTAGTGTTTGGCTGGGAAGGTGGGAAACACGCATGCGTGGACCTTACGGGTGTGTCTCCTTTAGCGGGATTCAGGGAGAGTGGGTTCGTGGCGGGGCAAGCGGTAATTAGAGCAGAGTCGAACAAGGTGGCAAAGCATGCTAAAGCGTGCGAGGATAACCAACATGCTTTTGTCCCTTTGGCCTTTGACACTTTTGGCTCATTGGCCCCGGAAGCGATCAGATTTCTAACGAGAGTCCAGCGGGTGGTCCACAGCAACTTCTCGACTCCCCAAGGGCGAGGATTTGTTTTCTCTAGATTAGGGTTCTCTATCCAGAAGGGGGTGGCGGCGCAGCTTGTTGCCCGCCTACCTGCTATTCTTATGTAATTTGCCTCTTTTGTTGAAATGGAAATTATGTTTCATCGAAAAATAAATAAATAAATAAATGAACAAACACAAACAAGAAATTATGTTCGTTTAGTTAAACAAACAAGCATGAACATATGTCGCGTTCGTTCGTTTATGTTCGTGAACGTTCGGTAACATGTTCGTTTATGTTTGTTTGTGTTCGATAGTTCACTAGAGTTTTTAACTTTTTATTTTTTATTTAAGTACTTCAAATTTCCCATTGATAGATTATATAATATATATTAGTGTATCACATATTAATATTACTTCACCTATTTTGACTAACTATTATTTTGGTTGGTTTAAATAAGGATTTCATTTTTAATATGATAATTTGATGTTTTTATGAGACATTATATTATGGTAATTATGTGATCATGATTATGTCAAGTGTGTTTGGGTAATTGGGTTAATATATTTTGGGGATAATGTCCATGACAAAAAATATTGATTTTATTTAAAATTTAACATGTGTTAGCTCGTCCCCAGCTTTGTTCATGAATGTTTGTTTGTATTCGTTTACGTTCATTTGTGTTTATTTGCTTTCGCCTTTTTTTTCCCAATAATATGTACCTAAATTTAACAAGTATACACAAACGAACACGTCCATCTCCTTAGAAAATGCACACGAACAGAAACTCATTCGATAAGCGTTCATGAACAGTTCGTGAACACGTTATTTCCTTAACAAACAAACACAAACAGAGAATCTTGTTCGGTAAGTGTTCATGAACAGTTTGTGAACGCGTTATTTCTTAACAAACGAACATGAACAATACCTTGTTTGTGTTCGTTTGGTTCGTTTACAGCCCTATATATTAGGATTGAGGATGGAATGCGGTAAAAAGTTTTATGGTCATACTGTAACAGACAAAAAAGGAAATTGACTATTAATACTTTTTTAACCGTAAAAGAAATTTTATTCTACCAAAACTAGCAAGAAGCTAGAAATAACGCAACAAAACACCAAAAACACGGAGCAAAAAGAAGATCAAGGTCAGTTCAAAGTCTAGACTATTAACACTAAGGTGGCATCTTTGCTAAATGCCTAAATCAACCAGAATACAGCTCGAAATGAATAGTCAACCGAAACACGACTTAAACCAATCTTTAAATAAAACAAACATGTAAAACTTTAGGCATGCTTCAAATGTACAAATCATAAACTTGTGTTACAACCATAATCAAGCCATATGAAGATGCCCAGAGGCGCAAATCAGCAAAAAAATACCCATACAAGCATTTAAATCTTCAAGGGTATTTCGAGATTCAGTGAAACTCTTCCGGGTCCAAATTGTAAAATTAGAGATCAAATTTTGTAGACAGGAGTTATCCCCAAAAGATGGAAGCATTTCCTCATCACCACTGCAGTTGCCTCACATAACAATAATCTGCTTGTCTCCTCCGCCGACCCAACAACCTGCCCAATATAATCAACAAAAACCATTGGTGACTTTTGTAAAGTCAAAGATATTTCATAAAATAAGTTTGATAAATCATCATATAGGTGTTTAATACTTTAACCAAGCAATTGCATACCTGGCACTCTGAGTAGAAACTCGTGAACTTCTCAGACAAATCATATAGGTACTCGCACAGGACATTTGGTAACAGATTTGTGCATGCCTCTTCGACAACCTGAAAAACAAACGAGATTTTAGCACACTGAATAAGAAGATGCTTGGCTCGTACGAAACAGTTGGTCATTTTGAACAATTACCCAACCTGTCAAAAGAAAGACAGCAAAATATATGCTATAGAAAACAGCTGCTTTGCAAATTGTATTTACCTCGGGAAACTGGAGCAAATGTAATCCCAGCTTGCGTTCTTCATCTTTCTCCAATATTATTTGTGCCTCCTGTCACAAACAATTAAATTCAATCAAAAATTTAATATCCAGTTCAAAAACCCAAAACTAAACATAGATATAAAAAAACTACGAAAAATGCGACTCTTACCCTTTTCAATTCCTCGATGTCTTTACCCGATTTTCTTATAATTGAACATATCCGAGCATGTGCATACAGCAGATATACAGCAGTATTTCCCTATTTATCAAAGAACAAGAGCAGGTCAGAAACCAAAAAAGCGTACGGGTTTCAAATTAAAGAGAAAACAGAGTACAGGAGAAAAAATGTGAGATATATAAATTATGATGCAAAACAAATGTAAAAAATACGTATGGACTTTTGCTGAGTTCACACGCATGTCCTCCAAATTTATTTGTGCATGATTTGAGTGCCTAAAGGCTAAAGTCAAACTTGTCTTATCATCATCATCATCATCATACTCAGTTAATCCCACCTATAGCAAAGCTAAGGTAGGGTCTGAGGAGGGTAAGATGTAGACAGCCTTACCTCTACCCCTAAGAATAGAGAGGCTGCTTCCAGTGAGACCCCCGGCTCGATGTGGTTTGGTATCAAGCCTTGGACATAAGGCACAGAACACTTAGCAATCGGGACAAACCCGATCGGTGCGTGTACCCCTTTGTCTTTTGGCTATCCACGCCACCACATGATGCATGATTAACCGTCCGTCGTTTTAACGTTATTTTCACGAAATTAGTAAAATAACGTTAAAACCAGTGCAACTTTACTTTTGCCCCCCAAGGGCCACACATATATACATTATATGCGCACACCGTAAGTGGGGCGTATAAAGTCAAACTTGTCTTATAAAACTCAATAAAAGGTCCCTTATGTAACGTTTAGGGGCTTATCATCCAAAAAAGCACACATTTGTTATAAGTTAAATATGAGGAATAAATCATTGACTTTTTACAAGTTTAAGAGTGTTTATCATGGGACTTATGTGTGAATTAAAGAGAGCAAATAGATTTTTTTTCACGCTAGCCCTACTCCAATATATGACGGCATTGCATCAGTAATTGAATGCTTTAAAAAATGAGAAATGGGAGAAAGTCATTAAACATACTTTATCATTAAGCATCTGATCAAAATTGAATGTGTAATTGGTCAATCTGTTATTCTTCAGGTCTGCGTACCTGTTAAAAGTATAATTAGTTCATCAAGAGAAAACACAAATGAACGGGTCGCAGCATCAAACAATGAAGGTAGCAGTTTCAATCTTTTTTGCCTAAAATAGGCCCAGTTTGGGTTGCAATTTGTCTCCAAAAGATCAAAACTGTAGAACTTAACTAATTGGCAACGGCCAGTGGGTCAAATGGGGTTACTTAGTCAAACAAGCCAGATGTTACCCAAAGTGTATCAAATGGCATGACCTCCTAAATCGCTTTAATTATTAAAAATAAACTCTTATTTTAACAATATAGTTTATACTCTTATTTAACATATTAATAGTTTGTAGTTTATAATATAATAAAATGGCATGAAATACGTAATCAAACAAAAAGGTGGCATTATTTGTAATGAACCACACATATTTGCGACCTCTACCAAAAACGATTCCGCTTGATTTACACAACTAGAAAGTGCAAGTGCACAAATAGTTATAATCCTCGTTCCCAAAAAGATGCATGAAAAATATAGGTGCAGTATGACCTTTTGTTGTACTGCAGTAAGCCAGTACCATTTAACTTCTTCCAAAATGATACGAAATTAACTTATGCAAACAAAAAGGTGGCATTATCTGTAATGAACCGCGGATCTTTTTCAATTTTCAATACTATATTTGCACAAAAAAGTGGTGATAACAAAGAGCTGGGAATTAGTTTATCAACACTTCATATTAGAAATAATTTTTTTATTAAATTAGGTCCATCATATAAAAAAAATACTGCTCACTTTATTGGTGCTGATAGCATGAGTATATGACCATATTATTTATCATAAAGCATGAGAATCTTACTTAACAGCACCATATCCAACTGCTTCAGCAGTTTGCTCAAGCTCCTCAGGAGTCCACTCAGCAGCCTTGCCTAATAGAATTTGAAGATAATTTTAAGTACCTAACCCATCTTATTTCTAAATTAGTTTTACAATAAGACAGAATATGGTTACCTCGCTCCACAAGAGCGGCTTTACAACGAGTTTTAGCTTCATCAAGCAAATCAACCAACTTAACTACTTCCGTACTACGAGTTCTAAATCTCTTTCCGTCGTCACCAAGAACAAGACCAAATCCTACATGACTTGTTTTAGGGTATTTGTTCTCATCAGTTGGTAGCCACCCTGCACGTTTAGCAGCCTGAAAAAAAATAGTTTAGTTCCATTGAAATTCAATTTCAGTTAAAAAAAATGTTATGATGTTTAATAGTGACTTACAGTGAAAAACATTTCAAAGTGCTCTCTCTGGCCTACATCAGTCACATATATTATCCACTCGGCTTTTTCCTCATTAAGACGATACCTACATACAGCATGAAATACTGATTAAATCCTGAATAGAAAGTTAAACCTACTGCTGGGCAGCTAACAAAGATTAAGTTTATTTGAAAAAAAAAACTAACCACAGAGCTGCAAGATCTGTTGAAGCATAATTGAAACCTCCATCCCTCTTGACGACTATAAGAGGTATTTTTTTTCCTTCAATAAAGATCACCTGAGCTCCTTCACTTTCTTCAATCAAATCCTTTTGCCTGAGAAGATCTAGGGTTCCAGGAATGTAGGGATTATAAAAGCTTTCACCCTGAAGAAAAAAATAAACACTCCACTCATAAAATAATAAACAAGCATGTATGCCCATATTATATCAAGAAAAGAGAAAAATGATACCTTTTCTTCCAAGTGAACACCTAAACGCTGATAGACTTTTTCAAAACCCTTTCGACTAATCTCACAGATCTGCGCCCATGCCTTCCGGTACTTCTCCTCCCCGCCCTATTTCATAAATTCATGAATTTACATGAGAAAAAAGAAGAAATTACTTATATACTAAATCATCTGAATATTGATGGTTATGTAGACCACAAGGTTAATTCACCTGGAGACTGACTACTGCCTGTTGGGCTCGCTCTTTGAATGCAGCATCACCATCAAACCGCTGTTTTGAGGCCTTATAGAACACCTATGAAATTACTAACTGAGTTAGAATAACATCAATTGTAAGCTTAAGCATGTTTTGTAAACTATCAATTAAAAGTGCTTAGTTGAGACCATAATATTAACGAGGTAAGAAACCATCACATAGGAACCATATAAGAATGGAACTTCAAAAGTGGTGTACTTTTTAGTTAGCTATGCTACCTCAAGTTCTCCAATATCCTGATCATTAACTTGGCCGTCTGGAAACTTTTCAAATAGAAACTCAATCAACATTCCAAACTGCAAAAAGAAAGTAACATAATAAATATGTGCAATACAACAGACTTCTTGCTTACCACAATATTGATATATGAAATTTAGAATAACAAAATTTCACATACCTGAGTGCCCCAATCCCCAACATGGTTTCTGCGCAAGACATCAACTTTAGAATACTCGAGCATACGAGCTAGCGTGTCTCCAATGATAGTTGACCTTAAATGACCCACATGCATTTCCTTTGCGATGTTGGGTGATGAAAAGTCAACTATTGCTCGTTTGACCGGAAGCTTTGGTGCCCATGTGTCTATACCATCAGTTAGCATCTTGTGGATACTCTGCGGAAAAAAACAGTGACAACATTTAAGTGAGCAAAATGTTAAGTCAACACTGTAAATCATGCTGAAAAAGACAAGGAAAAACTACCTTAGCTATCCATTGTGTTGATAACTTAACGTTTATAAAGCCAGGACCAGCTACAGAGCATGATTCTATCATGTCAGATGCTGGAAGATTTCGCATGATCGCCTGCACGTTTTAAAGAGCACATAGAACCATATAATTGGTGTTAAAACTTAAAATATACTCTTATGATCGATACACCGTACACGACAGTTCACTTCCACCAAAATATAATAGTATTACCTGTCCAACAGGTTGTGGACCTTTAAATTCTGTACCCCTACCCTTAATTTTAGACCATAAGCTCATGGCATTGTTGCTGTTACATAAACGAAACTTTACACATTAGTACCCATCATTCTAAAGAAAAGCAATCAATACAAAAAACAATGCAGCCAAAACTATTACTACTATCTAGCATGTTACAAACCTAAAAAGCAATTAACACTATACAAACACCGAAACAAACAACGCACAAACACGAGAAATAACGTATACCATTGGTAATCACCAGCTTCCTTTCTGGAGCAGGGAGCAATTAGAGGCACCACTTGTGGCTCATCAGGAACCGTAACTTTAAGCGATACCTCAAATACCTTCGCTAACTGCTCTTTAAGGCTCCCTGTATTATCTTCCTGCATTACATAACTTATCTCATCATCTTTACTATTCAAATTCATAAATAACAATAATAATAATAATAATAATAATATGTGCATGATGATGTGTAAGTTAAAGGAGTAGCTTACAGTTGCATTTGCCATGGTTGTTACAGAATGTGAGCACTTGACTGGAAAGTTTCTTCTACTATATGCTTCTTTAAAAATATCTGTCTAGTTTTGCAGTAACAAATATATAAAAAACTTTACATTACATTATATTTATTTAAGTAGAGGAATCAGTTGTTTTTTTAACTTTTTAACAATAATATGAGGTTACAGCTATGAATTCAGACATAAGAAATGAATTGAAACTAAATAATTTGAGGAGAAGAGTTAGAACATACGATGACGTGGCGGTGGATGAGGATGAGGAGAGGGGCGGAGAAGAGACAGGCGAGGGGAGAGCAACGACTTTTCTATTAAAAACATTGAGGCGATACCTAGGGTTACTATACCTTTTTTTTTAAGCAATAGTATATGTTGTGATTTACATATATGGTACTTGTACTACTACTAATTGATAGATTCGGATCTTTAACTTTTAGTTTTGTAGTTCTTCTCTAACTAATCTTCTCTTATCTTCTAATGTAGTTGTTCTCTAACGTTTATTCTCAAGTTAACTTAACTAGAGAAATGAAAGGAAATAAAAAATTGATTGTGTTCCCGAGTTTCATTTAATAAGGAAAATAAAGGAAAACAAAATATATTGTGTTCTCGAGTTTCACTTAAGAAAGAATGGAAGGAAAACTATGTCAAATCCTTTATTTTAGTTTGAAGGAAACGGAAGAAAATGATATGTATCATTTTTTTTTTCCTTTCCTTTCTTTTCCTTTCTTTTCCTTCCTCAGGTAAACTCGGGAACGGAGCATAAGTAATGGGAAGGGTCATATGGCCAAATTTAGGAATAAATGTAGTTCAATAAAGGTGGAGGGTGGGCTATCCTTTTGGGTATGGGGTAATCAATCGGCTACAACGACCCTTCACCTCGGTTTTCAAGTTCGGGCATTCTACTCACGTGGTGCAAACCGAAAGGAATATCATTTTTCTTTAGTTAAAAACTATAACAAATAATTGTTATGATTGTAATAATCTTACTGGAATTCTACCGTGCTTGTGACGAAAATTCGATCGGTATTGATTCAGTTATTATGGTAGTAGTACAGTACGACACTAACACCCCCTATAGCAACCGAAATAGAAAATAAAAAAAAATTGTGATTTGCGCAAAAGGATATCGACACTGGTTTTACATCGATAGAAAATCATAAGGTTGAATATTGGAAATGGTTTTGATAATACAAGTATTAGTACCGGTACCGGTATTGTTCTGTTGGAATGTAACATCCCGGAAATCCATTTCGCTTAATTACGCTATTAGGCGTGCATAAGAAATGACAAGATGAATTAAATAGTAGAATGAACCCTTACGAATAATAAAACGGGATGATAAGAATGTGGGCTATGTTCTAATATGGAAATAACCTTGTTAGTGTTATCTATTAATGTAAGTAAATAACACTAGCAATTAACTTGGTTAGTTAAGTTTCATAATAAAATTGAAGAAGGGGAAACTTGAGGGACCATTAATATAACTAGTTGGTCAACATAAGAAGATGAGGAAGACCCATTTTGGGGTCATACGTATTCAGCCCCAAAGGGGCATCCATGAGCCAAAAACCAACCTAATAATCCCTCAATTGGAGAAGTTAATGCAAGAGATTGAAGCAATGGATGAAGGGTGTGTTCTAGAAGGTTAATCTTCAAGGATTGAGCTTTGGTAAGAACCCTAACCCCCAAATTCATGTACCGAACCCCACATGTGGGTTTTGAGCAAATGATGCTAAATTCGTATTATTACTTGGTTTTAAGTGATATTGATCATCTCTAATGGTTTAGATGTGAGCTAATCACTAGAAGTTGCTTGTTTGCAAAAGATGATGATATTGGGTTTTCATTAGAGCTTTAATGTTGCTAAATGAGTGGTAAATCCATGTAATTGTAGGAATAATGTGTAGTTGATGATATGCATGTGGAAATTGGTTGTAATTGGAGGTGATTATGTTGTTTGGTGGAATGCGTGTATTAGGAGCTTGTACATTGAGCTTAGAATGTTGTACGCACGCTATGTGTTTGAAGAAATGTCTAGATGAGCATGATGTATGAATTTGTATGCAAGACTTAACAAGTATGAAAGTAATGTGATAATAGATACAATTGATAGTAGGTTAACATGAGGATTGTATTAGAGAGTATTCATGTGGGAATTTATTGAATTATATATTTGGTAAGAAGTGTGCGTTAGGATGTCGTACTCTATGTTTGGATAGTATGATGCACGCCAAGTATAGGATTTATTTCTTATTTGTGATTAAGAAACGAATGTGTACTAATTGTGAAGTGTATGAATCTATTTTTTTCGTTGTGTCTATCTACCTATTTATTATAAGTTATATATATATATATATAAAGAGAGAGAGAGAGAGAGAGAGAGTGTGTTTCAGATTTCGTATAAAAAAATAGTTAAACAAAATATATTTAGTTTACTTTCCAAATCTTATAAGAAGTTTACATCTAAAAAGAAAAAAAGGACTTATAAAGTTAATGAAATTATATCTTTTATCTAAGGAATCAAAGTTTAAATGAGTTTTATAAATATATTTTCAAACTACATAGGCATGTCATCAATTGCCCAAAACTTTATTTAAACACCACTTATACCATCCTTGACTCAATTCTAGTCAAAGCCACTAGTATGATAACTCAACAAATTGATTATTCTAAGCCATAATTGTCGGTTCCATGAGTAAGTAATGGAAATTATAATATTTTCTAATTAATGGAATTCAAATAATGAGTTGTAACCTACTAAATTTACGTTAATTAAGACCTATATAATTGGACCTTTGACCAAATTTAAGTCATGCATAAATTCAGTAAAATGATCGATTAAAAGGACATAACTCATTAAATGCTTTGCCTCCTTTCTAGTGTAACGCCATGAAATCCGGCAAAGATCGCGGTTGTAATTTTTTTAACGGAAATTTTGGAAATCCTATAAACCGAATCACACCTTCATATAATTGACGCCATCCTCCTCATTTGGTTAAAACTCACGCCACCTATCTCGCCACCATGCACCACCAGCATCTTACCCAGCCACCTCCAACCACAGCCTTTCGGCCATTCCTTCATTTCGAGCATTCCCCGACAACCTTATGTACCTCCATCGCATTACCAAACTAATAGAAACAAGGCGTATAGGAATATGAATGTAACAGTACTTACCGGAATCTCCAAGCGCCGCCGCGCCATATCTCTCCGGTAACCGTCACGCATCACCACTTTTGTCTCACGCTCGGATTTGCTTTGTGCGACCAAAGAGGTAATGAAGGCAACCGTCTCTACTATTTATACTTATATTTAACAAATAATTAACGTATCTTTGATCGTTGTTTGTCCTGGCGACTAAAACCTTGTTTAAGTGGATTAGAGAAATCTATTAATAAGTTCAATATGAAATCTTTTAATGCTACTGTTCTATTGATTAAACTTCTTTTTGGAATTTGAAACAAGAACATGAATACTAAGCACTTTTGATTAAGTTTGAATACACATACATGTGAAAATTTTAAGAGCCTATATGGTTAAAACTGAGAGTGATTCTTGTAACTAGTTTTAGTCATCGATTGATGACCGTTTAAATTTTATGATTTGGTATAGCTCAATTTCTTAAAAAAAAAAAAACTAAATATTAAGTTTAACCCATAAAAGATAACTTAATGTAATTATTGCATAAGGTTACATGGGTTGTTGTTATGATTATTAACAAAGAATCACTCGTCCTTAAAGTTTTGTCTCGAAATGATTTAACTGGACAAGTAAAGATATGGATATACCAAATGCATGAATGTAGATCAAAGAATATTAAACTCAATGATTTTATAAATCATTTAGAGTGTTGTAGGTGCTGCCATAATAGAGATATATGGATATAGGTTTTACGGCACCGTGCTATTTGAATTCGTAAGTCATAATCTTATTGAGATGAATGCTAGTTTCAACTAGTTACAATAACTAGCCATAGGTCGCAAGGTCTCCTTCGCCGGACAATCAATGAATCAACAAATCATTTAGCCGATTTATTAATCATAAATTTTAATAATGAAAATATAGGTTCAAGCATAATTCATCTCGTTGATTTCTTTTAAGTTTATCAACACAATTAAGGTGAGTATTTCCTATCCCCTTTTTACTTTTATTCATTTACACTTATACAAATTACAAATACAAGTTCACATTTTTACAATACAATTCTAGTACCATGTGCATTTGCTTACAAACGTGCTTTATGCTTAGACATTACATGTAGAATACATTTGTACTTAGTGAAATCATTAACATTGTACAAGCCGACCTTAACATTGGATAGCGCTATTGGATTGACAACCCGCCTAGGTTGATTCTCCCCCTTTTCATCGGAGAATCCGTGGTCATTGTTAAGTTATTATCCATTTATTGGATAAGTACACCGCCGTTCATTTAATACATTATACAGTCACATGATTGATTTCGCTCATTTGTATGATACATAGTTTACATAATTGCACTGTAGCTTTGCACTTGAATTGTATACCATTTTTCCAACTTACTATATGTATTAAAACTAGGAATGCTCACCAACATTTCTTATGTTGACAAAACCTATTTTGTACATGTTTCAGGTGCAGTTTGATCTTAGTTCCATAGCATTGGATTTTAGTGCTTGCTTTTAATAATTTATTTCAAATTTCATGTTTTGTTCAGACTTTTGTATTTTTCCCATTTCATCTATGTAAGACAATTTAAATTATTCAATAATATATTTACATTTTAGTACCATGTGCTTTTGAACAATCGTCATTACGTGACACCTCGATGATTCCGCCATTGGTCCGGGTGTTACAAAAGTAGTCATATCATGATATATGATGATATATGTCCTATAGCATGCTAATGTAATGTTTAGGGTAAAAATTGTTATGGAGTAGTATATCGATATGGATGTATGTATCTAAATATTGAAAGTTACATACTTGATAGTTGACTTTCTGAAAAGTCAACAATGTATGACTAACAAGGTTAGGCTACCCAACATGATTGTGATTATTAAGGATATCATGTGATATATGTTAGATTATCTAGGTGTCATACATGATGGTATGTTGGATCGCTTGATTTATAAACAATGTGGTATTTAATTATGTGATGTGCATGTTGGAAATTGACCTATGCAAGTCAATGTGATATATGAGTTGGATATGATTGATAGTATGCATAATTATGTATGCTAACGGAATGGTGGAATTGATGACATGAAAGCTTTGGCAAGATGGGCTCAAGCATGAGTGGCTAATGGGTCAAGATGAGGCAAGTAACAAGCATCAACTTGGAGGACTTAATGTAAGTGATTCCCGAACTTAACTTGCATTATGATATCGAATTTATATGTTAATGTATTATGGGAATCTTGAAAGAAACAATTAATTAATGGTGGTGCCAAGGTAAGAAACTTGGTGACGGGTCAACCATAGATTGACCCATGCTTGGCTTCGTATAAAGGAGATAACGGGTCATCAAGGAAATGTTACGCCATTCACGATGATACCACGTAATCCGGGTAGTTTAACGCCTAGGAAAACCATGGGGAATGATCTTAGAACCTTGTGGGGTTTGGGTTTTAAGATATGTCATTAAAGCATGAAAAGTGCATAGTGGGCGCAACCTCACATCAGGTCCGGGCGCAAGGTGACCTGCACGGTCGCAACCTGACTCTGATGGAAAAAATGGGCTGATCTGCGCCCTCTAGGGGCGCAACCTCCTCTCTGGGGGCGCAAGCTTGCGCCCCCCACTAGTTATTTGTCTGTTTTTGTCGTATTTTGATGTTTCGCTTATGTGCGCAACCCGTATTCGCGTTTAACGCATCGAATAACATCGTTGGACTTTGTGAATGCTAGTTATGGGTGTAGCAAGTAATAGGAATGTTGGATTTGCAAATATGACTCAATTACGGAATGATGCGTGTATGTAATTAAATTGATATGTGTGTATACATAGTAACAAACACGGTAAGTAGATTTGTTATGCTTTTGTAGATTGAGAATGTGATGTATGTATGGGTACTCATACCCGGGTTTGTGTGAGAGTTTTATGTATATAAAGGTTCGTCATTATGTATAGATTGAATATAGGATTGGAAACGTCATGTTTGCCCTAGAGAATTCATGAAGGGAGAATAGTATGACTGGTCAAGGTAGGTTGTGTGCGGGAATTGTACGCTTATATGTATTGTAAGGTTATTAACCTTTTATTATGAGAATGGTAATGAAGGTGCAGGTATGTAAGTATGAATGCATGGGACTTGGATGTTCGGATCAGGGTATCACACCCGAACTTGCAAGAAGGCATTTGAATAGGACCACGGAGTATTGTTGGATGTATTTCCGCATCGTGAGTAATGATTACATGAAGTCACCTGTTGAACTAATGAAACGGTTATGTGGTGATTGCAGGTTATCTTGTCTACCTAATGAAGTAAGGAAATGATGAAGATCGAGCGAGGGAGCGGATTGTACGTGGTCACGGTCTCATTACTTAATAAATATGAGTCATGTTGAATGTAATAAGAAATAATAAAAGATGTAACACCAAAATATCTCTTAGATATATTTTCCAAACCTTTGAAAAGGTTCTATTAAGCAAGAAATTTTCTAGTCCATATTTTCCGCTGCATATTTTCTGAAAGATGGTTTAGGGTGTTACATGGAATCGAATCGTCACAGTACAAATGCAACACTTGCACTCGTATAGCTTATGATACAAAAATACACTCTATTTACGATATTATCTATGTATTGTGAACAAACATAATCAAAAAGTTTTGTTCATTTAAATAAACGGACAAACATGAACACGTGTTCTATTCGTTCAATTATGTTTGTTTATTTGCGCTCGTTTATGTCCATTTAAATTTTTAGTACATACATAAGTAGTTATATCTAATAAATATAAACATAAAATGCACTTGTTTATATTATAAACTAGCCTAAACCCCGGGAGCGTCTCGGATAGACAGAATATAGTTCAAATATTAGGATTTAGGATAGGATGTCCAATGTATGCATTTTTATTTCTATCTCAATAAATCTACCAAAAACTCTAAAACTCGCAATCTTCCATAACTGTTAATACTTTTCTACACTTACTGTCAACCTTCAATAACCAACAAATTATAAAAACTTATAATTCAAACCATTATGAACCAAAACTGAACTTACCAATTACCAATAGTCGTTTACTTATAGTTATTTAACATCAATACAGCTGAATTCAAACTGATTGCCAGCAAATATCTACTCAGAGTACATAAGCATATTCACATCTATCCAATCCCTCACACTCAATCATTGAATGTCCATAGTATTATAATCAGTAATAACTCATATTTGTCACACCCTCAAATTTCACTTGTGGGTAGGGCTGTAAACAAACCAAACGTTCGGTGAACAGTTCGTAAACCGTTCGGCGGGAAGTTCGTTTGTGTCCGTTTGTTTAATAAATGAACGAACACGAACAAAAAAATTCCGTTTGATTAACTAAACAAACAAACACGAACAAATGTCTCGTTTGATCGATTGCGTTCGTGAACGTTCGGCAATGTGTTTGTTTACGTTCGTTTATTTATATCCGTTCGTGTATGTTTGTTTATGTTTGATCACTAGTTAAAACTTGGGATAATTATGAACTTTTGAATTAGGAATATCATGTATTCATGCATATGTCTAAGTAATTTTAGATAATTATGTCTAAGTTAGTATAATTTGACTTATCGACATCGTTTAGTAGATGTACTTTGTCTAACGGTTAATATTAACAATGGTTTTTTAGTTAGTTGCACATTAAATGTTTGTTTTTGTTTCTTTGTGTTCAAAACCTGTGTTCACGAACAGTTCGCGAACAACTGAATTTCTTAACAAACAAACACAAACATAAAATTATGTTCGTTAGTGTGTTCGTGAACGGTTCGTTTGTCTAAGAAACCTTAACAAACAAACACGAACAAAGCCTTGTTCGTGTTCGTTTGGTTCGTTTACAGCCCTACTTGTGGGGTTTTACCGCGAGGCGCGTGACATACTAGGATCCAAGTCAACGGTCACAATAAACGACAACTAAATGTAATGAAAATGACGAAGTAAAACCAACCACGCAGTTTAAAAGTTTACATAACCAAAACCAAACAGCGGAAGCATCACAAGTTTACAAAACCAAGGTTTAAAAGTATGTAGTTTAACCAACAAAGTTCAAAAACATGCAAGACCAGATGAGACGCAGTGAGACCCCAGTGCGCCTAAAACACCCTGCTACCTTAGCGACCTGATAAAACATGCAATGTTAGTCAACACATACAGTGCCGGTGAGTCACAAAGATGAAGTTTGTACAAGTTTGTTGTCACACCCCAACCGATGACGGAATACATCGGGGCGAGACTTGGGATAGATTGTTCAAAGATTTCATGACATTAGAATTCGTGACAATATGATTTAAAGATAAAATTTCATTCATAACATAATCATCGTCCAAAAAGATAACAGAATACAAATTGTTTTCATGAAAAGAGAAATACGACATCAAAATATAGAACTTAAACTAGCGTGAGTTTCTAGTCCAATCCTAAGTAGATTTCTTGAATAAACCTGCATTAAACATTTCCTGCAACATGTATAAAATATTCGTCAACACATAAAGCATTGGTGAGCATACTAGTTTTAGTTTACATACATAGTATTTTAGAATGGTTTATTCAAATCTCATACTATAGCATTGCACATACATATCATACAAAAAACATAACTCAAACCCGCGAGTACCACAGCGTATACCTAACATATTCATGTTAGGTCGTTTAAATCTTAACAATGACCCATAAAGGGGGCGGTGTGCTAGTCCTATAGCGCTATACATGTTAAGTGGGCTAATAATAGTTAATGATTTATGTCAAAGTATCTAAGAATCATAAGCATGGCAAGTAGCATATAAGTATGTTTAATAGATTGAGCATGTGTGTTTATGAAAGCATTAGTGTGTTTTGCATATGATACATGTTTGCACCCCAAAAGTGATAAAGAGTAAAAAGGGGACAAGTATGAACTCACCTTTGGGTGCGTTTAGTAAGGTTCCAAAGACGAGTCTTGGGAGGTTAGTTCCTTAGCCTTGGTTAACTAGAATTAGAGAATAAAGGGTCTTAGGTTCGAGTTTAGATTATAGATTCACAAGAGTCATGCAAGCCTTTTAGTCAAACCAAAACACAAATCGCCTTTAAGGCAATTCGGATGGTCATGAGAATAAGTTAGACCAAGCACAAAATCATCATAGATGATTCAGATGGTTTAAGGTTAGGAATGTGAATCCAATTGATAAGTTCATGTTATAACCACTTCACTTATGGAATAAACGTGGGTTTTGGACACGGGATTTCCCCTTTCTAGTGTGGATAAATCCGTAGCACAAGAAGGGTCAAGAGAGTTGGTAAGGTAGGGTGTAACCACGAACCTTCCAAAGATTATTAATAAAATAGTAAGATAGAAACTTATATAGTATAGCTAAGAAGTTTAAGTAAAGTTTAGGGACTGATTTGGATGAGTCTTGACTCCCTTTGTCACCCAATACCATAGCATAAATCTCTCTAACATTAGATTGTTAGTAGACTTAGTTGGTTCCTTCACAACAAACGGTCTTAGGACATAAAAAATAATTCAGAAAACAACTACCTTTGGGACCTCTTTTAGGTGCTCTACCCTTATCACACTTTTGTGGATAAATATGGGGAAGATCCTAGAGGTTTCTCCAAGGAGTTTTAGATGAACAAGAAGAAGAAAAATAGAAGAGAAAGAAGGTTTGAGCTTGGAAAACTTACTGATGTGTAATCAGGAAGTTTGCTCAAAACTTGGAGGATTAGAGAGGAATTGTAGAGGGATTATGGATGAACAAAGGATTAAAGGGTGTAGATGAGTGGTATTTATAAGTGAGGTGGGTTGGTTGGGTGTTTAATGCAGTAATTAGGGTGGTTGGGAGGTGTTTATGTGAGATAAATGGGTGTAATTACGAGTTGGTTCAAATGCTGCCATAAAGGTCTCATCGCGCTAGGTGACGGGAAACCAGAATCTGGTCACGCGACGCGACCAGGTGTTTAGGCTCAAAAAATGTTTTTTGGTTGGGCTTGGCCCAACAGACTTGGTTTTGGACGTGTTTTTGGGTTAAAACTTAAGGTTTAAGCCCATTTTGACATGTTTTTTGATTGGGCTTGATTCCTAACTCGTACGGGTTCATTTATGCTTCGGTTTCGTATTAGAGTCTCGTTTTTAAGCGTAACGTGTAAAGTTTGCGTAAAATAGAATACATAGAATGATTGAAATAGATTAAAAGTGAAATGCAATTGACAAAATATTCTTCCATTGATCATAAGCTCGGGAGTACAAGGGTACGGAATGAAAGATACAAGAGTACAAGGACTAGAATTGAAAATACGAAAAGTACAGATGTTACATTTGTAACGTTTGTAAACCAGACCCAACAATCCTTACATCTATATATGATGCTAGCTAGACATCGTTACATGATACTATAGTGTCGTGAACCATTGATGACGTTGTAATGCCTCTATACCCGTCACCGGTTCATCATGTAACACCCCAGCCTGACGTGGCCGGGTTGTCGGGTCGGGTTATCGGAGTTGTTTATCGGGACAGACTAAAGGGTCACGGGTTGGGATGATTATCGGGTTGGCTGATGGTTTATATTTGACCGGTTAATCAGAAGCAGAGGGATGAATCAGGGTGGTTTATAAGGTAGCCGGTGATGAGAACAGTGGTGGTTATTGGTTCAGAACGGAACAGAGGAAGACGAAGGGTTGGGTACCGGGTACGATTTGGAACAAGGAAAGACATAGCAGGGTGTTTGATGGTTTATCAAGACAGAGGAGAGGTGGGTTGGTGACCGGAGAAGAAGCCGGGTCCGGCGGCGGCGGCGGCGCTGGCCGGAGGTGGAGATGGCAGTGTGGATGCTCTCTGCTTTACACACACATATATGTGTGTTTGTGAGATGGCTGCGAGCCAAGAGAGAGAGAGGGGTTTTAAAAGATAAATATAATAAGGGGTGTTTGGCTACAGGGATAATAACTGAGACGCGGGTGTTTGGTAACAGGTATAACAATAAAATAAGAAACGTTTTAATATAAGATAAGGAGCGTTTTATCGAGATAATAAAAATCCAATAATTATTATTTACAAAATCAATTAAAACGGCTAGTCGCGAGATTCGAACTTAAATAATTAAATAAATAATCGGGTGGTCGGGTACGATCCGACCCGTTTAAGAGACCCGTAACACTTCGAGGTGTTACACATCACTCGGTGCCGTAAAGTTTGGTAGGACAAATATGCACCCACCACCGACCTCCATTCGGCCCAAGTGGGGTTGCCGTGCCCAATAGATCTATTCACACTTCCCCGCTATATATCCACATATTAATGGTTCACTAAAAGTTTGAGAGGTCTTTATTGATGAAGAAATGTCACTAAGTATCCATGTGATATAATGTAATATGTTGGTTTAAAAGTTTGTAAGTTTGTACCGCATGTTTCTCCCCCAAAAGTATGAAAACAATAAAAAATGGGGCTGTGACACTCACCTTAATTTGCGTTCTTCAAATAGAGTATTACTGACACAACCTAATAGTCCCAAATACCGGCAATCTAGTCCCCAATTGTCCAGATCATGACTAAATATATTTGAAAATGTGTTTGAACGTTGACCCGACACACCAGACAGACCCGACATTCCATTGGTGACCCATTACATAAATTAATCAAGTACATGTAGTTTATACATAAGGTTCAAGCATAAAACACTTGGTGTGCGTCAAAAATTGCACGTATGAAGTTGTAAGGTCGAATAAGCAAGTTTTATGACTGGCTCGACCCATATGGGTCCTGGTTCGACCCATCTGATGTCCATTTGACCTATACACAAGTTCATTCGACATAACACATGTTAATTCGACCTAAACACATGTTCATTCGACCAAACACACGTTCATTCGACCTTAACACATGTTTATTCAACCCTAATGATATTCATTCGACCTTGAAGATGTTGGTTCGACCTTTTCAGAAGTTGGTTTGTGATGAGCCAGTCGTCACGGTTCATACAAAACCTAATTAACCTAGGTAGATAGGATAAGTAGGGTATCAACCCAAGGAGCATGTGGTTAGTGGATATTGTTTAGTTGATTAAACGGTGTTACTTATGAAGATTTCTAGAGAGCTTATGAAGTTTGCAATTGGTTCATTTTAAGAATTTGGTTGGAAGGTTTTGTTATTATATTAAAAACTTGAATTGGGATTATATGAATGAAAAATAATGTGGATTGTAAACAGTTCTAAATAAAAGGATCACACCTAGGTTTCAACAACTGAAGTCTAAGGTTTTCACAAATGGGTCAAACAAATGTAGTGCAATTGGTGTTAACGGGGTGATTGTTCAATAGGCTTAGGTATCAAGTTTCATCAACATCAGAGATGGACTAAACTACACTTCATTACCTAGAACATACAACCCTTTGTTTGTATTAGAGCAAGAAAACATGTTCATGACACTAGAAATTGGCACAAGATCAATTAACTAAAATGAATTCAACATAAGATTAATCGCAATCTAATACAGTATTTCAAACACACAAACACACATTCAATAGTTTAAGAAAATACCCAAATGTTAAACCCTAGGTCTTCAATTGTTTACTTCCTAGGCATGATACAAAGAGACTAGCCACTCATGGCCATGGAGCTTCTTCAAAAGTTGGGTCTTGAATCTTCAAAGTCTTGAATAATAGAATGATTTGGTGTTCTTGAATTGAAGGAATGATTAGGTTTTGATAATATGGATTGGTGGTGTAAGAGATGAAGTATGAGGGATGATAAGAGATTACTCTCCAGACTTGATTATATAGTCTCCATTGTCAAACTCCTCTTAATGACCATTTAGTTTAGTCAAAGTCTTAGTCAAAGTCTTGGTCAAAGGATTTGGTCAAAGTCTTGGTCAAAGTCTCTAGTCAAAGTCTCGGTCAAAGTCTCGGTCAAAGTCTCTGGTCAAAGTCTCTGGTCAAAGTCTTGGTCAAAGTCCCATTAATTCTGCTAAAAACATTGATTTCTTTGACTTTGACTTTGACTAACAGCGTCCGTCAGCGACGGGCCTTCACCAGTTTCTTCATCTTTCTTCTTGTTTTCTTTCCTGAATCATCCTAGCTCCAATCCAAAGCTTCGTTTAGCTCCGAAATACATCTTAAACTTTGTTAAACCTGCAAAACGCAAACTTTATAAAAGTAGTGTATCCAAAACCATAAAATTGCATAAGAATACAATCTTAAACACGAAACGACTAAGATTTTCCCCCGCGTATCAGTTTGACCCCACGACTTGTCGCTCTGGTTCGACCCCAAGGCTGCAAAAGTTCACAAAACGCACCAAATCGCATCTAAACAGTCTGAAGAAAATCATGAAACATCATAAATCACAGCATTCAACTATCATTAACCTATCCCCACAAAACCCTACCAATTTTATCTTGAAATAAGTCCGTTTTACAACTTTCCCAAAATGGCAAATTTTGGACATGTCACATCAATGCATGTAAACTTTACCCAAAATGGAAACTTATCAAAATCATCCAACAATTAGATCAATATGCTCAGATTATCATGTATATGAAAACAGGAAAACCCCTAATAATTTCATCAACAATACTATCATGAACAAACCCTAAATCTAACATAAAATTTCCAAAATGGGCAAAACATCATCAATCATCAAATGTAACCTATAGTAATCATAAACCATCATCTATAACAGTCATAGATCATTGTTATATCATCCACACATCATTCAAACTTCAAAATAATACATAACACCTCATTAACACATGTATTTTTGCATAAAAACTCATTATTAACGATAAGGTTTTGTTTAGAAAGGTGTTAGAAAGGTTTTTATCCTTGAAAACTTCCTTAGATCAAATCTGGACCTTTGGGGTTTTGTAACATTCGCAAATTTTTTAATAGGTTAGTTATAACTTTGGGGATCTAAAGTGACAATAATCCATAATTGAAAATCGCCTAAACCATATTTTTTTCGTAACGTTTAGGGTAGTGTTATAACACCCCAAAATTTTAAAACCTAAAAAAAATAGTAAATAATTGACGAATTTTATTAGTTTAAATCGTTCCCCATTATATGTTACATAATTAAGATTTTAAGTTTAGTTGGCAAAATAAAAGTTATTTGTCAAAGGAGAAATATGAATTTAAATGCAGACAAACATTTTTTTTTTTTCAAAATGTGAATTTAATATAATAAATTCATTATTTAATAGTATTCAAAATAATTACATTTGTTTGACTAACTTTTTTTATGCTTAAAACGTTTTCTAATAACTAAGAATTTAACTATTTTTTAATGTTCTTTTACTCTTGCCAATAATTAAGTATAAATACAAATCAATCATTTATATGTCGTGCTCATCCACCGTATAATCTTTTGATTGGGATATTGGCTACTCCATTTTTCTTCTTTACATCATTTTGGTCGTAACTACCAATTTCTATTAGTGTCTTTAGTCATCGATAAGGCTACTATGAGTATTCAAGCGATGACAATGATGGAATACAATTACTTCTTTTTACAACGATAGTAAAGTTTGAATATGCTCTTTTAGGTACGGATAATCTATATCTTACTTTCATATATTGCATGGATTATTGCTATGTTACTTTTACGAATTAGGGATTGTATTTCTTTTCTAGTACGAATGAAGTCATTGTTTTTGTATGAACCGTTTGACTGTAAAGTTTAAACGCGTTCAATACAAATTTCATTTCTAAATGCTATTACGATTTGATACGTTTTATTTATTTTATTGAATCGTTTTTTTTACATTCACTGTTCTAATTATATAGAGATATTTATTTTGTCGCATTATATAAATTGTAATATTTATATATATATATATATATATATATAGAGAGAGAGAGAGACATATTTATATGTATATAACTTGACATTTTCATACTTATATTGTTGGTTGGTGTTTAACTTTAGACATGTTTTACATATGTATAAACTATATACATTTTATTTTGTTACTTTCAAAGTCAATATTTAATTCTAGACGACTTTGATTTATTAATATAACTAGAGTTTAAAGTTACCCGCGCTTCGCTGCGGGATTAACAGTTATCTTTCAGATAAATAGGCTATTATGGTCTAATGTTTGCGTCCGTCGAGACAAACAACTCTCAAACACAACATTAGGTCGCCAGACGATCGTAATATTCAGCGTATCCACCACGTCCTCATGTCGTGGCGTCGCGCTCCACTGACACAGTTGTTGCCTGTCGAAACCTTCTTCGTTGTCGTGTCAGGCGCTACCCTCAGTTTAATGCAGCCAGGTAGTAGTAAACAGTTTACATATGTTCTAAATGCTCCTCAAGAAGTCGTATATATTATTATGGTCAAGCCTATTTACTCTTTGAAAGAAGACAATAGTATATCGTTATAATATATACTAATTATACGACAAAAAGCCGCTGAAGAACGTTGGTGTACTGTAGCGAAACCTTTTAATAACAAAGCATTAATAATAAAAAATGATTGGCAGCCCAATGTGGCCCTGTTTAACTCGTGGTTATGATCGAGTTTACGACTCTTTCAAAATTAAATTGCAATGATGTCATCTATCAAAAAAATAAACAGATGTGATCAACAGCTTTACACAGATGTGGTCAACATAAATTCAAACGAAACGACAAAGAACACTTACATGGTTTTACTTGTAATGGATTTTAAGAAAGAAGGTAAACAATGCTGCAAATAAGAAAGGGGTATAAAGTAACAAAGGGACATGGCAGCTGTCAAAAAGAAAGAGCAACAGGGGACACGTAAGTGGCAACCTCTATTTTATCAGTTAGGAGAGGGCATTTTTGTAAATAAGTAGAATAGACACTATTCAAGTGTTCCTCTAGATATAATACTAGTCAACTGATTATATTTTAGTCACATCTATAATGTATACACATACGTGTATTCATAGTTATTTCATATAAACATCATGTTAATATATTAAATTCTATTTGATGTTATTCGTATAAGCTATATTTACTCTTACCATTTTATATAAATATGAATTGATATTTTTTTATTATATTTTTTTACATTATACTATTTAGACATTTTAGAGTCCTAGACTATATACCTAAACCCACATGAACCTAGAAATCTCCAATTCATTTTAAATCATTTATTCTATTGCTCATACATATATTATTAACTCTATTAGGGTAATTTATGGAGTTACTAAACCGCTACGATTTGTATCAGTCGTACTTGCTATTCTTCGCAACTTGTGAGTATATCTTTCCCCTTTTCATGTTTTACTCTTTTGGGGCTATTCATGTACACTATCTAAATGTTATTCTTTCACTAAATGCAATTCTCATGTGTGTTTGCTTTATGTTAATTTGTGTGTCTATGACTTGTCAAAATCATTAACCTTTGAGAGCCTGACATTTCAATGAATAATACTATGGTATACACCCCCTGTGACTCTGTTGAGAGACATTGGTCATTGTCTTGTGATTCATTATACTCAAAAATGGTTTTCAAAGTGGTTGTTTTATTCTTGATTCTTGATACTTGATTCTTAGGGTGGATTTTGAACACATATTACTTATTACATAATTGCAAACAGTATATAACACATGAATTGCGAAACATTTTTATACTATATGTATTCAAAACATGGTATGCTCACCAGTACATTTTTGTATTGACATATACTATTTTCGTACATGTTTTAGGTATTTATGAGATGACTTTTTAAGCTTTTGGAATTTTTACTTAGATTTTGGATTCATTGTATTCCAGTTTAGATTGTTAGTTTGAATCATTGTATCTTTGTAACTCATTTCAATGTAATACATTATTTAATCAATGTATCAATATTTACACTTTTAGTCCATGAGCTATTGAACAATCGTCACTACGTGGCACCTCGATGATCCCGCCATCGGTCGGGGTGTTACATGTTTGATAAAAATGAATGATTAATGATTAAAAAGGTTTTACTCTATTCACGCATCTCATGATCTCATGTTGAATAAACAAAGAAAACAACAAATGAATAAAAGTAAAGGCAAAAATTTGCTCAGTAACGAAAAGAAAAATAGTAATGCATCAAGATCGGTAATGATGACAAAGGTAACAATGTTAACAATGTAAAATGTAGCAAAACAATGGTTAGAATAACAAGGTTCTGCTTCCTTGTTCGTATTACATAACACTTATTTAATTAAAGATGTGCATACTTGTAAACTTAACAAATTTATTATATATCATGTCTAAAATAATAAAATCAATAAAAACTATTATATAGAAAACAAAAATAATTTTAGGATATGTTTGGCAAAACTAGCTGTTGGCTGCTGAAGGCTGGAAGCTGGAGGCTGGAAGCTGGTGGCTGTAAGCTGAAAGCTGAAAGCTGTAGCTTTTTAGATATTTAGGTGTTTGGCAGAGTAGCTGGAGCTTTTAATAAAATGTATAAAATGATCAAAATAGACATAACTAAAAAAATATAATACTAAATGTAATCAATTAAATAAAACATACTAATTGACAAATAGTCAAGAACATAATATATTACTATTAAATCATTAATGTCGTGCATTCCATATCAAAGTAGCAATATTGTTGCGAACATATTTCATATCATTCGTAATTGTATTATTAATATCCCAGCGTATTAATTAAATTTTGAGTTAAAAGTAAATTTGATAAGTTTGTTACTTAAAGACAAAACAATTTATTAGTGTGCTCACAAGATTAGTGTTTGTTTTTTTGAACGCTGATTGTCTTACAACCGATTTTTTTTGAACGCTGATTGTCATACAACCTATTAATTAAGGGTATTTAGGTAATTTATTATCTAACAGCTGATTGTTTTTTTTTGAACGCTTGTAACATTAGCGTTTGATAGTAGAGCTTTTTATCTTGTGCTAGAAGCTTGCAGCTCTTCCAACCAAACGAGGATTTTTGTTGGTTAGGAGCTTTTTCTTAAAAGCTTAAGGGTATGTTTGGCAAGAAGCTTTTAAGAGCTTTTAGGAGCTTTAAGCTTCAAGCTTTTAAGAAAAAGCTCCTACTTAATAAAAAGCCTTGTTTGGTTGAAGGGGCTGGAAGCTTTTAGGTTAGAGAAAAAGCTCTATAGTGAAAAGCTACTAGTAGTAGCTTTTAAGAAAAAGCTCTACTAGCTACAAGCTTTTAGTTAATAAATGACACAAATACCCATTCTATTTTAAAAATAAAATAAAAACCTTCTTTACAATCTTTTAATTATGACCATTTTGGTCTTTTTATACATTTTATTAAAAGCTCCAGCTACTCTGCCAAACACAAAAATATATTTAAAATGCTTCCAGCTAACAGCTTTCAGCTATCAGCTTGCAGCTTCCAGCTACCAGCCTCCAGCTAGTTTTGCCAAACATACCCTAAAGCTTAAAGCCCCTAAAAGCTCCTAAAAGCTCCGTGCCAAACATACCCTTAATGAAACATTCAAGTGTTTTTCATTTAATCCACCATTGTACGGAAAAAAGTCGGACGTGTTACCTTTGATGCCATAGATTCTGGGTGGTTGTTTAACGTTGGTCTTGATGATAGTTGTATCACAGAGACCAAAAGCCGTGAAAGTCGAGCAACAAACCGTGGTTTGTGGTTGAGGTGACAAAACGTCGGAGAAGAACATTGAGATACGTTTCGACTTTGCATGGATGTCTATTAACATAATACGCAGAGTCACTGTTAAACCGAAAGCATCCAAGGTAAAAGTGATTCGTGTGATATTTTGGGTTCGTATTTACCGGTCGGGGAGTGTGGCGAGATAATATAGTTTATCTACTATCTATAACCGAAGATTAATGTATGAGTAAAGCCATTAAACATCGTCTTAAAGTTTTAGGTTGTCGTTAAGAAGATGAAGAGAGATAAAATTATTAAGTTTCTAGTTAAGCAACTAAAGAGTTTTGGCATTCAAAAATGGTCACGTATATAATGTTTATATATTGACTTCTTGTTACCTTTTGTAATTCTATAACCCCAATATATGTAACAACCTTTTAACACAATAAACTTTATTAGTTTGATTTAATTGATTTTGATGTTTACATATTACCGGTCTTGTTTTTATTAAAAAACCAATCATCATACTATTCGTAATTGTTTTAGAAATTAAGTACAAGAAAACAAAATTTTAAAATCTAAATAGCTTTTGGCAAATAACTGTTTTACATTTTATTCCAAGTAATCTGATATATGTAAACTGTAATTGATAAAATATAAATGCACCTTATTGTCACCATACATTGCAACTACGCCAGTATTGCCCCTTCAGGGTTAGAAAACCTAATGCGATCATCACAACCAGCATCGGAAAATATAATAAAAGTGACAACTTTTCAATCTAAAATAGTACATGCAAATTTAAAGTAATATAAATAGTTATTAATGTAGTGAATTAAATAATGTATTAATTAAGTGAAGTTTATTGAATGAGGTTGGTCAAAAGACAAATTTATCATAAAAAAGTAATTAACATATGCATTATGTTTTGTACCTTAAGCAACTAAATTGGTATCTCTTATGTTTTAAGAAGTGTTTGTGAAATGCTTTAGACCAAACGTAGTGGAAGATATAATTCACGCCCTCCACTCCAAATATAAGAATTTGATTGGCACTCAACGATTGTTCCAAAACCACACCGTGAAATTTTCCACGCCAAAGTTGATTCAAGATCTTCCACATCGGTGGGGGCGGACGGGCGGTGCGCCTCCGCGTATGGGGAGTTTTTCCCTTTCCACGCCCAATTCGGTTACCGCTATACCCGGTCTTATAATATACTATAGATATAGACATTTAATAATAATAATAATAATAATAAATACTTTATTAATTCATGTATGTTCATGGAACTTGCCTGTTTCGAAGACCATGATTTTTCTTAAGTTGACCACGATAGTCAAACCTATTTTAGTTGTTCGGTTTGTCTTTGCTTGGACTGAGGGAAAACACACATACTGCATACACACTTGATCATCATATCAACGACCAGGATTCTCTCATTACTTTTCCACCTAATCACATCCACCGTCAATACGCTTTCCTTAGCCAGAGAGGTTAACCCCACCTACCGTTACCCTCACCAAAACTAACAGACACGTCACACCCACAATCTCATGTACACGTGGCACTCCCGCACATCGGTTATTACTTCTCCGCCTTCTAGAACATTTTACCACATGTCACTTTAACTGCCATAAGATATAATAATATAATAAAAATACCATATAAACTCTCTAGTCTGCGTATCAGGCTTAGTTCAACGACGTCGTTGTGTCGGATCACCAAACGACATCGTTCCGGCAGTTATTCTTCGTACCATTTCTTTTTCAGTGAAGTGTTTATCTTCTTCTGTAAGTTATCTAATTATATCGATTTACAATTCAGTGTTGGTTGAGTAACTGATCTGTGATTATATATTTATATTTATTTCAATATAGTTACTTTAATTGCTTCAGTTGAGTTAACTAACACGTGTTTTTATCTTTGTAAACTTTAATCGATGTGAATTTTGTATGTTAATTATGGTTACAACTTACAAAACGTCTGAAGTTAGGGTTTAAATGAGGTTTTAACTTTTAAGCACGTGTTTATATGATGATATGAATCTATGAATTATGATCAGTTGATTATAATAATTTGTTTTTTGTTGTTTGAAGAATTTTGCTAAGTTTGATTCAATGGGGTGGGGGAACATCTACAAGAGGCGATTGAAGGTGTTCACATTGACATTTCTGATATACCTGGATTATAAGGTATAGATAATTTGCTTGTTTTTTTTTTCGATATGATCGGTTGTGCGTATCTTGAGGGACGCGTGGTTTTATTGTTGGTGTATTGTTTGAAGGCGTTGCAGCAGAGGGAGAAGTTGACAAGGCGATCGAAACGTGATGGTTTATGGGAGAAAGCTCATGAGCGGAATGCTAAGCGTGTTCTTAAGTTGATTGTGGAGTTGGAAGGTTTATGGGTGAAAATGGGACAGTATTTATCTACTCGTGCGGATGTGCTCCCGGATTCCTACATACGCCTTTTGAAGCAATTACAAGACTCTCTTCCTCCTCGCGGTTTGGAAGAGGTAGGTTTAGACTTTTAGTTGCACGATGAATATTTATACTGTTCTTAGTTGATTTGAAAAATGAATAAGCATAACATGTTGTATTGCCTTGTAAGTTATTGAAATACACATAGATGATCACATGTAACACTTACTTTTGCCTTGATCGTGTTCCTTTTGTTTTGCTTGAATCAGGTCTGCTCAACTATAGAGAAGCAGTTGGGTAAATCAATGAACGAGCTATTCACAAATTTTGTCAGCGAACCTTTAGCAACAGCATCGGTACGAACCTTTAAGATTATCGGCAATGTAGTGTTCAACATACACTTGCAGAAGATACTTATTCTTGACGTTGAACAGTTTGAATCGCAGAATGTATTATAAGTTTATAACTAAGAGTATCTCCTCTTAACATTCTTAATCGTTATTGTAATTATACGCAGATAGCTCAAGTTCACCGTGCAACTCTACATGACGGGCAGGAGGTAGTTGTTAAAGTTCAACATGAAAGCATCAAAACTATAATCTTGGAGGTAGTTGTTATTATAGTGCATTAGTTGTACTTTTCATATTTGAAATTAATCTCACCAGACTTCTAATAATCTAACTTGACTTTTTGGACAGGACTTGAAGAACGCGAAGTCAATAGTTGACTGGATAGCGTGGGCGGAACCCCAGTACGATTTTAACCCTATGATAGACGAATGGATCAGGGAAGCACCCAAGGAACTAGATTTTAACCATGAAGCTGGTATAATACTTAAACTCGTTTTTTTCTTTCTTTTTTTTTTTGTTTCTAGTGTTAAATATATTTGTTCTTAATGATTTATTGTTCTTGTAGAAAATACTAGAAAAGTCTCTAGAAATCTAGGCTGCAAAAGTGAACGCCTTGACAAAAAACCTGAACATGTGGAAGTATTGATACCGAAAGTTATTCAGGTATCATTCTTCCTCACTGTATTTAATAGGCCAAGCTGCACTACACATGCATGGTGGGAACTTGTGTGAAATACTTATCGTGTGTTTGATAAAACATATTACTTTTTTTGGAACTATGAGAAGCTGTTACCAGAAACTCACATACCACGCCAATACCTTGCTAACCAATGGGTTAGGTAAAATGCAGCTTGCGCTGGGCAAGTGGACTTAAAGGGGGTTAAAGGCAGCAAGCCAGTGGGAACTGCTTACCACTGTGCTACCCCCTTTAAGGTTTGTATAAAAATAATGCTGATTGAATGAAAGGCATAAATTATTCAAAGGCTTTGTCTAGACTTGGTTATGAATGCAAAATGATTGTTAGATAAAAGACTCCGTAAAAAACTTTTGTATGATTTTCTGCCGGATGAAATATGAGAGTTCGGTAAGTGTTATTAATTGATAGATTTTATAGTATAAATGTATAATAATTTCTAATCCTCTGCAGTCCACTGAGAAAGTCCTCATTCTAGAGTATATGGACGGGGTACGTTTAAACGATTCTCGTGGCTTAGAAGAACTTGGAGTTGACAAACAAAAGCTTGTTGAAGAAATTACGCGCGCATACGCACATCAAATTTATGTAGATGGATTTTTTAATGGTGATCCTCATCCAGGTACTCTGTTTTCTTTCAGTTTTATTTTGATCTTCGCTTCAACCATATTAGGTTTGATTTCATGGTCAAATCTTCATTTGACTATTTTCAGGTAATTTCCTTGTGAGTAGAGAACCTCCCCATCATCCAATTTTGCTCGATTTTGGGCTTACAAAGTTGCTATCAAGCTCTGTGAAACATGCTTTGGCCAAAATGTTTCTGGCAGCTGCAGAGGTTTGCACTTTGCTCATTCCTATATGTGGTAGTTATGTAATGGAACAAATATCTAAAATTCTAATTTGGTACTACTCTTAGCCTAGCTTTTGGCATATTGAGCAGTTTTTAACTTAGCGAAACTTATTATATGATTATTGGGACTTGAAATACCCGTAATCATTTATTAATGTTTGGGTAAACATATTATGCATTTGATTTAAATAATCAGTTTTGGCTAATGTTGATTATGTGAAGGTAATCTGAAGTTATTAATCTCCTCTTTTTAATTTTATGAAAATTTCTATCCCTGTTTCACAAACTGCGTGTTTTTTCTTTTATAAAAGAAGAACCCTTGTTTTGGCCGTTTTGTGCATTTTCTTTCATAATAAGAATTTATCAAAACTCAAAACTACTAATAATTAGAAAAAAAAATGTTTTTTCAGGGTGATCATGTAGCACTTTTGTCTGCATTTGCTGAAATGGGGCTTAAGTTGCGCCTTGACATGCCAGAACAGGCTATGGAGATAACAAATGTGTTCTTCAGGGCTACAACTCCAGCAACTGAAGCTCTCGTAAGTGGCACCACTGTCTTGTGGGTTTTTAAGCCTAAAAGTATCCTAAATTATGCAAAACTAACGGTTCTTTTTGGGTTAGGAAACTGTGAAATCTCTGACTGAGCAAAGAGAAAAAAATATGAAAATTATACAAGAAAAGATGAAACTTAACAAGAAAGAAGTTAAACGCTTTAATCCTGTAAGTTAGTTTCTTATTTCTACTCCTAAAGTATTTGTTATGATTCTTGGAAACTAATTGAACGTCATCTTCCAGATTGATGCGTTTCCAGGAGACATTGTAATTTTCTCGAGGGTCCTTAATTTACTCAGAGGTTTCTTTTTAGTCCTTCAGACTATCTTTGTTGGTTGCATTTATTCTGACCTAATAATTTTTAGCGTTAGGATAAACAAATTATGTTTTTTTTTTTATTATATTGTATATTGTTTATTATTTTCTTAATAATCTGATTTGCCAAACACTCGACATCATAATATCTCATAATAGTTACACCTTTAAACAAGATAAAAACATACAAGTACCATCTGCTACTGTCCGTTTATGACATTTGATTATGTGTTTTTGATACTTGAAGTTAAATACGATAGTAACTTTCAAATGACACATCTAAGTTGTTTAAAACATTTCACACCGTTTCAGGGCTTTCATCCTCAATGAATGTTCGTATAAGCTATCTAAGTATCATGAGACCTTTTGCCGAATCTGTGTTGAAAAGGTATGGTTTAATTTAGTTGTATGAGTCACACTACCTTTTCTCTGATCATAGTTGTTTAACTAGCTATTAATCTGTTTCAGTGACATGAACCATGGACCATCCACAAATCCAAAATGGGTGTATGACAGCCCAGTACATTCTGATGTAGAGGCAAAACTGAGACATTTCTTGATTGATTTAGGGAATGCTGATAGAATACTTGGAATCCAGGTGTGCATCACTATTAACAACAGTTTTTATGTTTTGATAAACAATATGTGTCTGATCGGTGTAGTACGCGCTGCAACAAATGGTCAGTTGTATTATGTATTTATGTTATGTGTTTTTTAGGTTTGTGCATACAAAGATGGGAAAGTGATAATTGATACAGCAGCTGGAGTGCTGGGAAAATATGATCCTCGTCCTGTTCAGCCCGACAGTTTATTTCCTGTTTTTTCTGTATCCAAGGGTGTCACAGCTGGGATGGTACATTGGCTGGTTGATAAAGGGTATATCCTTGACCTAGTAACAACGGTAATAAGAACAGTAGTAACAATATTAATAAGTATTTTCATTTGTAGGAAGCTGAAGCTTGATGAAAATGTTGCAAACATTTGGCCAGAATTTGGTACAAACGGGAAAGATCAAATAAAAGTCAACCATATTCTTAATCATACTGCTGGTCTGCACAATGCTCTAGCCAATATTCCTGCAGAAGATCCTATGTTATTTTGTGATTGGGATGAGTGTCTTGAACGCATTGCTATGGTTGCACCGGAGACTGAACCGGGTCGTGAGCAGTTATATCATTATTTATCTTATGGTTGGCTATGTGGCGGGATCATCGAGGTATAATACCCGTAAACCACTTAAAAGTTTTTACATTGTTTTAAATAATGTATGTGTATATTGTTGCATGTGCAGCATGCATCCGGGAAGAAATTTCAGGATGTTCTTGAGGAAGCTTTTGTTCGCCCGCTTAACGTTGAAGGCGAGCTTTATATAGGGATTCCTCCCGGTAATATTAACTTACCAGAATCTTCAACCAAATTAGAAAAAACCGTCTGTAAGTTTATAAAAATAAATAATAATTTTTAAACTAATTTCAGGCGTGGAATCTCGACTGGCAACTCTTACGCTTGATATAAGTGATCTCAGTAGGTATGCCCCAAAACCCGACACCACGATGAGCAGCTCGATCTCCGCTACCTTGCCTTCTTCATTCACGTTTGAATCTATATCCGGTCTCATTCCATTATCCAACACACTCAATGTCCGCCGTGCAATACTACCAGCCGCCAATGGACACCTCTCAGCTCGCGCACTGGCCCGCTTCTATGCTGCCCTCGTGGACGGCGGTGTTGTCCCGCCTCGCCCTTCCTCTTCTTCCCTCCCACCACTTGGAAGCCACCCTCACCGCCCCATATTCCCTTCCAAGAAATCTTCCATCAAAAGGAAAGATAGAAGAAAGAAGGATTCAAGTGGGGCCACAAGTCCTAACTCTGATTTGTACATCAGAATACCAGACGCCGAAGATACAAGTGATGGAGTTGACACTAAAATCTTTACAAACACTAAGACGAAAATTCATGATGCCTTTTTGGGAAGTGGAGATTTTAAGGATTTAATCTTCCCAGGTGGGAGATTCGGGTTGGGGTTTAGAAGGGTTAAAGCAGCCGATGGTTCTGTTATCGGGTTTGGTCACTCGGGATTAGGTGGATCTACAGCATACTGTGACATAAACAACAGGTTTGCTATCACTGTGACCCTAAACAAGCTGTCTTTTGGCGCTCTGACTGGTGAGGTAATCCGGTTTGTTTGCTCGGAACTTGATCTTCCTGTACCCGAAGAGTATGCAGGATCTCAATTCGCTGCGACACCAATGATTAATTAAGGAGGTTTAATCTAAATATGTTTATACAGTAAACCAATATACGAGGTAAAACTTGAGTATGTAATGTATATTTAACAAAGATTTTGAGTTGTAAATTGTACGTATAAAGTTATCTTTTCCACACTAGCCCATTTGTGAGTTATGTTATTATTGTTGTCGTGCACGTGATTGCAGTGGCGAAGCTTGACCCGATATTTCGGGGGGTCGGAAGTCATCGGGGGGTCGGAAATCACTTGTTTCGTGGGGTCGGAAACCAGTTTTGGGGGGTCGAAACCATATATGCCCAAAAAATTCTATACTAATACTATATAATCGGAACTTCTGAGCGAAAATTCGGGAGGGTCGGCCGCCTCTCCCCGCCCCTTAAAAGCTACGCCAGTGCGTGATTGGTGCATTTGCATTATGAAAAGATAAAAGATAATAATTATTTATTATGTAACGTATATTTATTATAATAAAGCTTGGGCTTGATAAAAGAAGCTAGAGCTCGGGATCATGTTTGTTAACTGAATTGCCTAAGTGCTCGTGCTTGTTTAAGCTCGTCTATTGAATTCAAGCTTTTAGTGAATTGAGTTTAACTAGCTTACGAGTGGCTAAACTTGTTTATGCACGTACCTGATGTGAAGATGTGGATTATATACATACTTTAGAGTCTCCTTTACAAAATGAAAATATTATGTATGTGTCACACGAGGGACTTGTCTGTTCTCTTCGCGACCTGTGATAAAGTATTAAGTCGGCAATAATTAAGTTTTCAACTATTTAAGCATCTAGCCGACTCTAGAACCCAATCAACGATTTCCAAAGGCTAATTTGAGAGCTTAGAAGTAATTTCAAGGAGGAGAAGCAGCTGGGGTTGAATTGATCAAGGATATTAGACAATGCTTTGCATGAACCTTGATACTGATTACTTGTTTTCTGTTTTCTGTCATGATTAGTAAGCTAAACCTAAACTTCATGACGTTCGGTTTTGGATAATTATTGTTTGGCGTATGTTTTGGTCAAGCATCTGATTGTTATTGGTTGTGATGCATGTGCGTATTTACGTTTGATTTATAATAAACCATTGTTTCATGTGTGTCTTGTTGAATGTCTTTCAATTATAGATGCATATTAGGCTGCTTACTTTGTGTTTGTAGCTGGTTGGGTTGTCTAGATATTTAGTTGTCGGGTAAAGGTGAGACCGGGAGGCGATCCTTTCGTAGTGTGACTTTAGATCCTTGCAATTCCAAGTTATAATCAATCCAATTAGATTACTTCTTTACATCATCGGGTGTATTGTGATTAGTGAGACTGGTAGGAGATCTAACACACGTTAGGGTTTTTCTGAGTTAGTCGTATCCTTAGAATATGGTAGCCATTCATTTATCTAATTCTGAGAGTTGTGAGTTTACGGGTAGAATTCTTGACTTAGATAGTGTTTTTCTCACCTTTGCTTTCATCTTTGTCAATTTGCTATATGTTAGTTGAGTTTTAGTTTTAATCATTAAAATCAATTCATTTAAGTCTTTTGTTGAGTCTAGTTTTAGTTGTCACTAATGTCCTGTGGGTTCAATATCTGGATTTACTTAGGCTTTACTACTTTTGATATGTACATTTGCCTATTATATGGTCTAGTATTAGGAGAGTCTAGAGCTTAACTATAGTATTTAGAATAGATTATTTTTATAGACCGCCTTCAACACATCACCTATAAAGTTACATCTTTGAAAAAGTATTCACCTATAAAGTACACACATACATTTGTACTAGATTGTTATTTTTGGAACAACAAATATTATTAGAAGCAAACTAAGCAAAACTAGCAAGGAGCTAGAGTACAAAACCAATTACCAAGTTAAAATCACACCCAACATGCCAATCTAATTAGGTGCCTCATATTTGCCCTATGCTTAAGCAAAAAAATTGTATTCGATCTAATGTCTTCAACTCTCTCCTCCTCGGACTTTAGCCTTCCATTGAAATGCTTCTCGTTTCTATTCTTATATAAAAACCAAAGCGTGGCCATATAAATAAGACGTATAATCTCCTTTAGTTGAGACGGATAAACATTTGTGTAGATAAAACCCAATCTTTGTATCAAATTGTTTAGACACGTGTCTCATTTAGCGGCGGATCTTGAACAAAAAATTTGGTAGGGTCGGGCTCAATCTGGTAGGGTCGAACTCAATACATATAAAATTTTTGGAAAATTTCGGTAAAATTTACATCACGAAACGAAAAAACTGGGTGGGCCGAGGCCCGGTCTGGCCCTAGTGAAGAATCGCCCATGGTTTCATCTACTGTTAGTATAATCTGCTTTAGTTAAGACGGATAAACATTTGCGTATATAAAACTCAATCTTTCTATCCAATTGTTCAAACATGGGGCCACTCTCGCGTCAGCGTCTGCGTGGACCTGATTAAGACAACATAGTATGACCATTGTAGAGTAGCTAGGGGATTGATCCTCTTCTGGGGGGTGTGATGAACTCTGCCACAACATAGAAAATATCTTCCAAAAAAAAATCTTCACCTAACAATTACAACCACCCAATGACAAGTATAAAGACTGATTGGATGACTTAGGTGATCAACATTACCTCCTATTGATTGCTTGAGGAACTCCAGATAACATATTCAGAAAAAAAAAGGTTCTACTCATCTTTTTGTTGAATCTCCTCTAAATAAAGTGTATGATTTTGTTTAGGGGTATTTGAAATCGGTTGCTAAAACTAATTTTTGTTAGTTTTAACTTTTATGTTTTACTACACGTTGTTTTTTTTTTTAATAAAACGTGGGATTATGTTCACCCACAATTTTATATTTGTTGCCTTGTTGGGTGTGTGTTGTAACGTTTTTAGCAAACTTTTATATAAAAGTAAACCACAAGAAGAAGGTAGTGTAATATAAATATTAGGGGCGGCAATTATTGACACGACCCGAAAACGGATCCGAACCCGACACGAAAAAAAATAGATTTGGGTCAACTAACACGACCCATTTAAAAAACGGGTTGGGTTCGGGTCAACTAACACGACCCGTTTAAAAAAATGGGTCGGGTTCGGGTTGACACATATATAAAATGGGTTGACCCGTTAACACGTTTAAGTATTTAGCAAAAAAATATATTATGTTTTTGTTTTTCTTTTTCCATTTCTATGTACATGGTTAGTTATAATTGTGTTATTTTTGGCACATTGTATTATTTATTTGTCACACTTATATACTCACCATTAAACATTTTATTGATAACCCGCTTACAACCCAACAACCCGCTTATAACTCATGAACATGTATTACTCATTTAAAAATATGGGTTAAACGGGTCGTCTTCGGGTTGACCCGGATTTTATGTGGGTTGGGTTAGGGTTGAAATATTTGACACGAATAATAATATGGGTCGGGTTCGGGTTGCACATTTCAACCCATCAACCCGCCAACCCGCAACCCATAAACACGCCAACCCATCAACCCGACACGATTGACACCCCTAATAAATATCAAAAATTCTCCTAAACATTAGACCATGTGTAATGGGCATTATAAGGGCATGAATAAGCATGATAATGCCCCCAACACCATCCCCTTGGGCATTATAAGGGTGTGGCATTTCTAGTATAATGCCCAAATAGGATAAAAAATATGGAAAGTAATAATTAGAGAGAATTACACAGATTGTCCTTTAGTTATACATCAAATTGCATCCTATGTCCTTTATGGAAATTTTTCACTCCTTATGTCCTTTGTTTTATACACTTGTTACACCCTATGTCCTTTAGACCAAACCCAGTTAAATAACTCAGTTAAGTTGGTCATGTGCCCCTCATGTGAGGGGCAAACCTGTCTTTTCACCCTCAATGAAGGACAATCTGTGTAATAATAATAATAATAACAACACTTTATCTCTCACCTCTCTCTGTCTCTAAAACACACACACCAGACACAAATCCCAATTAGGGTTTCCAATTCATCCACCATGACAGAGGCCAACAACAACGAAGGTGAACAACCCACCACCATCAACGAATGCTTACGTGACGACGAGCTTCGAGCCGTCTTATCCAATCTCGACACCGATAAAGACAAGGAAGTATTCGGTCTTGTAAGAGATGGCTCTATTTACAGAGCACCGAGAGGAAGAAGCTCTGTGCTCGTGCTGGTCCTCACATGCTTCGTAAGATGGCTGCACGCTTCACTCTTCTCAAGGATCTTGATCTTTCCCAATCTGCTTCGCGTTCGTTTTATCTGGGTGTTACTGATTCAGATCTGTCTGTTATTGCATCTGGGTGTTTGAGGGTCGTTAATGGTGGTCGTTGAGGGTGTTTTGCAGAGGAGGGGGGCTGTGGTTTTGACGAAGGTGGGTTTCAGAGGTGGTTTGGGGTGGTTATTGTGGGTGTTTTGCAGAGGGGTTTGGGGTGGTTGTTGTGGGTGTTTTGCAGAGGGGTTTAGGGTGGTTGTTGTGGGTGTTTTGCAGAGGTGTTTGGGGTGGTTGTTGTGGGTATTTTGCAGAGGGGTTTGGGTGGTTGTTGTGGGGGTTTGTGGTGGATCTGATGAGGGGTTCGAATGGTGGTTGGGTGTATCTAAATGAGGGGTTTGGTGGTGGTTGATGGTTCGACGGTGGGGAGGTGGTGGTGGTCCGGCGATGGTTCGACGGTGGGGAGGTGGTGGAGATAGGTATGGAGGAGGTGGTGGTGGTTACGGCAGCAGTGGTGGAGATAGGTATGTTGGTGATAAATTAATGGTGGTTTAGGGTTTGAGTTGTTGAAAGGGTAAAGATGAAGATGATGATATTTGTCTGATTGTTGAAGGGGTTTTTTTTTTTTTTTTTTTAATTTTATCATGTTTTAAGTCGAAAAGACAGGTTTGCCCCTCACATAAAGGGCACATGAACAACTTAACTGAGTTATTTAACTGGGTTTGGTCTAAAGGACATATGGTGTAACAAGTGTATAAAACAAAGGACATAAGAAGTGAAAAATTTCCATAAAGGACATAGGATGCAATTTGATGTATAACTAAAGGACAACCCGTGTAATTCTCTCTAATAATTAAAAAGGGCATTAAGTGGTTTTAACCATTACACATTTGTTTGAAGGGCATTATAATAATGATGTGATGGAAAATACCCTCTAAAAAGCATGAACCATTACTTATGGTCTTACAAATAAGCCTTTGTTTTTAGAATATTCTAGTAATCAAACATTAAATTAAAGTAACTAACATACTAACTAGTGGTTTAAATAAAATAGAATGTGTGGACGAGATCTAAGATAAATCTAAATTATTAATAACATTTTTTTGTTTTTTGGAAGGTGAATTTATATTTGTGGCATAGATTCTCACATCCCCAAAGGGGGCCCTAGCCAATCCCAGTAGTCAGGCTATGTTGTCTTAACCAGGTTTTTGTTAAGTGATAGTTTCTTCACTTATTTTTTTTGGTGTCAAATTTGTGATTTTCAACCCGATTCGACCTGAAAATTCAAATTGAATTATATAACTTGAATTTCTTTTATAAACGGTATATATATATATATATATATAATTTTGTTTATTTAGCTCGATCTGAGTTTAACTAACATCAAATTGTAATTTAAATAACATTAATAGCCTGAAAACAGTCGCGCTAAATATCAATAATCCACTTATTGCTTTTACTTGTTATATTATAGATATTCAAACCAACTTAATAAGCATGATGTATAAAGTGCCTTCTAGTTGTTTGTCAATCTCCACATACTAATTCCAAGAATTATAGAATGAACATGTGAGTTTGTTTGCGATTAATTTAGTGTAGACAAGATGTACAAAAGATATATATATTCTTTGGTGTCAATCTAGTTTTAAAGTTAACATTTTTATTGGGGGGGGGGGGGGGGGGGAGGTATACAAACAAATTTTTTTTGTTTTTGCGTTTTTCATTTAGGGGGGGGGGGGGGGAGGTATACAAACAAATTTTTTTTGTTTTTGCCTTTCTTATTTAAATTCAACCATTGATGAATAGTATTTAGCTGTTGTATTAATAACCATTATTTTATTTTATTTTATTTTTTTTGAACGGCCAACAAATCAATCCCGATCACTCACGAAGTACCCACTGGACAAAGGAGTACTCCGAGAGTAACCCGGGTCCACCAATAATTTCACACCAGTTCCCGGGGAAAACCCGCCGCACGAAGGCCAACCGCGGTAAAACCCGGCCCACCAGCAGCATTTTGCTGCAAGCAGGACTCGAACTCCCCACCTCCCATAAGGAAAGCAAGGAGTGTGCCACTCCACCATAAGGGGATTGGCATTTTATTTTATTTTTTGCCTTTATCTTTGAACTAAATATTATTCAATAGAATTAAATTGTTGTATTAAATTTGTCTGCTCATTTTAATGAAATTACAAATTTGCCTTTATAATTTTATATATAAATATAATATGACAACTTTATCCGTCTAGCACCCATTATATAGTACTATAGATATAGATATAGATTTATCAATTCCTATTTAGATAAGTATTAGTGTTTCATTTATATTTATCTAATTTGGATTTAATAATTATTTAATTGGTATTTGTGACATAATAGTTTTGGGTTTAGTTTAGTATAAATAAATGGTTAAGGCTATCATAATTTGTGTGTTTTTGGTTCATAATAAAAAAAAGTCGAACAGGTCGTTCAATCTCATGTTTGTTTATTTGATCAAAGGGCCTGATTTTCCAACAATAAGGGTGCGTTTGGTTCACATGAATTGAATGGAATTCAATGGAATTGGAATTTGAATTCCAACTCTTTAGGTGTTTGGTTCATTGAATTTGTTGGAATTGGAATTTCAATTCCAATCTTGTGTGTTTGGTTGACTAAGGAATTGTAATTGTAATTTGGTATGAATTCCTTCAAATTCCCTTACATAAGGGAATTCAAAATCCTTCCAATATTAGAAGGAATTCAAGTCAATTTATTGGAATCTTCGAACTGTTGGCATCATTTCGGACCGAACCGTTTCGGACCGTACCAGTTTCGACTGGTACCGATTTGGACCGAACCGTTTTGGACCAGTTTCAACCGATAGCGTTTCGACCGGTATCGGTTTGACCTGTACCGTTTCGCCCGTAACGTTTCGGACCGAACTGTTTCGGACTGTACTAGTTTCGACCGGTACCGTTTTCGACCGGTACGGGTCGAAACGGTGCACGTTGAAACGGTACAGGTCGAAACGGTACAGGGCGAAACGATACAGGGCGAAACGATAGAGGTATCAACAGTTCGGGTCAAAACGGTACTAGTCGAAACGGTACGGGCCGGTAATGGTCGAAACGGTACGGGTCACAACGATGCGGGTCGTGGGGGCAAGGGTGATAGATTTCAATTTATTAACCAACCAAACATAATAATATAGGATTTGAGAATCCAATTCCAATAATTTCCAATTCCTTTTGGAATGTTTGAATTCCAAATCCAATTCATTCCAATTCCAATTCCAATTCCTTCACAAATTCCAATTCCAAACAATTCCGCGAACCAAACGCACCCTAAGGGTACGTTTGGTTCACATGAATTGAATGGAATTCAATGGAATTGGAATTTGAATTCCAACTCTTTAAATGTTTGGTTCATTGAATTTGTTGGAATTGGAATTTCAATTCCAATCTTGTGTGTTTGGTTGACTAAGGAATTGTAATTGGAATTTGGTATGAATTCCTTCAAATTCCCTTACCTAAGGGAATTCAAAATCCTTCCAATATTAGAAGGAATTCAAGTCAATTTATTGGAATCTTCGAACGGTTGGCATCATTTTGATCCGAACCGATTCGAACCGTACCATTTCAATGCGAATTGCTTAGATCCGAACCAATTCGTACCGTACCCGTTTCGACCGGTACCGTTTCGTACCGTACCGTACCATTTTCAACCGGTATCGTTTTGGACCGAACCGTTTCGGACCGTAGCAGTTTCGACCGGGTTTCAGTCCGAACCGTTTCAGACCGTACCAGTTTCGACTGGTACCGTTTTGGACCGAACCGTTTCGGACCAGTTTTGACCGATACCGTTTTGATCGGTATCGTTTCGACCTGTACCGTTTCGGACCGAATTGTTTCGTACTGTACCATTTTCGACCGGTATCGTTTCGGACCGAACCGTTTCGGACCGTACCAGTTTCGACCGGTACCATTTCAGATTGAACCATTTCGGACCGTACCAGTTTCGACTGGTACCGTTTTGGACCGAACCGTTTCGGACCAGTTTCGACCGATACCGTTTCGACCGGTATCGTTTCGACTCGTACCGTTTCGCCTGTAACGTTTCGGACCGAACTGTTTCGGACCGTACCAGTTTCGACCGGTACCGTTTCGGACCAGTTTCGACAAGTATCGTTTTGGACCGAATCATTTCGGATTGTACCAGTTTCGACCGGTACCGTTTCGGACCAGTTTCGACCGATACCGTTTCGACCTGTACCGTTTTGCCCGTAACATTTCGGACCGTACCAGTTTCGACCGGTACCGTTTCAGACCAGTTTCGACCGGTATCGTTTCGACCTGTACTGTTTCGGACCGTACCAGTTTTGACCGGTACCGTTTTGACCGGTACCATTTTCGACCGGTACGGGTCGAAACGGTGCACGTCGAAACGGTACAGGTCGAAATGATAGAGGTATCAACAGTTCGGGTCAAGACGGTACTGGTCGAAACGCTACTGGCTGGTAATGGTCGAAACGGTACGGGCCGGTACGGGTCACAACGATGCGGGTCGCGGGGGCAAGGGTGATAGATTCCAATTTATTAACCAAACAAACACAATAATATAGGATTTGAGAATCCAATTCCAACAATTTCCAATTCCTTTTGGAATGTTTGAATTCCAAATCCAATTCATTCCAATTCCAATTCCCTCACAAATTCCAATTCCAAACAATTCCACGAACCAAACGCACCCTAAGTATGCATTTCGGCCAATACTGATCATCAAAACTAATGTTTTCTTAATTTCAAGTTTTTAGAAGTTCAAGTTCTCTCAAAATGTTGTGCAATTTAAAGTTGTTGACATTAGGCTTCCGCATAGTTATGCAAATAGCTACTGATTAACTTAAAGTACATAATTTGTTTCAGCAACATGAATGATGGAATGGACCAGCTTTGAATGCTAGATGGCTATATGACAGTCCAGTCTATTCCGATGTAGAGGCAAAGCTAAGGCGTTTCTTGGTTGATTTAGCGAATGCTGGTAAAATACTTGGAGTCCAAGTATGCATCACCATCTGTAACATTTTTTTTTTATGTTATATATGGATCAGTATGAGTGTATGACTTCAACAAAACTGTCTGTTATGATTGTGTGGATTTTTAATCAGGTTTGTGCGTACAAAGACGGACAAGTAATAATCGATACTGCAGCTGGAGTGCTGGGAAAACATGATCCGCGTCCAGTTCAGCTTGATAGCTTGTTTCCTGTTTACTCTGCAACAAAGGGGATCACAGCTGGAATGGTACATTGGCTGGCTGATAAAGGGTATATCTTCTTCGCCTATGCGGTGCTATCATATGTCGCCGAATGAAATAGCAAGTAATATGTATGTATATTCATTGTAGGAAACTGAAGCTTGACGAAAACGTTGCAAACATTTGGCCGGAGTTTGGTACAAATGGGAAAGATCAAATAAAGGTTAATCAAATACTTAATCATACATCTGGTCTACACAATGCTCTCACTGGCGTTACTGAAGATCGTACATTATTTTGTGATTGGGATGAGTGTTTAAAACGCATTGCTATGGTTGCACATGAGACTGAACCGGGTCGTGAGCAGTTGTATCATTATTTATCTTTTGGTTGGATATGTGGCGGAATCATTGAGGTATAATACCCGTAAACCGCTTAAAGTTTTTTCATTATTATGAATAATGTATGTGTATGTGTATGTGTATGCTGTCGCGTGTGCAGCATGCATCTGGGAAGAAATTTCAGGATGTTCTTGAGGAAGCTTTTGTTCGGCCGCTTAACGTTGAAGGCGAGCTTTATATAGGGATTCCTCCTGGTACGTACAGTATTGAACTAACAACTCACTAAAATGGCTTCAGTAATTTGTAAAAGAAGTTTCTTTCTATGCTACTTGCAGGTGTGGAATCTCGTGTTGCAACGGTTGCAATAGATACAGACCCAACAGCCAACCCTGCAAGCGCGACCTACATACCTTCCTCATTAACAACCAGCACGATTACAGACATTATTGAGTTGTGTAATGCGCTTGATGGCCGCAGTGCAATAGTACCTAGTGTCAATGGACTCTTCTCGGCTCGTGCAATGGCTCGCTTCTATTCTGCTCTTGTGGATGGCGGCATGGTCCCGCCTCGCCACCCCTCTGATGAAAACAAAGTGGACACAACTGATGGGATGGAAACTAAAATCTTTGATATCCCTAAAGACAAACTTCATGATGCCTTTTTGGGAAATGGAGATTATAAGAATTTAATCTTCCCAAATGGGTTGTTCGGGTTGGGGTTTTGGAGGTATCTCATGTCCGCTGGTTCTATACTTGGGTTCGGTCACCCTGGTTCAGGTGGATCTACAGCATATTGCGACATAAACAACAGATTTGCCATTGCTGTGACGTTAAACAAGTTTTCTGGAGGTGCTTTGACCGGGGAGATAATCCGGTTTATTTGCGCAGAGCTTGATCTTCCTGTGCCATTAGACCATGCCGGATAGAGCTAGCTAGCGAGTTCACTGAGAAACCCCATTATGAACTATAATGTAATCACATACGACACGATCCACAGTATCATCATATACCAAAGCTATACTACATCAATATCATGTCTAAGGATTCAAATTATATAAGTCTTACATAAATACAATAAAACTGCGCAAACCAACAGGAGCGTGAAAAGGCTAACGAGAGCGTTCAAAGGAAAAAAAAATTCTTGTATTGTATGTTCAGCACTTCAACCCGACCATATATTAGACGCACAACTTCCACCATTACTGTTTATACCATTCTTGACATTACCATCATAGATGCCAGGATTAGAATCTAGTCCAACCATCACGTGTTGCCCGGGAACAGGTAGGACAGGGTGGGGTACATGGTCATCCCCATGCATGGTTACAGTCGGAGAGACGTTGCCCATGCCCATTCTAGATATGTTCTGACAGTTAAACAGTTGGGAAGTTGTCAAATGGTTCTCAAGGAGGTGGCTAAGGCTAGATGTTAATGAGCCCCTAGCCAACATATCTTCAGCCAGCTTAACCTGCAACCGAAGATCATATTTTTAGCATCTAGTCATGAATCTCGGTATTTTAAGGGTTTGATAGAATGATATATTTCTGTATATGGCAGTTTTAAGCATTCTATATCAAGATTGGTCGACTTGGATTGTATTTTATTGGTAACGGGTCAAACGATTTAAAGTAAAAGGAACAAATGGGTCAAACGGGTCACCTATGTAAGTAAATATGTTATATCAATGGTTAAGGAAAGAAGGTACCTTAGCTCTCAAGGCTTCCACCTCTGACTTGAGCACTCGGTTGTTGGTTGACGCATCTTTGAACTGATGGCTCGCACTCGTGAGTTGCTTGAACAAATCTGAGTGCTCTACTCGCAGTAGTTCCACCTGAAACACATGTTTGGTTCACAGATGTTTCGGTAATCGGTACAGTTTTGAAAATTCAAGGACATATGTAGATAAACATTGTTAATAAGTACACACTTGTTTCTCCATATCTGATAAATGTGCTTGTTTTCTTTTTCTTGAGCGCCTTGCAGATTCTCTGTTCGAAACCATCCTGAAATCATGGCCAGTCATAATGAAGAATAATTGACTAACCTTCCATTCGTAGATTCTTGAAAATCTTGACAAGGTTCTTACCTTTTATGCTTTTTAACATCCATCTGATCGTTGCTCTGTTCACATTGACCAGCTTCAATCTCTGTATCATCGTCATCTGATTGGTCAAAATCGCTGGTTGCCCCGACCACATTGTTATCCCCTCTTTTTGGATTGGCGTCAGAAGTTGGACTTTCAGCTAATCAAATATGAATACATCAACAACCAACAATAAGTAAACGGGTCAAAATTGACACCTTTAACGGATGTCACCAATAGGCGATAGTACAAATACAAGGTCTTTGGAAGTGTGTTTTAAAAGTGATTACGTAATAGTTAATCATCCGAATCACAAATTCAGCGGCAACAAAACAGGTTGTAGGAAATACTTTTAAATGCACATCCCTATGTTCATCTTTACTAGTAACAATAACAAATCAGTTAGCAGCAGGTGTACCACATAGTGAGGACTGGGAATCCACAGTCTTTGGATTAAGATTGTGAGACCATAGAGGGTTTCCTGTCATTTCAGCAGACCTTGAAAACCTATTTAAGTTATCCTGCAAATTGCAATCCAAACACTCAGTCAACAAACTCATTCATCAAAAACACATAAACTACTTAGTGTAAAAAGATCATATTTTGATATCAGATTCAGAAACTAATGCAAGAAATCACAAATCTTGCACCTATTTCAAAATAATTTAGTTTTCTTTATTCATGGTTTAAAAAAACGGGTGAGGCGCACGCCTCGAGGCGAAACTCTCAGAAAACGAGTCTGAGGCGTGCCTCATGGGGTTTAGATTGTACATACGCCTCTAAGGGCTGAGGCTCTAAGAAAATGTGTGCCTTGGGTGCGCCTCAGCTGGTTTAGGGTGTTTTTGCCTCGGGTGCGCCTCAGCTGGTTTAGGGTGTTTTTGATGTGTTTTTTTTTTTGGTGTTTTAGACTTTTTGGGTCAATTATTTTATTTTTGATGTGTGTTTTTGATGTTTTAGACTTTTCTAGGTCAAGTATTTTATTTTTTATAGACACGTAATTTTTATATTTATTTTTTTACTGCGCCTCGAGGCTCGTTTCCGTTCTTTAAACTTTGTCTTTATTATTATTATTATTATTATTATTATTATTATTATTATTATAACAAACTGTTATATCTATCCTTAGTTGCCCTTAATTTGCTTTTCCCAAATCAAACACTAATTAACAAAAAAAAAAAATTTAAAAAAAAAATTAAAAATTGTCTAGTTTTGGACCTACCTACCTACCATCTACATGATCCAACATAAAGATACAAGAATCATACAACAACAAACAATTAATATATTCAATAATTCAGCAGTGTGAATATGTAATCCAGACAAATAATAATTATAAAAAAAAAAATAAAAACAAACCGGATTTGTGTACTGAAGATCAAGATCAAAGCTTTTGCAATCATGGGTAGTGAAAACACCATCATCAGCAGCCAAGAACATATCTAGTGGAGGTGGATGAGTCCTGTGATCAGCATCAGCATGGTTAAGGAAGTTATCAAGATCTTCAGAAAACATGGTGTTGGAGATGAAAGAATCATGGTTAAAAGGTTGTTGCTTTTTGGTGTTGTGGTTGAAATGATCCATGATAATTTGTGGGTAGCATTCAGTGGAATGAATCAGGGAGCAATATATAATATGGGTTGAAAAAGGTAGGAACTTTTGTATTGTAGTTTCTTCACCTCTAAGGTTATTGAAAGATTGGAGGCATTAATATTAATATTAATATTAATATTGTTGTTTAAAAAAATGTTGTTTGGGGGAGGAAGAAGACAAGGCTTCAACTTCAAGTGTGCTTTGTGAAAAGTGGAGTGGAATGAAAAGTGAAAGAAGAAGTCAGAGATAGTCACTTTGATGTCACTTTGTGAGTTTGTGTTTGTGTTTAACTTTGTACCTCATTTTGCAACTGTTGGAAATAGGGGGAAATTTTTTTTTTTTTTTTATTATTATTATTATTATTATTATTATTATTATTATTATTATTATTATTATTATTATTATTATTATTATTATTATTATTATTTCGTGTTAATAACAAGTAGATAAACTTGGTAATAAGTGGAATTGTAATTGTGATTGGATTACTAATTATGTATTAGTAATGAAACAATGTACAAGGAATATAGAGAACATAATACGGAAACAATATCAATCTAATTATTATGATATATTCTGTCTAATATTCCCTCGCAAGCTAAGGCCGGGAAATGACCTGTAGCTTGGACCGAAGCCAAAGAAATCGGTGTGAAGATAGCGGTTTTGTAAACACATCAGCAATCTGATCATATGTCTTTATAAATTGAACACAAAGTCTTCCTTGCGCAACCTTCTCTCGAACAAAGTAAAAACCAATCTCTACATGCTTTGTTCGCGCATGAAACACAGGATTCGCTGACATATATGTAGCCCCCAAGTTGTCACACCATAATGTGGGAACCGAGTGCATTGGGACACATAACTCTCGTAACAATGTTTCAAGCCAAGTGAGCTCAACAACCGTATCTGCTAAAGCCTTGTATTCGGACTCTGTAGATGACCAAGATACAGTCCGTTGTTTATGAGTAGACCATGATACTAAGTTTGAACCAAGATATATAGCAAATCCCTCGGTGGATCGACGGTCATTAGGGCACCCAGCCCAATCTGCATCTGAGAAGGCACGTAAATTAAACGAAGCATCTGTGTAGACATGTAGAAGGGACGCGGAGTTTCGTTGAATTAATAAACCGTAACCAGAAGTACCCTGTAAATACCTCAATATCCGCTTAAACGTCGACCAATGATTAGTAGTGGGCGAATGCATAAACTGACATACTTTGTTGACTGCATATGTAATGTCAGGCCCAGAAAGTGTAACATACTGAAGAGCCCCGACAATCTGCCGATATCGAACAGGATTGTCAAAAGGAGGGCTATCACCAAGAGAAAGATATGCAGTACTCGGAATAGGAGATGAGACTGGTTTGGATTCAAAAAGACCTGCACGAGCAATAATATCCAAAATACACTTCTTTTAAGACAAAATAATATCAGCCCCTTGTGGAATAATATCAATTCCTAGAAAATATGATAGGGAGCCCATGTCCTGAATAGCAAAGGTGTTGTTGGGCCTGTGAACAACATAGTCAATTGCCTTAGAATTGTCCCCTGTAATAATAATATCATCGACATACACAAGCATGTATAATAAAGTGCCACGAGCAGATAAAATAAACAAGGATGTATAATAAAGTGCCACAGGGCCCGAGCGGCCGCTCGGATTCGTCTGACGGGTCTAAACCGCCTTAAACTCCTATTTAAGCATCCTTAACCCTCATGCAACCCCTAAACTCAACCCTAATCGCCCCCTTACTGCCCCACACGAAATATTAACCCTAAAGCTCCTGCTAAGGCTCAAGATCATCAATTGGGAAGCTCCAAAGGCGCACGGTTAATCGAATCGAAGAGCCAAGGGTATAATCTTTGATTCCTTACACTTTTATCTTGTGTTTTTGTTATAAAAATCATGTAACAAAGTTTGTCCAGGTCTGAAAGTTTTTAATAATCATTAAAACATGGTGTTTTTGAAGATTAAACGGATTAAACATAATAATAAACGATTAGTAACATCATAGGATACTTGTTGCGCAAGTTATTGACGTTTTGGTCTTTAAAGTTGTGATCTTTGCATGTTTAGTAGAAGAATCTGATCATAATAAGTATTAGGGATGTTTGGTAATGATGATTGATGTTTGTTGATTGTTTTTATGTGCACGGTAGTCGATTAAAGTATGATTTAGGCGAAACTAAAATCTGGACAGAATGATTAGACGAATTTGTAGGAGCTGTAACACGGCCTTAACATAATAATTTTGGTATTTTCTTTGCATGGTTGAGTCACACCTGGTCTTAGCTTTTCATAATGGGTAAAATCAAGTGTTTTGGACGTCGGTTGAGTCGTTTTTGGAATTTTCATTGAAAATAGGTCAGGTCAGAATTTTGGGTATCAAACTGAGTCAACTTTGAAACATCATAACTCAAGTTTTATAAAGAATTGGGTTGTGAAACTTTTACAGAAGGTTAATATTGGAGTAATTTGAGTTTTCCATGTGGATTCATCCCGTTTGGATGAATACACAATTTTTGGGAAATTATCTACCAAACTGACCTGTTAGGAAGGTTTTCTGAACATAGCTGAATTAGACGAATTTTAATGATTTTTGTGTTTGGATGTAAGACAAAACAAAAATAGGTGTTCTTAAGTGAATCCCAAAGAAAATTCAGTAAAATTTTGGGAGGTTAACTCACTGATTTACTATTTTAAATAAATTTGTTTTGATGGCGCACAATCTGTCCTGAAAACACAGATTGTGTATTATGTGCTTATGTGATTAATTGAGGTCTTAGGTGGTATAGAATTGACATGTAACTGAAGTACACTTGCCTGAGACACATACGGAATGTAGAAACTAATTGTAACCAACACATTTACCAACGAGTCCGTAGGGTTTACTATTGCATGTAGAATCACTAGGCGTCACATACACACTTTTGAACGTTTAAAACGCCTTGGACAAACGAGTTATGTGGTGTAGCGATATTACGCCTATACTCACTTAGTGACACTTATGTTAGGGTGTCGGTAGCATACTTTACTTGCGGTTCGGATTTCTTTTGCTTGCACATTAAGGTGAGTTTCACTACTTTTTTTCTCAAAAGCATGCGTCTCGGATTAGAGACGACTTTGGTAAACATTTTCTAGTCCATTTGGGACTACTCAGGTATGGACTCCTTGTGTGGGTCGGTTTTATGATTCCTTGTGTGGATCGGGTTTTCGGTCAGTTTAAAACTTATTGGTCCTTTGTAATCTAAACACTCTATCATTTAAAGTCCTTGCATATTATTGGGTTAATCGTTGGAGGCGAACGGGGTATTAGTTGATAGCGCTATTAGGTTGATGCAGCAACCTCATGTCTGAGGTGCTTGAGGCACGGGCATGAACTTCTGACCACAATTTCCGACTGGTGTTGATAGACGCCAGTCATTGAGGCAAATAACTATTTTCCTGAAGGTTCCCAATAATCTTGTTTAGTTACATTGAGTGGGCTAGCTACCCCTGACACACTTAAACTGACAACTCTTTAACTTTTTGGCTTGGAGGACCTACGTTATTACTTACTTACGTGGTTTTTGGAAACCAGCGCATTTGCATATTAAATTACTTTACTTTGTGAACTCACCAGCTTTATGTTGACACACGATAGAATGCTTTTGCAGGTAACTAGGAACGGAGCACTGTTAGGTCATGCATCATATCATGGGTCTCAAACATTAAGCTATTTTGCACACTTACTATTTATTTGGTTTTGGGCGCGGTGTTTTGCGCAGACTTTATTTACTATTTTTCATTCGCTTCCGCTATACTATTATTGGTTTGGTTAAAACTTCAAAACTTGGTTTTTACAATAACGAACTAAATGGTTGGGCATTTAGAGTCGTTCATGTGACTTATGGCTATGGGATCCTGGTTTGTCATGCGCCTCGCGGTATAAACCCCGCAGTGGAAATTTGAGGGTGTGACAGATTGGTATCAGAGCCATTGGTTATAGTGAACTAGGATTTGCATCTAGACTATAATCATCATAGCATAAGTATTAGTACACTCACTATTCGCAGCACACTACTAGCTATTTCTTGGATACGTATGCTGATCTAACATATTGCAGGAAAACATGACTAACCCCGCTCATCGTAATTACTCTTCTTATCACCCTTTTGGAAGTTCGCAAAACACGTCTTTGAACCCGTATGAACAACCAGCTCAGACAGGGAACCCGGATGAGAATACCAATCGCTGGGTGTGGTTCACAGATATGTTACACTCATGGGTTGTAGGGTACGGAGTGCCAGCTCAGGTCCCTCCCATTATTGACTCATTGGAGAGGTCTCTGGCGGGGATGGTTAGGCACGTGCACACAGAGCTAGAGAATGCCTATAATGCAGTGAGGCAATTTCAGTCTTGGAGGCAGAATGCCGATGGATCTATTAAGCGCATGGAAAGAGAGATCGACCACTTGTTTGGTGAATTGGAAAAGGTTAATAGTAAATTGGAAAGGTTAATAGTAAATTGGAAAGGGTTGAAAGGGAAGCTGCAGAAGATAGGCACGAGAGATCGATTGCTATTCAGGAGACAGCACTGTTAAGGGAGGAGTTGAACCTGGTCAGTAACAAGCTTGAGGAAGCTCTAGCTCAAAATGGTGCAGAACCAGAGGAGGATCCAGAAGAGGATCCCGAGGAAGAGCCTGCAGTTGGGGGATTTGATGACCTCGAGGCAGCATTGGATGCCGCGCTCGAGGAAGATTTTGAGCCTGAGGAGGAGGAGCCATTGGAGCTAGAGATTGAGGATGAGAGCGAGGATGAGGGCTCATGCATCTCCATGGATCACGACGACGACTGATTTCTTTTATATATTTTTTTTAATATTCATATATTATTATTATGACTTTTGTTTCTCCCTAACGTTGTGAGACTTGAGGATACTTTGTTTTGTGGTTGGATTCTTATTTACTACTATTACTTAAATTCTTTATTCTATTCTTGCGCATGTTATTTATATTCTAGTTTACTTGTACTATGTGAACGATTGTATGTGGGACATATTATTGTTTTCTCATGAGTATAGTGTAAATGTAGAATTACTATGGCGGGAAGAGGACACGGGAGAGGCAACATTAACATGACTCAAGCGGAGTTGAATGCACTTATCAATGACAAGATAGTAGAAGCTATCGCAGCTTTTCAAGCTGGTAACTTTATCTCGCTCTAAACTTTCCTCTATGCTCCAACGTTACGCTCTTTTATTCATTCGTGATTCCTTCGCTTTTACACTCAGGTCAACCTGGACATCACCCTCCAGCCTGCACCTACAAGTCCTTCATGGACTGCAAGCCTCATAACTTTGGTGGATCTGAAGGGGCTGTCGGGCTACTGCGGTGGTTCGAGAAGCTGGAATCTTGCTTCGCTATGTGTAACTGTCCACCAGCTGACAGGGTGAAGTATGCCACCGCTACTCTCGAGAACTTGGCATTAACCTGGTGGAACTCTCAAGTGCAAATGCTGGGCATGGAAGTGGCTAACGCAACACCTTGGGCAGATTTTAAGGAACTGATGAAGGAGGAATACTGTCCTCGAGACGAAATTCAGAAGTTAGAAACTGAGTATCTCAATCTAAAGATGGTGGGATCAGAGATTGAGAAATACACCACCAGATCGCATGAACTGGCAGCGATGTGCCCAAATTACTCCAACCCGCCCTACAAGAGGATTGAGTTGTATATCAAGGGCTTGGTGCCCCAGATTAAGAGCATGGCCACTGCTGCTAACCTCAATACCATCCAGCAGGTTATTAGGATGGCTCATCAACTGACTGATCAGAAGGTGGAAGAGGGGTTGTTACCTCCTCGTGGTACTTCATCTTCTGGTACTAATGATAACAAGAGGAAGTGGGAGAATGCATCTGGCAAACCCCCAGGGAATGGCAGTCAGCAGTAGCAACAGAATAAGAAACATGATAGCCATGGTAGTAACAACAATCGCACCAACAACCAGGGAGGTTATGAGGGGACTCTACCTAAGTGCAACAGGTGTGGTAGACATCACACTGGGGCGTGTAGCAACTTTAAGTGTGAACGATGCGGCAAGATGGGTCATAAGCAGAAGGACTGCAGGGTGTTTATCCCGGGAAATCCGCCAGCTGCACAGCAGGGGCAACAGCAGAGTGGTGGTAAAGGTTGTTATCAATGTGGGAGTGAAAATCATTTCAAGAGGAACTGCCCACAACTGAATGGTAACAGTAATGGTAATGGCAACAACAGGGGTAACACCAACAACGGTGGTGGTAACAGGGCAGGAAACAACAACACCACCAATGCTGGGAACAACAATAACAACGGGAACAACAACAATGGGGCTCGTGGTAGAGCATTCGTGATTGGCTCTGGGGAGGCTAGGACCGATAACAACGTCGTAACGGGTACGTGTTCCTTGAACGACACTCTTGCTTCTATTTTATATGATACTGGTGCGGACTATAGTTTTGTTTCCTCAAAACTTAGTAAACAATTAGGGATGGTTCCGACTCTTCTAGATACCCCATACTCTATTGAACTGGCTGATGGGAAACCTGTCGAGGTAACCCATATACATCGTGACTGTAAGCTCGAGTTGAGCGGGCAATTGTTTGCCATCAACCTCTTACCTATCACCCTAGGTAGCTTTGATCTCGTGGTTGGCATGGACTGGTTGTCCAAGCAACACGCGTGTGACATCCGTCACCTTCGCCTTTCGTCAAACTGACAATAGTAGCCTTCAAATATTTTCAAATTTAACCCTTTGCAAATTTCGTCATTTTCAAATTTAATTTTAGAGCGAACAAAAAATTTTTATCTTTTATATTAATTATGAATCGGGTATAAGTTTTAGTAAAATACGTATCTCGAAACGTCTACGCAATGGATTTTATAAAAATTTCAAGTTTTATAAAGTTTCATAAAGTTTAAAAACATTTGGGGTTAAGTTAGCTAACTTGGTTAGTTTTTATATAGGAGAAAACTAACTAAAATATGATAAACTTAACTATATTAACTAGAGGTACCATAAATGCCAATCTCCCAAACTTTTAAAAAAAAACCCCCTTCCTTTTCCTGTTCTGATCGTGGTCCGGCCAAGGGTCTCGCCGACGACTGAATTCCGGCAACCATAATTTCACTCTATTGTCAATATTAATTCGTTTTTAATGTTCATATACGTTTCTCCACCTTTAAACATCGATTTACCCTCATAATATCGATCTTAAACACGTTAATAACTGAGTTTTAAATCCGGGTCTTAAACATAACCGCCGGAATTCTTAGTCACCATTAAAGTCCGTTTTAAAGCATGAACACTATAAATTCTTGATGCCCATTCAATTCTGCACATTCACACTACATAAATTCACGTTAATAACAGTTGAATCGAGTTCTGAAACCTATGGATCGAACAAAAGCCTCAGTTTTCTTTTCCTCTCATTTTCGATTCTTAAATCTTCATGTAAGTCTGTTTTTGTTATGCCGTTTTGTTCATATTTCGTTGATCTTCAAAAGCCATATGAATGTTGTTGTTAACAGCAACGTTTCAGGGTCAATTGTAGTTGGAACTAGGGTTAGGGTTTCATTAAGATGAATTGGGGAAGAAGACAATGTGTGATTATTAGTTAAATATAATTGTAATTCAGAATATATACCAAGATGATCTTTGGTGTAGTGGTTCAAGGGATTGTGTTAATGTGTTGAAACAGCCAAGGTCAAAGGTTCGACCCTGGCCTACTACATCTTTGTTTTATTATTTTTTTTTTCTATTTTCATTTCATATTTACATATGGAATATTATTCATAATCCCTTTAAAACATTTTGTTCTCAAAATATTCATAACAAATCCATTTTTACTCCAAAAATTATGAAAATTTAGGAGCAGCTTCTTCACACCTCATAGAAAATTATCTTACTTTTATTTTCTGGAAAATGTTTTATTTTTATATTTTTATTGAATTAAATTGTTTTAATCGTATTTAATTGATTAAAAATTCATTTTTATTGATTTTAATCTCAAACTTTTTGAGTAATTATTTCTCATCATCATGAACTGAAATAAAAATTATTGGTTCAGAAAAACATTTATTTTTATTAATTTTATTATTTTTAATCGTTTAAACATGATTTAATCTCGTTAAATCAGTTCTAAATATAAATAAGTTTATAAAAACTATGGGAAAATTATTTACATTGATTTACATTAGAAAGTTTTCATTTTCTATAAAAACAACATTTTTGGATCATGTCTTGTATTTATAGTCTTATTTATGTTTAATTAGATATAAGTAATCATTTAATTATTTATACTATTAAATATCTATTTTATAAATTTTTTTTTAAAATATAGAAATATTCTTATGGTTGAAAGTATTTATTATCATTTGTTGGATCACCGTGTAACTCATAATTATTTATTTCAATATTTATGATTATTGCATTTATTTATAATAATTGTAATTAACTAAATTATTTTGTATTAATTATTTAAACATATTTTAACCTAATTAGTCAATAGGTAATAATTATATTACTTACACCACATTTACAAAATTTGACGTATTACTTTTGATATACAACTTTTATATATTAATTCGATTTATCATAAAAACTCTAATTCCCCAAATCGACTTAGCAAACCCTAATGCCTTAGACCCTAGATACCATAGATTTTTAGACACTTCCTTATTAGTATTCTTACACATTATAGGTTGAATCTCGTTATTTAGCTCACGACCGCTTAAGTGGATTTTGATCGCTTTCGCAAACAGTGAGTATATCTTTCCCCTTTTTACTGTTTTACTATTCTGGGGTGACTCATGTACTTACTATCAAGTTTCTATTTCTTTTACTAAATGCAATTCTCATGTGTGTTTGCTTTATGTTAATTGGTGTGTCTATGACTTGTCAAAATCATTAACCGCTGGGCGGCCTAGCATTTCAATGAATAGTACTATGGTATACCCCCTTGAGACTCTGTTGAGAGAATCCTGATCATTGTCTTGTTAATTCATTATTCATTTGGTTAGTCATGTGTTAGTCATTATTCATAGGCTTGGTTTTTAACGGATATTACTTATTACATAATTGCAAATGGTACCGCACATGAATTGCTAAACACTTTTCTACTATATTTATTTAAACAGGGTATGCTCACCAATACATTTTTGTATTGACCAAATTATTTTGTACATGTTTCAGGTTGTTTTGAGATGCATTCTTTAAGCTTTCGGATTTATATTTAGATTTGGATTCATTGTATTTCAATTTAGTTGGCAGTTAGAATCGTTGTATTTCATTTCAATGTAATAAATTATTTAATTAATGTATTCAAATTTACACTTTAGTCCATGAGCTATTGAACAATCGTCACTACGTGACACCTCGATGTTTCCGCCATCGGTTGGGGTGTTACAACGCGAAAATTCTCTGTCAGGAGAAAATTGTTCGTATTCCCCTCCCAAGTGGAGAACTTTTATCCATACAGGGTGATCGAGGTGGTGCCATGGTGGGCATCATCTCCTATCTGAAGGCCCAGAAGTGTATTCGCAAGGGCTGTCCGGCCATTTTGGCTAACATATCTAACACTCGAGCTGAAACTGAAACTAGAATTGAAGACATCCCAGTAGTCCGAGACTTCCAAGATGTATTCCCAGAGGAATTACCTGGACTTTCACCCGTTCGTCAAGTGGAGTTCCAGATCGACCTTGCACCAGGAGCAACGCCAGTTGCACGCGCACCGTACCGTTTAGCACCAGGGGAGCTTCAAGAACTGTCTACCCAACTCCAGGAGCTATTGGATAGGGGTTTCATTAGGCCCAGTTCTTCGCCATGGGGAGCTTCAGTTCTGTTTGTTAAGAAGAAAGATGGGAGCTTTCGCATGTGCATAGATTATCGGGAATTGAACAAGGTAATGATTAAGAACCGTTATCCTTTGCCTCGTATTGATGATTTGTTCGACCAACTGCAAGGGTCGAGTTTCTACTCTAAGATTAACTTGAGGTCAGGATACCATCAGCTGAGAGTCCGAGAGGAGGATGTGGCAAAAACGGCGTTTCAAACTCGTTATGAACATTATAAGTTTTTGGTTATGCCATTTGGGCTAACTAATGCACCGGCGGTGTTCATGGATCTAATGAACCGTGTGTGCAAGCCTTATTTGGACAAATTCGTCATAGTGTTCATAGATGACATATTGATTTATTCCAAGAGCAGGGAGGAGCACGAGCAGCACCTGCGGTTAATCTTGGAACTACTAAGGAATGAGCAGCTGTATGCAAAGTTTTCTAAATGTGATTTTTGGATTCGAGAAGTCCAATTTCTTGGGCATGTAGTCAACGAGGCAGGAATACATGTTGACCCAGCCAAGATTGACGCCATCAAAAAGTGGGAGGCCCCAAGGACCCCTACTGAAGTGCGCCAATTTCTTGGTCTCGCGGGATACTATCGGAGATTTATTGAGGGATTTTCTAAGATCGCTCAACCTCTCACCGCCCTAACACAGAAAGGTATTACTTATAAGTGGGGAGATGCCCAAGAATCTGCCTTTCAGCTACTAAAGTCCAAACTTTGCAGTGCACCGATACTATCGTTGCCTGAGGGTACAGAGGACTTTGTAGCGTACTGTGATGCGTCTATCCAAGGCTTAGGGTGCGTACTGATGCAACGTGATAAGGTAATTGCATATGCATCGCGGCAACTGAATGTCCATGAGAAGAATTACCCCACTCATGATTTGGAACTGGGAGCGGTGGTTTTCGCTCTCAAAATCTGGAGACACTACCTCTATGGAACGAAGTGCACAATTTTCACTGATCACAAGAGCCTTCAGCATATATTTGATCAGAAGGTGCTGAACATACGACAACGTCGCTGGGTTGAACTTTTGAACAATTATGACTGTGCCATCAAGTATCATCCAGGGAAGGCTAACGTAGTAGCTGATGCCCTCAGTCGAAAGGAAACAAAACCCAGAAGGGTGCGAGCCTTACAACTCACCATCCATTCTAATCTTCCTGATAAGATACGTGAAGCCCAGGGTGAAGCCTTGAAGGAAGAAAACATCGGGCTTGAGACCCTACATGGTGCTGATAAGAACTTGGAACTAAAAACGGATGGTCTACAATACTTCATGGATCGAGTTTGGATACCACGATTTGGGGATCTCAGACAACTGGTGCTTGATGAAGCACATACCTCTCGCTATTCGGTGCATCCTGGTTCGGACAAGATGTACCAAGATCTTAAGACTCTTTACTGGTGGCCAAACATGAAAGCTGAGATAGCCACTTATGTTAGTAAGTGCTTGACTTGTGCGAAGGTTAAGATTGAATATCAAAAACCTTCAGGCCTACTCCAACAACCAGAAATTCCGATGTGGAAATGGGATGGGATTTCCATGGATTTTATTACAAAGTTTCCTAGAACGCCAACGGGCCATAACATGATTTGGGTTATCGTGGACCGTTTAACCAAATCGGCCCACTTCCTGGCAATAAAGGAAACGGACTCACTAGAGAAACTGGCGAACCTTTACATCAAGGAGGTAGTCTCTAGGCATGGGGTGCCTACTTCTATTATATCTGATCGCGATGGGCGATTCACTTCCGTTTCTGGACTACTCTCCAAGATGCTTTAGGAACTCGTCTTGATATGAGCACAGCCTATCACCCATAGACGGATGGACAGAGTGAACGTACCATCCGAACATTAGAGGATCTGCTCCGGGCGTGCGTGGTGGACTTTGGCAATAATTGGGATAAGCACTTGCCCTTGATCGAATTCTCTTACAACAACAGTTACCACACTTCGATACAGTGTGCGCCTTTTGAGGCACTTTACGGGCGCAAGTGTAGGTCTCCCATCTGTTGGACTGAGGTTGGAGATAGCCAACTAACAGGTCCCGAACTTGTGCACGAAACTTCTGAGAAGATAGTGCAAATTAGAAACCGGATGGCTGCTGCTCGGGATCGACAGAAAAGTTATGCTGATAAACGTAGAAAACCTTTGGAGTTCCAAGTTGGGGACAAGGTTTTGTTAAAGGTGTCACCTTGGAAAGGAGTGATACGCTTTGGAAACGAGGGAAGTTGAACCCCCGATACGTTGGACCTTTCGAGATTGTCAAAAGGATTGGCCCGGTAGCTTACCAGCTAAATCTACCAGATGAACTCAGTGGAGTGCACAATGTATTCCACGTCTCAAACTTAAAGAAATGCTTATCAGATACGACACTGGTAGTGCCACTGGAGGAAATCTAGGTGGACGATCAGCTACGGTTCGTAGAAGAACCAGTGGAGATTCTTGAGCAGGGCATCAAGAAACTCAGACAAAGCACTATACCTATTGTTAAGGTACGGTAGAATTCCCGTCTAAGACCCGAATACACGTGGGAGCGCAGAGATCAGATGCGGCTCAAATACCCACACCTCTTTACTGAACTTGAACCTGTGCATAGATCAAATGCCGAACATAAAGCAGCTCGCTCAAAGTGAATTTCGGGGCGAAATTCCTTTCAACTTGGGGATGATGTGACATCCGGGAACCAAGTGTACACTTTTCTAGCTGGCTTTACTGTTTACTTGCTGAATTTCGGGACGAAATTCTTTTCAACTTGGGGATGATGTGATACCCCGCAAATTCAGGTTCTCACTTTAACTAAACTCTAGTTACGTTCCTTGCATTATACTTAACTAGGGTTAGCTAGATAGGACACACGTGCATTATTGTGAGTTAATATCTTGTTACATGATTAGTGAACCTCGGACGTTGGTGAATAATGAACTTATGTGTCTCTGTGATATTTGATGAACTTATGTGAAAACCATACGTGATTGTGTGAACCTAAACCGAATACGTTAATAAAAATCACTAAAAGTGGAGCATGAGGTTGATTAGGGTCTTAACACATGGGGTTGCACTTGTTACGGTCCGAAATAACTAAAACGTCGAAGGATAACGTGTCGGGTGACGAAACGAGACACGCACGCGGGCCTCGGGCCTGTGAGCGGCCGCTCACAGGGCCCGAGCGGCCTCTCGGATTCGTCTGACGGGTCTAAACCGCCTTAAACTTCTATTTAAGCATCCTTAACCCCCATGCAACCCCTAAACCCAACCCTAATCGCCCCCTTACTGCCCCACACGAAATATTAACCCTAAAGCTCCTGCTAAGGCTCAAGATCATCAATTGGGAAGCTCCAAAGGCGCACGGTTAATCGAATCGAAGAGCCAAGGGTATAATCTTTGATTCCTTACACTTTTATCTTGTGTTTTTGTTATAAAAATCATGTAACAAAGTTTGTCCAGGTCTGAAAGTTTTTAATAATCATTAAAACATGGAGTTTTTGAAGATTAAACGGATCAAACATAATAATAAACGATTAGTAACATCATAGGATACTTGTTGCGCAAGTTATTGACGTTTTGGTCTTTAAAGTTGTGATCTTTGCATGTTTAGTAGAAGAATCTGATCATAATAAGTATTAGGGATGTTTGGTAATGATGATTGATGTTTGTTGATTGTTTTTATGTGCACGGTAGTCGATTAAAGTATGATTTAGGCGAAACTAAAATTTGGACAGAATGATTAGACGAACTTGTAGAAGCTGTAACATGGCCTTAACATAATGATTTTGGTATTTGCTTTGCATGGTTGAGTCAAACCTAGTCTTAGCTTTTCATAATAGGTAAAATCAAGTGTTTTGGACGTCGGTTGAGTCGGTTTTGGAATTTTCATTGAAAATAGGTCAGGTCAGAATTTTGGGTATCAAACTGAGTCAACTTTGAAACATCATAACTCAAGTTTTATAAAGAGTTGGGTTGTGAAATTTTTACAGAAGGTTAATATTGGAGTAATTTGAGTTTTCCAAGTGGATTCATCCCGTTTGGATGAATACACAATTTTTGGGAAATTATCTACCAAACTGACCTGTTAGGAAGGTTTTCTGAACATAGCTGAATTAGACGAATTTTAATAATTTTTGTGTTTGGATGTAAGACAAAACAAAAATAGGTGTTGTCAAGTGAATCCCAAAGACAATTCAGTAAAAATTTGGGAGGTTAACTCACTGATTTACTATTTTAAATAAATTCGTTTTGATGGCGCACAATCTATCCTGAAAACACAGATTGTGTATTATGTGCTTATGTGATTAATTGAGGTCTTAGGTGGTATGGAATTGACATGTAACTGAAGTACACTTGTCTGAGACACATACGGAATGTAGAAAGTAATTGTAACCAACACATTCACCAACGAGTCCGTAGGGTTTACTATTGCATGTAGAATCACTAGGCGTCACATACACACTTTTGAACGTTTAAAACGCCTTGGACAAACAAGTTATGTGGTGTAGAGATATTACGCCTATACTCACTTAGTGACACTTATTTTAGGGTGTCGGTAGCATACTTTACTTGCGGTTCGGATTTCTTTTGCTTGCACATTAAGGTGAGTTTCACTACTTTTTTTCTCAAAAGCATGCGTCTCGGATTAGAGACGACTTTGGTAAACATTTTCTAGTCCATTTGGGACTACTCAGGTATGGACTCCTTGTGTGGGTCGGTTTTACGATTCCTTGTGTGGATCGGGTTTTCGGTCAGTTTAAAACTTATTGGTCCTTTGTAATCTAAACACTCTATCATTTAAAGTCCTTGCATATTATTGGGTTAATCGCTGGAGGCGAACGGGGTATTAGTTGATAGCGCTATTAGGTTGATGCAGCAACCTCATGTCTGAGGTGCTTGAGGCACGGGCATGAACTTCTGACCACAATTTCCGACTGGTGTTGATAGACGCCAGTCATTGAGGCAAATAACTATTTTCCTGAAGGTTCCCAATAATCTTGTTTAGTTACATTGAGTGGGCTAGCTACCCCTGACACACTTAAACTGACAACTCTTTAACTTTTTGGTCTGGAGGACCTACGTTATTACTTACTTACGTGGTTTTTGGAAACCAGCGCATTTGCATATTAAATTACTTTACTTTGTGAACTCACCAGCTTTATGTTGACACACGATAGAATGCTTTTGCAGGTAACTAGGAACGGAGCACTGTTAGGTCATGCATCATATCATGGGTCTCAAACATTAAACTATTTTGCACACTTACTATTTATTTGGTTTTGGGCGCGGTGTTTTGCGCAGACTTTATTTACTATTTTTCATTCGCTTCCGCTATACTATTATTGGTTTGGTTAAAACTTCAAAACTTGGTTTTTACAATAACGAACTAAATGGTTGGGCATTTAGAGTCGTTCATGTGACTTATGGCTGTGGGATCCTGGTTTGTCATGCGCCCCGCGGTATAAACCCCGCAGTGGAAATTTGAGGGTGTGACATTGACAACCGGACTAAATGTGTCATGATAGTCAACACCTGCTTATTGATGAAAGCCTTTGGCAACCCAACGCGCTTTGTAACGCGTAACCGCCCCATGTTGATCTTTCTTAATTTTGTATACCCATTTACAGTCAACAATATTGGTGTTTGGAACACGTGGGACCAAAGACCATGTACCATTTTTTCATTAAAGCCGAATATTCGTCAACCATGGCAGCACGCCAATGAGGGTCTTTGTTAGCAATGGTGAAGGAAGATGGTTCAGAGGTGGTGGTAATATGAAACGAAGAGGGATTGTATCGGTTGACAAGTTTAGGATTAGGAAGAAGGTGTGAAGGACGAGTACGAGGTGGTGGTGGTGGTGGTGTAGGTATAGATTCAGGTATGTTAGGTGGGTATGAATGATCTGGTGTAGTTTGGGCTGAGGGTGGGTTAGGCTGGGGTTGTGGGCTGGCCTGGGGCGAACCCGAGTTGGGCTGTGTTGGAGGGTTGTCTGGTGATTGAGGAGCGGGTTGGGCTATTGAGTTGGGTGATGTAGCTAGCTGGGCCGAGGCTGAAGTGGCAGCCTGGTTATTGGTGTTAGGTGGTGTAGTCGGTTGTGCCAAAGGTGTGTGATCACCGGATGGGATAGTATGTGGATGAAGGTGAGGATCAGTAGGGTAGGATGAGAAGTAGGGAGGTAAGCGTGATGAGGGAATGGAGATAGGGGGTGGTTTAAATGGAAAAACTTGTTCATGAAATTGGACATGTCGTGCAAGTATACACGATTGCATTGGATGTCCAAGCACCGGTAACCGTGATTGGAGGTGCTATATCCGAGGAAAACACAAGGTATGGATCAAAAATCCATTTTATGTTTATTGTAGGCACGAAGATGAGGGTAACATCGGCAACCAAATACTCGAAGGAAAGAGGAATCTGGTGGGTGATGAAAAAGTTGTTCAAAGGGAGAAACTTTGGAGTTGGTTCGGGAGGGCATTCGATTAATTAGATAGACAGTCGTGTCAAATGCAAAATGCCAAAAACGTTGTGGGCCATTGGATTGTGCAAGAAGAGTGAGCCCAGTTTCAACATGTCTGTGACGACGTTCAACATACCCATTTTGTTCACTGGTATGTGGACAAGAAAGCCGATGTACTATCCCAAGGGAGTAGAAGAAGGGTGAAAGCTTCCTAAACTCTCCTCCCCAGTCAGTTTGGACAGATTTGAGCTTAGTTTTAAACTGTCGTTCAACTGTTACTAAAAATTGTTTGAAAATGTGATAAACATCATATTTAAGCTTGAGAGGAAATATCCACATGAAACGGGTATAGTGATCAACACACAGTAAGAAATAGTTATGACCATCACAAGAAGTAACGGGGGCTGGACCCCAAACATCACAAAACACCAAATCCAAAATATTAGAACTTTTAAAATTAGATAATTGTAAATGAAGTTTAGAAGATTTTCCAACAGAACAAGAATCACAATCCATACTAGAATGCTTTGAAGAAACTGGTAAACAATATTGGGAAAGCATAAAATTTAATAGTTGTGAATGTGGATGACCAAGCCGTTGATGCCAAGTGTGTGTAGAAGCACGAACGGTAGAGAAAGCAGTTTTTGGAGGTGGTTGGATTGTTGGTAAGTTGAAGGAGTACATCCCATCAATGCTTGGACTCGTGAGGAGGGTAGTGTGTGTAGACTTGTCCTTCACAGAAAAGAAAGTGTCATGAAATTCAAAATAGACATTATTATCACGACAAAATTTTTGGACGGAAATAATGTTCCTTTTGATGCTAGGAACATGAAGAACATTTTTTTAGAACAAAGGTTTTGTTTGGGGAAAAGATACGAGTGGAACCAATATGAATAATGGGCAAGGACTCACCATTGCCAACATGAAGACCATCGTTACCGCGGTATGGCTCAGAATAATCCATGCTCGAATGATCAAAGGTTGCATGTTCATTGGCACCAGTGTCATTGAGCCAAAAGAGGGAAGTCTGGGAACGATTATCAGATGTTTGGGAACGATAGTCAGTGTATTTTACTAATGGTTGACGTCCTCGAATAGTGGTCGGATCCCTGTTAGGGCATTGAGATGGGACATGACCAATACCACACCTGTTGCACGTACCAAAAACCAAATTCTGATTAGAAGACCAAGGAAATTAAGAATGATTACCTCTGCCTTGGCTGCGGTTGTATGAACTGATGTTACCACGGCCACGCCTGTTCCCACGGCCACGGTTATTCCCAACAGCAGTGTTGGTGTAAAAAACCTGTGGAGAAGGGGAGTTTATCGGCTGAACTTGAAAACCAAGTTGTCCAAGAATCTGCTGAAGTGCCTGGATGTTTGAGGGTGATGCAACATAATTAATTGAGGCTGTTGGGGAGCTGGAATTGGCAGAGGCAACAACAAGTGCCTGAGCCTGAGGCACATCGGGTATGGATTTCTTGACCATGTGTATTCCTCATGTAAACCAGAGACAACCAACATCACCAGATCCTTCTCTTTCATGGGTTCACCAATATTAGCAAGAGCATCTGCATATTCTTGAGCACGTGTAAGATAAGCAAAGGAAGTTTCATCACCTTTCATCTCGATCTTGAGTAGTTGTGCACGAAGAGTGTATTCTCTAGAAGCTGTATTCGGGGCATAGGCTCGTTCTAAAGCGAGCCATAGTTCTCTGGAAGTGTTGTTGCCTGTAACATGCTGAAAAGATGCTTCTGAAATTGTAGAAACCTGTAGCATCCTGATATGGGCATAATTGGATACCCAGATAGGGTGGTTCGGGTTTGGTTGTGGTTGTGATGTAGTTTCTTTGTCTGAAGAGGCAGCAGGTTCAATTAGTTTTGGCGGACACGGTATGGTGCCGTCAATATAACCAAACAGATTGTTGATGAGAAGAAAAGGGTGTACCATCGCCTTCCAATGCCCATAATTAGTGGGTGAAAGTTTGAAGGCAAACTTGTGAGAATTATAAGTTGTTTTGTCAATCTGAGAGAAGGCTGCTAGAAGGGTCATGGGAGTGAAAAAAAAAGGAGCGTGATGTGGAAAATAGGAGAGGAGGTGGCAGGTTCTGATGGTTGAAGATGGTTGTGGTTACTGACAGGGGGGCTGGATGTGGCGGCTGCAGATTTAGGGTTAGGGAAAAAAGAGGCTCTGATACTAAGATAAACTTGGTAATTAGTGGAATTGTAATTGTGATTGTATTACTAATTGTGTATTAGTAATGATACATGTACAAGGAATATATAGAACATAATATGGAAACAATATCAATCTAATTATTACTACCTCCGTCCCAATTTAAATGTTCATCTTTTCATTTTTGGTTGTTCCAAATTAAATGTCCATTTCCAAAAAGAGAAATGCAATATCTAGTTTTGCCCATAAAAGACAAAACACAATCAAAGATTTAAGGATATTATTGTCATTTTACCGCATACAAACAAAAGATTTCTTAATATTAGTATTTCTGGGCCCACCACATTTAAAATGAGACGGATGGAGTATGATATATTCTGTCTAATACAAGCTAACATGTGTTGAAATTAGAACAAGGAATAGATACCCCGAGTCTCAACTTGCTATATTTAGTGGTTTGTACTATTTGCTTGCTCTATCATCTTGCTAAGTTGGCGTTTGAATATATGATCTGATTTTGCTGTTAGAAAAAAGATACCGACTCTCAAATTAATGCATTTGACACGAGTTTAAAAAGGAAACGAGACTTGGTTTGTCACATGATAGTAGGTGAATAAACTTTAAAAGGGTGCATAAGCAATATGCATTTAGACTTATTGCACTCTCTTAATTGTGTTTTATCTCTAAGCATAAGCTCATGTGCAAGAAAAGCTTGCGGGCAAATTTGGATGCAAAATGTTGACCCAACTAGTTATATAATTGATATGATTATAACAGTATTGAAGATATAACGTTAATGCTTGAATAGCCAGACCGGTAATTGAACCAACCGTCTTATCATTCCATTGGTCAGACGGACCTATATAAAATCAGATACAAATAAAGTTTAAAAAATTACATTCGACTATTTATCTATTGGTGTGGATTTACATAATAAAATTTAATTGAAATAGTAAATAAATTTTGTTTATAGTTGTCTGCTATTATAGCCTAGTGGCATTTGGGGGTGAGATAAGGCTTAGAGACCATTTGGTCCTGGACTCCTGGGTTCGATTTCTATAAGAGGGTTTTTCCTAGATTTGTTGGTGTATAGCCATTATTGCCTAGTAAAAATGGATATGATCCGAATGATTTTCCTGGTGCGCGATAATACTCCAGTGATCCAAATTTGCTGTTCAAATAAAAGTAACAAACAAAGAATTGTGTTCAATGAATGATGATGTCTTTAATTTTGGTATACCAACTTTGACGGTAGTCATTAACTAAAAAGTTAAAATTTTGTTTATATTTGTTTAGCATTGAAATCACTAAACACATCATATGTGTAGATTGTCATTTTCATAAGTGATGGAAAGTTATTCAACATACCACTCCTAGTTATTATTTATCTACCTTTATACTAACCCTCCCACATGCCATCTCTATTAAATTAAAGTTTTCTTTATAGTAATCTTTTTAAGAATTGCGTCTTTTTAGTTTTTTTATATATTTTTTTTTTGAATTTTATGTAAAATTATCTTGACTAACGTAACTAATATGTTTATTATCAACTAAAGATACCCGTTTACTTGCCATCCACTTATAATTGGCTTTATGTATATTACATATTTTTTTAGCTTCTTCACAAATTGTTTGAGAGTATTAGATGGTATTTTAAAATGATATATTTTTTTTGAAAGATATATTTTAAAATGATATAATATGGCTAAAGTAAAACAGAAGTGCATAATTAATTTTTTAAATTAATCTAGTGATAATAAGTAATAATAATTAGCTTGTTACTCGTTTGCTTATCATTCACTTGTAATTGGCTGTATATTAATGTTTAGTAAAAATTTATATCGTTGTCTGTTATAAAAACTTAATCATTTTACAAATATTTAATTAATTAAATATATTTCTAAATATTTAATTCTCTCAATTAAATAATGCCGCATTTTGTGAACTAATATTAAATGATTAAATATTATAACTTGTTTGTCTTTCAGAGTCTAACTCTTTAGATCATATCTCGATAGTAACGTTTACAGGTTGATTTATCGGACATCCCATGTCCAACAACTCTAACATATGAAATCACTAATTAGAATTCAAATGTTAAGGAAATAAAAAATTGTGAAATTAAATATGTAAAAGGTTTCATAATTCATAATTTCATAGTACTTAACTGGGCTCAACCACTGGGCCTTAAATAGCAAGACCTAAAACCGGAGTATAACCGTCTATCTCAACCAGGCCTAAGGAAATAAACAGGGGGTTGATAATGGGCTATTGGCCCATTTTAGAAGTGGTAATATACATACGATGATACGAGTATACGACTAATATGGCTCTAAAATGAACAAATTGCCACGCTATTAACAATCTATCTATCTATATAAATAAAAGAAAACGTATATGCTGACGTGTCGTGCAATGGAGGCCTCAACCTCCTATTGAGAGTGTCACGTGGCATTATAATTGAAATATTTTAGTGTTTTTTGAACTATTTTCTTTTTTAATTAAAAAAAGATTAACATAAAACCCTAAATTAAATTGAGTTATTTTAGGAAAAAAAGAATTTAAAAATAAATTTAAAATTTTCTCTCTCATGTTTCCTCCCATAATTTTTAAACGTTTATATCTTTTATATACATAATTTTTTAAAGAAAAAAAATTACACCAAATTAACGAGCGTTTTATTATCTTTCCAACGAGTACCATAGTCCTATATAAAAAACGGAGAAAAATCGACTATTTTTTGTGGGGTTTCGTTCATACAGGAAAAAAACACACAAAGTGTTCATGTTATTCATTAATCATGTTTTTTCTTTTAAACCAGGTTCTTATCTACGATGTTGAAATCAGTCCAATCGCCATGTTATCATTGGAACTTTACTATGTATACTTCATCAATAGAAGTTAGGAGAAAGAATCGTGCAACACTGCAACACATGGTGTCACCTTATAGCAAGGTTATTTTTTTATTTATTTAATTACAAGAGTAATAATTACTACTATTAGTATTAGTATTATTAGAATGATTATATTTTTCAACCCCGGGACGCTCCCGGAAAGAATTAATAGTTGCTGACGTGACGTTCAATGGTGGCCTCAACCATCTCTTGATTATGCCACGTGGCATAATGAGATGCAATGATTACAACTTCCAACTTAAGTGTTTGTTTAGTTGATTAGGTTAGAAATTATAAGAGCCATTAGAATGTGAGAAATTAGAGAGATGTGATGAGTTTTTTAATAGTTGCAGCTTACATAAGTGATTCTTTAGATGATTACTGATTAGGTTTTAGATTAGGGAATATGAGTTTCTAGTTTTTATCCCGGGAGCGTCCCGGGTTGAAATATCTAATATAAAATAATAAAATATATTATTATTATTATTATTATTATTATTATTATTATTTTAAACAAATCTCTGTCATAAATTATCATATTCAAATATAAAAAAAACGAATCTCTGTGCCGGGGTATAAATCTAGTGTCATTACAAATGAATTCGGAAGTTTGTAATCGATCATTCTAAAAAGAACTAACATGAAATAAGAAAAAAAAGTTAATTATTGAAATATCAAAGGCATTAGTCTATGGGTTATGTGATGCGTTAAAAAATTCATGGGTATATGATCGGGTATGTAGTTCGGGTATTTGGGTATGTTGTTTCGGGTAATTTGGTCGGGTATCACCTAATCCTAGACCCGACCCAAACCCACAAATTTTTTTTAAACTAATCCCAAACCCGACACAATACTTGTCTGGTTACAAAAAATAGTCATTTTTTTCTCCGATTTTTATATAGCACTATGGTACTCGTTGGAAAGATAATAAAACACTCGTTAATTTGGTGTAATTGTTTTCTTTAAAAAATCTCGTATATAAAAGATATTAATGTTTAAAAGTTATGGGAGGAAACACGAGAGATAAAATAATAAAGTTTTAATATTTAGATTTAGTAGATTAGATATTTAATAGATTATGTTAAATCATATTTAAACCATATTTATTCTTTTTTTTTAATTGGTCTAGAGTTTCCACATCACATCCTATGTGGCATCTCTCAAAAAAGAGATTGCATAGTATTATGACATGTCATTAAAAATGCTTTGGTTTATTATATATATATAGATATATATATATATATATATATATATATATATATATATAGGGGAGGGTTATCTTGAGAACGCTAAATATCGCGAGAACCGTGAGAACAAGTGAGAAAACTAATCAAAATCATTTTTTTTCAATACAAACCTAATTATAATTAAAATATAACATTAATAAATGAATTTTCTTTCCAAATAATTCATCTTTTCTTGCAAAAACACTTTCAAATTAACTTTTTACACATGTGTAAATGAAACAGTTTACACATGTATAAACAGTAAATTTACACATGTGTAAAAACAAATTATTTTCGTATACGTTTGAATTTTTACGCGTAATTTGTGTTTTTGAGATGGAATTTTAGTAATAAAGACAAGTGTAAAAAGAGATTTGGAATTTGAATGGTTTTAGATGCCGTTCTCACGGTTCACACGAAATATAGGTGTTCTCAAATTAACTTTCCCCTATATATATATATATATATATATATATATATATATATATATATATATATATATATATATTGATTACTGATTAGAATACTATGAACATGCAATGATTGAGAGATTTTGTGGTCAGTTAACTTAAGCCATTTGCAATAGGTTATCACGTAAAATTAGATTTTTCAACATCGGGACCTTCCCGGGGTAATCAGCTAGTGTTAAAAGAAACTATCATCAATTATCTTTAGAATATGAACAACTAGTTTATACCCCGAGAGCGTCCCGGGTTGACCAACCTAAGTAAGGTAAATAAAATTAGAAGTATCTAAACTATAAAAATGACATGTATGTATCAACTTACATTAGATACTTTTTTACAAAGAAAATACTAAAAGATCCATTTCACCCGGGAGCGTCTCGGGTTGAAAAATATAAAAATTCTAATAATACTAATACTAATAGTAATTAAATAAATAAAAAAATAACATTGCTATAAGGTGACACCATGTCTCCTAGCTTCTCTTGATGAAGTATACCTATGCATCTTTAGAAGAGTAAAATTCCAATGATAGCATGGCGATTAGGCTGAATTTCAACATCGTAGATAAGAACATGGTTTAAAAAAAAAAACATTATTAATGAATAACCTGAACACTTTGTGTTTTTTTTTTCTTGTATGAACGAAACCCCGCAAAAAATAGTCGGGTTTTTTTCTCCGTTTTTTATATAGCACTATGGTATTCGTTGGAAAGATAATAAAACGCTCGTTAATTTGGTGTAATTTTTTTATTTAAAAAATCTCGTATATAAAAGATATTAACGTTTAAAAATTATGGGAGGAAACATAAGAGATAAATTTAAATTTGTTTTTAAATTCTTTTTTCCTAAAATAAATCAATTTAATTTTAGTAGATTAGGTTTTATATTATTATTATTTTTTTTAATTTGCCACATGGCATGACACATGGCACACTTAAGAAGGAGAATGTCTCCTTGAGTGTCATGTCATTAAAAATGCTTTGGTTTATTATATATAGATATAGATATAGATTTTACGTCATTGCTTATTTTGTTTTTTAGTTTTAACAAATCATAGTCGTCTACTACTGTTTATTTCATTTGCCTTTACATGTTAGTTGTGAGACCGAGCAAATATCACAAAAATGTAACAATTCATCGATTTTCTCTTGATGTTGTCATTAAGTAGAGATATATACATGATTACGAAGTTACCTGATTCTAAAATTAGTAAACATATACTCTGAATCTGACAAATGAGCTCTTTTCTATTTAGTTAGTCAATAAACACTAGACACAACCACCACCACTATCACCCCGCGGCGTTGGTGGTGACAATGGTTACGGCTACAACGAGTACCAGTGGTGTAGACGAGGGTTGGTGATACGTGTCGGGTGGGATTGCAGTTTCTCCTAAATGAATTTCGGACACCTCTAGGATCAAAGCCGTAATATAGACATACCAAATTCCGCATAATTAACTCTTTCTATATTTTATGTTGTCAATTTTTCCACCTAAATAAAACTCAAAAGATGCAATCAAGTCTTGACAAAACCCTGATAACAATTAACAACAACTTGAACTAATTAAAAACAAAACCATTGAAAACACCATTTAAACAACTCTCATGTCCTTAAACGGCAATAGCAAACATCCTTATGGGCGAAGCTTGGTTCTCGAATCGGAGGGGGCCGGACTCAATTTTTTTCGATCGGTAGTGGCAAATCGGCGGGGGCCGGACTCAACCCGAACTCAATTTACCTATGAAAATCGCAAATTTCCACTATTGCGCCAAAAAACAGGGGGGGCCAGGGCCACCCCTGGCCCTTCAAATGCTTCGTCCTTGGCTATCATCATCACCATCCTCCTCTTACCGAACCCACTTATTCCCAGTTGCATTATTATTTTATAATAATTGTCTAGACTTGATTACTTGATTTATGCTGTACTTCAATAATGTATACCATCATTAACGTTTATGATCTTGATACATATAAGAATTCCAAATACAGCTATAATATGTATAATAAAACATATGTGTCTTTGTTATCCTTGACTGCCGTTTCAAGTTGCAATACAAAAGACAAACGAGAGATGTCAAGGTTGCTGGTCCCAGCATTATGGTTATTTAGTGTTGATGAATGTTCTGAATGAAATGAAACCATACGCGTTACGCGTATATCTTCATGATTAACTGATAGTCCATTTTTTTAATTTCTATGTAACATAGCCAAGCTGTTGTATATGGAGATGGAGGGAAGAGTTTATTCGGATATGTACAGAAACACGAGCGAGGAAATGTTTATAAGAACATTGATGGAAAGCTCGGTTGGGTTACCAGCGCCTACGATGGAGAATCTGGGGTTCAAGAATCTATCTAATGACTTCAGGGCAGATAGTGAAGAACTGTTCAAAAGTTGGCTCACTACTGGTGAAGTAAGATGGTTTGAGTTTGATTTATACAGTTCACATTTGTTTTGATTGTTGAGTGTGATATATGATTTTGATTGCTAGAATCAAGGACATGGTTCGACAGGCATGGTTCATAATCGTCCTAGACAATTATCGAGGTTAGCTGTTTCTCGCTACATCACATGTTTGATGTTTCAGCAAATGTTATTTTTACTTGCCTCAAATAATGCAGGATGCTCACTGATCAAGCTAGTCAACAAAACTGTGTTCCACCCCAAAGTCCTATGATAGTTGGTGATGCCTCATGTGACATGATTATGAATGGACATTCATTCAGGTGACTACAACAATCCAAGGCTACTTATGATCTTAACTAATGCAGGCTATGATAATTACTTTATAAATTACACGATTGTTCCATGTGGGAGATGGTTGCCGGAGAGGGAGGAAGGGAGGGAGGGGGGGGGGGGGGGGGTCAAGTTGTACCATATTCTTTATTTCTTGTTAAGGACAAAAGGTGAAATTTCGACATAGGACAATACGTGTAATTTACTCTTTAAATTAGGTACAAAACATTGATTACATTTTTATATGTTAGCAGGGATCCTGCAGAAAAGGGTTTGCAGGGTAGCAATTTATACCTGGCTAAGGTTTGTTTGTATTGAGAATATGTATGAATATCGATCAATGACTATCGGCATGATCTCATATCTCACTTTTCGTGCAGGCATGGTTTAATAGCTCCCAACCAATGACAAGAAGTCGTTCATCTGAACTAAGGTAATAATCGTTACGGGTTGCAATTGGTCGGGCCGTATTGACCTGAAACACTTTGTCCAAACCACTATGTTTTTGACAATTAGCATGTCTCATCAGATTATTGAGTTATATAATTTCACTGATATATAATGTGATCTAAAAGGTTTTATGCATTTGGTCCAATATATATAGCATATGAGAGTGTGAAAGATGTCACAAATTCAGATATGTGTCGAACTTTGTGTTGATATTGTATACTGATCAAACTTACATACGCGCATACAGGTCGTATGGGGCTGAAACACATTTGACCCATTTCCCCTTTTGTCTACTTTTTTATATTCACCAATTCGACATGTTACATAGATGGATATAACCTAAAATTCCACTGTTTACAGGAGGAAGTATGCTGCAATGCAGAACTCACAGACAATAATAAATTTAGAAGCAATGCATAACGAATCAAGGCTTGCAGTCAACCAACTGAATAATGATAATTCCAACCCTCTCAATGATCTTATCTCTACATCTAATTCATCGTCGTCTACTTTTAACGGCCCAGAGATAGATAAGGTTTCTTCAGTTGTGAGCATGCTAAAGGGTTCACTAGAACGCAAGAAGCTTGGAAACAGTGTTGAAAAAGAAGTGTTTAACAATTCTTTAGGATATTACAGTGCGCAAGAAGTACATGAAGTCCAATTAAATGATTTCATGGTTGCTGATATCAACGATGGCGTGTTACTACGAAGACTTGAAGGAGCTATGAATGCTGACCTAGAGGGATTTGTGCCCCCCACAAATCTGGTTCAGAGAAATACTGGATCTCGAGAAGCTTCACAAAGTGAATCTTCTGCTGATCCACATGCACTCTCAACAGGATTTGAGGTATCTGACGGCCACGGGCCAAGCAATTCTGGTCAATCACCAGGCGTCTGCCACAGCCCCGGAAAGCTATTTGGAAATGGGAAAATTACAGAAACTGGCAGCCTTGCTAAAGGTACGTGTAGAGTTGGCAAAACGGGCGATTCGGGTTGATTGGATAATGTGTCAGAAAGGGATTTGGTGGGTAGTTTCTAATATGGGTTAAAACGAGATGGTTGCCTTGAATTTTACGAATAATCAGCACAGAAAATGTCACTATGAAAACTGTATCAATAATATACTAAGTTAAGTTATTTGTAATGAAGGACCTATTTGACCCATTTCAGTTTTAAGCATAATTTTGAAGTATAACAGGTTGAAAAAAAAAACTAGTCAACCCAATTCTAGGAGCAACAGGTTGAAAAAAACTGATTACTTCTTTGTTCTCTTTACACTACAGAAATAAGGGACCACATGTACAATAACTTTAAAGAAGATCACAAGGTTTGTTTTCATTGAAACACTACTTATTTCAGTTTAAGACTTTTAAGTGTCAATAAGTGAACAAAAATAGTTTCCCTTTTTTTCAATACCAAGAATTGAAACAGAAGGGGGTGGCGGCGCAGCTTGTTGCCCGCCTACCTGCTATCCTTATGTAATTTGCCCCTTTATTGAAATGAAATTGCAACTAAAAAAAAAGAATTGAACTTTACCTTTTTACATGCTCGTGCTTTGTTGGTTGTGTACCTGCATCAGCGCAACGGAAGTTTTACTCAGCAAGGATCAGTGACATCAGCTGCCTCAGGTTAACTTCAATTCCAGATTCTTTTTAATACAGAATGTAACTCCAAATCATGTCAAGAAAACTTTGAAATCTGCTTCACTATTAGTTATAACAAGTAGTCAATCATATGATATTCAAGAGCACTTAACGAGTTAACGGAACATTCTTATGCATTATGTCACTAAATGCAGGAGATCCAACGAAGAAGCGCAGGGTAGAAAGGTCAAGAAAGTATGTACCATCATCTTGCACCTTTATTAATTTAAATACACTTAGTCAAGCATTTATACTACTTCGTATTGCAACTACGTTTATAAGCCAAGTGAAAAAGGCGATTCAGGTTTCTGATGACTGATGTTTAATGGTGATGTAGAATGGCAGAAGCAAAGGAAAGAACTCACACGCCAACAGCTTCATCTGATACGCAATCTATTTTGAAGCGTTGCGAAAATCTTGAAAAGGAAGTGCGGTCACTCAAACTTAATTTGGCTTTCATGAACAGGTAAAACACACATTACACCATCGTATGCATTATAAACATATACATTACACATATTGAAGCATACACATTTCAGGAAAGATTCAGAACAGACTAAACAAATCGAAGAGCTCCAGAAGCAGAACGAAGAAATGGGAGATGAAAAAGAACGTCTCCTAGAAGAGATAGATAGAATGTTATCCCGACAAGACAACATAATTAGGCATAACTAAGGTGTCTGTCTAATCAGGCGCTAAGCTATTATTACAAAACCTAATTCTGATAGTCTTACTATTGCAAGTATTCTTTGTACAACTAAGCTGATTACTATTGAAAAATTAATGTAAAATACAGACTTAGTGAGAACTATATTGCATTTTTTTGTAAAAAAAAAACTAATTATCCTTGAAGGTAAACAGAAGAAGTCCTATTCAACTCCTTTATTTGCTCCGGTAATATCATGGTTTTATGGTGACGGTGTGTCCGGTCACGGGAAAAGATTCCGGTGATCGGAAAATAAGGCGGTTTTGTTTGTACAACGAAAGCTGAGGAAGCTTATGTGGGACGTTATTTGATGGGGGTATATAAGTAAATTCGCAATAGTTTTTAATGGTTTATGGGCCACCCGATCCTTCGTGGACAAAGTATTTACATAAATAGTCCCTCTGGTAATTACATTTTAAAAAACAGCAATACTAGAACATGACAATATATTAGGGGTGGAATTCATGTTAGTAGTAAACTTTGTTGAGGAAGAGGATAAAAAGGTGTCATCTATGTTGACCAGTTTCTCGAGGTGTTGGAAATCCCAAATGGCTCAGAGAATCACTAGTCACCAATGCTATTTAGCCATTCGTTTTGACAACAAATAAGTTATCTTTGACGATTTCCCATTCCTTCCCTGCCAAGCCGCCTCTCTTCACCTTCTGTCTTCCCTTTTCATAACATAGCCAAGTGTCCTGCTTTAAAATCACTAAAAAAAATAAGTATCAATCAAAGCCCTATCATATCACACTAAATGAGATGTCAAATTAAAGAGGTCTCATTCAAGCATTATACTCCCCTTCTCTGTTGAAATTATGTAACCAGTTGTTTCCACAAACGTTATCAAACCACTTTCTTTTATTTATCCTTTTTAATTGATTCGCATGTACGATTAACTTGTGATATCCATGTTAAAACACCACTTTGATAGATTAACATGTTACAAGTCTTAGGGGGAAGCACAAACCCAAATCAAAAAATGATAGCCAACATGACGTTTGTCAACGCCATATGGGCTTTGGCCAACCTTGCTTCTTTACAGCATTCCCGTGGCATCTAAGATAATGTTTCACAACATAATTTCAACAGAGGAGGAATGAGAAAGAACAAAACTGCATTTACCAAAATGGCTTGGTTAAAAAAATACATAAAAATTATAATGAGTTTATCAAAGAGGAAAAAAAAAAAAAAAACAAGCTAGATTGAAAAAAAAAAAAAAAAAAAAAAAAAAAGAAGAAGAAGATAATTTGTGTAAAATATTAGAGAATAAAGGGCATGTAAGTACAAAAACACAAAGTACAAGGACAAGTTTCATCAAGTCTCCAATAAACCTATTGGCGCTCAATAAATAAACCCAAATCATTTCATTTTCCCTCTCATTATTATTTAACAAATCTAGGGTTTTAAAAACCCCAATCCACTACCAACCACCCTTGTTCCAATCACAACCATGGCCATAAACCTTACTGCAGGTGCAATACCAATACTCTATGGTGGCGAACCGCCACCAGATGGCCTGAAACCGGTGCTACAGGTGACGGAGATAAAGCTCCTAAACACCCAAGCAACCGGTACCGGAGGAGAAAACAAGGAAAGGTACTGCTTTTGCTTATCTGATGGCACGTTTTCCCAGCAAGGAATGCTTGCTACCCAGCTTAATGATAGGGTTATATCCCAGCAGGTGCATAAGGGTTCTATTGTTCAATTGATTGAGTATTCTTGCCATCGCCTCCGTGATCGATTGTAAGTCTTTTTTTTTTTAAATCTTGTGTCGTGTTTTTGGTGTGTGAACTGTGAAGAGGTATTTATGATTAAAAGATATATAAAGATGGGTGATTTTTTAGCTTTTATTTATTTTGTTGTTATTATTATTATTATTATTTTATTTATTTATTTTTTTTGTGGGTGATTTTAGTTTTTAGGGGACAGGTCAAGTTGATTGCTGAAATTAAGTTAGGGTTTATAGAAGATTTTTGCATTAGTTAAAATCTTGACGAATGATGATTATATTACTCTGTTTGTTTGTAATTGCATTTGTGAACGAGTGTAAGTGTTTTTATTATTATCATTTTTGAATGTTGTATTATCTTTTTTTTTGTATCATCTTTTTTGGTTTGTGAAGTGATATGTATGATTAAAACATGTAAAGATGGGTGCTTTTGTTAGCTTTTATTTGTTTTCTTGCTTTTTATTTGTGGGTATTTCAATTTTTATTTTTATTTTTTTTTGTATTTTTTTTATATTAATTTTGTGGTTGTTTTGTTGTTGGGGAACATGTTAAGATGAATGCTGAAATTAAGTTAGATTTTAGAGAAGATTCTTGCATTAGTTAAAATCTCGAATTCTTGATGATTAGTACTTTGTGTGTTTGTAATTGCATCCGTGAACGAGCGTAAGGGCTGTTTATTTGAATATTTTTTGAAGCTTGTGTGTCTTTTGGCGTGTGAAGAGGCATGTATGATTAAAATGTATAAAGATGGGTGATTTTGTTAGCTTTTATATGTTTTCTTGTTTTATTGTGGGTATTCCATTTTTCTTATCTTGATTTAGTGAATTTTTTTTATTGTTAGGGAATGGTTTAAGATGATTGCTGAAATTAAGTTAGGGCTTAGAGAAGATTCTTGCATTGGTTAAAGTCTTGATGATTACTAATTTATTAACCTGTGTATAGAGACATGAAAATCTAATTAGGCTTTTGTATTTGGGTGGCATATGCTAAATAGTTAAGTAGTATAGATATTTTAATTTCCAGGTTCAAGATCCTGTTTTGTTACGAAAAACATATATGCATTATTGTTTAATGGTCGGGTAGATGAGTCTTGACACAAATTAAGTTAGGGTCTAGAGAAGAATTTTGCATTAGTTAAAATCTTGATGATTATTGCTTTGCTTGTTTGTAATCACCTCTATGAACGAGTGTAAGTGTTGTTTATTACTATCTTTTCTGAATGTTGTATTATTGTTTTAGTGTGTGAAGAGGTATGAATGATTAAAACATGTAAAGATGGGTGAGTTTGTTAGCTTTTATTTGTTTTCTTGATTTTTATGGGTATTTTATTTTTTTGTTGTATTTTTTTATCTTGATTTTGTGGATTTTTTATTGTTAGGGAACAGGTTAAGATGATTTCTGAAATTAAGTTAGGGTTTACAGAAGATTCTTGCATTAGTTGTAATCTGGATTTATTTGAATCTCGTGTTGTTATCTTTTGGTGTAATAAGAGGTATGTATGATTAATGATATAAAGATGGTTGATTTTGTTTTGCTTTTATAATTTTTCTTGTTTTTTTATTGTGGGGTTTTCAAAAAAAAATTTATCTTGATTTTGTGGTTTTTTTATTGTTAGGGAGCAGGTTAAGTTGATTGCTGATATTAAGTTAGCGTTTAGAAAAGGTTCTTGCATTAGTTAAAATCTTGGTTATTATTACTCTGTTTGTTTGTAATTGCATATGTGAACGAGTGTAAGTGTTGTTATTTTAATTATCTTTTATGATTCTCGTGTTATCTTTTTGGTGTGTTAAGAGGTATGTATGATTAAAATGTATAAAAATGGTTGCTTTTGTTAGCTTTTATAAGTTTTTTTTGGTTGTTGTGGGTATTCCTATTTTGCTGTATATATTTTTTTTATCTTGATTTTGTGGTTGTTTTATTGTTGATTTTGTGTCATATCCTGCTTAACTGCTTAACTTGAAGGTTTGTTGTATCTTTGAGAAATGTGCAACAATAGTAGTCTACTTGTCAGAGCGTGTGTTCGCAGCAATTCTGCATTCAGATATATTTGATTTCTAATGTGGGTATTACACCAGCAAACAGAATGTAATCTGATTCTTACTGTATTATCTTATTGATCTCTAAGTTTCTTCTTGATTAATTATATTATATAATATGTATACGTGTACTATTTGATTAATAGAAGTATGTGTTTTATCTATTGCTAAAAACCCTGTTATTTTTTTTATATATATGATGTTTCTGTTATCTTTACATTTATCATCTATTAACAGATTCATGCTATCTTTGACATAATTGTCTGAATTGTTAACTGACTATCTCTTCTAATTATTTTGTGTAGTATTGTTATAATCTTAAGTTTCGATGTGCTCGTGGATAAGTGTGATATCATTGGTGATCCAAAGAAATTCGCAGTTAAGTTTCCTGGTAATGAAACTTCTTCAATCGAAAGATCTGCATCACCAATGCAGTCGTCTCTAAATCAGCCAGCAATAACAGTTACAACGCCAAATACCAATGTGGGCCCACCCGTTCATGCTCGCACTAGTGAACATAATGCAGGCTTACATTCTTATGGGAACGAAAGATCTGCAGTGCCAATGCAGTCTTCTTTTAACCAGCCAACAGCAACAGTTACAAGACCAAATACCAATGTGGGACCACCAGTTTACACGCCCAGAAGTGAACCCAATGCAGGCTTGCATTCTTATAATAATGCTTTCAGTAACAATTCAGTAAACAGCCGTATGCCTCCTATGCGACCAGCGTTTAATCAAATGCCTTCAATGTATGGTGGTAACAGGGGTCCTGCGGGTAAAACCGAAGCTCCTGCAAGAACCATACCAATTGCTGCTTTGAATCCATATCAAGGTAAATGGACCATAAAGGCTCGGGTGACTGCAAAAGCTGACCTTAGACATTACAGCAATGCGAAAGGAGATGGTAAAGTTTTCTCCTTTGATCTTCTTGATTCTGACGGTGGAGAAATACGTGCAACCTGCTTTAATGCTGTTGCTGACCAATTTTACAATCAGATTGAAGTCGGCAAGGTTTATTATATATCAAGAGGAAATGTAAAACCTGCTCAGAAAGCTTTTAACCACTTAAAAAACGATTATGAAATTACACTCGACCAGATGTCAACAATTCAGCCTAGCTTTGATGATGACAACTCAATTCCCGGTCAGCAGTTTCATTTCCGGACTATTGGTGAGATCGAAGGCATGGATAGCAACACAATTTTGGATATAATTGGCGTGGTTTATAGCATCACACCTCCATCCACAATAATGACTAAAAACCAAACCGAAACTCAAAAACGAAGTCTTTCATTGAAGGACATGTCCGGAAGAAGTATTGTTTTGACTTTATGGGGTAACTTTTGCAATGTAGATGGTCAAAAAATTCAAACGATGTTGGATTCTGGTCAATTCCCAGTTATTGCTGTGAAGTCTGCTAGAGTGCATGAGTATAATGGGAAGTCAATTGGGACTATATCCTCGAGCCAGCTGTCCATAGAACCTGATTTACCTGAGGCCCATAAACTTAAAGAATGGTTCAATAGTGTTGGTAGGAACGCCCCTACGGTATCTATGTCAAGGGAGTCTGTGCCTCAGACAGATAAGAAGACTTTATCCCAAATTAAAGATGAAAAGTTGGGAACTTCTGAGAAACCCGATTGGATTACCGTCAATGCCACAATCTGGCATATCAAACCTGAAAATTTTTACTACACAGCGTGCCCCATCGCGGTTGGTGATAGAAAATGCAGCAAAAAAGTTGTGAATAATGGAGATGGAAAATGGCGATGTGACAAGTGTGATCAGACTGTTGATGAATGTGAGTATAGATATGTCCTCCAGATACAATTACTCGACCATACTGGTGTGACATGGGCAACTGCATTCCAAGAAACCGGTGAGGATATAATGGGTATTCCTGCTAAAGATTTGTATCTCATAAAACACGAAGAACAAGATGATGATAAGTTCACAGAAATTGTTCGTAATGCCCTTTTTAACAAGTTTAATTTTAAACTAAAAGTGAAGGAAGAGAGTTACGGTGATGATCAGCGATCAGTAAAATCCACTATTTCTAAAGCAGAGAAGATAAAGTTCTCATCAAACATGACAGCTCTACTTCAAGAAGTTGACATAACTCATAAAAAAGAGGACCCAAGTTTCATAGCCCCAAATACCAGGCTTAACCTCCAAACAGGGACTGTGGGTCAACAAACCGCTTTGCCTGGTAGGCATGTTGGTCAACAAACTGCTTTGCCTGCTAGTCATGTCGGTCATTATGGGAGTCAATATGGTGGTTCTGTTGGAAGAATGAACACTGGTGTATCTTCAGGTAGTGGAAATAATGGTGCATCCGGTGAGTGCTTTAAGTGCCACCAGTTGGGGCATTGGGCAAGAGACTGCCCAGGTGTCAGCAATGTTCCTTCATATGGTGGCTATTGACTTTAAAGGTATGCATCTTTTTATTTATGTTCAAGCAAAAAACTGTTTACAGTAAGTTGTAAGTAATGGTCTTTAAATAGCCTATCATCATTGGAATGAAATAACACATTTTCTGATCTTAGTTAGAGTTTTCTGTCATATGCGGAGATTAACTGCAACATTTTGTTTGTGCAGCAGATGTTTGCTCCAGTGTTGCTGTTACTGTATCACAGGTTTGCGCACTACGCTTCTCTTTGGGTTTTGGCTTATTTTTGTCTTGGAGACATGCTTGCTCTATGCGGTCATGGACACATGGATCTATAAGTAGTCTGTTTTTTTAGTTGTCGTCCAAGTATTTTAATAATACGGGATGTGTAATGTTATTATTTATGTTCAGTTTCGGTGGTTTTGTAACTAAACGCTGCTTTAATTTTGTGTTTGCATGTGCAATATAAGCCAGTGGTTTTGATAAATTGAGTTAAAATAATATGTTAAAACTTGAAAGTAGTGGTCAAACCGAAAACAAGCCCCATGCCGGAGTCATTTTCTTCCGCCACGCCCAACGATCACACAAAGCAGAATATTCCTTGTAAATTAATTGGGGCGTTGTAGTTTCTTTAGAATCAGGTAGCGTTTGGTATGCAATAATAGGTGGAATGGAATTGACTGTGGAAATGTAACGGAAAAAGTGTTTGGAGTCACCTGTTACACATTATTCTTATTCCCTTTAAAAACCTCAAATTCTACGACTTGAGCAAAAACTTCAGGGAGTCGGAGGTCACCGGGGGTTGAAACCGTATGTACCAAAAAAATTCTATACGGATACTATATAATCAGAACTTTTGAGTGAAAATTTTGAGGGGTCGGGCGACCCCTTGCCCCTATGAAGCTGCCGCCTTTGGGTGGAGTGACTTTTACGGGTTGTATTTTCGGACTTCCCAAAAATTTTCAACTACAATTATTCTGCCATTGATCTTTGAATCCACATCAGCAACTTGATTTTTAATCATTTCAATGTTCCCATCAACCACGACGTTATTTGTGACCTAACTCTCGCAACTTATTACTTTTTATTGAGTGTGGCTACTGTCTATGAGAATTTTGTGTGTGTTAACGGTCAAAACTATATTGCAAGCTACTCTTATTTTGATATACCATTAAACTACTATTGTTCACCACAAGTGTATCTTACCTCTCCTTTGTAGCTTTATAATTCATTTACCTTATACGTGTGTGTAATCTAAAAGCTTTGAAACTAAAGTTCTATTGAGAACTTAACTAAGCAGATTTATATTTATATTAAGAGGCAATGGTTAAGTGAGTTGCATTAAGCTTGTAAATGTATTGACGAAATTTGTGAAGGTTATAATGTGATATTATGTGGATACAAGATTTTCACGTATGCAAGGATGGTTTTTTTTTTTTTTTTTTTTTTTTTTTTCACTATTAAAAGTAACTAAGATACAGATGTTGAAGCGTGATGAATAAATACATTTTATGTGTCTAGACTGAAAAGCATAACCTCTACTATGCGTTATTGCGACGTACATTTTATGGGCACATGTTAATTATGTTATTAATTATTAGAGACACTATTGTTTGTTTAATTCAAAGTAAAATGAGGGACGGGGCGCCACCAGAAAAGGTCACGGGTACCCCACTACCAGCACGGTACCCACTACCAGCACGGTAACACCGCCGTCACCAGTGCTGGTAGAGGTCCCGTGAACCAAATACGGGTTCTTCTTACCGTGCTGGTTCAAGAGGAGAGAGAAAGTGGGAAAGGTATTATTAAAAAAAATGAGTGGTGTAGGTGATTTTAGAGGAGAAAGAGAGTGAGAAAGGTATTATTAATATTATTGTTGGGTATGAAACCAATGGAGTGTTGCCTCTAAAAAACGGTTTCAGTGAAAGAAATCAGTGAAATAATGTGTCAGTGCAGGATTGGTTGAAATTAGTGAAGTTAAAAAACCTCACGAGTAGTGCCCCTTCCCCCTAATTTAATTTATGGCATTTACAAAACAAGTACATACTAAAATGAAACTAAATAAATGTTTATCAACATTCCACGTATGGCTTTAATTTATCAGTTCACGTTATTGGTACACTGATCTACAAAATATTAGAAAAAGTTTTGATTGTTTTGCATGAAGAGCTGTAGATAACACGATCTCAATGGCAGACGCGCTAACAACTACAGGTGTTATGGTCGGGGAAGGCTTGTGTTTGGGATGTGGCCTCAACCATGAGTTTGCGAATCATGTTCTTGCTACTTTCATTTTCGCAAAGTCGGTGTGGTAGCAAATGTGTTTGGGTCGCGATACTGATCCCTGCTCAAATTCATTCCCTCAAATCATATTTTGGAATTCGTCCAATTTGATCTGTTACACGGCCAGCCTTTTTATCAGGCTTAACTTCTAGGAGCCTGAACTATGCTAACAATATCTTGTTCATTCGCAACAAAAAAAATTCCGTTTAACAAGAACCATAATCTAAATAAATAAAACTCAAATGAAATATAACTAATGAACACATTGCACTACATAATAGCCACTTTTACCTACTTTAAGATAGTCATACAATAGCATTTGCATAGCTATAGCTAGTTTCATGGTACCATACATTTACCTCAATAACACACACCAGGTGATGATGAAGAAGATTGGTAGCTTACGGATTTCCCAGAATATTGACCCCCAATTGCTTCATCACGCCTGCACTGACCCTTGGTTAGATCATCAACGTCGGTCGACCCATGACCTGCAATGGTTTCTATAGTAACCACTTGAGCCAGCATCTGGGTTTGGGTCCTCATCAACCTAAACCGTTCAGCTCTTGACCCAATAACCTGCCCAAGTATAGAAGCTGCAATTGTGAACGCCATAGCTGTTTTGGGCATTAAAACCGACTTTCTGAGCATGGCTATAAAAGGCACGGCTGCATGCACTGCAATGAACCAAGATAGTGAGAATTTACGCGTGTGTTCTCTCCATATTCCCAATGGAATATTAGCTGCCATTCCCAACATTCCTATGACCAACATTTTATCAGGCAGTGGTTGAGGGCGTAACTTTTTTACAAGAGCAGTCCTTGCTAGTGCAGCTCGGGCAGCAACTACAGCTGGTGGACATTTAAGCTTGACTCCAGGTGGCAGTTTAAGAGCTGATGCCACTAGTGGGAGTACTTCACTTACAGCTCTGTATGACTTAGCAATTGGGCAGTTTCCATTTCTCAACCACTCGTTTCCAAGTGCTTCATGTGTCGATGTATCTCCCTGAATGAAAGCAATGTATATTAATGAAAAATCAACAGATGACGTTCCCTTTTAGAGGTGGGAAATGGGCATGTCGTGGGGACAAGTCAAAACAGATCCGGGCCAACATGGGTGATTTTTTTGGTACAGGTGACTAAAAGTCATTTCGTGTCCAATAAAACATAAACAATTACAGGAGAATGGCAGGAAAATGGGCAAGGATCGCCGCTAACCCCCTTTGAAACGTAGACCCTATCATGCTAAACACAAACCCTTGGTTCCCCAGGGTCGAGGAATTACTGGTTGACAAGGATCGTCATGTAGACCCGACACTTTTTGCTCAATTTGTTTAAAGTAAGTTTGTTAATAACTAATGTGTTGGATATTGTTACAAGAATTACATTATTCAATAATAACTACTTTTCAAAAAATATGATTTCGGAAGTTTTATACATAAATTTGCCCGAATTTTGTGCCCCATTTAAGATTTTCCTTTTTTTTATTTGGACCCTTCGGGAATAAAACTTTATATGTGTCGCTACTCGCTCATTGGCTAATTTTAAACTTCATCTGTGTCACCCATTAGCTAATGTTAAACTTTATCTGTCTGACCCATTAGAGATAAAGATAAAGCATAGCCTTAACGACTCATTTATAGGTAAATGGGTCAACATTGTCACCTCTGGTTTGCTATAAAAATGTGAAGGTCTTAATACTGAATGATTAGAACATCATTTTTGGCGCCACCATGATTTTTTTCTTTCTTTGAGAAAAGGTAGAGCTGGCAAGGTAGGTGGGTTACGTAGCGGGTCAAAGTGGGTAAGGTCAAACCATATAATTATAATATATTAATCTAAATTTTGACCACTTAAAAAACTTATGATATTGGACGTCACCCATTTGGCCTATTTATAACACAACATAACCCAAACCAACAGATATGTATATAAGCTTAAATTGCCACCTAAAAGAAAAGGGTTATTTTGCAAATGACCAAAAAACGGGAACGTTTATCTAATGTCAGTAAACCTTTTAAGTTCCATCATGTCACATTTGACTAAATTCTATGGTTACAGACAACACTTTCAGCTAAATCATATTTTTTTGTTCTCTTTATTACTCTTAGATATGTTGACATAACTTTGAGTCAGAACTAATTAAGCCAGAATCTGTTTTGCAGGCAGTAATATTCAGTAACCTGTCTACAAATAACTCAATCTAATACTTCTACATTCACGATTTATTAATATGTATGCATTTCAATGCTTAGTGATATGAACGCACCTTACAAGATGACTCATTTTTGGATGATTTAGATTCACATTTCTGCATCTTCCGTTTTTCAGAAAAAGCCCCAAAACTATATGGACCTCCTGGTCCAAAAGCTGACAAACTAATTGTTGCAACATTTGCTGCTAAAGGGTTAAACTTTGGTTCGGATTCAGGTTTCGTCTTTTCAGAATCTCGCTCAGAGAGAGGGACAATCCCGTCTTTACCATGGAAAAGCTTAAAAGCCATATCAAAGTTGGAGTCATCTTCAAATATTGGACCCCTGGTTCCATTTTCCTGTGAAGTATGACAGAAAATCACTATAGTATTAGTACTTTTTAATCCATTATCCACAAAAGTATAAATATACGAATAACATTCACAACATACAGGAACAGGCAGATGGATTGATGCGAAAGAGAAGTTGGTTGTTTTGTTGATGTTTCTTAGGAAAGGACATCTTTGAATGTCTTGCTGATTAAAAGGACAGTAAGATGTGTTATCCATTACTTCTTAGTGCCAAATTACCTGCTGCATATATTCAACTTATTAGAAATCACAGAGCTACACATTGCTGTCCAGTATAAGATGCATAATGTAACAAGACAGCAGCCGCTATTCGAGACAGAAATATAACTCTTGGCATTCACCATAACAATATGTTGTAGACTTGTGGCAAGTAGGCAACTGATATGCATGCAGGATTGGTAAGCAGTGTTGTAAAAGTCGGCCTAGGCGGGCGCCTAGGCGCTAAGCGGGACTAAATATAGGGATAAGGACCTAGTCGGTGAACTAGGCATTTTGGCCATTAGGCGGGCCTAGGCGGTGGTATTTTTAACTTTTTTTTTTATTTTTTAGTTATTTTTTTAAATTTCTAAGTATTTCTTAGTATTATGTGTATATATCTAAGTATTATGTGTATATATCTTAACATAATTTAAAAAAACACCTAAATTTGTGTGTGTGTGTATATATATATATATATATAATACGTATAAAAAATACCAAAACGCCTAGTTCCGCCTAATTTCGCCTAGTCCTGACTAGTCCCTAGGCTGGACCTCACCACCCGCCTAGCGCCTAGCGCCTTCTGCAACATTGTTGGTATGCCTGTAAACTAACCAACTGTTTTGTGACCGTTCGTTTAATTCTAAGCAAACAAACACAAATACTTCAACGAACCGCTTTTCTTGTTGACTTGTTCATGTTTATTTCTTAAGAAACTCAACGTGTCCATTTAAGTTCATTCATCATCACGATTCTAAACGAACACAAATGGACGCCAATTAAAAGTAAACAGCAATGTCAATATCTAGCTTCATTTTGAGCTTGCTGGCCCGGATTCTATATTTTTATATATATAATGAAGTTCCACCGTTCAAAAATAATAATAATAATAATTATCATCATCATTGTTATCAAAGAAATGACATAATTTTATCCTCATTCCCTTTATACAGACCAAAAAACACGATATTAACCTAATCATATCAATTCCATAGGCATAGACACGAAATTACATGACAATAATAATTAAGAATCAGCATATAAGAACCTAAATAATTACTAACGCATTCATGATACAATCGGATAAAAAAGGAATGAAAACAGGTAACGAAGAGCATATGAAAGAAAAAAACCTGCGTATGTATGTATGGTGGAGCTTTTGACGCAGAGACTTGTGGACGCCACGTAACAGACCTAAAAGGATTTCATACGAACAAGACTAGGGCTATATTTTTGTTTTAGCTTTTTAAGGGATTTTTTTCTTATTTCTTTTTTTTCTTTTCTCTTTTTTTTGGTTTGTGTTAACGACCGATGCTAGTTATCAGGGTAAACTCAATGACAAAAGGTTACTCATGTCCATGAATGCAGAAGGCGTTGGTCAACAGGCTTGTCAATATTCTAAATTAAGCTTATCAACAAAAAGGCTATTGTGGTAAAATCCATGGCTCAATCAAGAGCTATTTTGCCTTAAGTAAGACTCGAACTTAGAGATGCACATAATAAGCGGTTATAACCGTAACTACTTATTAATTGAAACTGTACTTGGTTAATAATCGAACGAAGGTTAAACAATTAGTGGTTAATTTTAACCGTAGGTTAGTAACCGGTTAGGGACTTTTCGTAGTGTAACCGGTTTTTAAACCAATTTTTTATGGGGAAAAAAATAGGAAACCGGTTAAAGTGATTAACCGAACCAGTTAAAGTAATAGCCTTAAGTTAACCAAATCGATTAGGGAAAATAACCGGTCTGTGCATCTCAACTCGAACCAATGACCTCCATATTGAAAGATCATGAACAATGGCGAAAGATCATGGAGACCAAGGGGTGTCTCCCTCCGCCCCCTTGTTTTTTGGCTTAGTGGTGAAAATTTGCGATTTTGGTAGGTAATTTTTATATGAATTGAATCCGGTCCCCACCGATAGGAAAAAAATTGGGTCTCGTGATTTTCGGCCACCACCACTATTTTTTTAAGCTTCGCCACCGGTCAAGTTGTGAATGTACCATAAGTGCATAACCAAGGTCATCACTCATCGGCCTTTTATGGAATTTATAACTTGGGGAAACTACACAAGTGTTCAAATTTGAAGAAAATTTTAAAAGTATGATAGTTGTGTATTTGTTGCTTTACATATGGTACACCTTATAGTTATGTAACTGGTCTTAATTCTCTCTTCCACTGCCTATATATATGTGGGTCTTTGTGGTTCACAGTATTATATAAGTTCTATAAAGATTTTTTTTACTAAAAGTCATTAGAAAAAAAGTTACTTTTGGAGGAAAACATACAAGGAGTTTTAGATAAACCTTATGTAATCGACCCTATAATTTTAACCATTTATACATAAACCTTAGTCCATAATCATGACGCTTACTTATGCAAGGCCTAATTTTACATTGTTACCTGTTAAGTATTAACTAGTATTTTGCCGCCGCGCGTTGCGGCGGCGCGCGGCAGGTTAAACCGTGCAGTAACACATGAAGTGTAAAACAAAATGCGCTACACACAATTCGTAAAAACACAATGCATAAAAGACAATTACTAAAACGTGTAAATACAATGCTTTTAACTTGGTTCGGAGCTAAAATCTACATCGAAACGTGGACCAATTGGAAGCGCACATTTTATAAGTACGAAAACGTATTACATTTGACGTTACTCGTTTTTCAAAAGAAGAAAAAAAGATTAAGTACCAACGGTAGACCAAATCGTATTTATACCGATACATATTTAAGAATTCGCACGTAAAAAAATAGTTTGTTTCCAAGTAAAGGTACGAAAAGGGGTAAACATGAATTTTTCCAAAAGAAAAAAAAAATAAGTTCAAACATAGACCAACTCGTATTTATGCCGATACATATATAAAATTTTCACACGTAAAAAAACAGTTTTCTACTTCGAAACGTGGATCAAATGGGCACATCAAATAAGTACGAAAACGTATTATATTTGACATTACTCATTTTTCAAAAGAAAAAAAAGTTTAAGCCGAAACGTTGACCAACTTGTATTTATACCGATACATATAAAAAATTCACACGGTAAAAAAATAGGTTTTTTTTTCAAGTAAGGTACAGAAAGGTGTAAACTCCTTATTTTCCAAAAGGAAAAAAAACTTAAGTCAAAACGTAGACCAACTCGTGTTTCTACCGACACATATATAAAATATTCGCACGCAAAAAAAATAGTTTTTTTTCGAAGTAAGGTATGGAAAAAGAGGTTTAAGTCGAAACGCAGACAAACTCGTATTTATATCGATACATATATAAAAAATCACACGTAAAATAATAGTTTTTTTCAAGTAAAGGGGCTAAAAACGACAAATGTCAAAGGTAAGGAGTTAGATTATATAAAAAATATGTTTTTCAAGTAAAGGGATACAAACAAAAAATCTCAAAGTTGAGGGGCTGAATATGACGAAGGTACAAAGTTGGAGAGTCGGTAGAGAAAAACCCCACCGACATTTCATATTAATATAGATATAATTTCAGGTATCAAGTAGGGTCAAAATAAGTGGCTATAAGAGTTGAAGCATCAACACAAACAAAACGAACATATAAGGTCAAAAGAAACTAAACATAGAATGGCCATTTTCGTTTAGTTCATGTTTTAAGTATTAGTTTTTTCGTATGAGTTAAATAAATAATTATGTTTTTAAAATAGAAAAGGGATAAACATTTAATAAATCTCTAAGAATCCATAGTCTCTACAACTTTTACCATAACTATATTTTACATATTTATCTTATACATCACAAAACTCTAACAAACTATACTCTATACTATCTTTACTATTCCCACACAAATCTTGAATTTGGCATACGACTCTATTAAAGAGTTTTTTTAAACATGAGAAAAAAGTGCAAATGAACTATCATATAAAAGGGATAAACATTTGGTATCGGGTATTTTAAAATACTGGTACCGATGCATTTTTGATAATGTCTTGGTACCAACTCAGTGCTCATTTTGACGTTTTTCGGGATCAATATTTTCGGTTCGGTGTGGTGCCTGTATTTTAGTTTGATTTACATTCAAATACCGTACCGAACCAGTGCCAGTACCGATACTCATATTTGGCGATTTTCAGTAGGGTATGGTCCGAGCTCATTCTATTGTATATTGATGAATAAACTGTGTTTAAACCAAATGGGCAGTGCTCTAGCGATATTCTAATGACTTTCTGTATGGGATGTCGCATGTTGAAGTCTTGTTCGTGACAAAATGCCATTCACTGATTCACAAACCAAGGGTTTCCACAATAATCCGTTGGGTGGTGGGTTCTAGGGGTGTTCAACGAATCGAATAACGAATTTTCGAATTTTTTGAATTTTTAATATTTCTACCTGAATTCGTATTCGATTCGTATTCGCTTAAAATTCAATTTATTCGATTCGTATTCGATTTGAATAAATTCACCATAAATAATAAATTGTTTTACTTTTACTTTTAAAACTAATACAAACTCATTATTTTTTAACATATAAAATACAAATCTACATACTTGATAAACAACAATATGTTAAATACGGGAATAGTAAAGATAGTAGAGAGTATAGTTTGTTAGAGTTTTGTGATGTATAAGATAAATATGTAAAATATGGTCATGGTAAAAGTTGAAAAGACTATGGATTCTTAGAGTTAGACCAAAATTTATAAGTTTTTTTTTTCAATGTGTATATAATAATGTGTATGTGTGTGTATATATATTTAAAAATATACATGTACAGTTTTTATTCGAATTTCGAATCGAATCGAATTTAAAATCATAAATTCGTATTCAATTTACTGGACTCGAATTCGAATTGAATTGAATTCGAATTCTTAATAATCGAATCGAATTCTTGGTAATCGAATCCAACTAAGTCGAATTTTGAATTTTTTGAATCCAAATCAAATTCTGAACACCCCTAGTGAGTTCCCTCTAAAAATGATGACAAGTTGGGTTTGGAAGTGTGAGTAAACTTTTGTACATGAGTGTACCCGACTTATTAAGCTTTGTTGGCGTTAAAAATACATTTAATAAAACAAATAATAGAAGAGTTTTTTTTTTGGAACATAACAAATAATAGAAGGTTAATAACGCGTCGATTTGTCACCGTCACCTTCTTTTGCTTTGACCTTGCTGTCGGCTCCTTTGATTACGGTGCCACCAACTTTCATGTGCCATTTCCAACGTTACTTTTTAAGATGCAAAATAGACAAGAATCCTGTTAATATCGCAAGAATCCTGTAATTAATTAATTTATTTATGTATTTAAAATTCTAATATATATTATAAAGTGGGTATATTTATATGTATTAATACTAGGTAGTGATGTCCGTATGTTGTGACGGGTTCATTATAAAAGAGGATTCATTCGATTCATAAGATGGTCCGGAGTCGCGGGGGGGGGGGGGGGGGGGGGGGGGGGGGGGGGTATGGATTCACGCCATGAACACCGGCGGAGGGGGGGGGGGCACTTGGGGGAAGGATCCTCACCGGCGTGGGGTATTTGTTTGGCCACGTGGCACATTTTGATTGGGGCTTGCATTTGACCGTTTGTATTATAAAAAAACAAAAAAAAAATAAAAAAAAACAATTGGTGTAATGTTAACGGTTAAATTTTTTTTATATATAACCCCACTATTTACACAAAACACCCACTTCACATCCATTTCTTCATCTATTTTATACACTTCTTCATATATTTTTATACTTCTCATCATACTTTTTTTTAAAAATGAACCAATACAACCGAGACTTTGACCTGAACAACCCATTCAACTACATCCCAAACCCGAATACATCACCGGTTCACCCGACACCAAACCGTCCACCCATTCAATAACTTTGTAAATACGCGGCTTTCGCGAGTTACATTAGTGGGCAAATTTATCCTAATTTTCCATTTAACGATTCCCTTTGACGTGTTCGAATATATACATAATTCTATAATGAAATAACACACGTTTTGCTTTAATATTTATAAAAATGGTTTAGACCTTAATATTAAAACACACACAATAGGGCAAGAACCAGATATGTAGTAATGTATAGATAAGAACCAGATATCGATCCATGGACGCGCACGGAGCAATGGTACTAAAACTATATCCCCGATTTACCAGTAAGAAAAGATAGTGAAAGTTTGTTCTTAAACTAAATTAATTCTAAAATATCTAAATAACGTATGCAAGACTCCAAATACAAAATATAACTATATATACTATAATATACCAATCCTAGCATGTCATCTACATATAATAAGTAATACAGGCGTGTGATCAAAATTCCCATTTTTCGACAGTTAGTGTCCCTTTCGGGCATCCTAACATGACAACTATACAGAAAGCTAACACAAATACACACATTAACCACTTCAAGTCGTTTATTAGCGAGCAGCTGATATGATCTCATGCAGATCTTCTAAAGATAAGTTAGTCATCTGTTAAGAGTATTCTTGTAACCTCACGAATTTTCCCATTTATTTTGCATTAAAGTATTTCCCGATCCACGATATAAAGTCTAATTTATTTCTAAGTATTCTTATCTTTATCCGTGCACTCTATTTTTTTAAGTTCCTTTTATCATTGTACTTGAAAAAAAAAAATCTTCAATCATGACATATGTCCTATCCTAATTCTATTTATAAAATCGTCATTTTATAAGACGGTGTTTTTTTTTTATTTTCTAATTCAAACTAATGATTTTTTTTTTATTTCTTAAATAAAGCCTTGAGTCAAATAGTCAAAGTCCTGGTCAAAGTCCTAGTCAAAGTCTTAGTCAAACAGTCAAAGTCTTAGTCAAATAGTCAATTCATCATAAAACCTTACTTTATGGTGTTGACCAATTTTAATGGCTAATTGAATCCAAAACTAGTATAAAAACCCACCTATGAACCATTACACTTGCCACCTCTAAATCGATTGTTTCAATCCGATTAAACTTTCCCTCATACTTTTCTTCTATAGTCTATTACTTCTACAATTGAAGCTTTGATTATAAGCTCTTGTAATTGGCAACTTTGGGGCTACACATATTCTATTTCTCGAGACTTAATACTTTGCTAAGGTGAGTTTACGTAACCATGTTTATGCAATTCTTCATACTTGCAACATTATACTTAAGCAATTCTACATGCATGTCTAGTTGTAAACTTTAATGCCTCATGAATTAGACAACAACAACAGTTTCAACGAGTTTCAACGAGTTTCAACATTACATAATCATTAGCTATGGCCAAGCCGGCGATACTCAATAATAGATCTATTGGATTGACAATCCCACCCGGATACGTGTACCTCCTACATAGGTAGCGTGGGTGATTGTTATCGTTCCAACATATTATTAAGGTGAACCGTGGATGACGGGATGGACCTAAACTAGTCGGAGGTTTGATTATGTCGATTCAACATATTATGTTTATTCATGTAGACTTAAACTTACGATAGACATATGAATTGCTAAACTTTTATACTTAAACTATTTGCTTGACATGGCTTATGTATTCTCACCAACTTCTAGTTGACCCCCCCCCCCCCCATTTTTCCAACTCAACAGGAAATATTGATGCTTGAAGTCTAAAGCTAGCATGAGGAGTTATTTGAAGTTTTAAGTTTCATTTGTTTGTTTGATGTATTAGACCTTAATGTAATTCAATATTGTAATGTAATAAAGGATTATTTAAACATATGTATTACCATGAGCTACTGAACAATCATCAATACGTGACATCCCGATGTTTCCGCCATCGGTTGGGGTGTTACAATTCTAACCTCACTAATTTAGGAAAGCGATACCGAATACACAATAAAGCCATCTAGACTAGCATAAAGTAGAGCATTTCACAACCTATTCCATTTTACCAACTTCGAACCCAAATATACTAAGATCGCTAATTTTACCAAAATAACTACCAAAGATCATTAACTGTGTCAAAGACCAGTAACGGCACCATTAGGCTTTTAAAACCCTTTTATGTGCCGGTAAGCATTTTTAACCGCTATTCGACTGACTTTAACCAAACCAATACCCGGTTACAGTTTCATGGCGTAAAATATTTAACAAGTTAACTAGTCTACTACCGGACGATTAAACGGACGGTTTTTCAACATTTATCCGCCTAACACATTCGACAATCACCAAAGTCATTCAAATACAGCTACAAATCCAACAACAACAAAACAAGGTTGCGCTATGATCATCAAGATCTAAACATGAAAAACGCCAAATTTATACAAAACATGATTACATACTAACGATTGTTTTTTTCTACTAACGATTACTAAACATGATTACTAGACGATAATGTACTAAATAAACAACACAAACAAGCTAAAATAAATAGATTTGAATCAACTAAAAGCTTAATAGATCAAACCATAAAACTTGAATGTGATGGATTGGATGATGATAGATAATTCGGATGAGTTCCCGAGCTTGTTCCTCGCCTTTGCAGCAGCTCACCGGTCCAGAAAATCGCCCTAAATCGCCCAGAGATCACCCAACAACTGATCAGTGGGTTATGCTTTGTTTTTATAGAAAGTCAAATTTTGTGCACGGCCGTGCACTTTATCTTGACGACATGACGTGCAAGTGGGCAAGTGGCTGAGTCGTTTCTGGAAATATCTAGATATTCCGCACGGCCGTGCACCTAGGGTGCACGGGCGTGCGAGTCTGGTGGTGGCTGGGTGCTGGGAGTGCACTTCCTGGTGCACTGGCAGTGCACCCGGGAAGTTGAGCGCACTGGCAGTGCAGCTCGTGTGTGTTCGAGCTAAATGAGCCCGCACGGGCGTGCGCCTGGGGTGCACGACCGTGCAGTCTTTCCAGACTTGGTTGATTTTGCAGAAACTTTCTGTCTTGTCCGATTTTCGCCCGGTTTCTTCGACTTTGCTCGTGGGACGTCGTTTGAGACCTGCAATAAACATATGAAGCGGTTAAGTACCGAATTCGTGCAATTATGGTCGAAAACGCGTAATTTGGGAGTTTAATTGGGGATTTAAATATGTATATTTTAACGTATATCACCCTTGTTCCTTCACAACCGCCAACTCATTTAACGCAACAAGAAAATATTGTGGGATCATCGTCGGGTAAAAAACCAAATGCAAGAAGAACTCACAAGAAGAAGACGGCGAAGAAGAAAGCGTTGGCCGCCGCCAACCAATTAAGTGGACAACCGCCGAAGAGGTTGCCTTAGCGAAAGCTTGGATAAGCGAGTCGGAATCCGAGCAAGGTATTTGTAATACTTTTTAAACATAAAAAATGTTGTTAACAATATATATTTTTACGTGTGACTAATGACCACTTTTTTTTTTTTTTTTTTTTTTTTTTTTTTTTTTTTTTTTTAGAAAATAGTCACCACAAAAACGACTTTTGGATCGAGATAAACAATTCATTCCATAAGTTGGTGGAACGAGACTTCTATCGAGCAAATGATAGTTTCTCATCCAATTGAACCGAGATAAGCAGGCAATGAATGCGTTACACCCGCATTATTATTACGCAAGAAACAATCCAAGAAGCGGTGAAACAGACGGCGACTACCTCACCAACGCCCTAAAAGTTTATCGTGAAGAAAAGTGTGTCGACTTCAAGTTTTTGCATTGTTGGGAATTTGCCAAAAACCATTCAAAATGGGCGAATGTCCCCACTGCAACCGATTCGTCAAAAAAGACCAAAACAAATTCATCTCATAACTGTTCGATTAGACGTGGAAACTTGGAGGAAATTAACTTGGATGATGACGAGTTTGACGAGGAATTGAGTTGCCCACCCGGTCTAGATACGTCCAAAAGAGGGCGCAAAAATCCTCTAACGAGGAATTAAATGCCAACATCGCCTAATTCAACACGATTCAACAACAAAGGCTCAAGGAGAAAAGAATCATTCCCGAAGCCTTTGAAAAAAATTGAGTATGAAAGAACAGCGCGAAAAGCGCGAAGATATGGAATTTCTCGCCATGTCCGTCGATCACCTAAGCGCCCAAGAGTTAGAGATGACGTTACAAATGATGCGCGAGATCATGGCAAAATATGACATGTAGTTTTTTTTAGGCGTATTTTTTATGTTTATGTTTTTTATTTTATTATTAATTATTATGATTTTTAATTATGTCTTTTAGTAAAAATGTGTTTTTTAATTAGTTTATTAAAAATATATAATCAAAAAAGAAAATCCACGTGGCACTTCGCCACTTCCCCCCTCTTTCCCCCCTCCACTCCCCTTTCACTCTCCACAATTTTCACCTTTCACACATGAGTTCCACAAGTGCCACATTACGCTTCATCTCCCTTCCCCCCTCCACTCCGTATGATCTTATAGTAGTTGCATGTCACCGGCACACAATTTAACAAACGAAAGAGAAAAGCTAAAAAAAAAAAAAAAATTGCCTGCGCAAAGGGAAATTAAGATGAGTTATCAAAAACCATAAAACAAAATGTTGTACTAAAATGCGTTTTAAATCGTTCGAAAATCTTATAAACAAATATTAGTACCCATTACACTACCAAAGATACGCTATGTTTTGAATACAACTACATTTTCAAAAAATATATTATGCCGTAACTCGAGGGAAAAATATTGAACACCCCGGTACTCAACATATTTTTTTTAAAAAGAAAATTGGATTGTAATAATCACACATTTGTGTAGTTGGCCAATAATAATCCCACCTAAGTTTATTCTTCCCACAGGTCCCACCTTTTAATTTATTTTTTCTCATTGCACCCGCCGTTAAGTCACACTAACTCCGTTAGTTGAAACTCACAATTTTAGACGATTGTTCACCAGATTTGAAAGAGAGAATCGAAACGATAATATTGGTATGTTCAATTGCCGAATGAGCATGGTTTGAGATTTGGTTGTCCATAGGTTGTTTATAGGTTCTTGGTGTGGTTTAGATCGTTTTGTGGTCTTTAGCGTTCATGATCGTCTGGAGATTATGAAGGAAGTGGATGGAAATAAATGGAAGATTAGAATTATCCAAGGCATTATTATGGTATCGATGTGGTGTATTTGTATAGCCAGGAACGAGAATATTTTTAAAGACAGGGTGGCTTCCACTAGATTCATTATCTGTAACATTAAGAGATGGACTTTCTTTTGGTAAAAACATAGATCCATGTATATGAATTTGTCTTGGGAAGAATGGTGTAAATCGCTTGTATATATGGTTTAGTTGTTTGGCAACGGTCCTCATTTTGAGGGCTGTCCGTAGTGTTAATGAAAGTTAATTTAAAAAAAAAAAAAAAACCTTACTTTAGATAGGCCATACTGACCACACGTGATGCTTTAGAAATTAGAAATGTCTAAAGGAGAAAGTCAGTTGATATAAGTTTCTCATAATAACTATTGTAGTTAGCAAAATGCATGAAGTATCTCTCTAAAAACAAATGCATGTTCGTGTTTGTTCATTTAACTTTAACAGAATACGAACACATAAACGGTCGATGATAAACCAACACATTTTTTGTTTAATAATGACTTCAAATTTAGGCACAAACTCAGACTTAAGCTCATTATACTATTATAGCGTAGCTAAGTTCAGAATTCAAATAATAAATTTAAAATAGCACATACACAAAATTGTTATTCACAACCTTGGTTATAACTTATAACGCAAACAAAATTGGTTAGAAATATTCTGAAAAGAAAATTACAAGCCTATGCGACAAGGCACAAATTAAGATGTTACTTGTGTCATTAACTTAGGATATTTTAAGTAAGTATCCGTATTGAATGTTTTATGTCAAATCTCAACTGTGCATCAAAAAGGAGATCAGCAAAAATCCAAAATTTATTTGTAATGGCATTAACTTTAAATAAACTAGCGGGAATGCCCGCGCGATGCTGCGGGTGCGGTTGTTTTGTTGCTTCATAGTTGTTGTTGGGGTTTTTTGGTGTGTGTGCGCATGGCGCTTGTGAATGATTCATTATGGTAACGTGAAATACATAAAAAGCAACAACCTGGTAGTAGGGTATAACTCATAAATCAAGTTATTAAAATTAGATACTAAAAAATATAGTATATGAATATTTACATGGGTACATCACAATCAGTGGCGGATACAGAAAAATTTTGTACGGGGGGCACAATCAGGAGCGCAGTTTCATAGGGCGGGAGGGGACGCCCCTCCCCCCACTGAAATTTTCGCTAAAAAGTTCAGATTATATAATATACGTATACAAACTTTATACACAATTAAAACAAACAAACTTTTCAATGTATTAATCATTGTTATGGTAACTAGTTTTTTTACCCGCCGCGTGTTGCGGCGGCGCACAGTGGAGTCAAAATTAAAGTAACCTGAATTTATACCGTAATCAAAACTACTAAAATATCACCTGAGTCATACATACGAAAGACACAAAATAAAGCATGTAAACGAACACGAAATCTACGTCCAATAATTGAATAAATAAACCTAGCATATTATATCTCAAAATGAACGTTTCAACCCGATTATGCGTATTCATTCTATTCAACATTTCAATTTATGTAATACAAAATTTCATCATCGGCTCACTGGTGTGGACATTTTAGTTTGCTGCTAATTTATTTGCAATTTTAAATCAAAACCTTACTTCTTTTTTATAATATTATTATAAATAATGACATGGTAAGACTAACACACCAGCTTTTATTTATGCTTTCTTTACCTTTTCTCTTGAGTCACATCCTGACTTTACATCATCACTACCACAATCCCCCACACACACCCTCTCTCTCTCTCTCTCTCTCTCTCTCTCTTGTTTCATCTTCCTAACCAAGTAAACAAACGCAATTTTAATCCACAAAAAGTGAAGTACAGACCTAGACATCCACGGTGGTTCACTACCAATGCGGGCGACAACGATCACGAAGGCAACGTTTGTAAGCTGCGGCAGCGGTAGCGGCTTTGGGGTCCCGTGGTTATAACCCTGACCTTTTGTGACCCAAAACAACAGCTAAACGGTTGAAGTTAGTAGCAGCTGGGTTTACGTTGGCAACTATGTAGACTATTTTCGGTGTTTTAAAGTCACTGCAGTCCCGATCTAGGGTTGCATGTGGTTTTAGTTACCTGATCTGTAGTTGTTAGGGTTTCATGGTGAGCTTCAGACGTCTTTTTCGATTTTGTTTTTTTTTTTCCTTTTTTCCGTTGATGGGGTTGGTTTTACAGTTGTGGATTCCGAAGCTCTGCCGGTGGCGTAAGAGCCGCCACATCATGTAGACCGTTGATAGCAACCGATGTGTCGGTGGGACACGTGGCGATCTACGTTGGCAGCAGTTGCAGGAGGTTCTAACATGGGCACGAACCGACCGTGGGCACTGGGCTTTTCAATCGTGGGCACTGAACTTTCATCACGGTGGGCACTAGGCTTCTCAAATGGGTGGGCACTGGGTTTTTCAGGTAGAAAACATGAAGGAAGCCGGGATCGTACGGTGGGCACCGGCCCACCGTGGAATGAGGGTGGCTCCGCCACTGATCACAATTATTACTAAGCATGAGTAGTTTAGCAACAACGAACTAAATATCCGGGCAAGGCTATTCGTGTGCTCTGAAATAAGTCTTGCACATCTCGATTATCTAATCCATATGTTTTATCCACCATTTGTCATCCCAAAGGGGTTGCTAGGTTGTTGCATGTTTTCTATTGTAATTACTTGTGTAGATACCAAGGCAAGAGCTGAGTCCGCTCTGGCCTCTATTATTTCATAAGGAGAGGGCCTATTGGAGGGTTTGGTGCTGAAAAGATTCAATGTTATACTTGATAGCAACAATGATATGTATAGCGTATGGATACATGGAAGGAATTGTGACAATTGATGTTAAGTTAGTACGTTGTTCATATATCTTTTGATGTTTTTGTTGTTTAATCCATTGTTGATGTCCAAGCTCTGTAGAACAATGGTATGTTAGTAATGTATGAGAAAGAGAAATATATGTTGCTTTCTATAACCTTTTTATAAATATATTCCGCAAGTGCAGCGTGGAAGAGTGAATCAAAGGCCAGAACTCCTTACGACGGAAAGAAGCGATAATGCACAGCACAACATAAGAAATAGTGTTAATACAAGTGAGCGTAATCACTAATATATTAACACCATTTGTATAAATAGTGAAGAACCTGCGCATTTTGGCGGAGTCAATGGTACACGGCAGGAACATGATTTGCGTCAAGCAACTCTACTTTCTAGCTATAACTAATTTTTTTTAACGGCAATCATTTTATAGTTGAATATAAAGAGCCAGCGCGTAGCTGGAAAGTACATCACACCAAAAAACAAAACCGAAAATCACACGAATAAGGCTACATCAAAACAGACCCAGTCGGTCTAAGAAAGGTTATGAAACTTTGCCCGATGAGTTAGCCACAAGAACGCCTCTTCCTTAATCGAATCTACGGTTTGCACGGGGATGAACTTATCTTCGAAAACTTTCGCATTTCTGGGCAACCATATTCTCCAAACCGTAGCCAAAATAACCGTGAGCACTATTTTCTTCCACTTCTTTGATCCAGGTGAGTCTTTAATCTTCACTATCCATTCAGAAAGCTCAAACAGTTCGGAAGGCCAAGGGATTTTGAACCACACTAAAATGTTCCACCAAACCGCACTCGACCACAAACAAATTAGCAAAGCATGGATGGCGTCTTCATCCACCAAGCTGCACCTGCAGCATAAGGGGTCAGACATTGGAATATAGCGCTGAATCAGCTCCTTTTTAGTGGCGATCCTACCTAAGATCGCTCTCCATAGAAAATAATTCACTTTGAGGGGGCCCAACAGTTCCGGCTGAAGCTAAACTGTGTTCCAGAAGTCTAAGAAACAGTAGCAATTTCAAGTCTTAAGTCTTTGACTGAAAAGTCCAGACCACCGGGATTTTCCCACACCCAACGATCATGACCGTGAGATAACTGGATCTGCTGCATCAGTGCAGACAACTCCATTAGCTTCTGCTATTCGACCGGGCAGACACGCAACGAACGTGACTTCCAGATCCAGCCGTTAAACTGATCAGAATCAACATAATATTCTGAAACAAGGCCCGACTTGTTGTTGGCCAGATTATATAGCTCAGGAAATCGTTCTCTAAAACATAGAGAGTCGGCCAAAGCATCATTCCAAAAGCTAGTGTTTGACCCATTCTAGCTATAACTACTAATTAAATTATTAACAACTTATTAGCTATACAAAAACAAACACATCAGTATACAACATATCACATAAATGATTACTCCATTTATGATAGAAGCAACAATCATAGTTATCAATTGACTCGTTAAGAAATTACCCATTCAGTTAAGTCCCTAAAAGAAGGCACACTAAGGATAATAATCAATTGAACCGTGCATTAGTGTTTAAAAACATCAATAAGAACCATTTAGAGCTTATCCATTTGACCCTTTATGAAAGCAACCATTTTCTACACCATGATTTGACCCGTAAAAAAAATGTTGCTCAGTAATATTTTGATTTTGAACAGTAATTATGAAAATAATTACACAAGTTTTTCTGTTTGCATATATGAACATTTTTTACTGTCTCTCTCTATATATATATAGTAACACAATTATATATGCTTCTTTTGAAGATAATATGTTATTCTTTTTGTTCTCCAAGGAATTAGTTAAGAATAATTAGTAAAAGCAAATGTAATATGTATAAAGTTTAAACTGTTGCAGACCTGTTTTAGACATGTTCATCTAATTAGATGCAGCCTAGACCAATATCTGCACAAACACAAACAACATAATTCATTAAATAATATATAAATGTAAATTTAACCATATGAGGATCTGCAAACATTAAACTTTCTAAATTGGTTTATTTAAATCAATTATATAGTTTTTTTCTTTAAATGGAACACTGACCATTTAGGAAGTTCAAAGATAATTTAAGCATAAAGTACAATCCCATGCTTATTGATTTGCATACCTCATTATTGAAAAGGGTGCTCAAAAGTTGCCCAATTGTTTTCACTCATATGTAGTTTTGATTATTAATACACTAATTACTTAAAATGGGAAGAAAGTATTGTTGTCTATGAGTGTATTGGAGCACATTAAACAAAAGGCAACGCTAACTGTCTATGCCTCATATGTGCATCCATTGAAGCAACTGAGACATGTTGCATGGTGTAGAAATGCGTGTGTAAAAACAAATCTTACCTTATACCTTAAACCCATAACTCATGTACCCATGTTCTCTCCATGCTTTTAGGGAGAAAGAAAATATATAAGTAGTAAATCTATAGTTTCACCAACAATATGGCACATTTACCTTATACCTTAAACCCATAATATGGCAAACGAAAATCTATAGTTTCACAAATAAAATAAATCACGAATAGGTGATCATTTACTTACTAAATCCATGTCTTCTTCTGCCTTCTGCAAGTGACATTGCAATTGCCCGGTTAAAGTCCTCAAATTCTGACCGTGCATCCTACACATGATTTCACCAACAATATGGCACATTTAGTTATGCTTAACTGCTTAGCAATGATCAAATCAACTTGTACCAGGTTATAAATTGAAATGGGTTCTATTGAAAACCCGCCTCGTGGAGACGTTCAATGCTGCATGAATCAATGAAAGGAAAATTATGAACCATAATATTATAAAAGCTCATAACCTTCCTACTCAACTTCTCTAACACCTTAAATCACTAAACACTGATCAATAGTGGTTAAAAACAAATCTGATGATTATTATTATACCCATGAAACTTCACGGTTCGCCCCTTCAAAAATCCTGCCAACCCAATCCATGGCCTGATTTGCAAATCACCATTATCTTATAGTTATGACATAGGAAGAAATAACATCCATGATGAGCAAATGGAAACTGAAATACCGAGTAAACTTAAGGGATGATTTCTTTACATGAATGTAGAATTAAACTGAAATAAAAGAAGCAATACAATCAAAATTACACTTAATAGACAATTAATATAGTAACATAACAAACTACAATATTCAGATAATGATCTAGTTTTTTTAACAATGGAGTTGTTAAAAAAAATAGAACTTACTTTGCGCATTTAACATTGTTAGTAGTACCCCCACTGGAAATTGACAATATTGTTCCAAAGAATGAAGTATTCTCTGTTCCACAGTTTGGACAAACGCCCTGAAGAGGTAAAATTTAGATGTTAAATTAATGTGATAGAAATAATTCAAACAAACAATGTTCTATCCATTACAATCCATATATATTTTATTATATAATTTCTAATATTTATCACAAAAGAGAGATACATTAAATGGTAAGCCATTGAAAATGCAATTAAGTCAAGCCCTATCTTTCAAGTTTCATGTTAACCATTAAAATTAGGTAAATGATGAACGAAATATTAAAGAGCAAAATTGCAGGAAAAAGGGAGTAAGTACAGTTCTAACCGTATTATTCTTTAATCATCACCAAATGTAAGAATACTGCAAACTCAGACGATCCACATAAGAAGAAGAACAATGGGGAGAGACAAAAATGTAAAAAAGCGCTCCGTCGTGGACCACCGGAGACCCGTCGGTCTCTCCTTTTCTCTCTACCGTTTCTTTCTTTCTCTCCACCGTTGTGTGTATAATGTGACGGTCCTAGTAGGCTTTGCCCGCGCGATGCGGCGGGAACTCAGTCAGTTTCAATCTTCGTAATGCAAGAGAATTCAGATGGTATCCATTCAGATCATTAGGTACTATATGTTACTTGCAATCGATTTAATGATGTCAAAAAGAATTTGTTTTACACTGAAAACCATGAAAGGGAATACCAATTCCGATGTCGGTGTTAGTTTGGTCCGTCACGGTTCTGTTTTGAATAAAACTCTTTTTTCAATGAAGTTCATAGGGAAATGGCAATATATATATATATATATATATATATATATAATAAACATAATTGCAGGGTTAGGTTTTTCAAAAAAGTTAATGAATGAAAGAAATTTAAATTCCTCCTACACTCATGCAGGGAGGCATGGTGCCAATAGGTATGATGATCATCTAATCATGGGCTTCAAAGTACTCATCATAAGTCTGCATTAAACCATTATAAAATACTAAAAATATTGACAAGTTGAACTTATTTGTGTGTGTTTATAGTAAATGAAAACCAACATACCATATTAAGAATGTCATCAGCAGCAGAAGCATTAAGCTTCCTGTAATATAACAAAAAACCATTCAACACCAGCAACGCTTTTTTCTGTGATGTATGTGGGTAGAACAATGAAGGATAGAGCCTTGGTTTTAAAAAGCGTTAAGCGAACTAAAGCGAGGAAGTCCAAAACCGAGGCGCAAAGCGCAAAAGCGTTGGGATTTTCGTACGCGAAGCGCAAGACGATTATATAATTTTTTTTATATATGCTATAGGTTTTTAGCATAATTTACCCAAAAATATAGATACAAATAAGGTTTATACATGATTTAACAATCCTTTTAGCTACATATATAACAATTTTAAACATAAAAAACACCTCCCGTACGAAAAGCGCGCGCCTCAGGGGTTTTTTTTTGGGCAAAAAAATCGCGCTTTTCCTGTTCTTCTTGTACAAGGTGCGCCTAGGGTTACATAAGGCGCAGAGCCTGGCGCCTCAGTGTCCCATATCTTGTAAACCACAAAAGTCGGGTTTTCATCCATTCCACTCTTTCCATCATCAATTCACAAAAACAAACAGGTCAAAAATTATTGTACTTTAGAAAAATCTCAAAATAATTATTGAAGAAATTATACCAAACATAAGAAACATAATTCTCTTTAGCTATGGGTATATAAATTTGGCCTAAATATATGAAAATAGAAAAATACATAAAACTTGAAATTTTCAGCCAGTTGATTCATCGTTTTCGCATCATTTCTAGAAAAAAAAAAAAAAAAAAAACTCAATGTAAGGATTAAAACACCAAAGCAACTAAGCAGGAAAAAAGAAAATGAATATTACCTGTATCGATCCGCAAAAGCAACTATAAAAGAAAAATGTAAACGAAGCTGCAAGATTAAAAAAAAAAAAGTTGCCAGAAACATGGTAGTTTGAATGTACGGAAATCAAACATACTATCCGAAAAACACATGGAGTGAACCAAAATTTTATACAATATGAACAAAAGTGTTAGAACCCACTATTCATATTCAAATTGATATATGTTTCATACATGGGGCTGTAAGATATGAAGCTCATGTGATTTGGCTTTAAAGTGTGCATTAGTGAACTTAACTTGATTAGAAGATTGATGCACTTAGTTGTAAGGTCATGAAACTAAAGTGTAGATTTTGTATTGTTATCTAACTTCAATTCCTTGAGTTCCCCTTGTGTTGGTCCTTTCAATGATGTAGATACCTTCTTAAGAAGTTCCTGGAAATTTAAAAACGTTATTTATGAATAACAAGATAAGACGGGAACCGGAAAGAAAAACATACAAGTTTAAGGACACTGATTAAAAGAGAAAAAGAATCAGAACATGCACCTTATCATACAAAGATTTTGCCATAAAACTCTACATACTATCAATGGAAGTTTCTTTATGGAATGGAATAAAATTTGTTATGAATGATTAATATAAATAAAACACAATGAATGAATAATTGATTAGGAGAGCTCTTCATATGGCCTAAGAGGGAAGGTGAAGGGAGTTAGGGGCACTATAGGAATGATATTTTAGCTTTTAACTAAAAACAAAAGATAAAATTACTCTACTAACCCTCTAAGTGTCTTAATTGTCCCCAATATCCCTATAATACCCTTATGAAATAAGCTTTATTCTCTTATACTTGTTGCTTTAAAAATTGTACCCATGTCAAAATTCCAATATGGTACATCACTCCTCCTTTATAATGTATTATAGATAGATAGACAATTTCACAAAGATATTTGTATTGTTTCCTCCATGTGCATATATGGAAACCTCATTAGTCATTACACCCTTATCTTCTATAGAATCTCTACATATGGTTCATATTGCCTTATTACATCAAGTGGTATAGTTTAATCCCTAGAAGAACAAAAGAGATAAGCCATTGGAAGAGTGAACACATACATGGAGAGACATTCAGCTTTATTTACTCTTTTCCCCCTTAAATAAAAAATAACAAAACCGTGAAATCCATAAAAATTTAAAAGTAAAGGCAAGCAGGCAGAGAGTGTTAAACAAGTAAGCATCTCATATATTGAATCATGTAGGGACACCCCATCTCCTTTATTATTCCTTCATTAAGATTTTTTTATTACCATAATATTAATCATCATTGTTTCTTGAAGATTGTTCCTTAAACTACTGAATCTTTGTGTTTGCTTATACTTCACTAGTCTTATCTACAAATTTGGTTATATATATTCACAATTTACCAGGTACATGCTCAACCTCTCTTTGTGTCTTATTGATATATTTTTTTTTTTTCTTCGTAATTTAGGTTCTTACATATCCTCTTCAAAACAATTTGTGGCAATTGATAATTAGCAGTAACAAATATTTAAAAGAGCATTTTAACTTTATCAAGAATATAATGATTTTTTTTATTTAAAGAACCATATCAGAATATTTCTTCGAGAGTTGAAGACTTTATAACTGAAACTTGGGCCCGAGTTTGTGAATTGTTCATAAAGGTGTATCTCACGTGGACACATTTTAATTTTAATTTTTTTTAAACACCTAATTTTCTCCCCTATTTTTTACATCCCCCTTTACATCTTTTTTTATTACACCTTATTTTTTGCATTCCCTTGGATTTTAACTCCTAGTCTCAAGACCATATGTAATAAACATTATGTGGGCATGAATGAGCTTGATAACGTCCTTAACACCGTCCCCCTGAGCATTTTAGGGGCATGAAGGAGGGACATTTCTAGCATAATACCCAAAGATGAGAAAAATAAGGAAAATAATTATTAAAGGGCATTATAAGGGGTTAATCGTTACACATTATTTAAACGGGCATTATGATGATGATGTGGGAAAAAATGCCCCTTAGGGGGCATTAACCATTACTCATGGTCTTAAGAGACAATTTCCTCTCAAACACTCCACCAGGTAGGGGCGGACACATTCTAATTAATAATTGTTCACTTTTTTCTAATAATAACTGCTTATAATAAATTATTATTATACTTTTTACGATTAAATTTACACTGATTTCTTTACTTACACATGGAGTGTGCTGTCTGTTTCATTAATTTATTATTTTAATAATTTTTTAAATTTAATTTATATTTTTCTATTTTTATTTCGTATTTGCATGGGTGTACATAATAGGGAACCAGTAACAAGTAAAGAACTATAAAATCACGTGAACATTTATAACTTTTCTTACGATCAAATTTACACTATCTTCGACCTATGTAGCGAAATCTACGCTTACGCTCTTTGTATTATGACTTTCATAGATAATGACGGATCTAAAGAAAAGTTGAGGGGTAGCGTTAGTTAAATACATTATGTTCTGGAGTAGACGATACATAAAACAAAGAAGAAAATAAAAAAAATTACACTAAAACTGTAATTCACTGAGAAAGTTGAGGGATAGGGTAGGCTACCCTCAAACAATGCTAGATACGCCCCTAGAGTTTTATTTAATATTCAAAGTTGCGGGATAGCGTGGCTATCCTTAGTGGATAGTTACTATAAAACTCAAATTAAATTCAAGAAACAAAATCGATAAAAGTCTTTGTTGAGATATTTAAAATGACCTAGATATCGAATATGGCACTTTTAACTTATTAATTAACAATTGTTACTAATAATTATTAAAATTGATTACTTTAAAATAAAAATAAAAAAGAAAAATATAACAAAAAAGGTAGAATATTAATTACCTTTCTGAATTCTAGTATCATAAACTTAGTGTATCAATATATGTTTATCAACAAATTTCAAGATCATCAAAGAGTTAGTTAATTGATTTTTTGGTTGACATGTGAACATATTTTGTGAAGCAGAAGAGAAAATGAAGCTGAATAAAAATAGCCTGAAGAGGCTACGTGATCGATTATTAAAGGTTGTGGCAGTGGGAATAATGCTTGTTGTGTTGTGCGAGATTTCATTCTACCTTGGTGGCCGTTATTGTTCTGTTAAGTATGAATTGGGCACTGAAGAAAGTACTTCGTCGTCGGTCCAAGTGAAATTTGTTGCATTCCCACAATGCAGTGCTGATTTACAAGACTACACCCCTTGCATGGATCCTAAGGTATACTGTGTCACAAGATTAATGGATCGGTATCAAAGCTAGTTCGGTCCTCAAGCTACGGGAAATCCTCGCGCTTTAGTAGTGTAGTTGAGAGTTACATGATGCATCTAGACGTATTTATTCTAGAAAATCTAAGAATTGCTATTAAAAAAAAAAAAAAAAAAAAACTAAAGCTACTTCCAATGGAATGACCATTTTTATTAGATAATTTTTTAGCCATTGTGACTCCTTTTAGCAAAACTTTTTTTTTTTCCTTTTACTATTTCCCTCTTTAGGTACTATTTTTCTTTTACCTAACACTCTGTTCCCAAGTTTAATAAACGAAGGAAAAGGAGAGAAAGAGAATTTAGAAGAGAAAAGAGAGGGAGTGGAAATGAAAGATTTAATTAATTAGTGTGTTCCCGAGTTGGAAAGAATTGGAAAGAATTGAAAAGAAAAGTAGGTGTTTTATGTTTAAAAAATCATTTCCTTCCGAATCTCTCCAATTTGGAAGGATGAGAAATGAAGAAAATAAAGCAAAATTTTCCTTCCCATTCCTTCCATTTCTCTCCTTAAAAAAACTCTGGAACAAGATTATTTCTTAACATCCTTTCAAATCCTTTCTTTTCCTTCGTTAAATGAAACTCAGGAACGTAGCGTAAGTGACATGATTCATTTAAGCTAATTAAACCTTATTTTATTTCTTTTACTAATTTTAGACTTCCTTTAGTTAAATCACAATCCAAATCGATCATCTATCTCTATATGTGTTTACTTGATCACATGCGGTTTATGGTTTGGGTTATTAGATATGGAGGAAATATGATAGATACCGGCTTAAATTCATGGAACGCCATTGTCCACCAGTTTTTGACAGGGAAGAATGCCTCATACCCCCACCCGATGGCTACAAGGAGCCAATCAGATGGCCCAAGAGCAAAGACGAATGTTGGTACAGGTAAAAATTTAATTTTTACCAAGTGTTTACTTAAAATTTGACCAAAAGTTAACATTGTTCATAAGCTTTGGTTAAAATGTACTTTAGGAATGTCCCATATGAGTGGATTAACAAAGAAAAATCGAACCAACATTGGTTAAGAAAAGAAGGGGACAAATTTTATTTTCCTGGTGGTGGTACTATGTTTTCCGAAGGAGTTGGTGCGTATGTTGACCTAATGCAAAACTTGATCCCGGAGATGAAAGATGGAACTATTCGTACCGCCATTGATACCGGTTGTGGGGTGAGTTTTTCACATTCCTTTACTTTACTTGGAACATCATACTGTTTATGTAGACCATGTAGTGCTTGTTGCTTATTAAAAAGGGTAGACCAAAGAGACACATATATGGATATCAATTGTAAATCACAAAAAGGTTAGAAAATATCAAACTTTAAAAAGGACATAACTTTTAATCGATAGGAATATTTAAAAGGTTCATAAGGTATGTATGAAAAAGTACTATGGTACCAGAATGCTTGACAAACTGCCACATTAAGATGGTAATGCTCCAATACACATGGTCTTAATAACATTTTGGACAGGTAACAAGCTTTAAAAACATTACTAAACACCCTGTCGCATTTAAGAAATCTATAAATGTTGAACTATTTCATCTAAAAAAAAGTGTACGCCACCACCAAACGTCCCCACTGATCAGTTCCACGAGAGCCTTTTCATTTCAGGTTGCTAGTTGGGGAGCTGAATTACTCGATCGTGGGATTCTTACAGTTTCTCTTGCTCCGAGAGATAACCACCAGGCGCAAGTCCAATTCGCCTTAGAACGTGGGATTCCCGCCATTCTTGGAATCCTCGCAACACATCGTCTCCCATTCCCTTCGAATTCATTTGACATAGCTCATTGCTCCAGATGCTTGATCCCATGGACCCAATTCGGTAAGTTTAGTAACTCATCATTAATATTGTACAAGATTCATAAACCTCACATATGTTTAATGATATACCATACCTCAATGACATTTTAGGTGGAGTTTCCCTTATTGAAATACATCGAATCCTTCGTCCTGGAGGCTTTTGGGTCCTATCAGGCCCTCCTATAAACTATGAGAACCATATAAAAGGTTGGAACACAACCGTCGAAATACAAAAATCCGTCTACGACAAGTTACAAGAGCTTCTAACTTCAATGTGCTTTAAGTTACACAACAAGAAAGGCGATATGGCAGTGTGGCAAAAGTCCACAGACAACAGCTGCTACAAACAGCTCGAACCCGACAACTATCCCCCAATATGTGATGATGCAACTGAGCCAGATTCAGCATGGTACACCCCTATGCGACATTGTATAAATGTTCCAAACCTAAAGTACAAGCAACTGAGCTTGCAAAGGATTACAAAATGGCCCGAAAGATTGCACATGACTCCCGAACGTGTTGCTAATGTCCATGGTGGCAGTAATAGTGCATTCAAGCAAGATGATAGGAAATGGAAAGTTCGAGTGAAGCATTACAAGAAGCTGCTTCCGGCACTTGGAACCGATAAAATTAGGAATGTGATGGATGTGAATACAGTTTATGGTGGTTTCGCTGCGGCTTTGATTGAGGATCCAGTTTGGGTCATGAATGTGGTTTCTTCATATGCTCCGAATACACTTCCAGTGGTCTTCGATAGGGGTCTCATCGGCACGTTACACGATTGGTAAGTTCTAATTTTGTAACTTCTATAGTTCTCAAACGGATGTACTAATCGGGTATAATCAGTGGCGAATCCAGGAATGATTTCCGGGGGAGTCCTTTTGTAGATTTTCACTAATTTTTCAACTTTTTCCACTGAAATTTTCAATTATTTCCAAATCGAGGGGTTTCTGGAATCCCCAGAATCCCATCTGGATCCGCCACTGAGTATAATACAAGATATATATCAAGTGTTTATAAGGTTAAAATTAACACCTTTACGATATGCCAAACTCTAAATTAGTGACACTTGGTCCATCTTTTGCTAGGTGCGAAGCGTTCTCAACGTATCCTCGAACGTATGATCTCCTTCATGTAGATGGCCTCTTCACAACCGAAAGTCATAGGTAATTATCAATCATATTAGATATGTATATCCTAGGATTTATCGATCCTTAGTACTAACCGTTTCTTGCTTTGGCATCGACTCTTTTGTCTAGATGTGACATGAAATACGTGTTATTGGAAATGGATCGGATCTTAAGGCCGAAGGGGTATGCGATCATTAGGGAATCCAGCGGCTTTCTAGAAGCGATCACAACAATAGCAAAGGGAATGAAATGGGATTGTTCTAAAGAAGTCACGGAGCACAATACCGAGACCGAGAAGGTTTTGATTTGCCAAAAGCAACTTTGGTACTTAGAGCAGAGCTCGTAATAGACCCGACCAAACAACATTGTTTTTGTATTATAGGTCACAAGTTCAATAAAATTGCAACATTGCTTTTTATATATTAAGTATGTAAAACTTATATAATATGAGGTAGCTAGAAGTTGTAACTACATATTGTACATCTCTTATAGCATGAGATGAGATACAAGTTATGAGTTTTTTTATTCTTGTGAAGATGTATGCCTCTGACTAGATGTCCATACGTACATATATCGGAGATATGAGTAGCGGAGTAGGGTACGTGTAAGGCTATGGGGTGTGATTCCCCCTTCCTCTTTTCACCTCAGCGCCACGTCACCCTCACCCTCCCCTTCCCCCAAACAAAGGTGTGGTTCTCTCTTCCTCTTCCATTGACCTGATTAAGCAAAGTAACCAATAACGTTAAAATTTTTGAACGGGGAGGGTTACACCGATCTTTGGGCGGGAAGGAGGGGCCCAATATTTTCTTGTATATCATTTATATATTTGTATTGACGATACAAGAATTACATGTTATTTTTTTTAATTGTAAAAGTTATAAAAGAACTAGTAGAGAATATACCGTAGCGGTTAATCATTTTTCTCCTGACATGTTCATGTGGTTAAAAACTATAAATTGGTCTTAACATTAGGGGTAATAAAAATATCCAATCCAATATCTGAAAATCCATATCCGAAATATCTGAAACTTTTGATATTCAAAAATTCGGATATCTGAAAATTAGATAATCTGAATTTCGGATTCGGCTATCGATTTTAAAAATTTCGGATAGTCGGATTATCTGATATTCGAAACTAAAAAAAAGGAATTATATATTATATGTGCACTAGTTTAATTTATATATGTAGTAAAAATGCTAAATAACCAGATTTGGGTGTAGATTTTTGAATGTTTTATTGTTTTCTATGTTGAAAATTTGGGAAATTGAATAGGGGTTTAGTTTTGTTCTTGCAAAAGAATGGAATTTTTTATTTTTTCAAAATTCGGATATCCGTTTAAATATTAGAATTTGTATCTGAACAACATGAAAGATCGATCGAAGATGATTATAAGCGTTATCGCTAATATGTCTTGATCCCTTCCCATTGGACTAGGGATGAGCTCGGGACGGTATCGGTACCAACCGATACCGATCCCGAAAAAATCGATACCGAAAACACCCTAAACCCAATACCGATACCGAACACATACGGTACGATACTGTATTGGTTCGGTACCGGTATGGTATCGGTATTTTACCTTAAAATACCGATACCATACCGATCCCGTACCGATACCGATAATACCGAAACCGAAAACCTCTAATTGTGGGTACCAATACCAATACCGATACCGAACACCCTCGGTTCGGTATCGGTTCATTACGGGATCAGGATCTGGACGGGACGGTATCGGTATTCGGCTCTATGTGCTCATCCCTACATTGGACTCGATAGATGGTATAAATCCTCTAAAAGACTACACGTCAAATTTTAAAGTTAAAGCCGATCAGCACCAAACTTATGCCACAAAAACACCCAATTTTAGAAATGAGAGCAACTTACAAGTACTTTGACCATGTATGTGTATACTCCTTTGGTTCTTCTTGGGTTCTTTTTAATCCAAACTCTAGCTAATTTGCAACTCAACCAATCGTATTTAGTTTCAGCAACTACAGTACTGTAACGTGAGAATATATTAATGGTCATGCTTCCTGACTCATATAATCTTTTTTATCCAAACGGTAGTCTTGCAAAAGGGCCTTAATTTTAGTATTTGCTTTAGGCCCTCACAATGATCCGGCCTTGACAACATATACATATCACAATTTGCATATTAATATGTTCAAAGGAGTACACAATTGTGGAAAACACCATAGTTATACATCAATGTTTAAGTAACCACACACACGTGAGATGCTGAGATTATCAGAAAGGCATGAGAATAACGTGTTTGTGGCTTATATACTTGTATCTCGTATTATTGGTCCCTATTATTATTAGGGTTAATTAGAATAAGCCCACGGGCTCAGTTAGGTTTCTAAGGTTCCTTGTGATCTCTATATATTGTAACCTAACCTTTCAATAAGATAAATTCAGTATTCTATTATCTTTCATGGTATCAGAGCCAGCCGAGGCTCTATATCGTTTCCGCCGCGCCCACATAAATAACCAAACCCTAGCCGTCACCACTTGAGAAAAACCCTAGGCAGGGCGGCGTGCCGCCACCGTTGCCGCCGCCCTGTCCAACCGCCATTCGTCTTTGTTTTGCATTTTCAGTTCATTTTTCTTTCGTACCATTCAAAATAAATTCGTCTTGGTTCTAGATTGTAGCCGTACTATTCATAATCTTTTTTTTCCCTGGTTTGAGAGATGCAAGTATAGAAACTGTATATGAAAGTATAGCCAACCTTCTCGTACACCTTCACCTTTCTTTTCCCCTGACACACTCCGTTACCTTTACTTTTCTTTTCCCAACCACACACCTCCACCTTTGTTTTTCTTGACTTCAATTATCTTCTTCACCATAATACTTTTCTTCGAAGCTTTTCTTTACCTTTAATTATCTCCTTCATCTTCAACTATTTTCTTTCCCTGAGATTATCATTCTCAGCCTGCACACCCTTTCACCCCATCGAACCATCACCATGACATCCTTCCACAATTGTTTTGGTTTTGGTTTCAACAAATCTTTTCAAACAAGACAATATACTTTTCTTGTTTTGTTGCTTGCGTCATTATCCAACAACAACAGAAATTATTGGTTATTTTTTTAATTTCCCTAAGCCACTTTGATGATGCTACGGCATCATATTCTTTGATTCCTATTTCTTATCTGCCAACCTTGACACACCACCTCGCGGTCGTATTCGTCGGTTGTCGAGTTACTTATTTTTTTTTCCAGCAACCTTTCTTCTATTTTTTTTCTATTCCCGTTCTTGTTGGACCACAGTCCAGTGTCATTGATCAAACCACAGTTTGATCTCTCTCTCTCTCTTTTGATCTACGGATCTTTTCTCTTTGGACGATCGTCATTCACGGTCACCAACCTTCGCCGCCTCCTATTGATGATACACCGTCACACGACTTTGGTCGTAGGGTGTCTAATTGTCCTTCCTTTTATCTTTTTCTTTCTTTCTTTCCCGGTTCCCACAACCTCTCTTTTATCCTTTCTTTTATCTTTTGTGTTGCCATGGCCAACAAAGATGGCACTGCTACTTTATTGGGATCTAGTGGATCTTGTTTACCATTCTGGGAATTACGAAACAAAACCAAACATGGGAAATTTGTGGACCGAAATAAAGTCAGTATTGAAGAGTACGGATATGTTTTTTGACAAAGAAGAAGATTGCAGAATATTGGACCCGCAATTCAAGACCCGAGATTGAGACTAGTTATTTATTTATTTTATTTTTTGCTTTTAATTATTTTTTCTGTCTAAGCGTTCGATTTTCTACCGCTTTGACTGCGGGGGAGGGGGGTATTGGACCCTATTATTATTAGGGTTAATTAGGATAAGCCCACGGGCTCAGTTAGGTTTATAGGGTTCCTTATGATCTCTATATATTGTAATCTAACCTTTCAATAAGATTAATTCAGTATTCTATTATCTTACACGTATTATATTTGAGAACAAGAATTTGGATTATTAAATATGCAATTTAGTTTTCTGATAATAATGTTTATAGATAATAAATATAAAAGAGTGGAAGTAGCGTAGTTTTTTTTTTTTTTTTTTAATGGCAAATTTCTACTCTTTGTAAGACTTGAACCCATAACCTGCCCCTTAGGTGGGCCACCAACCCCAATGGCTGGAAGTTGCGTAGTTAATAAAGGAAATCAATGTAGTATCGTTACGTGTAAAGCCTTTTGTCTCTTTCTCGATACAGGGATTTTACGAAACCCCAAAGCTATTAAATTTAGACTAAGGGGTGTGGGACGGTGAAATGACTCGGTGTGATGATTTGGACATTTTTGCCGAGGGTGTACACCCCCCCCCCCCCCACAAGACGGCGCCTTCGGTGGAATTACCCCGACCCCGTCCTAATTACCAAGAAAAAAAATCTTTTGCCCTACTTGACCGTTTAAATAAAGGCTACTTTTAAAAAAAATTTAACTTTTTCCTTTATATATTAATATTTCCTCATTCTTTACCCCACACCAATATTCAAAACCTTCACATTTTATAAACTTCCAACTTATTTTATAAAATTTCATGGATCCAAGACGCTCTTTCTTCCCTAACACACCCGCTAACCCCTCAAACCAAGCCTCGTTCGGATTTCCATCGACACCCGGTACTCCCGTGTCACAACCACTCTCCTTTGGCGTGTTTAACACCCCTTTGAATCCATGGCAAATGCAACATCATCAAATTCAATAACAAGAATGACAAATGCATCAACAACAAATGCAACAACATCAATGGCAACCAATACCCGAAACACAACCTCAACACAAGCACGATTTCGTTTCTTTGGCCTCACACGACGATCACTTGCCCGAAACCCAAGTGCCACCCCCCGAAACCGCATTGGCACCTAGAAAAAAAGCCACAAGAAAAGGAAAAAAACGGGGCCAAGATGAAGGTCCTAGTACGAAGGCGGACCCAACTCCTTGGACTCCAAATGAGTTGATGGCGTTGGCACAAGCTTTAGTTATCGTTTCTACCGACCCAATACTAGGTAAAATTCTTATTTTTTTTTTTAAATCTTTCGATTCACAATTTTTTTAAATATTTTTGGTTGGGTTTTTTCTTAAACAATTTCTGTTATGTAATTTTATTAAATATTTTTTTTAAATCTTTCAATTACTAACTTAATTTTTTAAATAATTGTAGCTACAAATCGAAAAAGAGATGGTTTTTGGAACCAAGTTGTTAAGGAATTTTTCAAATTGTTACAACGTGAAGAATATCGTCGGGTTCACTCTGTTAGTACCAAGTGTCGGGAGATGATGTAAAAATGCCAACTTTTTGCGGGTTTCTGATGCGCGTTCGAAAACCCCGGAGTTATTATATTTAAGTTGAGTGATTTTTATGAATTGTTTAGATAAATGCCACACTTTGAGTCGATTAATGTTTTGCAGTTACAAGTGCTTTTAGAAGTGGAAATGTTGCATTTATGATGCCGGGAATCGAAGACAGAGTCCAGACCGTCACTGAAATAAGAAAAAGTGATAGACCCCGTAAGAGAATCTGTCTACAACAATTTGGTGTGTAGACACCAACTTTCAAGCAATCAAGAATATTATATAGTCAAGGGTGTTGACTATTGCCATTTAATATTGGCTTCTTTGGAGGAGAGCATTGACCAAGTGATTGAGAGTTACATAATTATTTTTTTTTATATATAGAAGATCACAAGAGTCATAGCAATCATCGATTTTTCTATTGCTTTCATTGAAGAGTTTTTGAGAGAAAAATTTACTAGTGAGAATCACATTCATTTCTATTCATCATTTTTCATGGCATTGGTTCTACAATTTCTTGAAGCTTCAACCATCATGAGTGGCTAATTCAACAAGGTATACCCCGATGTAGCTTGTAAGAATTAGGGTTTTTGAACAATTGGGTATTTTCTATTTTTCATTGTAATCAATTACTTGAACAATTTTAATTGAAGCTTTAATCTTGGGTTGGATTCATGATAGCTAATTTCCCCTCGCACTACTAGCATTATGAAATGAATTCGTTTATATGCACAATTTTAATTTAGGGTTTGAATGTTCTTGAGTGATAAAGTATATAGTTGTCCATTGTTATGTTGACGGCTATTGATACCTAAATCTTGTGACAATGACCCCGTTAGTGATTTTTGCAACTTTAATTTGTATCCAATTGTGATAGAACCCGAGCCTTGCTTGTGAAATCGGTGTAGCCTTGTCATTTTAATATTATCTTGTTAATCAATTTAATTTACTCAATTTCATTTAATTAGTTTTGTCATATCAAGTTTGAATTAATTTCTTTTTGTTCAACCAATTTTCTAAACCATCCTAAATCAATTTTTTTTACAAATTCATAATTAAATAGCTATCTTCATAAATAATTTTTAATCAACTATAAGTATTGACACCAACCACAAACTCTTCGTGGTTCGACACCCTTATTACCACTACTACATAGTTAAGGTAATTTAGGACTTATAAATACTATTTTTGACCGGACCGCGACTTCCGATCAGTTTCTATCAAACTGCTTGGAATAATCATACCTCGAGACAAAGTGATGAGAACGTCTTGAAGTTGGCTATTCAAAGATACAACGACAAGCACGGGACTTACCGTATATGAAAGCGTATGAGATTTTTTTCAAGTGTGAAAAGTTCAAAGTGGTGCCTAATGAGGTGGAACAAGCGAAGAGGACAAAAACGAGCTCATCGGGAAGTTACAGTGGTGGTGGGTCGGATGCTCGTTGTACTATTAATATAAATGACGACCCGGAGTTTGAAGACGAGGCGCCACCAACTGAGACCGAGAGGCCGATTGGAAGGGACCACGCCAAGAAAGCGGCATTGAGCTCAAAAGGAAAGGGTGTTGATACCGGTCCCGCGTCGAAAGATAAGGCGGTGGAGAAAATTGAAGAGTTGCTAAAAAACTTTAGCGACTTTAAACAAGAGCAAACTGAGAGGTACTTGGAAAGAAAGAAGGAGAAGAAAGAAGCGGCAGCGAGGGATTTAGCGAGGCTAGAGATGGAAAAGAAGGAGAAGGAAGACGCCGCAGCGAGAGATTTGGCGAGGCTAGAGTTGGAAAGGAAACGCCTCAAAATGGAACTTTCGAGACAGGAAACAACTAAATTCGCGTTGATGAAAGAACCTCTCGATAACCTTTTGGAAACAGAACGTGCGGTGGCGGAGAAAGTAAAAGACAAAATTACAAAAAAATGGCTTGGATGAGCGTTTAATTTCTAGTTTTTTTTTACTTTATTTTCGGTTTTTTATGTATTTTCGTTTTTTTTAATTTCTATGTAATTTGTTTTTTAAGTTTAATGAAAAAAATATTTAATGAAATATAATATCTAAAATAAATAAAAAATAAAATTAATAAAAAAAGGAAGGGGAAAGGGGGAATCATTCCCCAAGAAGGGGGAAGATGATGTGACGCTGATGTGGACAAGAGGAGGGAGTGTGGAAGGGTTCCACACCCCATAGTCTTATAATTTACGACTATTATTAACACTTATGTTTAAAGAGTTAACTCCAAGTTTCGTTCCGTCCAATCCTAAAGCCTGAGTCCCTGTGGTTTGTCGGGTTAACACATTACATTTCTGAACTTGATGGTCGTTAGTTTCTGGGTGAAATTACTAATATACAAAAACTAACACCAAAAAACAAACTGAAAAACTAACGACCGTTAGGTGCAGAGACTAAGGGTGTTAGGCATTGGCGCAGGTTTGTTGGGGCGGGGAGGGGCGACCGACCCCCCCGGATTTTCGCGCAGAAGTTCCGATTATATAGTATCCGTATAGAAAACTTTGAAAATATAGTGTTTCGACCCCCCGATACTGGTTTTCGACCCTCTGAAACCAGTGTCTTCCGAACCCCCGCTGACTTCCGACCCCCCAAACCTCCAGGACAAGCTTCGCCACTGATGTTAGGGTTGAACAGAATCGATATATTATTTCGTACAAATTACAAGGACGAAAATTGCACTTAACTCATGTTTAAATTTACAAACATCTTGAAATAAGATTTACTTTAGGATGATAATAAGCTAATAACATTTTCTCGTTATTTTATTTAAAGAAAAAAAAATCTCACTATAAGACAAATGCATGGTCATTCTTGATTAAATGTGCACTACTACGTTACTTATGATGGAAGCATAGTAGTTGGCTATAGTTATAGATATAAATTCTTGTTTAACATGATTTAACATTATCATATCGTTCTGTCTTTTTCCGTAAAATACGACAAAGCCTGTCTATCTTTTACATAATTACATTATAACGTGACCGATTAACTATTTAATAAACACTTTTTACCAGTGGTTTATTTACTAAAAAAAATCATGAGTTATCTTTGCAAAAATAGGGTAATTCACTAATTTGTGATGGTCGCTATTTTTTCATAGTTTTTTTAGTGTGTGATTAGTTCGGTTCGAGTTAGTTTTGAAGAAAGTTACAGATTAAACAAGCAATTAACGTTTTGAAATAAAAAAAACCCGACAAACCAAATTGGCCGGTTGGTTTGGTCAGTCAGATAAGCCATAACCGTTCATTTTACACAGTTTGACGCTTTAAACCATTTTGTAATCGCTAGTCGTCAACCCATGAACATAACTATTGTGATACATTAATTTTAGTAGCTTTTAATTATTAACAACTAATCTTGTATGATTTAATACTTCTTAACTCTACATAGGTTCCACATCACTCACTTTTCCTTTTTTTTTTTTTTGTTTAAACGTATACTTCATTAAAAACACAAAAAACCCACAAACCAGGCAGGCACGAACCACAACAAGAAACAAAGAAACGACAACTTACATAATTACAAATTTACACCACTTTACCGAATCTAGATCCACAACTTTCGCCTTATGCCTTGCCCAAAGAAAACCCAAAGCCTTAACTTCACCAATAATATCTTGAACAAGCACCGACTTACCTTCAAAAACCCACTTGTTCCTCGCTCTCCAGATACTCCAGCACGTAATAAGGACAATGCCTTGCACCACCTCTTTTCTTTTACCTTGTAGCCCTACATGATTGTGAATATCAAAGAGGTCCCTAACTGAGAAAATGAAGAAACCGGCCAGCTTGCACCATCTGTAGATATAATCCCAAACAGCCGAGGCATAAAACAAGAAGTGACGATATGATCGGTAGTTTCCACCCCGCACCTGCACATAGGACACAACACCTCTAGAACTTGTATGTTTCGATCAGATAGTTGTTGCTAAAATCACTCATTTTTTCTTATTTCACTCAACTTCACCTCAAGAAAATGGGTTTAATTCTATTAACTCCATCCAACAATATTTTTGTACGTAGTGGTTTTGGTTTAAAAAAATAATAATAATCTACTTTCTTAACATTTCATTAACATGTTAACATATAACTCATTTTTGCCCCTTAACACAAGGAGAGAATGGTTTACGTCGCCGGTTAACATGTCATGTCACCATTAAAGCCTCAGGTGTTAGAGTCTATCCCATGACCTTAGACGCTAGGGTGTACCTTAACACCTACGGTGTTAACGGTGAGGTGACATTTTAACCTTCATTGCACACCACTTTCTTCTTGTTAACAAGAACTAAAGAAAATAAAGTTAAGGAGATGAGGTAGAGTTAAGAAGAGTTAAACCATTTTTATATCTTGTTTTATAATCGATATGTGTATTTTGATAAAAGTAATATATCTAATCTAAATAAATGAAAAAACAATATGGCAAAAAAATTGAAAAAATATTTAAACAATTACACATATTTTAGAGTTTCGTTAATGAAAGCATTACAACCTATGTCACACTCAGTTTTTTTAGTTAAACTATAGATATAGGTGAGCAAATCGTTTTTTTTTTTCCGAACTGGTTACAAACCGGCTTGGTTTTGGACCAGTTTTGTCGATTCGTAAGATCGGTTTTGGTTCGGTTTCAGTTTTGGTTTGTTTCGGTTTCGGTTCTTAATCGGTTTTTTCGCGCACCTTTTAAAATCGTATAAATTACATAAAATTTAACTTTTAATAACTTTTAGGGTTTTTTTAAAGAAGGAATTTGAATATTAATACAAAAAAAAAAAAACAAAGTTTTATTTGTGTTCATGGCCAAAAAATGTATTTTTCTTCCCCCTTGTCCACGTCAGCGTCATGTCATTTCCCTCTTCCTCTCCCCCTTCTAGGGGAAATGGTTCCCCATTCCCCTCCCCTTCTAGGGGAAATGGTTCCCCCTTCCCTTTTTTATTGTTTTTCTTTTTTATTTATTTGTACATTTTATATTTCATTAATTATTTTTTTCATTAAAATTAAAAACCAAATTACATGTAAAATAAAAAACACTAAAAAATTTAAAAAAAAAAAACGAAACTAAAATATTTTTGACGTTTCCACCATCGCGCCCGCGAAAAAATTAGCAACGTTTGCCTCGTCTGACGACGTACTCATGATTGTAACAAATTTATAGGGGTTAAAAGGTTTGAATTTAATGTGTGGTTTTATAAAATTTGAGAATTAGTATAAAGATGGAGTAGTTTTGTTTGGTTTGGTGTTAAAAATGAGAGGTTTAATATATATATATATATATATATATAAATAAAAAGGTTTTTTTTTTATCTAACGGTCAAAAATTTATTGGGAAAAGGGACGGTGAGCTCGGTACAATCTCACCGAATTTGCCGAGATCTCATGACGGGGGGGGGGGGGGGGGGGGGGGGGGGGGGTGTGTTTGCCATCGGGGGTATTCCACCTCACCCACCGATCCCCTTTACCGACCTCATACCCCTTGGTCTAATGTTTATAAGAAAGAAATAAAAATTAGTTAACTACAAACACCATTGATTTTAATTGTCACTTCGTTTACTTTTATTCTATTATAGCATCTACTTTTGCACCATTGCATGACCTACCTACGTCTAACCAAAAGCCAATTTGTTATCACAATCAAATCGAAGATAGATATCAAACATGGGTGACGTGAAGGATTGAAACCCCACAATAATTTCATAAATAAAGTTGTCAAAAGGGCGAACATTTTTTTACTTATTTGCTTTTATTTTGATTAGAACTTTAATTTAAATTGTTATTATTTTGTTGTTAACATAAGTTAAATCGAGTTAATTGGTAAAACCATAACTAGGTGTCTCAGCTATATAATTCATGTTCTTACATTTCATTGGCTTCTTTTTCATAAGTACGAGTGTGACCACAGTTGTAACATGAAATCGAAAGTGATAACACAACATTAACATGTGCAATTACTGTTGCCGGTTGTTGCCTTGTCGTAATTGCGAACATGTAGTGTTGTTTTTGAAGTTTGATTATATTGGAATTAACATTTTTGGACTTTTTTGGTGTAAACTTTTTCAACACAAATAAAAAAAAAAAAAGAAAAAAAAGTGAATGCACGTTTGTTTGTGGTTTTTTTACTGAATATAAATAAAACTGTATCCTTGCCTGGGTATGTAGTTTCTTTTTTTTTTGAATGACTAACAAATCAAACCCGAGCACTTTTGGGGTACCCTTTCGACAAATTCAAATACTTCGAGCATGGCCGGCCCTTAATAGGGGCGGCGTGGGCGACGGCCCCAGGCCCGAAAATCCCGAGGGCCCGAAGTTTTTTTTTTTTAAGTTTTTATATATATTTATGGGTTGTGGACTATTGTGATCATTTTTTTTTTAACATTTACCCAACTAATAAGGCCCAAAATCATTAAATTTTTATACCTATCAAAACAAACCCAACCCAAAACTAGGGTTTAGAAGGCCAAAGGGTTTACCGTTTATACAACCGACGCCGAACACTCTAGACTTCCAGCCGTGGACCCTGTTTTTTTATAGTAGATTTTATATATCATGATTGGGTTTAAATTATATGGGCCCGGTTTAATTGTTGTGGCCCCAGGCCTAATTTTTTTTTACAGTTTTCGGAGACGGCCCTGACTTCGAGAGTACCTGAGTTGTCAAACACCGATTTCGAGGAAAACCCTGTAACCCACCTGCTCGTAGGCACGACAATGAAATTACTGGTAAAACCCGTCTGACTCAAGAATCGAACCCAGGATCCCCCAGGTCTTCTATCATTGTCCACCAATATCTCTACCACTGCACTGCAATGGTATTAACGGGTATGTAGTTTCAACTGTAAATCCATGATTTTTGTCAGCAGGGTGAAAAACAGATTGGTTAAAACGAGTAAAATAATTACACTAATACTATAGAAGAATTTATGAACACCAAGACAAAAAATTGTAATCAAACAATGGAACATCAATATCTTGATTTCCTGGTCTACTCGACTAGCGAATGCGGATGACTTGAGTGATAACTGTTGCTAACAGTATGGATATGGGCGAAGCTTGGTTCTCGAATCGGGGGGGGGGGGGACTTAACTTTTTTTGATCGGTAGTGGCAAATTGGCTGGGGCCGGACTCTATTTACCAACGAAAATCACAAATTTCCAGTGTTGTGCCAAAAAAACAAGGGTGAAAGAGCCATCCCTGGCACTATAAAACCTTCGCCTTTGGATATGGAAAGTTGAATCCAAATAAAAAAACCAAATCTACTCACTATTACAAACATTGAGTCCAAATTTGGATGTCAAATTAACTTACTAGATGTTGCAAATCATCATCAAAATATTAGCACACATACTGAATCTAAATTACGGGTCCATGGCATTAACACAGGCAAAGCGGCGGATTTAACCCACTAGTCTGAGTAGCTAAACTTTTTCAAGGGGACTTAGTATCTACGGTAACCAACCCGCCTATAGCCCTAATAGCCAAGAAATAAGATAGGTGATCGTTAGATACACATCTTAATTGGAGGTTTTCTTTTATGATGTAAATTAAATTAAAAAAAAAAAAAAAACAAACAAAACGAATTAGAAAGCATCACGAAAAAGGTTGAAATCCAAACACCACAAAGTCAATAGACATCACTACGATGTCGGTTATTAAAATGCCAAATTAAATCCAAAAACCTTAATGGTCTAATAATTGCACTGAGGAGTATTTAAAAAGATTGTCGAGTAACTTCACCATAAAACAATTTGCACAAAACGGATACTCAACTATACGTTTTAAAGAGAGAAAAAGTTCCAATTCATACACAAAGAATATTACATTACAAAGTAGAAATTAGAAATTAAAAACCAAATGGTGGTGAGAACTTAATAGGAAAATAAAAAGTAAAAGGGATTACAAAACTCTAGTTGCGATTTAATTCAAGTAGGTCAATAATATTAGGGGAAAATGTTATGAATACGATTGAGACGGCAACGAAAGCATGCTCAGAAACCCAATTGAAAACCTAACAATCCAATCAAAACCTCATCTTCCTTAGTAAATTTGAAGGCGATTTAGGGTGCGGCGACGAAAGATCTAATGTCGCAACCTAGATTATGAGGGTTGGGAGATTGAGAATTGAATTTCGTAACAAGTTACAAATTAATACTATGTAAATCTTAATAAAATGCAAGGAACCAAACTTTTATTTAATTTCTAAAAGAATATATACTTGGTATGTTGCTTTTGAGTAGGCCCCTCTCAACAGGGCCTAGAGTGAAATCCACCCTTGTATAGTTGCTATACATGTGTACACGTACGCACACATGTAAACATATTCATTAGCGAATCATGTCTAATTAGTGTAGGGCATGACATTTTATGCATCAAACTTAAAAGAAAAGGTACACGTATTATACGGTATTTTTACTTAAAATGGTTTTGTGATGAATGAGTGTGTATATAATATATTCACTAGAATAGAAATGGCTTTTTTATTGAGAGTGAAGGGAGGATCAAATAACAATTTTTTTTTTTTTGCGTAGTATTAAATAGCATTTAGCTAATGATATTATGTTAGGTTAAATTATGTTCCTCTCTAAGAGGTTAGTGTTCGAATGAGTTTTGATTACGCAAGTATTAATCCACCATTACAAGGGCGAGTTTGTTCCATTACGATGATATCAATTTCTATATGTTACTGAAAATCCTCTTAATGGTGGAGTGACACCCTCCTTGCTTTCTTTATGGGAGGTAGGGAGTTCGAGTCCTACCGGCACCAAAATGTTGTTGGTGGGCCGGGTTTTACCGCAGTGGGCCTTCGGGCGGGGGTTTCCCCGGAAACTGGTGAACCCGGGTTACTCTCGGGGTACTCCTTTGTCCAGTGGATACTCCGAGAATGCTCAGGATTAATTTGATGGCCGTTGAAAAAACAACCGACATTGCATAACATTGAATGCCGAAAAAAATAACAATATTCATTTATTAAAAAAACTGAAAAGGTAAATAACTTTCTGTTTTTATCCCTTGCTAAACATAGAAACATCCTTATCTATTTCTATTTATCTATCACTAGAATCTTGATATGTACTTGTTACAAGTGAAATAAAGTCTCAACTCCATGAAGAAAAAACAAAGATAAACCATTGAAGACAAGTGAGCGACGCAAGCAAAGTACATTAAATTTCCAATTACTTTTTTTTTCCTTTAAAAAAAACACAAATGGAAAATCTTACAAATAAAATAAAAAGAAACAACCAAGGTATTATAACCTATTGACAAGGTGGGATAATGTGTGGGGACCATCTAGTCATGGGCTCGATTCTCACAAGGGAGTTTTTTCCGGATTTATTGGGTTTCCGCATGAGTTGGTATATATGCATTATTGCCCAGTGGAGATGGATATGATCGGGTGATTCCGCTAATGGTACGATGATGCTCCAGTGATCTAAATTTCCGTTAAAAAAAGAGTAAACAATAAAATAAAAAGAAGACAGCTAAGAAGAAGGTGTAAAACCGGTAACTTTTCAAGGTAATCATGTAGGGATCATCTCAAATATGTATATATACAACCATGTAGGGATGCTGCATCTATGTGTGTGAGTCCAAGAGATACCCTCAACTCCTCTCTCACCCCATCTCCTTTCTCTTTCCTTGACTGTGATCTGTCCTCATTATTTATTATCCATCACTCTTTAGATTTTGTTTCTGTAACCACTCATTCCTTGTGCTTGCTTCACTTTACTGTCCCACATATCTTGGATAACTTATTAACATTTTGCCAGGTACTTACTCAACCTATGTTTTTACTATGTTTTTCTTCTGTTTTTCTATGTCTTGGTTCTCTTGCCAGATCTTTACTCAATGTGTGTGTGTGTATATATATATATATTTTTTTAAATAATTTGATATGACCCGGATCTTGTTGGGTCTGTAACTTGTTGTTGCAGATCTAATATAAATGGTTCTTTATTGATTAAATTCTTGTGACTGATGGATCTTGAATAAAAGCATACACAGTTACTTAGCATTTAATATATTTTATATCTGAATTTAACTTGATTGATCTTGAAGATCCATAACTAGCTAAGCTGTCTTCATTTGTTGGAGAGAACCTGAGGTCTGTTTCTTAAGTAATATTAATCTCAGTGGGCACAAACACTTAGGACCTACAAGATTTTTTTTCACTGAAATTTGGGCCCAAATTTCATGTGATTTATTCATAAAGTTTTATCTGACATGGACATATGCTAACCAACAATTCAGCAATAATGAAGTTACTGTAACCAGATCTTGAATTTTTTTCCACTTTTTTCCTATTTTCCCACTTATTATTTATTAATTATTATTCTTGTTTTTTTTTTTTTTTTTTTTTTTTTTTTTTTTTTTTTTTACCATCAGATCTACACTGATTTCCTGTCTGACTTAACTTTGCTGTCTGTTTGACTTTTATTAGTACACAAACATTAGCTAGCTAGATCTGTCCTTGAATACAAGAAAACAGTTTCCATCTTTAGTAACTAAAGAATCTGTCTTGTTTTTATCTTTCTATTTTTGAACTAAACATTCATTTAGATCATATATGTTGAATTTGAATTATGTAACAACTAGTATTTTTTGTGGGTGTTACTATATTGGACAAAAGTTTGGATCTTGATTAGATCCAAGTTGATTTCTCTTTTGGTATGTGACAAACCGCCTTTCGTGGTTTTGTCGTTTCCTGAAAGGGATCCACAACTTTTATTAGGTGGATCCCGCGATCTTGGTCTAGATTCGTCACTGCCCGCGATTACTATTTTGGATTTGTTTTTATTGCAATATGAATGCAGGGATTGACAAGTTTTTTTACTTGATTTTGTGAGTAGAGTTGGTAATCCATAAGGGGAAAATGAAGCAAAAAGATGATAATAAGCATGATAAGCCCCTCAAGGCAAATGATAAAAGTTCAAAGGTTGTGCCAATGGGGATACTGTTTGTTGTTTTATGCGGTTTTTCGTTTTATCTTGGTGGGATCTTTTGTTCTGAGAAGAACAGATTCACCAGCACGCAGGAAGTTGCGAAAGCGGTTGAATCTCCTAAAAAGTCTGTTTCTACTCCGGTCCAAGTCAAATCGGTCACTTTCTCCCAATGCAGTGCTGATTTTCAAGACTACACGCCCTGCACCGATCCTAAGGTACTTTGTGTAGTTGTAACGGGTCATTTTTAGTGCGGGTCAAAATGGGTTAGGTTGATTTGGGAACGTGTTTTTGTTAATTATTGTTTAGATAAGTAATTAATGTGGTCAACTATAAATTACAATAACAAGTTGAATGACTAAAATGTTTTAAAAAGTTGTATGCATTAAAAATAGACTTTTGTGCGCGTTTGGCCCATTTGATTATTTCTAAAACTTCGATTTGACACCATTTGTTTTTAACTAAAGTTCTAGATCTAACCCAATACATGTCAACCCGTTCATACCTAAATGGGTCAAAATTGTAATCTTCAACAAATATCATAATCTAACCCCCCCCCCCCCCCCCCCCCCCGGACCTTACTCTACGAGTGAGATAAAACCGGGTACATTTATTTGTTTGCCATGAATACATATCATAATCTACGTGTTCCTAATCGCATGTTTTTTTTTTTATGGTTTTTGTAAACAGAGATGGATGAAATACGGACGACACAGACTTACATTCATGGAACGCCACTGTCCACCAGCTTTTGACAGGAAAGAGTGTCTAGTACCGCCACCCGATGGCTACAAAGAGCCAATCAGATGGCCAAAGAGCAAAAACGAATGTTGGTACAGGTAAAGATTCCATCTTTATCAATCTTTATAGTCTTTCTTTGTTACACTTTTATCAAAATGCAATCTTGTTAATAAACTCTTACTAAAATCTAATCAAATTGTACTTTAGGAATGTCCCATATGACTGGATCAACAAACAAAAATCAAACCAACATTGGTTAAGGAAAGAAGGGGAGAAGTTTTACTTCCCTGGTGGTGGTACCATGTTTCCGAATGGTGTTAGTGCTTATGTTGATTTAATGCAAAACCTTATTCCTGGGATGAAAGATGGGACTATCCGTACCGCCATTGATACTGGTTGCGGGGTAAGTTACCCGCGCATGCGAGAGCCTCATGCACTAGGTTTGCACTTGTTTTTGGTCTCAAGTTTTGAACCTTTTTTTTTCTTGTCTAGGTTGCTAGTTGGGGAGGTGACTTGCTTGATCGCGGAATTCTAACAGTTTCTCTTGCACCAAGAGATAACCACGAGGCGCAAGTTCAGTTCGCTCTAGAACGTGGGATTCCAGCCATTCTTGGAATCATATCAACGCAGCGTCTTCCATTCCCTTCGAATTCGTTTGATATGGCTCATTGCTCTAGGTGTCTGATCCCATGGACAGAATTTGGTACTTTATTAAACTTTGGATACAATGATGTGTTTGATATGCACTACATGTGTTTGATAATATGCCTCAATGATGTTCAGGTGGAATTTACCTACTTGAAGTACACCGAATCCTTCGTCCGGGAGGCTTTTGGGTCCTATCAGGCCCGCCCGTAAACTATGAGAACCGTTGGAGAGGTTGGAACACGACAGTCGAAGAACAAAAATCCGATTACGAGAAGCTACAAGAGCTTCTAACTTCAATGTGCTTTAAGTTATACAACAAGAAAGATGATATTGCAGTGTGGCAAAAGTCCACAGACAACAGCTGCTACAAACAACTCGATACTCCCGACAGCTACCCACCAAAATGTGATGATGGGACCGAGCCTGATTCGGGATGGTACACTCCACTGAGACCTTGTGTCGTTGTTCCTGACCCGAAAAACAAGAAATCAAGCTTGAAAGCTGTTGCAAAATGGCCAGAAAGGTTGCATGTGGCTCCAGAACGCGTTGCTGATGTCCGTGGGGGCAGTGATGGAGCGTTCAAGCACGACGATAGCAAGTGGAAGAGCCGAGTGAAGCACTACAAGAAGCTGCTTCCGGCTCTTGGTACCGATAAAATTAGAAATGTAATGGATATGAATACAGTTTATGGTGGTTTCGCTGCAGCTTTAGTCGAGGATCCACTTTGGGTCATGAATGTCGTCTCCTCGTATGCCCCCAACACGCTGCCAGTAGTTTTCGATAGGGGTCTCATCGGTACTTTCCACGATTGGTAAGTTAGTTAACTGTCTACCTTAAATCATGAATCTTGAATCGTTTATACATGAATTCGCTTGTTTGTTCTTTCGTTAGGTGCGAGGCGTTCTCAACATATCCTCGAACATACGATCTCCTTCATGTCGATGGCCTCTTCACAACCGAAAGCCATAGGTATGCTATCATATTTCAACTTGTGTTACTTCAACTATGTGCATCATTTAAAAAAAACAATAAAAAAACGTGTCTAGTCACCTGTCACATCAACATTATGCAACTCTAGCCGGTTTCTAACATTTGGCTTTATTGTGTAGGTGTGACATGAAATACGTGTTATTGGAAATGGATCGGATCTTGAGACCAAACGGGTACGTGATCATTAGGGAATCGAGTTACTTTGTTGACGCGGTCGCCACGATAGCCAAAGGCATGAAATGGGGCTGTCACAAAGAATCAACCGAGTATGATATCGAGACCGAGAAGGTTTTGATTTGCCAGAAGAAACTATGGTACTCGAAGCAAAGCTCGTAGTTGACCACAAAAAGTCAAAAGGACACACATTGATTCACACATTATTCGATTTTTATTCTGATACGTATAATCTTTGATGAACATCAAATAGTTGCATAATAGTTTTGTTGTAACAATAGTATACATTTATTTAATTATATTGTTTTTGTAAGGTTGTGTAAGAACTTGTACCAAGAAATGTTCCTTTACACATTTATATCAAGTAATGTATAACATTCATAGCATGAGATACAAGTCATGGTTGTTTCATTGCATGATGTACAAGTAGAGGTGAACAAAAAGACCGGTTCTAGAACCGGAACCGTGGAACCGAACCAGAACCGGTTTCGGTTCCAAACCGGTATACAGTGGAATCGGTTCCGGTTCCTCTAGGAACCGCCGGTTCCAGCACCGGTTCCACTATTTTAGCCAAAAACGGTTCGGAACCGGTCCCAGAACCGGTTCCACCGTTAGAATAGGCCAAATTCGTTTTTTTTATCGTTGGGTTTGTTTATTGCCGTTAACTAGCCTTTTTTTCACCCAAAATCACCATTTTACCACCCTTGTTTAGTATAAATGGGTTTTGGATGTTTTGGTTAATCACAACACTAAAAAACGCAAAAAGAAACAACTTGAAAACGCCAAAACCACTATCGTATACACTTAATATTGTGTTCGCTTTGCTTTTATTACATCATTCCGTGGCTTCATCTTCAAACCCATCCCAAACCGGTTCCACAAACGAGCCTACCGTTGTTTAAATTTTCGAGACGACACGAAATGCCGAACTTTTTGGCGAAAATGGTTATTTCGACTTGTGTCTTATGTCGAATGGCGGAAAAAAAAAACACGTTGTAGAAAGTTTTAATTTCATTTTTCATGTTTTTGTTTCGAAATCCTAAAAAAATAACAAAAGTCGTAATTTTATGTTTATTTTTTTTGCCATCGGCTTATTTATTTTTTTAATGTGCGCGCAAGAACCGATTCCGGAACCGAAACCGGAACCAAACCGGAACTGAACCGAATCGGAACCGGTCTTAAAAACCGGTCTTTGAAACCGACGGAACCGGGACCGAAACCAGACGGAACCGACATTGTAGCGGACCGGTTCCAAACCGGAACCGGTTCCTAAAAAAAACCGATTTGTTCACCTCTATGTACAAGTTAGAATGCATAATTTATAGAATTAATTGCAACTATTTATTTTGCATGTGATAGGTTGGCTCAACCCAAACAATGGCTCGTGAGCCTAAAGATAAGGTGGTCCGAACTAGTAGATGATTTTTAGCTTTGGATGGCTTCAATGGACATCTTTAATATCAGGACCACTTCTTCATCGAAAGAAATGAGATTATTGCATCAACTTCTAAGTTCTAATTAGTTCGAATAATACTATGATCACAAGGAATAAGGTCCTCGTGGGAATATAATCATGATGCTAACACTTAAAAACATAGCTGTACGACACTTAAAAGATGAAGGAAATTTGTTAACCAAAAGATTAAGGAAATATGTTAAAATGGACAGGTGACAAAAAAATTGAAAAAACTGCTAACTATGATAATTAGTGACTATGATATTGCATTAAAGATTTTATTTTGATGTAATGTAAGTTTTGTTTGGTTTGGGTGTCTCCGCGTTGGAGATTCCCCGGTGTTGTGTGTTGGTTTTTAATAAAATTTGCCTTTCAAAAAAACAACGGTTTAAAAAAGAACAAATTGAACCGACATAGTTGGATAGGTCGGCTGGACTAGCCAGACGGCCATAAAAGATTTGGGTTTGGCGGTTAATTTTATCAAGCGGCCAACATACATACATTTGTCATTTGTGGGATGTGTATTTTGGAATCTTGAAACAACATAAAAAAATATCACCACAACAAGAATTAATTAAAACATAAATGTATAATTGTACAATTTTGGAATTAATCGAGCAGTCAAAGTGGAGGGATTAAAAAAAAAAAAGGCGTTTATGTGGAGTTATCCCATATGATAGAGGCACATGCTTGTTAGACCGGTGGGTGGGGAACCGGCATGAGGGCCGGCAAGGCCCGGCAAACACCCCCCCCCCCCCTTGGGGCGGCAGCGGCATGGCCGGCAACCCTTCGCCAGGTATGCCAAGCCTTGTGATTGGTGGATGCAGAGGTGGCGGTCCGGCGTGAGGTCAGCTACCACACCCTTGGGGCGGTAGCGGCATGGCTGGCAACGTCGCCGGTGACTTGGATGCAGAGGTGGCGGTCCGGCGTCGATGTCGGACCTCAACCACACCAGACGGTCTTAAAGAGGTGATACCATGTTCAATACTGAGAAAAAAAATCCAAAAAAAGAAGTCGGGGGTTTGAACTTGAGACTTTAAATTAAATAACATCAAAACTACGAACATCCAATTGCCATTCCATTTAATGTATCCATTATATACGTTGTGATTTGGGTTTTGGTGGCTACGATCCTCGTTTTGAGGACTCTACAGATTGATTTTTGAATGAAAGTTAACATTCAAAAAACTTCCATTTAATACATATAATTTTTTTGTGAGAATATAATAATATACTAGGCCGGCTCAGTTTAGATAATTGGTTATAGCAGGGACGGATCCAACGCTATTTTTGGGTTTTCAGGAACCCACTCACCTGATTTAGAAAAAATGAAAATATTAGTGAGAACCTTGTATGATTTGAGAAAAAAAAAATATTGAGAATCTACCAAAAGGAATACATTGGAAAAAAAAATTACTGGATCCGTCACTAGGCTCTGGGCCACAAACCGGTAGCTGAACCATACGAGAACCTAATTGTATTATCACTCTCTCTTGAAGTGACTATTTTAACTTGGTTTGAACGGTTCCACTACAAGAAAATAACCATGTAGGGACGACATGCCGTCCCTATAGAACATTTCAATTTGATTAAATAACTTAAACTATAGGGACGACATATAGAGACAACACCTATAGACACGACCTAAGAGACCTATACGCATGGGCTTGTAGAGACAAATCATGTTGGGACGACATGTCGTTTGTAAAAGCTGGTTAGACCTATAGGGACGACTTGTCGTCCCTAAAATTCTAAAAAAAATATCCCTAAAATCACATTTTCTTGTAGTGTTCAAATCAGTTTAAACACCTTTTTTTTTTTTTTTTTAATTGGATATAATGAAGAAAGTCCATCTTCTTCAAGTCCTGAAACCAATAATTCGTGCTTACACTTACACACACCATCTACGTGTGTGTACACTATGGTTCATTCTTTACAATGAGACACAAAACGACTGTATAACAACCTTTGATTTCTCTCTCTCACACACACTATTTTTTATTACTTATGTATTATCTATTAGTACATTATATGGTTCTGAAACATAATATTGTATGTATGTGTATGGCGAATTTCTTTATAAAACATTGAATTAGTAAGATAACAATAAAATACATAGATGATTAAATTTTTTGATCAATTGTTCATACTTTTAAAGAAAGTTGCATTTCATCATTAAATTTTTTGATCAATTGTTCATACTTTTAAAGAAAGTTGCATTTCTACATACAAGAAATAGGTGTACTTGTCTAAAAAGCATCAAACTGTAATTTGTATATATTTTTTTAATTTTTTAACTGTTTACTTTGAATGTGTAAGTTATGTATATAAACGAAATGTGTTAGATGCTTGTAAGTTTTTGCATTAATTATATGAGGTCAGGAATGCAAAGGTTAGCCCTAATTTGGTTGTCAAGCCTACTCACTGGATATATGTCAACATTTGGTGTCATGGGGGACATGGAACGACGAAACATGTCTCTTGCTCTTATCAGACCATTAGGTGTGGAGGAGGCCCAACTTCCATGCCTTGCCTCCACCTCACCTGCCACGTCAGCGTGGGGTAGGAGCATCCATGAGATGATGCTCCTAGGGGCGTGGAGGAGGCCCAACACCATTTAATGCTATTTTCTTTTTTTTAATTAAATAAAATGAACCTGCAAAATCTACACCCCTTGACACCTCTTTGAAAACCCATTCTAAGCCCCAAATATCATCACAACAGAAACCTTTATAGTGTTACCAAGGGCAAAGACAGAACACCGTTTATAACCTTAACGCACACGTAGCATCAAGAATATTACACAGTGGCACTTCCTCAACCTTCTTTCCTTTTCATCTCATCAAATAATAATATATAAAATAATAATAATAATAATATTATTATTAACCTCAGTAAACAATCACTTGTTTCCTACGATTCCTTCCTTGCATCATACTTAGATCTCTGATTTCCTCCGGTACAAGAGTTGCAGGTTCAAAAAAAAAAAAAAAACATGAAGATGAAGACCAAGTGACAGGGAAGGGAAAAAAGAAAAGAGAAAAGGAAAAAAAAATCCACGTGGAGGATCGTCAAGCCCGGCAAAATGAAGACGTTCATGCCGTTGCCGGGGGAGAGGGGCGGTGTACGCCGGACCGGCATAGGCTTGCCGTGCCTATGCCGGCCTCCACACCGAGTGGTCTCATTTGAAATTGGGTTTGATGATTAGACCATTAGGTGTGAAGGAGGCACAACTTCCATGCCTTGTCTCCACCTCAGCTGCCACGTCAGCGTGGGGTAGGAGCATCCATGAGATGATGCTCCTAGGGGTGTGGAGGAGGCCCAACATCATTTAATGCTATTTCCTTTTTTTTTTCTTTTTTTTTAATTAAATAATATTATCATATTAATATAAAATGTGAAGATGTATTTAAATTAAAAACAAACACTTAAATTAAAAAAAAAAAACATACACCTAAATAAAAAAAGTACAATTTTCAATTAAAAACAAACACTTAAATAAAAAAAAAAAAACATAAACTACGGATTATATTTTTTTGCGATGCTCTCCTTCATCTTGAGCAACACGGGACGGTCTTCTTCGGGGTAGTCGTTGATGTTTGCCGTCATTATTCGCCATTCTTCTATTTGCCTATCCTCGTTCTTTTGGCGAATGTTTTCCTCCACCCTCTTTTGCTTCAAGCGAAGCTTTTCTTCGACTTCGCGTTCCTTCAATTTCTTCTTCTCTGCTTGACTTTCACTAAAAGTATTTTTGAAGGATGCCAATTCAGCGACCAAACCGTCCAACATTGACCCGCTCCCACTCCCTGACGCGGCTTGTTTTTTTGCAGCCGCCGCTTGTTTTTTTGCTCTGTCCCTCCCTATGGGTCGTGGCTCCTCTTGAACGGGAGTATCCTCGAACTCTGGGTCTGGGTCATCGTTTATATTTATTTGACAATGACCGGTCGACCCGCCTCCCACGCTATAATCGCCCGACTCCGAAGTCTTGCTTCGTTTGGCGTATGCAACCTCGTTTGGAACCGGTGCCCATTTGCGAGATGTCTTCAACACCGTCCAAGCTCGAACATGAGGAAAAACATGGCCATACTTGTCTTCATATTTTCGCATCGCCTCCTTGAAAATCATTTCCTCGTTAAACCCGCTTGGAGGTTGCACATACAACGGATTATAAAAGGCGATGAACTTCCCGATTGTAGTACTCATTTTCCTCCATTTAGAACTTAAAGCCTCCTGCTTGCGATACTCTCCTTGCTCCATCAATTGGTGAAATGTATCTCGTACTTGGGTGTATAAACTATCTCCCGTTTGATTAGTCCCTACATTTTTTTTAAATAAAACATATATTAGAGAATAAAAAAATAATTTTTTTTTATTGTATACTACAAAAAAATTAATTTTTTTTACCAACTATGGGATCTTTCGAACTAGCCAGGTACGCCTTCGCTAACTCTTCTTCTTCCAATTTCGTCCATGGGCTTCGTTCGCTTTGCTTTTTTTTCCCCTTCCCCTTCGCACTCGCACTCGCCTTCGCCTTCCCCTTCGAACGTTGGACTTGTGTTTCGGGGACAACCTCCACCTCATCATCTTCTTCATCTTCGAGTTCAAAATTGGGTTGTCGTTGTGGTGGTAGAGATTGACGGAATGGCGGCGTTTGCAAAAGTTGGGTAAAGGATTGAGGGTTATGATGCATTTGCATATTATGGAATTGGTTAAAGGTAGTAGGGCTTTGGTGCATTTGGGGATATTGGGTGAAAGGGTTGGGAGTTTGTTGAAAACCCGCAAAAGTAGCCCAAGATGGATCCATTGGCATCGTGAACGGGTTTGGATTCGGGTTGTTTTGGTTATATTGTGGTGGTTGATTCGGGTTTGGGTTGTTTTGGTTGGGATCCATTGAAAAATGTATAAAGTATTTTTTATATAAAAGGTGGTGTTTGGTATAAAAAGTGGTGTTTGATTTGTGTTGAAAAAGGTAAAATGTGTGGGTTTAAATAGATTTTTGAAAAAAAAAATCGTTTTTTTTTTTTAACGGTCAAAAAACCCTTTGGTCCCCCCCAACGGTCAAATGCACGCCTCCCAAGAAAAGAGAAGGCCCGGCATAAACGGCTAAGGGATGTCGGGCATGCCGTTGCCGCGCCAGGGGGGCGGTGTAGCCCGGCCCGGCTTGGCGATGCCGGTCCCTTGCCGGTGCCCATACCGAATGTTCTTAGAACGAAACATCTCTCTTGTTCTTATCATTTGGTGTCATGGGGGACATGGAACGAAACATGTCTCTTGCCCTAATTCGGTTGTCAAGTTTTTGCATTATATTCCCACCAGTTTATGGTAATTTTTAGCATCGCCTCGCTAGTCCAAGTTACTTCTACGATGTCTACTTTTTATTTTATGGATAATAACATGGAAGGAGACCTTTAAAAAGGAGCTATTGTAACAACCTTGAGGATCACTTTAGTCTTTCTTTCTCTAACGGTCGAGTCAATATCAATATTCCATGTATAAAACATATGTGAATGTTCGCCTTCAAGTACCAAACCCATAAACCTAAAACAAACTCGTTATCATGTTTAAAATATGATATTGGAAATTTTCAAATCATGTTTTTGGAATAGATTGACTAGTTGTTAAGTTTCAACATGAAGACATGGATATCCTTATCAAGAACAATAAATTATTTCAAATAAATTTTGTTTTTATTAACTTGATGCTTGTGGATGAGAGGGAGATATCTTGTCCTTTGTATCATGTTGAGTATACATCCATTTATCTTTGTTTATAAAATAGCTTAATATCAATATAAATAATTTGGTTGTCATATATTTATTCTTTCAACAGTTATATAGTTCATAGATGTCTAAAATATTTATACATAATACATCATTCTCAATCAATCAATATCTTAATCGGATATTGAAATATTCTTAATCATGTTCAAGATTTAAACTATTTACCTCATTAGTGACTGATAACAAAATATCAATAGTACTAATGGTGAAACATCCTAAATCATCATATTTTAGGTCGCTAATAAAGGTTGTATCATTGTTTGCTATGTAACCCATTTGGTGCAAAAGGAACAAAACATGAAAGTGTTTGTTTCTCAATCAAATATAGACTTGATTGATAATCCAATAGCCAAAGTCCATGTTGTTTTGTTACACACTAGTGGAAATGCCCGCGCATTGCTGCGGGTGTAAAAGTAATAATTTTGGCACATGTTCCGTGACTGGTATCTGTGCATTGCTTTAGTTCAAGCCAAGTTAACATGCATAATCACAAAAAAGAATAAGGTTACCACATGTACAATTACACAAGATTACAAAGGAATTGTTATTGATATTTAACCTAGGTGGTTGTTGTAGGTAATATTTGGTGTTAGTTGCAAAAGAGGCTGTTTCTTGACCAAGTCTTCCAATTTCACTTCATATGCCTCGTATTTGCTTCTTGATGTAGCCTTTGTATTTGCTTTTTGTTGCAGCCTTCTTCTGTAGGTTGTAGACAAAAGTACTTGTTTGTGAAATAATCAATTTTGCACACAATCTCATGCTCTCTTCTAAATTAGACTCAATTTTTAATTATCTTTACAGCTAACTCGGAAAACGGACTTTATTAAGGCTTCATCGTCTTCTTCAAGCCTTTCTTCCTACCGCAAGAGGTCATTAAACATTATTTCAATAAATTTGTTGAATAATTTTTGAATTGTCATGTTCAAAATTGAATTTAAGGAAATACACTTATTAATAGAAAGCAGAATACCACACCTGTAATGGAGTTGGTCGTCGCAAGGCTTCAAGCATTAAATCCGTACTTATATATGCTAAATTTTACTTTTAACATTTGCATAGATTATTTGTGTTAGACATGATTGGAAAAATTATATCATATGAATAAGAATCTAAACTTTTTGAATAGAGTAATTAGTAGATTTAATGCATTCAAAATACATTTTTGATGTCTTGAGACCCATTTGCCAGCTAGAGATGAAAGTATAAAAAATGACCCTAATCAACCCAACATAAGATGGGCTGAAACTGCCTCATCTAAACAAAGCAACAATAAATGGTCACCTCCCACAGCCAACAAAGCCACAAAGAAGACATATCCAGATGTTTGCAGAGGCTTGACATATCAAACATTTTGACTTTCCAGGCTATTGTCGACAATAACGACACACCTGAAATAATATTAAAGCCAACACTTAGTGTCAGAAGTCCTGACTCAGGAGAATATTATAGTTATATAAAAATGAACAATGAAACTAACATGATCATTATGTTCACCTAATTTGTCAAGTAAAAAAGTAATAATAGGCTAGTTATGATGCTTACAGGGTAAGGGCACGAAGAACCTATGATGCCTATCCATTTTTAAATACATGAGCAATGGAATGAGTGGTTGCACATTGTTGTTAAAATTCCACTCATATATTGGCCCAATCTCGCTACACAAAAGAAGTAAAATTATACTTAAAACTTCATGCAGAAAAAAAAAAAAAAAAAAACAAGGTGGCTTAAGACTTTGTAAATTTTTTTCTTTCCATTTAACTACGCCAGGTTATAAACGTTGCAACAGTCATTTGAATCATGAATAAAACACTAATGTTTCTAGACATGGACTCCCCATTTATTAGAATAAATGTTAAAGCATGTTCATACATAACAATCACCCATATCCTATAATTGAGTGATATGAAATACATGTATTTATCAACACAAAAGCAAGACCACTAAAACGGCAATAAAAAGTTGGAAAGTTATCATATAGTGTCCTACATTCTGGTTTCTATTAGTGAACAATGAACTATGAAACCACATCCAAGAAAAAAAAAATTAGATTTAGTCACACAACCATATCACAAGGTAGTGATAATTATATCTTTTGATTGGTAAACTATCCTTTTAATAAAATGACTTAGAAAATTAACTTTTAAATTATACCTATGGGTTAGGGGTGTTCATAAACCATTGAAACCGACCGCACCACCCAAAATCTAGGGGATTCAGCTAGTTTGGCAGGTTTAAGATCAAAACGGTTATGTAAACGGAAGTGGTCATATAACCTTTATTAATTTCAAATGAAAAAAAAAAAAAAGAAATAACTGACATGCATTGCAAGTAATAAGAACCATTCTAAACAAAAACTCTAAAAAACTAAAAACTATCTTAAATTTGTTGAAAGGATACAACCCCTGTAGCTACATGAGATAATTAGCTGTCAAAACCAGTGAACAAAAACAAAATTTGAGAAACCAAAAAAAAAAAAAAAATCGTTTTCAAGGTTATTAAGCTTTACGTATAACTAATTAACTGATTTTTTAGGCGTCTGAATACAAATGAAAAAAGTGAAATGGTCAGTTTCTATTTATTTAGATTAAATATAACTTTAATAACAAAAACTAATCACAATTTTCATAATGAATCTACAGGTATCAATAATTACACATTAATCAATAAGTGGGTATGAAATGGGTTAAGCATAAATATTTAGTTTAAAAAAGGAATGGGTCGGAACGGTTTGAAATGTATTTAAATGCGTAATCCAATATTTGTGTAAATCAAAAAGTGAGTAATATAGTGTTTGCTGGGCCAACCGGGCTCAAGCTATTTTTAATACCTGGTGAGTCTGGACATTCTTCGATTTCGGCATCAGCAAGAACCCCCATATATTGTAGCAATTGCGCCTCTTTTATGTGAACCGCCAATTGTACCTTGTTTTGCGTCCTTTACTGTCACCACCATATGAGTTCAAGGTAGCAAGGCTGAAGCTCTTTGGGTTGCACTGCCACCTTGATTCCTATGGCCCTGTGTTGATACCAAAAGTCAGTATATAGTACAACCGGCAAAACAGATAGTTAAGTCAAAGAACAATCAAATGGGCTGAGTATGATAATTGATCAGGTATCTAGTCAACCATATTCACTAATCTTGCACCTTAGTCATACAATTTGACATCACACCAAAGTAAGCTGTGAGCCATATTATATTTTTTAGAGCAGGTAATATGAACATTTTAAGATATCAACTTAGGCAATATTTTTGTAGATTAATTGCCTTAGAAAGTCATCTTTTAAAAATCCCATCCTCAAAGCATACATAAAACCAAATTATCATCACTCTCTTAACCTAAAAACAAATTTCAACAAAATGAAAAAAAAAAAATAAACATACAGCATCACTGAGTACACGCAAATGCGTTTTGTCACTTTCTCCAACATGAGCCTACAAGCAATAACCAACCATATATATATATATATATATATATATATATATATATATATATATATATATATATATCATCAATTAGCAATTGCAATTGAAAACAAAGAAATGCAATTAATTATAAACAGAAATGCAAAGACAGATGAATCATATGCAATTATTATTATTATTATTTAAATAAAAATAAACCTTCAGGTGTTTCCATGGTGCAGTGTCTGAGATTAGAGTCGCCATCTGCAACACAAACACAAACAAGCGACGATGAATGCAACATATGGTAGAACAATTCGAATTAACAATTAAAACGAAAAGGTACACAAAAAGTGTGAATGGAACTGTTTCATGACCTAATTGACTCAATAAAACACAATGTCTGATGAAGTTAAGAAGGTGAAGAGATAGGATGTCTGAGAATTAAATCAGGGAAGTGAAGGGATGTCGAGTATCTGGGAATTAAGGGAGGTCGATTAGTATAACCAAGGGTAAGGATGGAATCATTTTTTAAGTGTTAACTATAAAATCATGATAAATTTACTATATTGCCCCTTAAAGTGTCTTAATTGTCACATTTATGCCCATAATACCCTTAAATTTCTTGCTTAAATATGTTGTACATGTTGCTTGTTAAGTTGTACGGAGGTGAAAATGACTATGCTAGCCATCACTCTTCCTTTATAATGTATTATAGATTAGATGAACTAGCATATAAGTCAACTTCAAAGATTGAATGCATTACTTTATACAAGAGCTTAAGGACTGAAGAATATCAAGCGAAAGGTGATTTGTTCCTTTGTTGGATGTGATATCGTAAACTTGTGCATCAAAAACCATTAAAAGAGTTCATTAAAGTTGCAAAGTTTAATATGCTACTGTAAAGGTTTGGGCATTGTTGCATCTCGTTTTGGTCAGGTGTTGCCTTTTAGCCTAGTTGCCTTGTCCCTGTATCTATGCCTTTCTCTTTTGATGCATAATTGTAAATAGTTTTGTGCACCATTTAGTAGGGTTGTGCCTGGGTCGGCTTTAGGCTCAAACCAAACCAAACCAAAACTGAAATTTTGGTACTGCTTAATTATGGATCGGTTTTTGGTTTTACATTTGCAATTAAGTTTTTGGGTCTAGACAAAAGTTAACCCGGAATTATGAATTTGGGCCTAAAGCTTTTGGGCTATCCTTTTTGTTAACCACATAATAATAAATTTGGACAAGAAACTTTTGACACAAAATATGAATTGTGTTCATAAATTCATTCAATAACAAACCTTGTAATAGTAGCATCTACAGAGTGTTTTTCGGGTGTGTTACATTATGCTAGTGTCTTGTTTTTACAATGTAATTAACATTTTGGGAGATGTATAAAAGTCTTTTGCCGTTCCAAAAAAAAAAAAAAAAAACAAACAAACAAACCTTCAAACAGGTTTAGAGCAATTCAATTGTATGGTTCGGTTCGGTTTGTTGAACTTCACTTTTGGAAGTGAGGCATAACTGAAAGCGAACTGTAGTTCTCAGTTTTATAAAAAACAAAGTTGGATTGTCGATTACCAAGTTGGTTGGGTTATTTCGGTTAGGTTTTGTTAGGGCTGTAAACTAACCGAATGAACACGAACAAAGCATTATTCATGTTCGTCCGTTAAGGAAATAATGTGTTTACGAACAGGGTTCATGAACACTTACCAACCAAAATCGTATGTTCGTGTTCGTTCATTAAGGTCATGAATGTGTTCACGAAAACAAACGGACAAAAATAAAATTGACAAAGGCGACGAAGGCTAGAAATGGATGGCAGATGGAGCAACGCTGGAACTTGAACTCCTAGTGGAATGTAGGTTGATATATTCATTATGTGAATAGTGAGAAAGGAAATGGGAATGACGCAAAAAGAATGTGTGAATAGGGTTTTCTATTTTAATTAATAACAACGCCTACGGGATGAAAAAATGAGTGGGTTGGAAAGATGGGTGTTGGTACAATCGATTTCAGTCTTTCACAGATAAACATGCCAGATTGGAGATTGAGGAGCTTGCCAACAATGCAAACTAATATTTTCAAATGGTGCCACATTGCAATTCCAAAAGTTAATTGTTTTGTGTGGCAAGCGGTGTGCAAAAAAGATCTAAACGGTGGAATGTTAAAGATAAAGAGGTATATTGGTCGGAATGGTACGAGCCCGGTATGTAGGATTCACGTTGAATCATCCGATCACCTTTTCGGGATCATGCATAGCGGCAAGCAAAATCGTTTGGTGGTAGATTTATGTATGGCTCATAGTCCAATTCCTTGCCAATTCGGGTATGTGAAACAAATTCTTCATTTCGGTTCGATAAATTGTTTTTTATCGATCCAAAAAATATAACGCGTATAGAGAAAGTTATACAATACTTTAAAGTTAATAAAACAAAATAGAGCCAATGAGGTAGTGGTGGAGTGGTTGAGGAAAGATTTAGGTAGCGTTTGGTATGGCGGAATGGAATGAACCATTAGAGGTAATGGAAAATAGTTGGTTAAAGGAATGGAATCACCCATTCCACAAGGCATTCCATTCCCTCAAAACCATTTCATCCACCCCCCATGTTTTTTTTTATTCCATCCTTCATTCATCATTTACTAACAACACCATAACCCACCACCACCACCCACCACCATCGTTACCACCCACCACCAGTGTCACCACCCACCACCGCTGCCGCCACCACCCACCATCGTCGCCCACCACCGCTACCGCCACCCGCTACCTTCACCCACCTACCCACCACCGTCGCCGCCACCCACCCATCGCCGCCATCCAACACCACCCACCGCCGCCCACCACCATTACCCACCCACCACCGTCACTGCTCACCATCGTCACCCACCCACCATCATCGCCATCCACCTCCACCCATCGCCACCGTTGCCGTCACCCACCACCACGCTACCGCCACACACCACCACCTACCATCAACCACTACCCACCACCGCCACTACTCACCATCGCCGCCCACCCACCATCACGGCTGTGACATCCGTCACTTTTCCTTATTTCGTATATAATAATAATAATAATAATAATAATAATAATAATAATAATAATAATAATAATAATAATGATAATAATAATAAAAATGGTAATAGATAATAATACTAGTCCAACCACACTTGAGCCCAAAACAATAACCCAACCACTTCATCTCTTTTGTGTTACTGAAGCCCACTGCTGAGCCCACTTCGCGAGCCCAGTAACGAAGGCCCATGAGCAGGCCCACAAGTGCATCTCCCCTTCCCCTCATTCTGCTTAAAAAAAATAATAATAATCTGGACAAGCCGGGGATCGAACCTGAGTCCCCAGCCGGTCCGATGTCAAGCTCAACACACAACCAACTGAGCTACGGCTCGTTCTTGTTATAATCTCAACCCGAATTAAATAAAAACACCCCCTACCTGTTTTCCTTTATCTTCCCTTTTCCTCTGCTGCTGCACGCGTGATTGTGACATCCGTCACTTTTCATTATATATATATATATATATATATTTTATATATAATAATAATAATAATAAAAATAATAATAATAATAATAAATACTAGTCAAGACCATACACAAACTCAAACCCATTAACCCACACCAACTACCCAACCTCCTCTCTTGGAACCCATTGCACAGGCCCAGATCAAAACCGGCCCAACACATCAGGCCCAAGCCCACTTCACCCTCATCCCTTAACTATGTGTTAAAAAAAAAGGGAAATCCCTCTGCTGCTTGCGAGAATCGAACCGGGGACGAGCCGCACACACAACACACTCCATAACCACTGAGCTACAAGACCATATCTGATCTTATCCCAACTCTATATACATATATACAGTCGATTAAACTACTTCTTCCCTTTCTCCTCCTTTGGTCGATCGCTGCAACAAAAGGAAACAACCCAGCTGAAATCTAGGGTCAATTATCACGAATTAATGCTCATGTTTGACCGGAAATCATCAAACGCGTTTAAAGAATGATTCATTTCGCATGATTTCAGCATCTAGTTAAGCCTATTGACTCGGTTTTGACCGAGTTTTGACCCAAACCTAATCCGTATATATACACGTTATCAACTCAATCAAATTCACACACATACACCTAAAGGGCCGATGATGATAAACCCTTTATCAAAACCACCTCACAACCTCTGATAATCGCTGAATTGGAGCTTCTTTATCGCGCCTTTGTGCTCGAGTTTCACTATCTTTCGGTACACACTAACCTCTGATTTTATATAATTTTGAATCTGTTTTCATAGGGGATTAAAAGCCCTATGGTTTTGTTCATTAACTGTGTCGAATACTTGAACAATTAGATAGATTGCGATTAGGGTTTATAAGGATTGGGGATTTATGTTTCAAGTATGGTTTAAATAAAATCTAAATCCTAAATGCTTAACAAACCAGCAACCAGACCAACTGGTCTGGTCATGACCTTTCAACCAGCAGGTGACGGGTTCGACCCCCACCCACAACAAACCTTTTTTTTCAAAAACCCCCTTTTCTTTATTATTCATTATTATTTTAAAATTAGTTTTAAAATACTAAAACACCTTTATAAAATCTACAAAATTTATTTTATGTTATTCCACTGATAAAGTTCATCATCCAATTTGTAGTTTTTCAAAAATAATTTATTTAATATATATTATTAATAATACAAGTTTATTCATTTAAAATTTTAAAATTCAATAAAAATATCTAAAAGATTTTATTAAATCTCACAAAAATTATCCTAAACTTGTATATTCTTAAACATTTCAGAAAATATTTTTATTTCAGAAAAACCGTTTATTTTATATTTTTAATTAATTTTTGTTAGTTTTGATCATAAATAAATCATAATAAATTTATTTTTCAATATTTTTGCACCAAAATTTTATATGAATTATTTCTAACTATCTAGAACTGAAATACAATTTTTTAACTAAGAAATTCTTTAATTTTAATATTTTTAGATATTAAAGTCATATTTTGACAATTTGAAATAATTAAAGTAAATATTCTATTTTCAAGAAAATAATTTTATAAAAATTATTTTCATAACCAAAATCTTATGTTGTGACAATGTTTAACTTAAAGTTTTACAGAAAGGCTTTTATTTATTTATTTATTAAATTTCTTATATTTGATAAACAATTTAATTATTAATCAAATAAACGTTTATCTCCAATTCGAAACCCTAAAATACCATGTATCCTAGAGTTATTCCTTACACATTATTAAATTCTTTAGGTTGATTCTTTGGAATAATTCCAACGCATATTTCGTTGTCCAGTTCAATTACAAGCTATTACGTAAACAGTGAGTATTCCTACCCCTTTTTGCTTTTATACATTTCTGGGGTGTTACATGTACACTATTACAATATCAAAATACAAGTTTACATTTTTTTACAATACAATTCTAGTACTATGTGCATTGCTTACAACGTGCTTTATGCTTAGACAATACATGTGGATTACATTTGTACTTAGTGAAATCATTAACATGGTACAAGCCGGCCTTAACATTGGATAGCGCTATTTGGATTGACAACCCGCCTAGATTGATTCTCCCCCTTTTTCATCGGAGAATCCGTGGCCAGTGTTAAGCTTTTATCCATTTATTGGATAAGTACACTACAGTTCATACAGTACATTATACAGTCACAGGGTTGATTTCGCTCATTTGTATGATACATAGTTTACATAATTGCACTGTAGCTTGCACTTGAATTGTATAACTTTTTAACCTACTATATATATATATCAAAACTAGGAATGCTCACCAACATTTCATATGTTGACCAAATCTATTTTGTACATGTTTCAGGTGCAGTTTGATCTAGTGCTTTAGCAAGGGACATATAGTGTTTTATTTTAATTCAGTTATTCCAACAGTTACATTTAATTTAAGACTTTGTATTTCCATTTCAATGTAAGACAGTTATTGGTTTATTCAATAATATTTACATTTTAGTACCATGTGCTTTTGAACAATCGTCACTACGTGGCACCTCGATGATTCCGCCATCGGTTGGGGTGTTACAGTGATTGACCCAGCAAAGTGGCCGTGATTTTGGAACAATAATCATCACTTATTACCTTATACTGAACGACTAATCAATACACATTAAACCTATGCATAATCATCGCAATTAACAAGCTCCAATCCTTCCTAATTGATCAATTCTCACGTGTATTAGTAAAACCATGGTCAAACCCTTCCTAAACAACGAATCAGGCATGAACCTATAAATTGAACACTCCTCCTTGTCCTAATTGTACCGAAAAACACCTCTCCACTTCCAATTTCTGTTTAAAACCTCGGTGCAAGCATCAATCGCTTGTGTTTGACTATTCTGTTGACCGGGCTTATAAACGTGAATTCGTAATTGTAAGTCGTGTTTTTCTTGTGGGTTTTGATCTTCAGCATACGCACAACAATAACCCTATGATTAATTGGGTTATTGTTGTGTAATTTGATTAATTATAAAATTAGGGCTCGAAGTATTACGATTTGGGGATAATCACGATTTTTCGTATATTATTTATTTTAGATAAAACAGAAACTAACACAACCACTGGTCTGGACCAAGTGGTTGTGTCTGATGCCCACAAACCAAGCCACGCGGGTTCGAGTCCAGGCTGTGGCACATTCTTTTTCTTTATTTCTTTTTAATCAAACAAATCAAATAAATTATGTATAAAACTTATAATATTATAAATTCGTTTTAAATTATTAAAACTCTTTTATTAATTCTACAAAAATTATTTTAAGTAAATCTGATGAAAAAGTTTCACTCACAATTTTTAGTTTTCAAAAACTTATTTATTTAATATATATAATAATTAAATCAATTTTATTCTATTATATTTATAAAATTCTAAAAAAATATCAAAACGATCTTATAAATTTCCACAAAAATTATACTAAACTTTTATAACAATAAGCAATTCAGAATTTATTTTTAATTCTAAAAAACCGTTCATTTTATATTTTTAATGAATTTTTGTTAGTTTTAATCATAAATAAATCATAATAAATTCATTATTCAATATTTTTGCACCAAAATTTTACATAAATTATTTCTATTCATTTGGAACAGAAATACAATTTTTTAATTCAAGAATCTTTAATTTTAATATTTTTAGATATTAAAGTCTTATTTTGACAATTTGAAATAAATAGATTAAATATTCTATTTTCAAGAAAATAATTTTATACAAATTATTTTCATACTAAAAACTTTATATTGTGACCATCTTTCAACTTAAAATTTACAAAAAGACTTTTATTTATTTAATTGTTAAATTTCTTATATTTAATAAAAAAATTGATTATTAATCAAATAAATACTTATCCCCAATTCGAAACCCTAGAAAATACTTATAGACTAGATAGACTTAGACTTATTTGTTACATTATACATAGGGTGATACTTGGCAATGTTGGATTATACTTATTCAATTACACAAGACTTACCACCTTGCTAAGGTGAGTATTACTTATCCTCTTTTTCCGCTTTTACAACTTTTGGGGTGATTCATGCACAAGTATACAAAACTTTCGTATTCATTTACACATACGTTTTATTCATTTACAATTCATATACGTGTCTTGTTTATCTTTGTGCTTATGCTTGAACATGAACGTAGCTTACATACAAAATCATACATTTAGACATAGCTTATGTTATGGTACTCTTTACACTTAGACGTAACTTATGTTACGGTGCTCATTTAGACGTAACTTATGTTACGGTGCTCATTTAGACATAACTTATGTTATGGTGCTCTTTTAGACTCACATGTGTTGAGGTGCTCATTATCAATTTCATGGTACAAACTTTACATTTGATCTTTGTCTTGTTTGGTTACTTGTGTGTTTACATAATGCCTTGGTGATACTAGACACATGAATTGTACTACCTTTTCAAACTTATACTATATGTACAAAACTAAGTAGTACTCACCAACATTCATATGTTGACAAAATTATTTTTGTGCATGTTTCAGGATAAGCTGCTTGACGCTTCACATAGGACTTTGGACTTAGATTAAATCAATCAATTATCTTTATTTTTGTTGTCTTGTATTTAATTTCACATGTTGTAAAACAATATTCAATAATTATATATTTACATTTTAGTACCATGAGCTTTTGAACAATCGTCACTACGTGGCACCTCGATGATTCCGCCATCGGTTGGGGTGTTACAACGGCCATCCACCTCCACCTTCCACCGTCGTTGCCGCCACCCACCACCGCCGCTACTGCCACATATCACCACCACCATCATCGCCACTGACCACCACCCACCACCACCACTAACCACCGATTTTATTCCTTCGTCTTTTCATGCCTATCCAACAACACAAAATAATTTTTGTTTCATTCTCACACGACAACCAAACAAGACATGGAATGGTAATGATCCATTCCATTACCTTGTCCATTCCATTACATCGTCCATTCCATTCACTCTTCCATTCCATTACTTCATACCAAACAGACCCTTAGTGTTCCTTGTGACCCAGGTTCTATTTCCACAACATCCAGGTGAAGAGTATAAAAATCTCAGCGGAAGCGATTTTCTATTTGGTTTTATTTATTTGTTTAAGCCCTGCAGCGAGAGGGCTGCTCGGTCTCTAAACGTCAACGACTCTCTAAATGGCTAGGTGGATTTTGTATAAGAAATGTAAAGCGAATAGGATATGAAAGGAGTATGTATTTCTTATTGATTGAATTGTTGGGTACATAACAAGGAGTAAACAAACTCCTATATAAATACATGAAGAAAATGTAAAATGAGTAAATGACTAAAGTTTAGGGCATAATCCAAGGAGGTTAGTCTTGGTAAATGATCAATAATGTTGGTTAATTGTCAAGGTCAACATTATTGATCACTAGGGGCACAAAGATGGAGCAAGTCTTGAAGCACAAATCTTGAAAGACTTTGACTAGAATTATTATTTTGACTAGTCAAATAGTCATGATCTTCAATACTCCCCCTCACGTTGGAGCGTGTATGTCAATAACACCCAACTTGCCGAGTAATATTTCGTCCTTTTCAAACACTCCCCTCAAGTTGAAGCGTTTCATTTTCAAACACTTCCCCTCAAGTTGAAGGTTTTTTTTTTTTTTTTTTTTTCCGGGTTCAAAGATTTGGACCCGACTTTTCTTCTTGCGGGTTTTAACTTTTCATTTTCGTGAGTTCAAAAGAACCCGACTTTCCTTTTCTTGCGGGTTCGAAGGACCCGACTTTTCTTTCTCGCGGGTTCAACAAACCCGACCTTTTTTTTGCGGGCTTAACAAACCCGACTTTTCTTTCTCGCGAGTCTAAAGAACTCGACTTTTCTTGCGAGTTTTCAAAGAACTCGACTTTTCCTTTTTTTGCGGGTTCAAGGAACCCGACTTTTCCATTTTTTGTGGGTTTTAAAAAAACCCGTCTCCTTTTTTTTTTTTTTTTGTCTTCGTTCTTCTCCATCTTGCTTTCCCCCATTCATTGTCTCCTTAATTCTTTTTTAATTCATCTTCTTTCAAAACATAGAAAAACAATTTTTTTTAAATGAAAGATGTTGTTGATTGTAATATTTTGTTTTTTTGGTACATATAGAAATCTCAGCGAAAGCGATTTTTATCGATACGGGTGGTGCCGGTTTGACTCGAATGGGAGGCGAGGTTTTATCGATTATTCCAATGTCGTGCATTCGAGCGGGTGGAGGTCGGGTTTCCGCACATCTGAAAGAGCAAGGGGCTGACGGCGATCGAGTAATCAACCTTAACTACAGTATCCGGTGTCATGATGGTGACACATCGTCCTTCTCGTTAAAAAAAAAATAAAACAAAAAAGAAATAAATGGATAATGGACAGATGGAATGGAATACCTAATACAGTAGTTAGTGTGGCCCATCATGAATTAATACCATCATATCCAGAGCCTACATGGCTACATTACCTCATTACAGCCCATAAATTGGTGGATGGCCAATCATGAATATTTTTTTTGCATGATTCATGAACGCAAACATAAACAGAAGAATTATTATATTATATCATATGAATTTAGAATGCCAATGATGGCTACTTGAGTCACTAACAACACTGATGCTTGTTTTGAGGTCAGGTAGAGGTATCGAGTTTGAGTCAAACCTCTAACATGAATAATGAGGGAACTTTTTGGGACGGTGGCGGTTCAATACCCATTCTCTGCCCCTTAGTTGAGAGGAGGCTGATATTCTTCATAATCATGGAAGCCCCACCAATTCCTACTTGGAAACGCCTTTGACGTAGGTGAACCTTATCAGACCCGGATCTTGTGGGCTCACAGGCAATGGCGGAGGCATGTGGTTTGGGACGTAGTCACGGGACAACAGTCTTTTTTTAGTTGTATATATACATGTATACATAGTTTTTCGAGTGACATCAATGTTTTTTTTATGGTGACTACATTAGGCCCAACTCAATTCCAGTTAAATGAGCTCAACTCTAATTTTTAAGTAGATAAAAATATAACCTTTTACAAGCCCACTTCACTATTTAGCCCATTAGGGGGGAAGGGACGCTTATAGGATTCACTTTTTATTTAACTGATTTCAACCAATCATGCACTGCCACATCACTTCACTAATACACTTTTTAAGGCAACACTCCACTGATTCTTTTATTTATTTTTATTTAAATTCAAATCTTAATCTTTGTTTTTTTAGTTCACACGGTTTTACCACCAAACGGTCAAATTTCTCATAAATCGTCCTACCAACACGGTCAAAAATAATTATGTTCATTATAATCGGTTTCATCTGACCGTCAGAAATATTGAATTTCACATGCAATACAGTTGAGGTTTTTTTGTATATAAACCATTATACCACGGTGGTGAAAACACAGTTCAACATCAACAAACCCCACACCTTCAAAATGACTCGCTGGACCGAAAATGAAGAAATGACTCTGGTCGTGTGCGTTAAAGACGCACAAAACGACCAATCCTTGCAACGCCAACCCTGTAGGGGCTCAGGGAGCTCATAAGACTATCGAATTTATATTATGTTTTTTTTTTATTTTTAATGACGATGTTTTTTTATTATTGTATAATATTTTTATTATGTGATTAACCTTACTTGACTCGAACCGTCAAGCAGATCCACCTAAAAATATTTATGTCCGGTTCTACAAAATTAGAATGTCTAAAATAGTGACATCATTGAAAAAAATTTCTGGATCCGTCACTGCTCACAGGTGTACACGTTACCACGTGATCTAGCCATTGAAAAAAATACGAATATAGAATGAGTTTTGTTCAAAGAGCAAGTGTTACCAATTCTCACAAATGTCACGTAAAGTATAAAAATAATTAATGCACATAAATGAACATTTAATGGGTTTACGTAACAAACGAATTGTATTACTTAAGATAAAAACGCATGCTTTACTTATTTTAAAGTACCAGGCTACTAGCCTACTAGCACACCATTTATAAAATCTGACACAAAGTATACTATATGGTGTGGTGGAGAGTTTAAACGAGAAGAAATTTAAATCAATAGAAATCTTTTATTTAATAGTTGTATTTAACGAGTTTACGCCATCCCGCGCGTTACAGCGGGTATTTGATTATGAATTTGTTTAGTATTGTTATATGATATGCGAAGATTTCAAAATCTATCTGGTTGTATTTCAAATCGTGAATTAATTGGTATTCGCAATTTGAGCAAGAATGGTAGGAGTTCGCATGAGGCTAGACAATTGGCGAAGTTTGTTAATGGTTATCATATATGTAAATGAGGTGGTTGTCGGTGATGTATAGTGATGGGCGACTACGGCCAAAGTCGGTGTACAATTGCAACAACGAAACAAAGAGCAAGGTAGATCGAATGACGTAACCGGTGAGCATGTAATTGATATTTAGATGACCGACGATTAGAAAGTAGTCCTAAATGGATGGCGGTTACTAATCGTCGGAGTTTTCACATCGATTCAAATTCCTTGAAAAATAAAATTAATATATTTGTTATTATTTAAAAATTTTAAATTCCGTTTTCTCTTTACAAAAATTGTCAAAAATAATTTAAAAAACGGTTTATTGGACCTTTTTATGGATGTTGATTTTGGATTCAATATGCTTCAGAATTTTGATGAGCAAAATAGGGGGAAATTAATTGATGTGTTCTTCGTTTTTAAATCTTAAATAAATGGGTTAAACTTAATTAAACGTAATAAATCGTAATTAAACTTTTTTTTATGGATAGATTTTTTTTTTTTTTTGAAGGGCAAATTTCATTAAAACACCACCCAAACCGACTTTTCCCAAGGCAGGAAAAGCCGGGGGCCACCAAACAACGGAAAAACTTACATTACATCAAACGAAAAACGAATCCAATCCTTCCAATCTACCCTTTCCTTTTTAGTCCTACCAAAGAACCAAAGATAACTACACGACTTGATATCCGCAATAATCTGATGTATAACAACTTTCGCGTCACTAAACACCTTCTCGTTCCTGGCCTTCCACAGTCTCCAACAGGAAATAATGACTATTCCGCGCAGAATCTCTCTTTTCGCTGCAGAAACATTCGCCTGGGTCGCAATAAGCTGCAAGTCCTTCACTGAAAATAGGAAAATAGGAGGGAGATAACACCATTGAGAAATTCCAGCCCATACTCCATCAGCCACCGGACAAGCCGTAAATATGTGATCAACCGTTTCTTCATCTTGATTACAAAGACAGCAATGAAGATCGCCGACCCAAATATTTCTTCTACTAAGCGCCATTTTAGTGGGTATCCTATCGAGCCAAGTACGCCACATGAAAATGTTGCATTTTTGCGGAACCCACCTACACCAAATAAACGAATCATCAACCTCGATCACTGCAGCATCATTAACCCACCTCTTCGTATCATGAACAGCTAAATCTTGAATAGGCATATCCTTCCACAGCCAAGAATCCTGGAAATCTGCCAGACAAGTACCAGCGACAACACGGCAACATTCCACGAGCTCTACTTGTTCTTGGGGAGAATTCGGATACGACTTCCAATCCCACATCATAACTCCTGCCAAGTCATTCTTCCCAACCCTTTCAGCGACCGTACACCATTTGTCCCTTTCAAGACGAAATAGCGAAGGAAACGCACTTTTCAGAGGAATTCTGCTAACCCACGGGTCAATCCAGAAGTGAATCGTCGACCCATCACCCACTTTCGCTTGCATAAGATCATTAAAAGCCGACCCGTTAGAAATAAGTTTCGAGCCACACTTGACAATATTACTCCAGACGCCTCTAATATTAGCATTACAAGGCACCGATTGCCACCTTCTTCTAGATCCATGTATCGCATCAATCACTTTCCTCCATAAAGCGCTATCTTCCGATCTATACCTCCAAATCCACTATAGTAAAAGCGCATTGTTGTTGGTATCCAGTTTAGAGAGCCCGAGACCTCCACCCTTTTTAGGCTTAGTAACAACCTCCCAACCCACCCAATGGACTTTATGGACATCAACGTTGCCTCCCCACAAAAAGCGCTTTATCAACGACTCAAGCTTATTTTTAACAGCCACAGGCACTTTGAAAAGAGAGAAGTAATACGCGGGGAGACTCTCCAAGACCGCCTTAATTAATACAACCCTTCCTCCTATAGATAAATTCCTAGCTTTCCATCCCGAAAGTCGTTTTTTAAAGACTTCCACAATGGGGTCCCAAGAATTTATCCGACCCATCTTCGCGCCAACTTGAATACCCAAATACTTAAACGGAAGATCACCCGACCCACAGCCCAACTCATCGGCCTTAATCTTGGTATCACCCGCATTAACCCCAAAGCCAAAAAGAGTAGACTTAGATAAATTGATCTTCAAGCCCGAACATAGGTAAAAGATTCTTAATATACGTTTAAGAGTCTTAAAATTCCCCTCCGACCATTCCCCCATGATCATGGCGTCATCCGCATACAACAAATGGGAGATAATAGGGCCGCCATTGGGGAGCTTAACCCCCATAAAATCCCCATCATCACAAGCTTTCTTCACCAACCCGGATAAAGCTTCCATAGCAATAATAAATAAAAAAGGGGATATCGGATCACCTTGGCGCATACCTTTCCTGCAAGCGAACTCAAATGTAGGCGAACCATTAACTAGAATAGAAGATCTAGCCGAAGATAAGATGCCGTATATCCACGAACACCACCCATCAGGAAAACCCATCTGGCGCATAACCATAATCAAGAAACCCCAATTCACGTTGTCGTAAGCTTTGGCAAAATCTATTTTGAACATAAAGAACTTCTTCCGACTCTGCTTTGCCCAAGCAATCACCTCGCTAACCATCAACGGACCATCGAGAATGAATCTACCAGCTATGAAACCGGTTTGAGTCTCATTTATAACCTTGTTAATCACCTTCTTCAGTCTATTGGCAAGGGCCTTGGATACAATCTTACTAATAATACCAATAAGATTTATAGGCCGATAATCCCCCAAGCTAATCGGATCACTAACTTTAGGAATAAGAGAAATGAACGACGATCCAACTCCCCGGCTAAAACCACCATGCTGCGCAAAATGCTGAAATAAATCATTAAAATCCTGCACAAAATAAGACCAGAAATTTTTTATAAAACGAAAATTGAAGCCATCTGGCCCGGGGGCTTTGTCGCTCCCACAAGAAAACGCCGAAATTTTAATTTCAGCATCAGAAAACGGACGAATTAAATCAGCCGCGTCACCCACATCCAAGACCTTGAGACCGTAGCATTGAAGAAACGGTCTATCAACCAAATCCTCGTCAAACTTGTCGCGAAAAAATCTGAGCACTTCTTTTTTAATATAATTAGGTCTTGACTCCCACCCACCATCGATCAACAAACCAGGAATCGCATTATTCACCTTCCTATTGTTAATGAAAGCATGAAAAAAGGACGTATTTTCATCTCCCTCTTTCGCCCAACGAACCCGGGACTTTTGCTTCAGGTCACTGGATCGTAAGAAATCCAGCTCCTTTAAACGGTTCGAACCTTCCTCATAAACCCACACTTCTTCTTCTATCAAGTCTCTGTCCTCCATGACTAATTGTAACTCATCCAACTCGGCCTTCAAACAACACTCTTCCTGTCCTTCTTTTTCTTTAAATTTTTTAACCCAATCCACAATCTCTCTTTTAATACACTTCAGCTTATTCAACAACCGAACGTCAGGAGCTTCGGTAATCAGAGGAGTAACCAAATCTGAGTTTACCTTAGCCACAATGTCCTCTATCCCGTCCCTTTGTAGCCAAGAATTATAAAAGCGGAAAGGCTTGGCTCCAAAGTTCCGATACACCATCTTTAAAACTAACGGGCAATGATCCGAGCACTCACGCATAAGCGCTCTATACTCCGCATTCGGCCAATCTACATAGAAATCATTAGAAACTACAAACCGATCAATTCGACTCAATTTATCCCCGGAGCAAAACGTGAACTTCCTTCCGCGAAGAGGAAACTCACAACCCCCAATCCTGTCAATAAACTCGTTAAACTCATCGGTAGACTGCCCGTGAAACTTGGAATTTCTTCTTTCTTCTCGGCTTCTAACACAATTAAAATCCCCACCCATGATCCAATACCGATTATCCCAACCCCCCAACTGATTAATCTCAGCCCAAACCCTCCGTTTATCGAGTAACTTGTGAGGAACATACACATTAACACAAGAAACCTCCTTACCACTATCCTTTAAAACACCGGAAACACTAAGGCAATTACTTTGTTTAACCACATCCGTAACCCTGACCACCTTCGGATTCCAGATAGATAAAAGCCCACCCGACCTCCCCAAAGAAGGGACCCAATCAAAACTAAAATCATTATTAAACCAAAACTTACTCGCAACCTCTCTGTCGATATTCATCACCTGAGTCTCCTGAAGAAAAACCATAGCAACTTCATTATCTCGACACAAGCCTCGAACCCAATTAGCTTTTCGATCCGAACCCACCCCCACCCCTCTGATGTTCAGCGACAGGACATTCATTGATCAACCGATTGATAACCTTCATCTCTCACCAAGGCTTCCAAATGACTTTCGAACCTCTCAATATTAGTGGCTCCCAATCGGACTCCAAGTTGAAGGGTTTCCACCACTTCCACATGAAGACCATTAGAACCAGAATCATTGGGAGCTTCCTGATTAACATTCTCCGTTGCGACAGGCCCACCATCCCCTACAATAACACCTTCATTCTCCACTGGGCTAACTTGGGCTGAATCCACTTCATTAAAACTCGGTTGGACTCCGACTTCAACCCCCATCTCTTGATCCAAATAAGTTGGGCCTCTGCTAACAGCATTGATAAATCTATCTAGATCAAACAAGTCTTCTTCAGCTCTGGGCCTCTTCTTGGGCCTACCCTGGCCCACTGGGGAAGTAGATAAATTCCTTCTAACTTTCTTTCGATAACCTTTTGACTTATTTTTATTCTTGGGGCCCACATCATTAATATCTTCCAAAATTGGGGGAGCCAACTTTTCCTGAACATTCTCTAAAATCTCACCCTCCTCTCCAATATTTAAGGAAACCCCATGATTTTCTCCATCATTCAAAATTTGCGAACTAACCTCCGCAATCTTCTCACTTTCCAAATCAGTCACATTGGCGTGATCAACCCTTGCTGACTGAGTGACATCATCCGTCTCAACCATGACATCATTATCGTCGTCGTTGTCACAGCTGAGTTCTTCGATATCGACCAAGCAATCCGGCACCCAATCTCCAGTTTCTTCAACAACAAGCACTGGAAAAACATGCTCCTTCCATTTAAGATTAATCTGACAGTGTACCCTATCTACCGACTTGCTTAACAAACCCATTAACACAAACGAACAATCTTCGTCTTCATTAGAACTTTCAGGACTATGAATGATTTCTCCGAACTTGGACCCGATACCTTTAATGACTTTATCAACAACTAAACAAGCAGGAACACCAAAGATCTTAATCCAAACAATTCTTTCGAACTCTAAAATCTGGCCTTCCCATGCATGCAAGAACTGGAAAACCGACTTCCACAAACCCTCCTTTTGTAAAAACCACAACTTGTCAACTTCCGATTGGAACACGAGAATCACGTGCAGCCCTCCCAAATACTTGATAGACACCTTTATGTTAACAGCCATACCCAACCATGTCCTTAAGTTAGTAAGGTTTTTGAAATCAATAACCCTACCAACCAAGGCAACGTCGTTCCATTCCGCATGCTTCCCTATCTCCGAAGGCACATCAATTTCCAAAACTTCGTTAACCTCGTCAATACCAAGTAGCGTTGCCTTGAAAGACTTACTACCACTAATGTTTGGTGCCGACTTCCCTGTAACCACCGTAGGTACCTGATCCACCATAGTCTCCTTGTCCTTTTTCTTTTCTCCCATCGGCTTCCAAGTTTTCTCCGGGTTCTTCTGAATCGTCTCACCATCAACGAATCTGGCTAAGACAATATACAGCTTATAACTTCCGATCCAAACATCTTTAAGCTCATTCTCCAATGTAACAGGATCCTGAACATTCAAGAACGAAACGAAACCAAAACGCTTTCCCAATTTATCGTATTTCCTGGCGATATACGATCCATAAAAATATCCAAAATCCTTCAACACTTGAAACAAATCTGCCGACGTGCACTTAGGAGGAAGATTAGACACAAAGAACTTAGTAATCTTGACGTTATCCCCACCCTCTTTTTGCTGCTTCGATCTTCTGCCATTCTTGTTGGTAGCGTCGTACCATTGATCCACCTTGAAACGAAGGGTCATGACTATTGAAGGGGATTCATGTTAAATAGTGAAAATGTGGGTATTGGACAACAGAAAGGTGGTGATGATTAGAGGTAACCCAAGTTGTAAATTGTATAGTTTGTGAAACGGTGCTAATAGATGGGTAAAAGGTCATGACTATTGAAGGAGATTCATGTTAAATTGTGAAAAGGTGAGTATTGGACAATAGAAAGGTGGTGATGATTAGAGCTAACCCAAGTTGCTAATTGTATATATATATATATATATATATATATATATATATATATATATAGGGGCATGATCAAATACAAAGTAATACAAACGTGCGAAGGATGCGAAGGATCACTTTGTACATGATAATTACGTAATGCCTTCATGAACATAAAAAACATTACGTAATTATCATTACGTAATTATCATGTACAAAGTGCATGATAATTACGTAATGATAATTACGTAATGCTTTCATGAACATAAAAAACATTACGTAATTATCATGTACAAATATCCTTCGCATCCTTCGCACGTTTCTTTATTTTTGTAGAATAACCCCCCCTATATATATAATGTTAAATATTTTTTTAAGTTTTTGTAACTCCCAACAAACTAGTTAAATAAATGAAATCATAATTCTTTTTTAAATATATATCTTTAAAGCAAAGATAATTTATAGTGAAGGATAAATTTCGGTATGTGTAGGATAAACCTAATGATATTTTCAATATGTGTAGTATAAAAGTATGACAATTTCGATGTGTGTAGGATGAATTTTGATATGTACAGAACAAGTTTTGATGTATGTAAGATAAAATATTTAAAAGTAATTAATTGAATAATTAATGTGAAATGAGTTAAAGTATTTAATTTATTTCTTCTTTTTCTTCTCAAATTGAAATTATTTTCAAATGATCATCCTCCATATGGTGTGAGGGTGTAAAAGGGGAGTGACCTCTTGAGACTTGAAGATGTTTACTGACGTGGGGGCAAAATGAGAGAGTGGGATGAACAATTATGATTTGTTATTAGATTATGGATTATTATGATTGTTGTTTGATTAAAAAAAACAAAACAAAACAAAACAAAACACTCTCCACACCACTCTCGAGCCACCACCACATTGTGGTTTTTTGAAGGTTAAAGGGAATCAACATGCTATTACATGTCACTCCATGTCCCCTTCACCCCATGATCCCACCGTGCAGTCTAAGACTACTTGGGGGTGGTTATAAGGGTAAAGATGGCATAGAACGACATTTGGCAATCACTTCAGCAAAGGGGGGATTCCCTTCCAACCCCAAAAATACCACGGGGTGGTTGCGGCGTGAGAGAGTGGCGTGGAGGTGTTTTTTAAAAAAAAAAAAAATCAAACAACCAATCACAATCATCTATAATCCAACAACCAACCACAACATCTACCTCACTATCTCATTTTGCCCTACACCGGTGGAGATTTTCAAACCGCAAGGGGCCACTCTCATTCCAGGATGTAGAGGGGATGGTGTTGATGGCATGGAGGGGGTTTCATACCCCCATTCCACACCCCACACCGTGTAGTTTACGTACAAGAAGCTACACAAAACAATATCTCTTGTCTCCAAAATTTCACGTGTCATTTAAAAAGGTTTTATGTTATACAATGTATGAGATAGATAACATGTGGTACAATCTAATATATATTGTAGGATGTCAATGTTAAACTATGTTGTAAACATTGACCATTAACTTACGAGCGAAGTTTTTATAAGGCCAGGCTTGTTTTTTTATTCATTAATCGAGCTTTCTCATACTGTATATCAAAAATGTTAGTTCTATGAACATCATGCAATTGCCAATTGGTTTCCATCTTCGACTAACTAACTAACAAATACTACACCACTTGTGAGATGATATAGAATTGAAGAACATCTTTTAAAGGTATAGCCAATAGAACAACAAAGTTTTTATATTCGCACACTATTAGAAATGTCGGATAACCATGATTAATTAGTGTAATGTGTATAACAAGTTGGTAGCCCACAAAGCAATACACCACCAATACATATAACGACTTGTTTGAGTGGTTGTTCCATTGACTTCAATCGTTATTTTAGGTTTCACTTTCACCATTATACTTTTGTGTAACATACCCCTTTAAACCAATCAAGTTTCATTATATGGTTTAACTTTTTATCTAATAACTTGCAATCATTAACCTAAGAATAAATGTATAAGCATATTTTTTTTGACTTTCTGGTATAAATTTTGTTAAAAATGGAGTTGTATTCAAAGTAAAATATTTTTTATTTTATTTTTTGTATTGTAAACTAAAGCGAGTGTCGTTACCGTATCGGTAATGCACGCACAGAACTGATACTAACATCGGTACCGGTATGCGTTTTTATAAACGCGTGTTGATAACATTTTGTACATATCACCACCTTATTATATAGAGTACGAGTATTGTTACGAATCAAACAATACTGATCAAAACCGAGTTTATGCCGCACGTAGGGGAACCCCGCTACTATATTAAATTTAGAAGATGCTCTTCTAAAAAAATATAATTTATATATTAAATATAATTTATATATTAAAGTAAGTTATATTATTATTTTGTTATTATGTGTTGTGAAAGTAAATTAAAAAGAGTAAATTGCCAAAATGGCCCCTCATGTTTGGCCTAAAATGCTTGTTTGATCACTTTTTTGAATTTTGTGTCAAAAGCACCCCTCACAGATCGAAAATTGCCAAAATGACCCATATTTAACAGAGTTTCTGACGAAGAAGAAAAACTCAGTTAAGTCTGAGGGGCATTTTCGTCCTCTCATGTTCAAACGTTTAAAAACCCCTTTTCTTACCCTGATCAGTCATTTTAATCCAGTAAAAAACCCTAACTATCAACTTCTTCTTCTTCGTCGTTTGTTTCTTCCTCGTCTTCCACGTTCTTCGTCTTCATCTCTGCTCAATAATGTGGAGGTTTCGAGACAAGGGTGCTGATTTCAATCCTCGGCTTGAATACCGTAAGTTATTGTTGCTTATTGTTGCTTTCTCATGATCGTTGTTGTCTCCACACGATCACCTCTGCTCAACATGATCAAGAATATTTTTTTTTTTGTTTTCAGGTGACAATCATCAGGTTTTTTCAGTGGAATTGCATTATGGTGGTGAGCTGACTGATTTTCCAGATAGTAGATATGTGGGAGGTAAACTGGTATATATTGATTATGTTGATGGTAATGTTTCTACAATGCTGAATGATATGGTATTAGAACTTGGTTATTCAGAAGAGGATATTTCCATTTTTAGGTATTATTTTAAAGTTCCAGGTGAGGATTTAGACTTTGGGTTAAGACCATTGAACGATGAAACTGATTATAATAGAATGTTGACAGCTGCTGTAAAACATAGGATGATAGAAATTTATGTTCAACCTATTCTAACCTCTTCCAATTCAAGTAATCCAACACAGCCTGATCCTAGTGATTTAGGTGTCATAACCCAGGCAACACAGCCTGATCCTACTGAAACATGTGTCATACACGAGGCAAACTTTTATCAGGAAGATGATCAGGGTGTTGATGATGGTAGGGATGAGGGTGATGAGGGTGGTGAGGGTGGTGAGGGCAGTCATAGTAGTGGTTCTTATATACTTCAAGAATGTGGTAGAAGACTTGTGGCCATTAGGAAGAACAAGGGGAAACAGGGTACTCATGTAAACCCTGATCCAGATGATGGCGATTATTTTCCTGGTGATGAGGGTAGTGATGAGGGTAGTGATGAGGGTAGTGGTGTGGATAATAATGAGGGTCATGATGGGGAGGATAGAGACTTCATAGTTGATCAGGACAATGCAGATGATGATATTGAGGTTAATATGGATGAATATAAGGCTGCTGTTGACTTTAATGCTAGTGATGATGAAAATGTTGACCCACTAGAGGAAGACATTGACATAGACTTAGATAATTTTGATAGTTTCAGTGATGAAGAAGAGAGCAACACTTTGCAGAGAGCTAATAGGGCTTGTGGGAGAAAAAGGAGGGAAAGAAAAGCTTTTGGTTCAGAGGGGAGTCTAGATTGTCCATTCTCACTTGGACAATGTTTTCCTGATAAAAAAACCATTAAGAATATGGTGAAGGATTATGCAATAAAGACTAGGAGGCAGCTGCATATAGTAAGAAATGAAGGAAGGAGATTTAGGGTGTGTTGTAATGGTCTGAATCCTAGGAGTGTAAAACCTGTGGCACAAGGGGATAATGTGGGAAATTCAAGTAGTGTAAAAACTAGGTCAAAGCAGAAGGACAAAGTGGTAAATTCAAGTGGTTTAAAGACTAGGTCAAGTGGTAAAAGGAAGGATACAGATGGTGGGGCCCAGACTTGTAAAGAATTGGTGGTAGTTGAAGATAAAAGGGGACAAACTTCTAAAAGTAAGGAAGAACCCACATGTCCTTGGGTGTTGCATGCCTCAAATCTGAAAGAAAAGGGCACATGGATTATTGTCACACTTTACAAGAAGCATGAATGCATCCAAACAAGGGATGTTCATTTGTGCACAGTAAGTTGGCTTGCAAGAAAGATTGAGAATATTCTTCGGACAAATCCAGAAATTAGGATAAAATCACTCCAAGAAATCATGGTGAACAAATACCAAATTCGGGTAACAGGTCATCAGATCTTCAGGGCTAAGGCAATAGCAACTGCTAAGCTTAATGGTGATTACAGTGCCCAATATGGGCAACTAAGGGATTATGGTGCTGAGTTGATGAGAGCTAACCCAGGTACTACTGTTAAGATTGATGTTGAGAGTGAACCTAACCCTAGCAGCCCCACAAGGCAATTCAGGATAATCTATGTCTGCCTAGGGCCATTAAAACAGGGTTTTAAAGCTGGTTTGAGAGACATACTAGGGGTTGATGGTTGTTTCTTAAAAGGCCCTTTTCCAGGACAGATCTTAACTGCAGTATCTGTTGATGCCAACAATGGGATATACCCAGTGGCAGATGCTGTGGTTGAGGCAGAAACAATAGCAAGTTGGACATGGTTTCTAGAGTTATTAGGAGATGATTTGGATATGGCATCAAACAGCAACTTCACATTCATCAGTGATCGACAAAAGGTATGTAATGTAGCTAAGTTTTCTGTATGCTAACTCTACTGTATGCTAAGTTTTCTGTTTGTAATTGCAGGGTCTCATTCCTGCAGTTGAAAAGGTGTTTCCTAGTGCAGAGCATAGATTTTGTCTGCGACATATATATGAAAATATGAAGCCTAGGTGGAGTGGTGACATCTACAAAAACTTGTTGTGGAATGCAGCTAGTGCAACCACACCTATTAAACATGAAAGGATGATGGATGCAATCCTGAAAGAAGACAAGGCAATGTATAAATACTTGAAGGGTATTCCAGTCAAACACTGGTGCAGAGCTTTTTTTTTTTTCAGAGAGGCCAAAGAGTGATATCCTGTTGAACAACCTATGTGAGGTGTTCAACAGGCAGTTGGTCCTAGGCAGGGATAAACCCATTATCACCTGTCTAGAATTTATAAGGGAGTACTGTATGAAGAGGTTGATGATTGTTCGGGTGATGATTTCAAAATCATCAGGCCCTTTAACACTAAGAATGCCTGGAATTATGACAGCCCAGATCAGAATTTATAAGGGAGTACTGTTAAAGAATGCCTGGAATTATGACAGGCCAGATCAGTATGATTGGTACCATGATGTTACAAAGGTTGATGAAAAGGCTAAAGGGAAGGCAGTTCAAGAACCGGTTGAAGAAGAGGAGCTTGACCCATGTAGAGACTATGACCCAGAGGTGTTAAAGAATGCCTGGAATTATGACAGCCCAGATGAGGATTGGTACCATGATCCTTATGAAGGAGAGCATGGAACAGATTCAGACTACTGTTCGGATGATGATTGTCGTTGGAAGTAGGCTTGTTGGTACCATGATCCCTATGTTTCCTGACTTAGGCTTATCTATTTCATGTATGCACTAGACTACTTTAAGTATGCACTTTGTTTTGTATCCTACTATCATGCTTATGTACTAACTACTTTAACTATGAACTTTGTTTTGTATGCTTTAGTATGTTTCTGTTTGATCATTACAAACCTTATCATTACAAAACAACATAAATTGAACATTTGCAAACATACATTACAACTTCAACAATAACTGATCATTACAATAAGAAACACCATACATTGAGTTTTTATCATTACAAAACAACCTACATTGAACTAAGACATGATAAAATACATGATGATTACAAACCAAGTCATCCATAGATAAGTTTTCAACTTCTTGTTTTTGGATTTGAGTGTCCCAACCAAGGTCTGTAGGGCTGTGTTGTTTAGTCTCAGTTTTTCATTCTCTTCACTATCATTGATAGTACTAGGAATCTGACCCAAGGGTAGTTCGGCCCAACAAACGAAACCATAGCTCCTCCCCTTCTTGTTGCAGCAGAAAAACCGTCTTCCAGGGTTTGCAGAGGTGGAAGACACACGTATGATAGTAGGAGCTCCACATTTGCAGAATACCATCGTCTAGGTTAGTTAATCGATTATTGGGTTCGTATGATTTGGGAATTAGGGTTTGTATGATTTGGAAATTAGGTTTGTTATGATGCTCGAAGGATGATGGATACAATGAGAAGAAGAAGACGATGCTCTGATTAAGAAGATGGGTTTAAAATGGGGTTTTAAAACGTTATAACATGAAAGGACGAAAGTGCCCCTCAGACTTAACTGAGTTTTTCTTCTTCGTCAGAAACTCTGTTAAATATGGGTCATTTTGGCAATTTTCGATCTGTGAGGGGTGCTTTTGGCACAAAATTCAAAAAAGTGACCAAACAAGCATTTTGGGTCAAACCTGATGGGCCATTTTGGCAATTTACTCAATCTACATCTACATCTACACTATCTACATCTACATCTACACTATATAATAAAAGAAAACACATGAGTGACACATGACACTCCCTCATGAACTCTCTCATTTTATTATTTAATTAATACAATAAATTCAAATTTAATTATAATAATTGATTAATAATCATAGTTGTAACTTATCTACATCTACATCTACATCTACATCTACATCTACATCTACATCTACATCTACATATATAATAAAAGAAAACATATGAGGGACACATGGCACCCCCTCATGAATTCTCTCATTTTATTATTTAATTAATACAATAAATTCAAATTTAATTATAATAATTATTAATAATCATAGTTGTAACTTATCTACATCTGCATATACATCTACATCTACATTTACACTATATAATAAAAGAAAAACATGAGGGACACATGACACTACCTCATGAATTCTCTCATTTTATTATTTAATTAATACAATAAATTCAAATTTAATTATAATAATTGATTAATAATCATAGTTGTAACTTATATATATATATATATATATATATATATATCATTAATAAAAGAAAACACATGAGGGACACATGTCACTCCCTCATGAATTCTCTCATTTTTATTATTTAATACAATAAATTCAAATTTAAATATAATAATTGATTTGCAAAAGCATATTATAAATTTATTAAATTGAATTTTATTAATTACATTAATAATCATAGTTGTAACTGAAATCATTAATAAAATAAAACACTTGATTCTTTTTACAATATTTGATCTATTATTCTAAGTTTAAAATTAATTTTGTTACAATGTTTGACAAATGATTATTAAGTTTATTTATTTTGGTCATTGTTTTAGAAGTTAAACTATGCTCAACAAATACATATTAATTATAATACTTAAAAGTCAAATAAACAAATCTACACTTCTACACTATATAATAAAAGAAAACACATGAGGGACACATGACACTCCCTCATGAATTCTCTCATTTTATTATTTAATTAATACAATAAATTCAAATTTAATTATAATAATTGATTAATAATCATAGTTGTAACTTATATATATATCATTAATAAAAGAAAACACATGAGGGACACATGTCACTCCCTTATGAATTCTATCATTTTTATTATTTAAATACAATAAATTCAAATTTAAATATAATAATTGATTTGCAAAAGCATATTATAAATTTATTAAATTGAATTTTATTAATTACATTAATAATCATAGTTGTAACTGAAATCATTAATAAAAGAAAACACTTCATTCTTTTTACAATATTTGATTTGTTATTCTAAGTTTAAAATTAATTTTGTTACAATATTTGACAAATGATTATTAAGTTTATTTATTTTGGTCATTGTTTTAGAAGTTAAACTATGCTCAACAAATACATATTAATTTTAATACTTAAAATTCAAAAGTCAATTAAACAAATCTACACTTCTACATCTACACTATATAATAAAAGATAACACATGAGGGACACATGACACTCCCTCATGAATTCTCTCATTTTATTATTTAATTAATACAATAAATTCAAATTTAATTATAATAATTGATTAATAATCATAGTTGTAACTTATATATATATATCGTTAATAAAAGAAAACACATGAGGGACACATGTCACTCCCTTATGAATTCTATCATTTTTATTATTTAATACAATAAATTCAAATTTAAATATAATAATTGATTTGCAAAAGCATATTATAAATTTATTAAATTGAATTTTATTAATTACATTAATAATCATAGTTGTAACTGAAATCATTAATAAAAGAAAACACTTCATTCTTTTTACAATATTTGATCTGTTATTCTAAGTTTAAAATTAATTTTGTTGCAATATTTGACAAATGATTATTAAGTTTTTTTATTTTGGTCATTGTTTTAGAAGTTAAACTACGCTCAACAAATACATATTAATTTTAATACTTAAAATTCAAAAGTCAAATAAACAAATCTACATCTACATCTACATCTACATCTACACTCTATATAATAAAAAAAAACACATGAGGGACACATGACACTCCCTCATGAATTCTCTCATTTTATTATATAATTAATACAATAAATTCAAATTTAATTATAATAATTGATTAATAATCATAGTTGTAACTTATATATATATATCGTTAATAAAAGAAAACACATGAGGGACACATGTTACTCTCTTATAAATTCTATCATTTTTATTATTTAATACAATAAATTTAAATTTAAATATAATAATTGATTTGCAAAAGCATATTATAAATTTATTAAATTGAATTTTATTAATCACATTAATAATCATAGTTGTAACTGAAATCATTAATAAAAGAAAACACTTGATTTTTTTACAATATTTGATCTGTTATTCTAAGTTTAAAATTAATTTTGTTACAATATTTGACAAATGATTATTAAGTTTTTTTATTTTGGTCATTGTTTTAGAAGTTAAACTATGCTCAACAAATACATATTAATTTTAATACTTAAAATTCAAAAGTCAAATAAACAAATTAAGAATAACACAATGCAATTAGTCAAGCTTTTTTGTGAGACTTTCATGTTGTTCAAAACAAATAAATAAAAATAAATCAATCAACATTAATCGATTTCTATCTATAGTAATAAAAGACAGAACATGGAGTACATAGAACTCCATCACAAAGCCTACCATTTTATTATTTTAAACAATACATTTATTTTAATTTGTTTCTTTATTAATAATTATTACTTATTCAGTTTTTATTTGTTACAACTATAATTATTAGTATAATTACTAGAATTCAGTTTAATATCTATATTCTATGTTTTTTGTAAATCAATTAATATAATACAAAATTAGAAATAAATTATTAGACATAGTTTTGAAAATGTTTATGAACTAACAAAAGTAATCTTTAGTAATCTTTATTAAAAATTTGTTTCTTTATTTAATAATTATTACTTATTCAGCACATGGAGGACTGATGAATATTTAATATTTTTTTGGTTGTAAAGGCAACTCTTTTTATTTTAAGTAAAATACTAATCTAATTTTTCTTAATTATATTTATAATATATATAATATAATTTAAATTGTTCAACCCGTGTATCACACGGGTACATAACCTAATTAAAAAATAAAAAATATGGATTGGGTCTGATACCTGGGTTGTCATGGTTTAGTGGTGGTGTCCCTGTGTTACATATACATACACCCACGTGTATCCATCCATATAAACGCTGTCCATATTTGACGACGACCATTATTATTATTATTAGGTTTTCTTTTCAATTGCTCTCTCATCTTCCTTCACAATCGGTGGGTGGAGGGATATCTTCTTCCCATCTCTCTCTCTCGTTTCCCCTCTGGCTACCATAACCTTATGCCGTGTTCCCTACAGGTACTATTATTATTATTATCATTATTATCCACCCATCTTTTCATTCACATGCGATCCTTATGTTTCCTTTGGTTTGGTTTCTCATTTGTTCATACACCAGATCTGGTTTGTTTTCGTTTCCATCGGATTAAGTAAATCTGGTTTTAGCGTTCCTTTTGTTTATTCAATTTGTGCCTCTTGAATTCCGGATGTTATTATCAATGTTTCTTTGCTAGTTTTGTTGTAGTGTGATCTATAGCGAAATGTCAATGAAAAACCTAATTAAACTAGATATTTAGATTAAGTAGGATATCGAATTCACGGAGAGCATGTGGTTAGTATTACAACTATTAATTAAGCTGGACTTTAAAACTAAAACGAAGATTTGGTTTAATTATGAAAATGATTGAAAACAACAAACAAACTTTAGTTGATCTAAACAAATGTGAGAAAGAATGATCGACACGGGATAAATTCAGGTTTAGCAAGTAAAACATTATATCGTGCGGCACATTTTTACAAGGATCCCTAGTGGGAAGTCATTAAGTCTTAACTCTTAAGAGGTTAATAAATTCAATCCCAGTTCGCACCGATCTGAGTGCTACCGTCTTGACAGCTACTTATATGTCTCTTTTGTCACTTAGATCTACTGAGGGTGGAACTTTACCCTTTAGTTAATTGGCCGTGAGTGGTAACTGTGAAAACATGTAGTATATTGTGTGGCACATCTTTACAAGGATACACTGCTGCTTGTAGTCTCCTGCATTTTAAATAAGGTAGTGAAATATAGATTGTCAGTGCATTAATTGATAACGTAGTGACAATCGCAATGTGTAAGAACAATGGGTATTGCGCGTAAGCACGTAATGTCTCAAAGTTTAATAGTCTAAAAAACCGCCACTGCAATTTTTTTTTTATTGTTTAGAACCTTAACTGTTCTGCATGAGCATGACTAAATTTACAAATCTGAGACGGAAGTTGAACTAGAAATAATCAAGTAAAAGGTTATATCAAATATTCTTTATGCTCTTCTTTGAGTCAACATGTATCTCCAACGTGTTTTTTATTGTATAATTGTATCCTAGATTGATATTACATACCACAGTCATTATTTGAAATCAAAAGAAAGAGAATGGAAGATTAATTTGACATTTCTTCACTACACATTTTTCTTGTTTTGTTCTAATTGTTTTTTCACAGAAGTTATCTTTTCTAAACTGTCTTCTTATTAGGCATATATGGAAGAAACTCAAAAAACATTATCTCAATTATAGATCTACTGTGCTTGTAAATTAATCATCTTTTTATTACAAAACATGACTTTATATGATTGTTTAGTAAGATGCTTTCCACCTTATAATATGTTAATATTATATTATAATTAAGCTAATTTATTTTGTCAGTTTGTAAAGGTTATAATACCCGCGAGACATGGAGCAAGCGCACCCCTGGTCAGATTATTTCCAGAGTCAAATTTTCTCATTCCAGAAAGTTCTCGATTGGCGTTCTCTCATTCCCAGACGTTTTCCTCTTTTTTCCTTAGTTAACTGCACCTAGTGAGCATCTTGTGTATACAAACAATTAAACAGGAGTAATGCAAGTTTTTTATGAGATAGGAGTTGAATCTTGTAGTGAGCATTGAGTTGTAAGCCTTTTTTAACCTTATTAAGCAAGTTCTATAATTCAGTTTGGCTCTGTAAGTAATAAAGTGTTCCTCTTGTTTGTACCGATGTCCAGTGCACTGCCAATACAATAGTCACTTCAAAATAACTAAAGACTATCTACTGAGGTAACTGTTCAATTAATCAGCTGCTGTTCTTTTTTCCTTTGTGGCGATTTTAATACTTATGTATGATCTTCCAATGCAGGGCTTAATTTTGCATGCGGATGCTGAAATTTTCATACAACTTTAATTACCAGATGAGATTATGTTCTTTGCAACACTCGTTCTTTCTGATGGATGCCAGTCAGATTTACAACACACATATCGGCTGAAGATTTTGCAACTGAGTCCTTATTCTCTGGAGTCTTTCGTCTCGACTACAAAATTTTCACTTGTATAAGCAAAATAATGCACTGCAGTTCTCAGTTCTCTTTTATTTATAACTATAAGCCTGTTGCATGTCTGAGTGCCATTGATCTGGCGTTCTTTATGAATAAGGCTATGAAGCCTGTACATTTCAGAAGCATACTGTTCTTTTTCGCATGAATCACGGAAATTGAGGGTGGATATCTTATATTATCTAGTTTTATAGCTCTCTAAAGGTTTAAGTCCGTCGTTTCTTCTTCTATATTTTTGTCTTTTACGTAAATAAGTTGCTACAAGCAGTTGCATACGAGGAAAATGGAAAGGTGAGCTGATTCCTTTGGATATATGCCACAAAATGAAGTGAAGTCATAACTAATCTGTTAGGAGTGTTCTTTGGCAGGTACAAGTTAATCAAGGAAGTTGGTAATGGTAGTTTTGGGGTTGTATGGCGAGCATTAAATAAGCAGAATGGTGAAGTGGTAAATTTCAGCCTTTTGGAACCGGCCTTGCAACATTCAAAAACTTGTCAGATGTACAAGTGATTGTTTTTTCCTAAAGTTTAGTTATTTGTTTTACAGGTTGCAATTAAGAAAATGAAGAGAAAGTATTATTCATGGGAAGAGTGCATAAATTTAAGAGAAGTCAAGGTAACACCACTTTTTTAATTGTACTTTCCGACATTGATGATTAAGTCAACCTTGTATAATTGGCAGTCACTGCGTAAGATGAATCATCCAAACATTGTGAAGCTTAAGGAAGTTGTCAGAGAAAATGACATCTTATACTTTGTGTTTGAGTACATGGAATGCAGTCTATACCAACTTATGAAAGATAGACTGAAGCTTTTCTTTGAAACTGAAATCAAGAACTGGTGCTTTCAAGTGTTTCAAGGTCTTGCATATATGCATCAGCGTGGTTACTTTCATCGTGACCTTAAACCAGGTGATTATTATGATCTTTTAACACGTAAATGGATAGACTGTTAATGGTCTGTATTTTGTAGTATCTTCGTACTTTGTTTTGGCTGAATGCGTGCATATTCTATATAATGCTGCAGAAAACTTTCTTGTTTCCAAGGATGTAATAAAAATAGCTGATTTTGGACTTGCACGAGAAATCGTTTCCCAACCACCTTACACCGAGTATGTTTCAACACGCTGGTGAGTGGTTGTTCATTCTTAGTTATGAATCATACTCAAAAACCGTGTATTTAGCTTCCTGCGTGTTACTTACTGAAAAATGTCTTTTCAGGTACCGTGCTCCTGAGGTTCTTCTCCAAGCACCAACGTATGGTTCTGCAGTTGGTGAGTGTAATATATGTGATTGCTAATCTATTTGTATTTATACAACTTCATGCGGAATTTGTTATAATGTTATGTTTCTTTTAAATCAACAGATATGTGGGCAATGGGAGCAATAATGGCTGAATTGTTTACGCTTCGACCACTATTTCCAGGTTCAAGGTGTGTGACCAATTCTTTTATAAATAACATCTGCATCGCTTTTTCAATAGATTTTTCTTGAATATTTGTTTTCCTTGTATAGGATTGAATGCGTCAGAAATGCCTAGTCTTTTAATGATTGCGGTTTAATAATTAATAATTATTATTATTGTCGTCTTGAGCTGTTAATCGTATTGTAGACCGATTAGAAAGAGCAGAATTTTTTTCACGTAGCTACCAATAAGTTCTGGATCGCTACAGTCTTAGCAAAAGTCCTCTAGAAACTATACAAACATATTCTTATGTAACTTGGTCAAAGTGTATTAGTTGCATTGTATGCTTATAAGATGAAACTCCAAACAGGATTGTGGTTCCATAAAGTGATTTTTTATGTGATTCATGAGTTGTAACTAAGTAGGAACTGAATTACTGAGCTACTTGTTAGTTGGATATTTTGCAACTGAACGCTTGCCTCCCCTTTGGTGTCTGCAGTGAAGCAGATGAAATATATAAGATTTGCAGTGTGATAGGCAGCCCAACAAAAAGCTCTTGGACTGAAGGACTTGAGCTTGCGAGTGGTATCAACTATCTGTTTCCACAGGTTAGTTTTTTGTATTTTGTTTTTGGTTTGTTAAAATTTACCGAAGTGAGATGTTAACTCATGTATTCACAAAAACAAATTAATGGAGCATGTTGCTTTGCTTTGTCTTAGCAGCTTGGTGGTGTAAACCTTTCTTCATTGGTACCATCTGCAAGCAAAGATGCAGTCAATCTGATTGCAGTAAGCATTAGTTACTATGCATTGCTACCACCACAAAATTTTAAACAAATAATGATATTTTTTTCATTATTTTGCTATGTAGTTGCTTTGCTCTTGGGATCCATGTAAGAGGCCAACAGCATCGGAAGCTCTTCAGCATCCTTTCTTTCAGGTACAGAAACATTCAAATTACCAGAAACTAGAAAGTGTTCAGCAACTTCTATGTTTTATATGGATTAAATTGTAAGTCAAGAACTTCAGATAATCTAAAATGTTTTTTTAATATGCAGAGCTGTTACTGTGTCCCACCATCTCTTCGTCCTAAATCAACTACTATTTCTAGGACGCCTCCATCTGGTTTGTTGATCAATTGGCTGTTTTACCTTTTATCTGTTGCATAAAATGGTAATCTTGAGTTTTTTTCAGCAGGATTAAGCGGGAGGAGGGTTGTGGACCAGAAATGCGCCAAGAAATATCCTGGGTCTTTGCCCAACTCAAAGCCAGCTGGCAATTTAACTTCATCCACCAAAGTGAATGCATCTCTAAATTCAGGTATTGAAAATACATCTTAATTAGTAATTGTTAAAAGAGATGGGATTTTGACCCATTTATGTATAATTTTTTCATTGAGATTGTGTTTCCTTGTAAAAAATCGCTAAAAGCGGGTCAAAAGTGGCAACAAGTGTATTTGTAACGCGTAAAGTCTCCTAAAATTTGTTCTTGAAGTGTCGAGAACTCGAGATTACTATCAACAAAATATAGTTATTTTCGGCACACAATATTTAAAAAAAAATAAAATCTCTGGACATAAAGCATATTATTGTGTGTTCTTGAAGTGTTAAGATTACACTATCGGCATAAAGCATATTTTTGGTAGTTTGTTGAGTTTTTATGATATACTCATGTGCTGCTTAAAATCTGTTGCAGGCGTGCAACGCCGACTGGAAATGAACCGACAGGTGTGTGATTAACAATTACTAATGGAATACGTTTCCCTAACCTGTACATATTCCATGTTGGTAATCTGTGTTTTAACATCTTGCTATGGTTCGTTTCAGGATGGAGTTAATGAAAAGACAAATAATAACTCTTCAAGACTACCAAAGTACCAACCACCCATGAAAAACAATCTGAGTAAGAATCCGTTCATTACATATACACTGATGAGCATACTTTCTTCACACATCTATGATGTAACTGCTGGAGTGTAGTGAATAACATTTGTTGGTGTGTTAACATCTCAGGAGGAATGAATGTGGGGAAGGGGCGAGGAAACGGGATTGGTGATACAGCTGATAAGCTGGGAAATATGACAATCGGGACGGGGAGAGGTGGTGGAACCAGACATCCACCACCACCACCAATGAAAGCGGGAGTGGTGGCCAGTGGTAGATCCTCAGACTTGTTTACTGGAAGGTCTCAAGTTTATAGCAGTAAAGTGGCAGGTTGACATCATACCTGCCTTGGATCTTGTCGTAACATGTTATAATTTGGTTTGTTTTGCATTGCTGCTTGTGAGTCTTATCTTGTCGGTCTGTCCTGGAGTGAATTTAATAAGTGTTTTGTGTGAATAATAAGTGTTTCTGTCTTGGTGGTTGTGTTTCTAAATCATTAAGTTGGAAGCGTTTCTATAGCTATGGCCATATCATGTTCGCCTTCATCAAGTAATGCGTTTCTTTAGTTGTCGAACAATTTGCCCTTAGATTTGTCACAATTTATGGAAATCATGATGCATAATGCGGACATGGTTACATTTTTGGTTTGGGTGATTTTTGGGTTAAACGGTAAGTTGAAATATTAGCAACAGTTTTTAAGGTAATTAAAGAAAATTGTTAGTAACTGTTTGTTTCAACGATTCAATACCACTAAAATGTGCAACGATATGAAACTAAAAAAAACTAGCTAGAAACTAGGTACAATGCAAACAAAAACCACCCATCTAACACAAAGCTGCCATCACGCAAACAAAAACCATGAAACGTTAGATGGGTAGTTTTTGTTGGTGATGTCAGCTTTGTGTTAGACGTCCCCAAGCCATTTTTAGCGCTAACCTTGGAAGCACTCTTAGTTCCGGAAGGAACTCCACATGCATCTTGGAATATAACGGTTGCGCTTTCAAACTCAGCTCAATAGGAGGGTCCACGGGCTCAGGGTTAATAAGATCCGAATTTACTGGGTTTTGGAAAATGTAAAGGCCCAAGAGCACTTCTAGGCGAAACCGGTCAGAAGAATCAATCCAAGATTTTTTTTTTTGATCGAGGTATGAAAGATAGGTTAAAAGGATTACAGTTAGGCTTGTACAACTTGGAGGGCTAATAAATTTGGGCCCAACTCTTTTAGTGTTTGATTGGTGTTCCTTAAAAACAAAAGGGCCTAATGACTTGGTGTAACACCCCGCCCCTCTCATCACCAATATTGTCCGCTTTGCCCATCCAGAGCTCACGGATTTGTTTTTGGTTGCCCAAGTGGAGACTTCCCAGAAGGTCACCCATCCTGAAATTTCTCCCACCTGAGCACGCTTAACTGTGGAGTTCTCCTCTCATCCACTAACATTAAGCCCCAAAACGCGTTGGTGATTTAAGAGGCAAGACATTACTTATGAACCAAGGATCTCTCCTGGCCACGGCCGATGTGGGATTTTCCTGGGGTGTCACATTCACCCCCTGTTAGAGTCTCATCGTCCCTGATGAGGTATGAACCCACCATCCCGAACAGCACAGGAGTGGCTCTGATACCATCTGTAACACCCCGCCCCTCTCATCACCAATATTGTCCGCTTTGCCCATCCAGAGCTCACGGATTTGTTTTTGGTTGCCCAAGTGGAGACTTCACAGGAGGTCACCCATCCTGAAATTTCTCCCACCTGAGCACGCTTAACTGTGGAGTTCTCCTCTCATCCACTAACATTAAGCCCCAAAACGCGTTGGTGATTTAAGAGGCAAGACATTACTTATGAACCAAGGATCTCTCCTGGCCACGGCCGATGTGGGATTTTCCTGGGGTGTCACATTCACCCCCTGTTAGAGTCTCATCGTCCCTGATGAGGTATGAACCCACCATCCCGAACAGCACAGGAGTGGCTCTGATACCATCTGTAACACCCCGCCCCTCTCATCACCAATATTGTCCGCTTTGCCCATCCAGAGCTTACGGATTTGTTTTTGGTTGCCCAAGTGGAGACTTCACAGGAGGTCACCCATCCTGAAATTTCTCCCAACTGAGCACGCTTAACTGTGGAGTTCTCCTCTCATCCACTAACATTAAGCCCCAAAACGCGTTGGTGATTTAAGAGGCAAGACATTACTTATGAACCAAGGATCTCTCCTGGCCACGGCCGATGTGGGATTTTCCTGGGGTGTCACCTTTGGAAGTAGAGGTGTACAAAATACCTGAACCCGAACCCGAACCCAAAAAAATTCCCGAACCCGGGTATTTTAAAACCCGGTTATTTAATACCCGAACCCGACCCTACCCGTAGGGTATTTTAAAACCCGGTTATTTAATACCCGAACCTGACCCTACCCGGTTATTTACTACCCGAACCCGACCCTACCCGTAGGGTATTTTCGCAAACTAATGTATTAAAATTAAAATAATTAAAATTTTACTACAAAAACACAAATATATATAAAACATTTATGTTTTATTCATAAAATCTCATACCAATTTCTATTTTAAGTTATAAGTGTAGCATAAAATACCTAACCAATTTAATTTATAACATAAAACATATTGTAAAAAAACAATATATAGTATAACCAACCCGCCCGAGTTGACCCGAACCTGACCCGTTTAGCTAAACGGGTTCGCGGGTTTGACCCGAATCCATTTAGACTAAACCTAAACCCGCTAATTTCGTGTTAGGTTCGGGTCGTGTCGGAAATTCACATGCTTACTTGAAAATAGGTATCTAGTACCCCGAAAATGGGTATACCCGAAACCAGGTATTGAAAACCCGAATCCGACCTGAACCTGGTATATATGGTATGGCTTTTCACAAAAATACCCTACCCAAACCCGACCCGATTATTTCGTAATACCCGGTTATACCCTGCCCGGTCATACCCGAACCCGGGTACGTAACCAAACCCGGGTATTCAAAAAACCCGGTTTTGTACACCTCTACTTGGAAGGGGTAACATCTCCATACCCTGCGGTCGCTACTCGCTACTCCATGAACGTTTCGGTCCATCTTATAAATAAAAGAGACGGTTGACCTTTGACTGGTCATAGCTTGGCCTTGACTGGTTATGTTGGTCAAACAACTATTTATTACCTTTATATCCATTCCTTTTTTTACAGCCAATCACGTAGAATTAGATTGTTTCCTTTTTTGTTTCATCTCTATTTATGTAGCCTTTCTATGTATTCAAAAATCTAGAGAGTAATAAAACATAAAAAGCGACAGAAGCTTCTGGACCATTTTCCACATGGTATCAGAGCAGAAGATCAAGAAAACCTAAATCAAAATTTCCATGGCGGGGCAGGAAGAGACCGCAAGAAGTAAAAACAAGGCGACACAAAAAGGGATAAAACAAGTTGGCAACAAGAAAATTGAGAAGTGTTCATTTTGTGGACGAGAGGGACACAACAAAGATAGGTGTTTCAAGAGAATTGGCTATCCTGCCTGGTGGTCGGGTAAAGATAATAGGGAGAAACCGAAATCGAAGGCGGCATGTGTCGAGATTGGACCGAGCCCCATTCCGGGCCTTACCGATGAGCAGTACCACTTGTTCCTGAAACACTTCAATGAATTCAAGGAAGAAGCAAAATTTTCAAGTAGCGATGCATCTCCGGTTGCAAATATGGCAGGCAGATCCGACTCACATAATGATTGGCTCGTTGACTCGGGTGCAACTAAACACATAACATACAGGAGTGACTTTCTTGAAAATAAAGTCACAAGCTCCATAGAGGCTCCTGTTACCATACCAAACGGGGACGCAATACCGGTCATTGGGAGAGGCGAACACACCTTGTCAGGAGGAGTTAAAATAAAAGGAGTCTTGCACGTCCCGGATTTTAATTGCCATCTTTTATCCGTTCGAAAACTAACAAAAGATCTTAATTGTGCAATGACATTTTTTCCCGATTTTTTTGTTATGCAGGACTTGGTGACCAGGAACTTGATTGGTGCGGGTAGTTGCATAGGAGGACTCTACCGAATGGGGACAATGAAGCAAGAAAGAAGGGCTTTGATGGCATCATTCGATGTTTGGCACAAGAGATTAGGCCATGCATCTAATGAGAAGTTATCATGTTTGGACTTTATCAAAGATGCTTCAAAGAACAATCAATCGAAAGTATGTGACTCTTGCTTTAAAGCGAAGCATACTAGACTTCCATTTCCAATTAGTACAATAAAAACCACTGCTTGTTTTGATCTAATTCATTGTGACATTTGGGGTAAGTATCGCATGCCTTCATTAACAAAAGCAAACTATTTCTTAACAATTGTGGATGATTTTAGTCGTTCTGTGTGGACATACCTCATCAAACATAAACATGAAGCTAGTATATGTTTGATGGATTTTCATAAAATGGTCAAAACACAATTTGGTAAGACAATCAAACGAATAAGGTGTGATAATGGTGGGGAATTTATTTCCAACAAGATGCTTGATTTCTATGCACAAGAAGGTATATTGTTGGAAACGTCGTGTCCACACACCCCACAACAAAATGGGGTGGTGGAGCGTAAACATAGACATCTTTTAGAAACAGCTCGGGCGCTTCGGTTTGAGGCAAACTTACCGAAGAAGTTTTGGGGTGAATGCATCTTGACAGCGACTTATGTTATAAATCGACTTCCGTCGAAAGTCATTCAAAATGTCACACCCTACGAGATTCTTTATGGACAAAAACCAGACTATGAGCTGATGCGAGTGTTTGGTTGTTTGGCATACTACTGGAGCACGGAGACCGGGGGTGACAAGTTTGAATTCAGGGGGAGACCGGGAGTTTTTATGGGGTACCCACCAGGCACAAAGGGTTACAAGGTATATGACATTGAAAATAATAAAATTGTGATATCGAGGGATGTCAAATTCGTGGAAAGCAATTTTCCATTTGCTCATATTGAAATGAATAAGGAAGAACGAAACGATGACATCTTTCGTTTTCCTTTTGAAACAGAAACATGTCCACATCTTACATATCCCTCTCGATATTACCATGTGAATGTTGATGACCCCACCCGCATTAATGAAATTGGTAGTGAACCACTAAGTGAACAAAATGCCCCATCACAACAGAACCCCACTAATCATTTTATGCATGAATCTCATATGCATGGAGACACAGTAAATCATGTGGACCCACCTTCACTAACTAGTGACCAAGAAGGTACCATGCAAAATAATGAAAACAGTGAACCGGTTGAAGGAATTCATGAATCACAAACATTTCCTGTAGAAGAAAATGTTAGAGAAAAGAGGAATAAGACTCAACCGAAACATTTTGATGATTTTGTGGTGACGCTTCCCCCTTCGGTAGACCACTCGCAACCCGCAACCAACCAAGGCACCTCAACGGTACACCCCCTTGCTCAATATATCTCTTATGATAAGTTTTCAAAATCTCATAAAGCTTTCTTAGCGGCCATCGATTCACATGATGAGCCAAAATCTTTTAATCAAGCGGTGCAGGATGATAAATGGAAGGAAGCAATGAAGAAAGAGATTCGAGCTCTCGAGCAAAATGGAACTTGGACACTCGAACACTTACCGGATGGGAAACGAGCTATAGACTCTAAATGGATCTATAAAATTAAATACAAACCAAATGGAGAAATCGAGCGATACAAAGCGCGTCTCGTGGCGAAAGGATTCACTCAAATGGAAGGTGTCGATTTCCATGATACGTTCGCTCCCGTTGCAAAGCTCGTAACAGTTCGTACACTTTTAACGGTTGCCGTCAAGAGGGATTGGATTGTGCACCAACTCGATGTAAACAACGCATTCTTGCATGGAGACTTAGAGGAAGAGGTGTATATGAAAATACCACAAGGGTTTTCCAAGAAAGGTGAAACAAGAGTCTGCAAACTTAACAAGTCAATATACGGTTTAAAGCAAGTGTAACACCCCAACCGATGGCGGAAACATCGGGATGTCACGAAATGATGATTGTTCAGTAGCTCACGGTGAATAATAAATTCCATTAAATAATTTAAATGAATTACATACAATTGTTCTAGAATTTGTACATCAAATTGAATAAAACTATACACATATCTTCAAGCATCAAATCAAATCTTCAAGCAAATAGAACCTGAAACATGTTAAGTTGAAAATATTTTGGGTCAACAAAAGTTGGTGAGAATTACATAGGTTTTTGATAATTGAATAAAAATGTTGTGCAATTCATGTGTCATGTCAATCTAGTCCATATGTGAGAACATACTAGAAATAAATCGAGTGCATAATCAACCCTGATGACTGTTATAATATGATACATACCATACGCTCATGGTCCACTTGAATATGTTATACGATAACAAACACCCACGCTACCTTTGTAGGAGGCACGTATCCGGGTGGGATTGTCAGTCCAATAGATCTATCAATGTATACCGCCGGCTTGTACGGAGTTAATGATTATGCTAGAATGGTGCTTACTCTAATCATGCTCAAGACATAATGCAACATAGAAAACACATAGACACATTGATGATTGAATTGCATAAATGATGTTGTAACATGTTTCACCCCAAAAATGGTGATAAATAGAAAAGGGGCTATGTAAAACTCACCTTGGTAAAATGTTATATCTGTTGAGAAATTTGGATAATTGTGTTGACCAAAGGTATCAAGTATCACCCTATAATAAAGTAATAAATATGTCTAAGTCTATCAAGTCTACAAATGTATAAGTTTCTAGGGCTTCGAATTGGGGATAATTGCTTGTTTGATTAATATTAAAAATACTCGCCAATTGAGAGAAATTTAGTAAATAGGTAACCAAAAGTCTTTTTATGAAATTTAAATTTAGGATGATCACAATAATGTGTTTAAAGTATAAAAGTAATTTTTGCAAAATTATTTCCTTTAAAATAGATTTTTAAATCTATTTATTACAAATTGTCAAAACTTAACTTTAATATTCAAAAGTACTAAAATTAAAGAATTATTATTTTAAAAATCATGTTTCTGTTCTAAATATTTAAAAGTAAATTGTATAAAATTTTGGTGCAAAAATACCAAAAATTGGATTTATTATGATTTAATTATGATTAAAACTAACAAAAATTGATTAAAAATACTAAATAAATGATTTTTCAGAAATAAAAATCATTTCTGAAAAGTTTAATGTTATAAAAACTTAGGATAATTTTTGTAGAAATTAATAAAATTGTTTTGATATTTTAATGGATTTTTATAAATATAATAGTATAAAATTGATTTAATTATTATAAATATTAAATAAATGAATTTCAGAAAAATAAAAATTGTAGATAAAACTTTAACATCAGATTTACCTAAAATAATTTTTGTGGAATTAATAAAAGAGTTTTAGTATTTAAAAACTAATTTTAAAATACTAATGATTATATATATATATATATATTAGTTTGTTTTGTAGAATAATAATAAAAAGAAAAGAACCGCCCCTGACCGGGCTCGAACCCGCGTGGTTCTGCTGATTGGAACCAGACACAACCAACTGGTCCAAGCCAGTGGTTTTGTTTGGATTCAGTTTATAAAAAAATAAATATCCTAACAGAACACATGTTCTTCCCCAATTATATGCAATCGAGCCCTAGAATTTGCAATTGATTGAATCACACAACGTTAACCCAATTAATCATGGGGTAAACGTTGTGTGTTGGCCGATCATTAAAACCCACAAAAGAAATTACACTTACAGACTCGTTTGGTGTTGGATTGATTCGGTCAAACGCGAAGTCAAAACTCGAGTATAATTCAAGATCAGAGGATAATTGGGATGAATTGGAGGTTTAGAAAGATGAAATGGCGAGTAGTGATTGTTCTGAAATGATCAATTTATAATGAAATGGTTTGGTTGTTCGAAATGGAAATCGCTGACCTTGCTTTAATCATAAACGCGTAAAAGATTAATTTGTATACTAATTGATTTATAATTGGATGGGTAATCACGTATAAATGCCGATAATCACGATTCCTAAGTCAAACTGTGATAAATTTTGTGTTAAATGGTAATTTGATTGATGAATCATGCCATATCTGCTGCTGCAGTTCGCGAAGGAGAAGAAAAGGAATCAGGAAGAAATGTATTTATATTATTTGAATCAGAGTTAAAACAATTTCAAGGTGTAGCTCAAGTGGTGGACGTGTGTGTTGGTTGTGTTTGAGGCGGGCTACTGCCCGGGTTCGAACCTTGCGGGGACACCATTTTTTTTCAACAGATTTGAGAGTGGAGGGGGGGGGGCAGTGGGCTGGTGATGGGGTTGGGCCAGTTGGGCTGAGTGAGGGTGTGGGCCGGTAATAGTCTGGGCTCAGCATTGGGTTGGGTAAAAAAATCAATAAATCTATAGGTTATTATTATTGTTACTATTATTATTATTATTTTTATTTAGACTTTTATTTATATATATATATATATATATATATGTGTGTGTGTGTGTGTAAAAAAAATTATCTTTGTATAAGGGTTCAAAATATCACCAAAAATAATAAAACTTGTCGTTTTACTCCGTAACGTATAATAAATGCGTAATGTTACAGTCTCCCCTACTTTTAGGAACTTCGTCCCGAAGTTAAAGGAAAACACTAGGTTTACAATTAGTCGACTACCGAAAACCTTGATAAAATTTCACACTACCTTAATGTACCTGTAAATTCATGATTACGTTCCGGACCGTAATTACCAATTTACCTTACATTAAGGTTTTGCGTCCTTTTATGACTCTATCAATTGTTGAGCAGGTCTGATAGTCTCCACCAGTCGTTGAGCAGGTGGTAGGGCCTCTCCCGACTGTTGGAAAGACATGATGACCTCTACCAATCGTTAAGTAGGTTGTTTTGTAGTCAACTAATTGTACAAGTAAGCAAGTATGATTATAGATATAGCAATTAGTTCACATTAAAACAAGCATGCACACAGATGTTATGATAATACTAGAATTTATTGAAAATAAAATGTCAATACATGGAATTAAAGGGAAAAATAGACATCATTCAGATGGTGGAGTTTGCTGTTAAGTAGCTGGAGGGTCTCAAGTGGGTTATTTGGAGCAGCAAGGGTGTTTGTAGCAGGGATTCGGCAAGCATCCGCAAGATGCCCATACCTTTGACAATTGGTACACTGACGGCAGGGCACTTGGGTTGGATGGTGATACTGGCAGGTGTCACACTTAGGTAGCTTTCCGCGGTATTGTTTCTTGTTGGGTGGGGTAGTGGTGTCTTTTGCAAAATTCCTGGCCTTGCGCTTCTGGTTCTTGGTAGTTACCGCGGTCACAATACTTGTTTTCTTGCTTAAGGTCCTGTTCCTTTCATGATTTCCAACGCCATTTCCGTTCATTTGGATATCTTGAGTCAACAAGTTAGAAACCAGAGTTGTGATTTGTTGTGCCAATTGTTGGGAAATAATCGCAGCTAGTTGGGCATCGCTCCCATTAATGTGGTTAGTGTTGTGGTCGTGGTTGTGGTTGCTGCTCTCTTCTTCATGATTGTCACCACTGTTAATGCGAGTGCTGTGGCGTGGAGACATGATCTGTAAGGAACACAATGAAGTCTCAATGAGGCATGAAATGAATGAGGTAATATAAGGAATGTAATCATTTATCCATTAATTAAAACGAATAAACGAAAACGTTGACTTATCAAAGATTCCAGATTCCAATAACATATGAAGACATGCTTTAGCCTATAAGTGAACACTCATCCCGAGAATTCCCAGGTAGGCATCCGGGTCCCTCGTCTGATTGGGATATATGCGCAATGCCAGCCTAGACAGAAGACTCAGAATACAGGCGTTCACCCTTCCAGATTGCACGTGTTCGTTATTAAGATCTAGAACTTTGACGAGATCTCAAGGGGGTTCAGGTTAAACCTGAGGAATTTGTCTTAAGAGTAGATCCACTGATGGAGAGCAACCTTCTTGTAGGAATGAAAGTAGGGATAAGAAGTAGGAGGGAGATAGAGAATAGCAAGCAAAAGAAGCAAGTACTTGTTAAATCCTATGGTTATAGACTAGATTATTTTTATAATAACCTAATTCCCTATAACCATGGCTCTGATACCAATCTGTAACACCCCAACCGATGGCGGAAACATCGGGATGTCACGAAATGATGATTGTTCAGTAGCTCACGGTGAATAATAAATTCCATTAAATAATTTAAATGAATTACATACAATTGTTCTAGAATTTGTACATCAAATTGAATAAAACTATACACATATCTTCAAGCATCAAATCAAATCTTCAAGCAAATAGAACCTGAAACATGTTAAGTTGAAAATATTTTGGGTCAACAAAAGTTGGTGAGAATTACATAGGTTTTTGATAATTGAATAAAAATGTTGTGCAATTCATGTGTCATGTCAATCTAGTCCATATGTGAGAACATACTAGAAATAAATCGAGTGCATAATCAACCCTGATGACTGTTATAATATGATACATACCATACGCTCATGGTCCACTTGAATATGTTATACGATAACAAACACCCACGCTACCTTTGTAGGAGGCACGTATCCGGGTGGGATTGTCAGTCCAATAGATCTATCAATGTATACCGCCGGCTTGTACGGAGTTAATGATTATGCTAGAATGGTGCTTACTCTAATCATGCTCAAGACATAATGCAACATAGAAAACACATAGACACATTGATGATTGAATTGCATAAATGATGTTGTAACATGTTTCACCCCAAAAATGGTGATAAATAGAAAAGGGGCTATGTAAAACTCACCTTGGTAAAATGTTATATCTGTTGAGAAATTTGGATAATTGTGTTGACCAAAGGTATCAAGTATCACCCTATAATAAAGTAATAAATATGTCTAAGTCTATCAAGTCTACAAATGTATAAGTTTCTAGGGCTTCGAATTGGGGATAATTGCTTGTTTGATTAATATTAAAAATACTTGCCAATTGAGAGAAATTTAGTAAATAGGTAACCAAAAGTCTTTTTATGAAATTTAAATTTAGGATGATCACAATAATGTGTTCAAAGTATAAAAGTAATTTTTGCAAAATTATTTCCTTTAAAATAGATTTTTAAATCTATTTATTACAAATTGTCAAAACTTAACTTTAATATTCAAAAATAGTAAAATTAAAGAATTATTATTTTAAAAATCATATTTCTGTTCTAAATATTTAAAAGTAAATTGTATAAAATTTTGGTGCAAAAATACCAAAAATTGGATTTATTATGATTTAATTATGATTAAAACTAACAAAAATTGATTAAAAATACTAAATAAATGATTTTTCAGAAATAAAAATCATTTCTGAAAATTTTAATGTTATAAAAACTAAGGATAATTTTTGTAGAAATTAATAAAATTGTTTTGATATTTTAATGGATTTTTATAAATATAATAGTATAAAATTGATTTAATTATTATAAATATTAAATAAATGAATTTCAGAAAAATAAAAATTGTAGATAAAACTTTAACATCAGATTTACCTAAAATAATTTTTGTGGAATTAATAAAAGAGTTTTAGTATTTAAAAACTAATTTTAAAATACTAATGATTATATATATATATATATATATATTAGTTTGTTTTGTAGAATAATAATAAAAAGAAAAGAACCGCCCCTGACCGGGCTCGAACCCGCGTGGTTCTGCTGATTGGAACCAGACACAACCAACTGGTCCAAGCCAGTGGTTTTGTTTGGATTCAGTTTATAAAAAAATAAATATCCTAACAGAACACATGTTCTTCCCCAATTATATGCAATCGAGCCCTAGAATTTGCAATTGATTGAATCACACAACGTTAACCCAATTAATCATGGGGTAAACGTTGTGTGTTGGCCGATCATTAAAACCCACAAAAGAAATTACACTTACAGACTCGTTTGGTGTTGGATTGATTCGGTCAAACGCGAAGTCAAAACTCGAGTATAATTCAAGATCAGAGGATAATTGGGATGAATTGGAGGTTTAGAAAGATGAAATGGCGAGTAGTGATTGTTCTGAAATGATCAATTTATAATGAAATGGTTTGGTTGTTCGAAATGGAAATCGCTGACCTTGCTTTAATCATAAACGCGTAAAAGATTAATTTGTATACTAATTGATTTATAATTGGATGGGTAATCACGTATAAATGCCGATAATCACGATTCCTAAGTCAAACTGTGATAAATTTTGTGTTAAATGGTAATTTGATTGATGAATCATGCCATATCTGCTGCTGCAGTTCGCGAAGGAGAAGAAAAGGAATCAGGAAGAAATGTATTTATATTATTTGAATCAGAGTTAAAACAATTTCAAGGTGTAGCTCATGTGGTGGACGTGTGTGTTGGTTGTGTTTGAGGCGGGCTACTGCCCGGGTTCGAACCTTGCGGGGACACCATTTTTTTTCAACAGATTTGAGAGTGGAGGGGGGGGGGGGCAGTGGGCTGGTGATGGGGTTGGGCCAGTTGGGCTGAGTGAGGGTGTGGGCCGGTAATAGTCTGGGCTCAGCATTGGGTTGGGTAAAAAAATCAATAAATCTATAGGTTATTATTATTGTTACTATTATTATTATTATTATTATTTAGACTTTTATTTATATATATATATGTGTGTGTGTGTGTAAAAAAAATTATCTTTGTATAAGGGTTCAAAATATCACCAAAAATAATAAAACTTGTCGTTTTACTCCGTAACGTATAATAAATGCGTAATGTTACAGCAAGCGTCTCGGAATTGGTATAACAAGTTCACGGCTGCCCTCCTCGACCTCCACTTCAAGCAATCTAATGCTGATCACTCACTTTTCATTTACAAAGAAGGAGATGTTTTTGTGGCTGCGCTCATCTATGTGGATGACGTAATAATCGTGGGAAATAGCTCTGTCAAAATTCAGGAAACTAAATCACACCTTGATGCTAAATTCAGCATTAAAGACCTTGGAACGCTTAAGTATTTCTTGGTTATTGAAGTAGCTCGAACTCAAGAAGGGTTGGTGTTAAGTCAAAGGAAATATACATTGGATATATTGGAGGATAGTGGTCTCCAAGGGTGTCGACCCAGTAAGTTTCCAATGGAACAAAATCTCAAGTTGGACAAAGGTGATGAGCAAGATCCTGTTGATGCAAGTAAGTACAGGAGATTGGTGGGAAGGTTGCTCTACCTTCAAGCAACCAGACCGGATATCACGTATGCCGTGAATGTCTTGAGTCAATTCGTATCGGACCCAAAACAGAATCACTTAGATGCAGCCATAAGAGTTCTTCGATACCTTAAGACCACACCGGGACAAGGGATCCTCCTTCCGAAGCACGGGGGCACAAACCTCACGGCGTATTGTGACTCAGATTGGCTTGGTTGTCCCTTCTCTAGGCGTTCACGAACCGGTTATTTGTTATTACTTGGAGAAGCGCCAATCTCGTGGAAGTCAAAGAAACAATCGGTAATCTCTCGATCATCCGCTGAAGCCGAGTACCGAGCTATGGCCACAACTGTAAGTGAGGTACTATGGGTCCTATGGCTTTTGAAGGAACTTGAAGTGAAAACCGATGGCCCTACACCATTGTTTTGTGATAACCAATCAGCACGACATATAGCCAACAATCCCGTGTTTCACGAAAGAACCAAGCACGTGGAAATGGACTGTTATTTTGTCCGAGAACGGGTGGAGTCGAAGGAAATTAAACCAGTGCACATTGATACAAGGTCTCAAATAGCCAACCTACTGACTAAGGCTCTTGGATCACAACATTTACGTTCGTTATTGGACAAGTTGGGCATTCGAAACTTACATGCACCAACTTGAGGGGGAGTAAAAGAGACGGTTGACCTTTGACTGGTCATAGCTTGGCCTTGACTGGTTATGTTGGTCAAACAACTATTTATTACCTTTATATCCATTCCTTTTTTTTACAGCCAATCACGTAGAATTAGATTGTTTCCTTTTTTGTTTCATCTCTATTTATGTAGCCTTTCTATGTATTCAAAAATCTAGAGAGTAATAAAACATAAAAAGCGACAGAAGCTTCTGGACCATTTTCTACAATAAACAGCTTATAAACAGAACTGCAAACAAAACATTCCCCTAAGATTGGCTGGTTTGGTTTGTACCATGAACACCCTTAGACCAAGAGGATAATTTGTATCTCAAAAGGTTGAACAATATACCATCATAATTCATCAACACCAACAAACCCACCCTCATAATATAACCAATAAACAAATAGATACAACACTGCAAATCTCAACTTACAAACACAATCTAAACCCCTAAAAGGGAACAACATCAAATCCTTCCCTCATAACTTAACTTCAAAGATATTGACTATTACATATAACATAAAAAGTTTAAGAACCCCAAATCCGCACCTCACTTTTAAAAAAAAAAATAACACCCTCTACAACCCCGATAACGATTGATTAGTGAACAAACAATGGTTGTATATCATGTTCGTTAGAGATGATCCTAAATTTGTTAAAACGTTCGAGTAGTTAAAGGTATTGCGTTTGTATTCTCTCCCGGTTTTGTTCCCACCAAAGCTTTGCGTGCACTTCCCCAAACTTTTCGCGACTGCATAAACACGAGAGAATGTTTAATGATTTTACAACGAATTGTATAAAGCGAATTTAGAGAGATAGTTTACCTGAATCTAACACGCCGAAGCTCTCTAGTGCCATCTGTTAACTGTCTGATGGTAATATAAACACCAGGTTCATCTTGCTCGATCCACTCAGACTCCATATCACTAGCATTACTAACAGAAATTGAAGCTTCATCTCTAGATGAAGTTGTAGTCCTCGATGCCTCCATAGACGACACCTCACCCTTGGGCCCATTCGTTCCTGCGTTGTAAGGTGGATTTCCTCCATAGTTTCTATTCCACTCTTTGTTAATTAATGGGTTCATCATTGGGCTTTCCATTGCTGATCCTAGCCTTGAGTAAGATGAATCTCTCTGCATAATTTTTAAAAGTTTAGCGCACTTCTTAAGTAAGTATTTACAAAGAAAGATTAATTGTTACCCCGTCTTCAGAACGAGCAGGTGTGTTTAACGCTTGACAGTTGAATCTTTGAACGTTGTAAAGCTCCATTATTCGGTCATAGTTTTCGCCCCACCATCTCTGAGCTTGCCATTTGTTGAACATTTCGCGGCTTTCATATATTCAATAATTCAAGATATATCAACATTTGTTTTAGAACAAGCAAAATAATATTATAACTTTTGTATCATTTTAGTTGGTATCAAAGTCTTACACTTACTTGAATCGAATGCGTTTAAGGTCATTTCCGCCATTAGGTAATGAAACAAAAGTGATTTGAACACCCGGCTCGACCTGAGCCATCCATTCTTTAGGTTCATCTTCATCCTCCAAAACCAAATGACCCGATTGTCTAGGCGGGTCATAACCTCCGCTTGTATGATGTGGATCATTACTAGTAAAGTCCCAAGCAGGCGTAGAACTCGAGTTTCCCGGTTGCGTATAAGGGTAGTGAGCCCCTTCATCGAAATCCGAATAACCTCTTTGCCCTTTCTTGTAACTACTAGGTGCTATTGGAGGTTTCCCCTTTGAAGGTCCGGAAACTTTCAATGCATCCTTAATCTGCAAACAATTTTAAACGGTTTAAGGTTTACAGTTTAGGGTAACTGATTTTCTTCGAATTTTAATTCGATAAAATATTAGGGTCAGAAAAAGACAAAAAAATCAATTGTGGGTCCAATATATGAAACTAGTGTGTCTCTTTTTCCAACATATGTGTCATGTCTTTTCATTAAGATACACTCCTAACAGATCAACTTTTTTTGCATGGTGTTGCTGCTGGAATAAAAATCTGTCACTATATATTATTCTCCAATTTCCAAACCAAATTGTAGTAGACCATATACTCATATAGGCCCATCACTATAGTCTGTAGCCTTATTCAGTCAAGTTTAATGAATCTTGTCTCAGTCTATGGAGATTACACTTTTTAATATTCTGGATTCTTTTCTTTTGTTTATCTTTTTTGTTTTTATTAAAAATAGCAGAAGAATCTTAAACCATAAACATAGTACATAAACTGTACTAATTAAAGATTTTGTTATTTTAAGTAAAAACATGATTATGGGAATCATGTTGCAACATCTATTTAAATCTCTTCCCATCATTATTATATTCCTCGGGTGATGGTATTTACTAGGGGTGCAAACGAGTCGAGCCGAGCCCGAGCTTGAACAGGCTCAAGCTTGAGCTCGGCTTGATTGAAACTTTGTTTTCAAAGCTCGACCTCGGCTCGTTGGAAATTTCTTAAGCTCGGCTCGTTTACTATCTACTACTTAAAATATTAAATAAAAATAATATATATAATAGGCTCGTGAGCTCGGTAAATGAAGCTCGGCTCGGGCTCGTTTAGAAAACAAACTCAAATGAGGGGTAAATATTATTAAATATTAATAAAAGTAATATTATATTAAGGCTCGGGCTCGTTTAGAAAACAAACTCAAATGAGGGGTAAATATTATTAATTATTAAATATTAATAAAAGTAATATTATATTAAGGCTCGACGAGCCAAGCTCGAGCTCGTTTCAGGCTTTTTACCGAGCTGACTCGGGTAGCTCGCGAGCTGCTCGGCTCAATTGCACCCCTAGTATTTACACACCCTTCAAATTATTTCCACGCCCCCAATACGCCGTGTATAGTGCTATATGCAGCGTATACATGATGCACAATGCACAAACTTTCATGCATCAGCCAGAGACATGTCAGAGATCTATACGCCGTGTATAGATCTATACGTGGTGTATATGCCTACAAAAGAGTGTGCAAGGAAATACTCTATATAGTGAATGTGGGTTGCTAAAAAGTAAATGAAAGAAGGTAAATTTTTATAAATCTTGAATGTTACATTGTCTGTTAGCCTGTGGTGCAGAAGTAAATTAAAGGAGGTAAATCTATAGGATGACCCATAGTTAATGTAGCCGCCAATAGTTAACACTATTTCAACCAACAATTCACCCACCTTTGTTTAATTTCATTCAGAATTGTGACTTAATGCCACATTTTAACTCAAAATTAATTGCTAGCTTCTTATTATTTTTTTATTTTTTTTGGAGAGTAATGTTTCAGCAGTAAATCTTATGTTGCAAAGCGACCACTGCCCAAGATCGAATCCTATAGCACCACACGGGTTTCTCCTTTCAAACCCAAGCGGTTATTTTTTCGGTGGAGCGTGGGATTCGAAGCTGAGACCAAACCCGGGCAGGAACCCTCCAAGAAGGTAAACCTTCCCACCTCAAACAAGCTGGGCTGGAGATCATTGGCTCTTATTTATTATTTAATATGTTGATCTTTGTTTTATTTTTTTTAATTGGAAACTAATTTATTTTAGTTAAAACACTATGCTCAGTTAAAAAAAGTTACTTAATCACCCAACCCCATTTTATTTTTTTACAAAAAAAAAAAAAAAAAAAAAAAAAAAGTCAAGTCATCTTCAAGAAAAAACAGCTAAGAAAAGAAGATGGCCAACTTTCTTGAGCAGTTCAAACACTAATTAGTTATGAGTTATAACATATTTTGGGCATTCAGGTTAATAATTGCAGGAAAATAAAAGTTATTTCAAACTAAATATAGAAAGCCTAAGTTTTTTGAACGGAGAAAGCCTAAGTTTTGTAGTACTTAAGAGTGGCAGTTTCATTTTTTTTTTTTTTTTTTTTTTTTGAAGAGCACATTTACATTTATGAACAGATCCCCATATTCTACACCGTATTTAGCATCGAGAATGCAAAAAGTATGTGGGTTGGGTGGCCCTGCTTCTAACTCTAAACTAGATATGCCCATGTGCCATGTGGCATTAACTTTTTAGTAAGAACCAACAATATAGTTCAATTACAGCTAGAACAAAAGCAAATAGAAAAATAGATTATGTACGAGAGGCGTCGCAAGGTATTTATAAGTTTTTTTACATTTTACATAGGTTTTGGTATCGTATGACCAAGATTTAGATATACATAAACTCTATATATGACTTAATAATGTAAATAATAACCTATGTCTAACCTAAAAAAAAAGAATGTACAACATTCTACTAGACAAAATCTTCCTATGTACAAGAGGTGTGCATCATTTACAGGCGTTATCTCAGACAGTCATAAGCGTTTTTAAATCCAGGGCACACCAGAATTCAACATTAAGGCAAGAGTGCTAGAACTAGAACAAAAAGCGGTGTTTTCCTATGTCTTGACTCTCAAATCATCATCGGTAGAGTGAGAACTTTACATTATGGCCCATGTGTCCAAAAGTTAAAGTTTCAATTCTTTTGAGCCAAATGTCGGTGGGGTCTATAACGTTAAGCTCATTACACAAATATTAATATTGTATGTTTTACACATATCAAACGTACAAATTTATTTATGATTGTGTCAATGGAGACTTCTCAATATGTCACCATCTTAGTATTTACAAAGTCCAAAAAAAACATTAGGGTATTTAAAAGGGGACAATCGTTATTATTATTATTGTATCTCTAGCCTAACAAGAATGTACTATGGTGTGAGAAAAAGCAACCACGACCTCAGGATTTTATACATTAAAAGTACCCAAGTACTATTAATGTCTCCTATATGCATGTATAAATAATCACTTTAAATGGTACCACAAACTACACAATAAGTGTCATAAGCATGGTCTGAGCAAGATTTTGTTTTGTTTTGTTTAAAGAGGTATGCAAAAGATGCAATAAATAATGCTACTTAGCAGAAAAGGCAAAGAGACTTCTGCTCCTAGTATGCAATTAGCCACATAGGATGAGGACAATTATTTTTAATTCAATTCACACACACACATATACACATACACTATCTATATGTATTTATTACTCATATACATAGGGTGTGTAGGATAGAGAGAATAAGGGTAGGAAAGCTAACCTGCGCCGTGAGGCTTTTGACGGGTTCTTTACTAGTTGTAATCCCACGCGCCCCCACATCCTCTCCTCCATCTTCTATCTGTTGCTTGGAACATGTTATACACGTCAGCATCTTCTCTCTTTACACTTTTTCCTCCTTCGATCCTTCTTTATATGTTTAAGCAAAATACAAAATTTCTTTTTCCTTAATTCCCTGCACACATACCAGAATAACATAAAGAATAAAACTTTAGTACCTTTGGAGGTAAATAATAATATATATCCATATATGATATATCAACATTTAAATTTTGAAGATGGTATAGCATTAACTAGGGTGAGAGATTATTTAATATCAAAATGTTGAGAAATAAATTGATTTTTGTTAAAGTATCATTGATTGGATGTTTAATGAAATTTGATAGAACAAAATGAATTAAATGTTTGATCATTTATGTAAGTAAAATATTAATTAGAAATAGAAGATTTCTTAAACATTAACATAATGAATTTATGATATTATATTATCAATTGATATCTTTCCGAGGATAAAGGTGTAAACAACTAACCAAAGCTGGCTTATTTAAAAATTTTCTTATTATTATTTTGATGATAATCACATTTAAATTTATATAGTTTCTTAGCCTCACAAACATAATAAATCTTGATGTAAAGAGTTTAAACTTGAGTTGGATAGCCGTTTATCAGGTGGTATTTAGTTGATCGTTTAAAAAAATATTAAGATAATAAGAAGTTAACAATATTGATAGCATAGTTTTTTTTTTTCCCAAAGGATGTACTCAAAAACTTATTTAAAAGTTGTTTATCCTACACAAGAGAACATTCATTGGGCCCCTCATGATCCCTAAATTTGAGCAGTATAATATTTGCTTAAGAATAACACCACTATAGTGTACCGTATTTTCAAGGGTTACACTTAAGTACGCATGTACACAAATTAAAATTAAAAATAAATAATTATTATGTTATGGAAAACTGAAATAAATAAATAAAAAAAAGTATATAAGTTAATAATAATAATAATAATAATAATAATAATAATAATAATAATAATAATAATAATAATAATAATAATAATAATAAGAAGAAGAAGAAGAAGAAGAAGACGTGTAGTGGTCACAGATGCAGGGTTACGTGATGATAAAAAGAAAAGAAAATTCCAAGACAACAATTTCTTGGGAGAAAGGAAAAGAAAGAAAGAAAGAAAGGAAGGAACAAATAATAAAGAGAAAGCAGCAAGTACACACACACACCTCTCACCGGGATCAGATATCGATTTGCTTTACCGGTTTTTAATAAAATCTACCTTTAATCTCCGATTCCATTCCTTCCATTCATTTTTTTTAACGTCAAAACTTCTACATAAATATATAAATGAGTTTTTATTTTTATGTTTTTTTACATAATATCTTTTGCATTAAGACTTCTACTAGATTTAAAGTTGCAATGATGAATCCAGAATCCGGCTAACATTATATTATCTTAAAATATATTTGATTCTCTAAATAATTGAGAAACTTTATTATTATATTAATTAATTTGTTAGATATATCATATTATCATATATCATACCTGGTTTTGCTTTTGTCTGCAGCATAACCATCTCTAATGACTGATGAGAGAGAGAGTAGAAATAATAATAATAATAATAATAATAATAATAATAATAATAATAATAATAATAAGTTTATGGAAGAATTAATAAAATGCGAATGGAATGATCAATCGCTTTAGAAGTGAAAGAAGAATGTAAGAGAGAGCAGTGTAATAAGTGTTGGACGACATGACAAACAGACAAATCGAAAGCAGATATTCATTCATGCATACATTACCTTCGAAAACGACTACCCTTCAACCAGACAACACGCTCTGATTTTGTCTCTCTCTCTCTATCTTTGTTTACCTGTCATTCGGTTTTAACACAATCAACGTAATAATAAATACACCAAATATAACTAAATTTTACCAAAACACATAGTTTTTTTTTTCAAGTTTTTGCTTACATAAAATGACAGATAAACGGTCAACAAGCTGCGTCGCGACGACGAGAATATGGTCCGGTGATGTGATCGGAGATTAGGGGATATGGGTTTGATTTGATGTGAGTGGATGTACGTTAAGAATATGTTTTACAGAGACAAACAGAAAATAGTGAAAGAGACAAGAACAGAGATGCGTATGGTGTATTTATATAGGGGAAGGGTTAACGGCGTTAGTGTATTCCGTTTGTTGACGGAAAATGTTTACTCGCCGTTAGTTTTTTTTTTTTTCTTTTTCTTTTTGTTTTTGTTTGGAGAGATACCTCTCTTTACCATTAAGGAGTTACTTTATGAGGTTAATTAGAAACTAAGATATGGTTTGCTCCAAATAAGTTGTGTATACACTTGAGTTATAAAGTGGTAGATGGATGATTAGCATATGTGACTATGTGTAACTCATCAAATGTGCAAGCTTTATGTCCAAAAATATAAATGGGTGTTTTATATAAATTACTTTACCAGCATTTTATACCTTTTCAAAGGTGGTACAAAACACCTAAGGATTAGTTTGAGTTTTCTCTACCAAGATACTCTTGTTTTAAAAATATGCATTAAAAACCAACTTATGTTTAAAAATATGCATTTATAGTGGGTTCTATATATTTTTTGTGAGTGAGTTCTGTATATTTTAAAAAATGGTCATGAGTGATTGAGAAAAAAATGTTATTTTTCATCTGTATATTTTGGGTGACACTGTTCATCCTTCTTAATTTTAAACATTTTTTTTTTGGAAATGGTTGTGAATTGAGGAGATGGAAAGAAAGTAATAATAAAGGTATACAAAAAGTATTATTTAATTATGAATAAGAGAGAAACGGTAGTAATTTATCGTGTAATTTAGTGGATGGAGATAGAGAATCTGTTGTGAATGTTTTTAATTGTATTATTTTGTTAAACATGGATCATTAGCTTATTAAATTCATAACACTATGCCAACGTGTTTAACTTAAGGGGAAGGGGTGCAACCCTCTCCTACCCTAACGTCCACCAAATCTTTCCATACTAGCTTCACTTAGAATTCGTTTATCTTAGTACCTTTTCACTTCCATGTACCTTCTTCCGGTCAAAAACTATGTTGTTCCACAATGTTGTTGATCTGAGATAACTCCCCGGTCTATTTCAACTTGGTTAGTCGGTTGCCTTTTCCACCTCCGTGATCATGTTACTTTGTTCCCTAACATCTTGTCCACATATTTGACTTTAACCTTCTTATTGCCCGTGATCTTAAATAGATTAGGGGATAGGTCATAGAATAACCCAAGACCGGTCCAATTATCTACCCAAAACATCATCCGATCCCTTTTTCCCAAGACCCTTCTCAAACAATCATGGATTTCTTGCCCAACATTGAAGAATTCTTTATCAAGGTTTACTATAGTTTTTCATGTACCACACAACCCTTTTTAACAGGAATCACTCTGTATCACCTTTTTTGTCACGTTCCTGCTTATTGTATAAATAACTTTAACCCACGTTTAATTTTAATATATATATTCTCTACCACCACATAGTAAGGAGAGTTACATTTAACTCCTTAATACTTCCAACCCCAAGTCTCCTATACTTTTTTTTATTTTAAAACTATGTTCCAAGCAACCCATTTGATTTTGTTGAACATCCCTCCTCTTCCCTGTAAAAATCGTCGCCTAATTTCTTCCAATATTTTTAGGACCTTCTCAGGTACTCTGAAGAGAGATAGATAGTAATTTGGTAGACTCCCCAGCACCGCCTTCACAATTATTAATCTACTTCCAACCCCCAAGTCTCCCCTACTTTTTTATTTTAAAACTACGTTTCTCATGCTTGCTCTGACTAAAACACCGAGATAACTGAACTGAAACAACTCGACTTTACATTTGAAAAGTGATGCCACTTCATTCACTTCTTGCGCCGACTTCCCTACCCTATACACACAGAGCTTTTGTTGAGGTTGACTTTTAGCACTATTTTTTTATCTCTGCCAAAATCCCACATTGCCTTTCTTATCTCATCCGTCTCAAATTCCTTAATTAGGGCTTGCTTTTATTCAATATACATAACGGAAATCCATATTTGGTACCTTTAACAAAAAGTGAAAAACCAAACAAAGGTTTAAACCATCTTCGTGTAACAAATTTTGGGTCAACTTCCCGAGGGCATAATTCCCTCGATGTTGATCCAAACGACTTGATTCTTTTTTAAACACTTAAATTTAAGAGTAAAGAAGCTTTTTGATTTTTGACATTTTATAACTTTGAAAAATAAATGCTTATTTAAAAATTATGATAAAGATATATCAATGCCATAAAACTTTACCAAAGCGATTTCTTCCACCTCAACCCATTTTAAATGGGCACTTTCAACATTTTTCTCCTCCTCCTCCTCGCTTTTCTTTCTATGACTTCTCTTTTTTACCCTTTTAATTAACCGACAGTTCACCGACATCTTGCGGTTGGGTTTCGGGTATAAAGTCGGGTGTAGAAATGGGAAAATGAGGTTGCGGGAGGTTGTGAAGTTGACATTGAAACGGACGGATGCTTAGTTGTTGAAAATTAGGTTGGGGGTAGGATGCGTAATACATTCCACCGGATGTATGTTGCGCATATGACGTGTAGTCGTTTGCATGACACGGAATTTGTAGGTTTTGTTTTTAATGGGGACTAGGATTCAGGGAGTCGCCTCACCCATATAGGTGATTTAGGTCATACTCACGGTTGCTGGAATTAATTTTCGGTTTAATATATTACGATTTTTATAAAAATAAAAATAGGAAAAAGGATATATGTGTCAAAATAAGCAAAAGGTTGTGTATATATATACACACACACACATTAAATAAATATTTTAAATGAGTCTCTTTTTCAACAACTAATCACGAGTTGCCACATCAGCCCCATAACTTACCCCGCATCCAGTGGCTAAGGTTAGTAAGGGCCAGGGGTGCCCTCTTGTTTTTTGGCTTAGTGGTGAAAATTTACGATTTTCGTAGGTAATTTTTATATGGGCTGAGTTCTGCCCGCACCTATTTGGTCTTCCGGCCCTTACCGAAACGAAAAAATTGAGTCACTCCCTCGCCGATTTGATATTCAAGCTTCACCACTACCTACATTAGGGTTGTTCAAATCGCTCGTCGCTCGTTCGGAAAATGCTCGAAAAATGCTCGCTCGATCTTCCACTCGGTTGTAAATGAGCCGACTGGCTCGGTTGGGTTTTGCAAACGTGTCAAGCACGAGTAAAGGTCCGTTCCGCTCGGTTTAGCTCGAATAAATTTTTATTTATTTATTATATATCTAACTATAGATATTTTTATTGCTCTATAGATAACATTCTATTGGATTTGGCTCAAATATATGCAAACAAAATACAACTAGCCCACTTAAACCCAATAAAAAATTTAACACTAAGTTTAATAGTAAAACCGTAAGTCATGAGGTGACAGTCTTGGCTTTTTATGTTATTAGGCGTCCATCACTAATCGTCGCTTGATATCACCCCACGTCACAATGCAACAATTGTTCTTTGCAGTATGTTCATCGCCTCACCAGCCTTAACCTAAGCCTCATCCTCGGACACTCTCAATATTAGTGTTATTATCGGACAGTTCGACCTTAGTTGTCACCTGACAATGAAAAAAATCAAAGAAACATCTCAATTTTATGGTTGTCCAACTTACTCTTTGCTCGATTCTCGCTTAGTGCTCGCACGAGAAAATTCGCGCTCAAAAAATGTTAGCTCGGTTTTCATCTCGATTGTAAATGAGCGGAGCACTAGCCGAGTATGAGCAAAGCTCCGCACGGATCGGCTCAGCTAGTGAATACCCCTAGCCCACATCGGTGGAAAACCCCATGAGGGTTGCTCAGTGGCGAAGCTTGACCCGAAGGTTGGGGGTCGGAAGTTACTAGTTTTGGGAGGTCGAAACCCTATATTTCTTAAATTTTCTATACGAATACTATATAACTGAAACTTCTGCGCGAAAATTCAGAGGGGAGGGTGGCCGCACCAGCCCCAATTAAGTTGCGCCACCGGGGTTGCCCCACGTCGTATTTCATGTTGGTCACGGTGTAATGGGCTCACATAAAAGAAATCTACTGTCTCTTTTCACACCATCACACCGTGTAACCGTATTATCGCTTTATTGCTTTATATGTACATGTACCCAAGCTATTTTATTACCAGAAAAAGACAGTTTTGCGTGGAGGAAACATAATTTCTGGAACATATTTGAGTAAAATAATTGTATTAATATTAATGTTATTGCTACAATCAATGTTGGGGCAAAAGGAGAAGTTTACACGTGTCCTTCCTTTTGTTCAAAATATTAAATTTGTGAAATTTTAGAATTTAAGTAAATTATACAAGAGGACTAAAACAAAAAACGATCACTGACTTTTAACGCATGTTAGTTTCAATACTGCGCATGTAATTTACTGTTAAAACTATATAATTGTTAAAAGCGTAAGGTGCATTTAAGGCGCCAAAGGTAAGCCTTAAGCCCTAGTGCAAGACGCTAAAAAAGAAAAAAAGTTTTTTAAGCAAGGCACATGGTATAAAAATACATTTTAAAAGTTTTAAACATGTTTTAGGATTCTTTTGATTTGTTTTAGGTTGAATATATGCTTTTTTAGGGCTACCATAAATGTTGCAAAGTTGTTCAAACAATTGTTAGCCGAACTTGGCCTGAAAAATACGTATGAGGTCCAGAAAGTAGGGCTTTTAAAGCAAAGCGAGAAGGCTGCACAAAGCCTGAAAAGTGGGTATAAAAAGACATATATATGAAAATACATGGACATGCATATATACATATAACACATAGCCGAAATGTGCACATCATCTAACATCTAAACACAGTGGCGTCCCTGAAGATTTATGAGTATTGGGCTTATAAATTGGTTAATAATTTTTAAAAATACGCTTCTTAGACCTTAAATTTTGAGTTTTAAATGAGTATTGGGCTTATAAATTGGTTAATAATTTTAAAGTTGTTTTAATTAAATTTTCAATGGACCGAAGTTTTAAGTTTAAATTAGGTTTTTTATTTAAAAAAACACTCGCATGTACATACATATATGAATTTTATAAAAAAAAATGTGCCTCCGAAAAAATGGCTCTATATCCTGAATATTTTGTGGTAAGTCTCATATTTATGAGTACACAACCATTTTCATGCATCCGTTTTGACGAATGGCGTATCTTTCTTATATTAAAAGTTAATTTGCCACAAAATGATATTTTGAGTTGTATATTTATAACTAAAAAAGATCTTATAAAAATATCACAAAAGATAGAAATAAGAAAAAACATGTGTGGAAAAAGCTCGATGACATATAAAACCTTGTGGTACTTGTAAATAAATAATTTTGATGGGAAGGAGCAAATGAGTTCTGTGTGCTTGCAGTCGAATTGTTATGTCCCATCGCTTGGATTATATACATTTACATATGCACACGCTTTCACTAAATATTTGTAATATAAAATATTGTAGAGAATACACATTTTGAAAGGCTATTGATATTTAAACCCCCTAAACTTATTTTCATCCCAAAGCACGGAGCTATGACCATAGCTCGGTGCTTTGTCGCATTAATCAACTATAAAGCTGACAACATATTAGGTTGTCTGATAAAGTAAAGTATCTAAATCCAAAGCGCTGAGCTATGGCCATAGTAGAGATTTTTCTTAAACGCTAGTACTATTAGCTTTTCACTATAGAGTTTTTTCTCTAACCTAAAAGCTTGCAGCTCTTTCAACCAAACAAGGCTATTATAAAGTAATAGAAAATGCTTCATGAGGCTTTATGTGAAAAGAGGGGTGCAGTGGGAAGGGGCTTTATGGGGTGGGGCTTTATAAATGATTGGGTAATAATTGCTTAATTATTCTTTTTTTTATTTAAATAATAATATTAAATACCAAATAATATTTCATTAAATAAAAAAATTACAAATACTAAAAAAAGTACAAAATACTAAAAAAATAGAAATCCTAAAAAATACAAATACTAAAAAAAATATATACAAATACTCATAGATCATATTTTTTTCTCGATTTTGGCATTTTGTTTCAAACACATTTCCAATGCTTTGCCGGTGAGGTGGTCGTGCGGCTTCGTATAAAACTCAAAGTCGCGTTGAAACTGTCGATCCCACATAAGCTCAACCACTTTTCGGTTTCTTGGATACGTTGAGCCCCGATGTCGCGTATGTCTTACAGGCGTTGGTTCATCTCAGCAAACGCCGGGATTAACTCGTTCACCCCTGACGAAAAGTCCGCCCGGGCGGCTCGAGCAGCCTTTCGACCGGGCAGAAGGAGTAACTCATCTGCCCCTTCCTACCCTACAAAATACGCATTTTTTTCGGCGTTTAAGTCGATGAAACGCGCGTCAGACGTAGGCGTTTCAGGATCAACCTACTCAGAGGTCTTCGACTTCTTTGAGGGCCTCGTATTTCTGGCCCTAGATCAAGAAGTTCCAACTGTTGGGTGGACGTTGGACCATTTGGAGCAGTCTCGCAGTAGCCGCCAAACCCTCAAGTATTGAAAATTCCCATAGTGTTGTTTATATTCTTCCATAGAATAAAATACATGCATACATTTATTGATAGAATGTAAGTACCTGGCTAATACATATAAATTCCCATACATACATTTTAGCACATGTTTACTGTTATCCATATCTAGAGGACGCAAATACGTTCCCTACTTCTAAATATACAGGTATTTGTGGGAATGGCATACAAACGAGAATGCTAAACATGTGTATCCTTCGCCTTTTTGTTATCGCTTGTGTGGTCATTTATCCCTAGAAAACCAATCTTATATTAGAAGTCAAATCATGAGACCTAATGGTTACAAAATAGATACAACACAGAATCAGATTAACACGTACGTATGGATCAAGTTTTCTATATCTAAAGCTTACATATGATGATCCCTAGAAAACCAATCATATATTAGAAGTCAAATCATGAGACCTAGTGGTTACAAAATAGATACAACACATAATCAGATTAACACGTACGTATGGATCAAGTTTTCTATATCTACAGCTTACATATGATGATAGTTCAATTGCTGCAAGATACGTGTAAACTCGACTAACAGGATGCAATTTCTATATCTAAACGATCTTGAGAAAGAACGCGATAACAGTTCAAGAATCAACCAACATATGAGAATTAATGACATAACTTTTTTATGTTCTAACAAAGAAAAATGTCAGCATAAGGAGTGTTCAAAGTGGGTTTGAAGTTGTATTAAAGTTCAGTTACGAATCAACAGAGCATATTGATAGTAAAATACTTTCCTATTTGCTAGTTACTGGACATAGGTCAGCATCCGATTTTGTCCACACATTTAGTTTTAATGACATAATACCATTCTTTTGAATCTACTAGCAAAAACAACAATGTTTCAAGCCGCACCTTTGCTCTGCAGCTCCAAACCGAGCAGAAATAAAGCATTCAAAGTAGTATCAGGGCTTGCATCAGGCATTACAATACTATGACTTTAGCTCCCATATTTGACTACAAAAAAAATCACTTGGCTATAAGCTCATATCAGTTAGATGATAATACAGGTAGCGTGATTATCTTCTAGGGCATTTAGGGAAGAAAAGTGTTAAAATTTAGGAAATTGTAAATAAACTCTTAGTATACCATCTTAACTTTGGACAATTTGAACATATTTACCCATGTCTCATCCTTTATAATGTAGTATAGATATAGATAACATTTTCTAGCTTGTAAACCAAATTTCCCTAAGAAGTAGCAAACTCATCGACCAAGAATAGCATGGTGGTGTTAGTTAATTAGATAAGGTTTAGGGTGATGGGTGGTCAGGGGTACAATCCTCAATTTTACATGGTGTACAAGTTTAGCCGTTAAAAAAAATTAGCAAACTCATGATGCATGTAGATATTAATTATCATCCAGATGAAGTAATTAGTGTTAGGCTATTAGCTAAACCTTTCGTTTATTGTTAACAAAACAATTTAATTTATAAAGTTAGTTATGCATGTATAATCACCCAAACATTATTTGGATTGAAGTTAGAAAACTTATTTTAGGTATCATTACTGTAATTTAAAAGTAGGGTTAGGTTCACGTACAAACAGTTTTTTCGTACGAACTGTACGAATCAAAGGAAAAAAACACGCGGGGTCGTGTATAACTAGAGTAATTATATAATTACTCTAGTTATACGTGGCCCGCGTGTTTTTTTCTTTGATCATACAGTTCGTACGAAAAAGTTGTTTGTATTTGATCTTTTGTCTTTAAAAATAAATACATTTTAGGAAAAACAAAAGGCTAGATTTAACAAAGCACTTAGAATGTAACACGTCTATGTTTTATGGGAAAAAAAAGCTAGCTCTATTACTCAACATGACGTCTCTGAAGCAAATTTATGTTGTTCGAGGCTCCGGCCAAATGATCCACTGTTAGTAACGATTTAGGCTAGATGATGTATGAATGTCCTACAAAACTAGAACATTGTTAGCCTTCACACAACGATAAGGGATTTCTCCATGCTACGGATCCGAACTCAAACCCATCGAGACATCGAGTATGATCGGATCAAGTTAAAGTCGTGAATCACCCTTTAGGCAAAACCGGGCCGGGTTATATTGACATAGTGTGATAGTTGGATTAAAGTTTTAAGAGTTTTGTGGTACTCACGGTTTCTTTTCAAGGGTGAAGGATGTTGAGGGCCAGTGGTGGCCCTGGCCTCCCTTGTTTTTTGGCGTAGTGGTATGAATTTACGATTATCGTAGGTAAATCGAGTCCTGGTTGAGTTCCGCCCCTGCCGATTTGCCACTACCGGTTGAAAAAAATTTAATCCGGCCCCTCCCGTTTTGAAAACCAAACTTAAACAATGTTCTTTTTATTGTGTGTGTTGAACAAAATTTAAAAGCTTAAAACCAAAGGAAGTAAAAAAAAAAAAAGGAGTTTTTGAAGTCCGTTGAACGAGACAATAAGTAAATCTGTACATGTATTATTTTAATGTTTTATTCCGAAGACCCGCTGTGGAGAACCGGTAAAACCCGGGTGAGATCAGGACTTGAATTTCTGACCATAGGTCAGGAGTCATCCCTTATTTCTCATTATGTCCTTCAAATATAGCTAGTGGGAATCGAACCCAAGCCTCCCAAAGGAAACTTAGACCAACCAACCAACTGAGCTACAAGTGTTGAACGTATTAAAGTTTTAGTATATTTTAGTAGTGCATTAAGAGCATGTTTGGCTCTCCTTATTTCCACCTCCTTATAACTTATTACTTTTTCAAAAAGTTGATAAGTTAAAAAAGTGTTTGGGAAAGCTAACTTATAAGTTCTACTTATAAGGTTTTAAGGCATGAAAAAGGAGTTTTTGAAAAGTAAGTAGAATGTAACTTTTCAAAACTCCTTATGACTTTTTGTAAAAAGTTATAAGGAGGTGGAAATAAGGAGAGCCAAACATGCTCTAACTAAATCAAAATTACTTCTTAAATGGGGTAACCCCGCAACTCTCACATCCAGACCGCACGTTCTTAATCAATTATCTATATGTTCTATAAGCTCCAAACAAGTCTTTTGCGTTGAGCTATTGTGGTTGGGGGTGAGCACCAGGCTCGCTCGCGATGCACAGCGGATAGTCTTAGATTTATTGATTTGTGCCAAAAGGCAGTCTTAGGATTTAGGGATACGAAAATTGAAATAAAAAGGAAGTTGATGGATTCATTAAGAAAGTTCTAATTGGTCATAAACATGGCGTGTGTCAAATGCCAAAGCTAACCCAACTTCCAATGTAAATCTTTGATTTTATGCTCCTGTCCTCACTTTTATATGTTTTTTTAAAGATTAAAAACCCACCAAAAAAAATTCTTTTTAAAAGAAGAGACCACCTAAGCCAGCCAGGTAACCATGTGAGAATACTACTTTAATTTTATTGTGAAAGTAAAAATATTTGTAACCATCGAGCATGCCCGTACAACCCTTTTTCAATCACAATTGTGGGTTAAAGAAAAAGAATTACTATTTGAATTTGATGTTTTTTTTTCTAAACATGTCATCAACAATAATAAACATATTGACGATTCTATGATTTTACTTGGGGAAAGAATTTGTACCAAGTATTTTATAAAATAAATACAACATTTTCATTATTGATTGATTCCACATGGTTATGGAAAATTATGAAATGAGTGTAAGTATTGATTTAAATATTTAATATTGATGCATGTGTGTGTAATACAAAAACTCTCTTTGGTGTAAGCTTTTATAGATCAAGCATCAAAGCTTTATGCTATACTTGTGAGGGATGGCTAAAGGCCCATAGGCTACCTAGAATTGTATATGGAATAAGCCCATTTTGTATGGTACCTTAACCTACCATCAAGCTACCAAACCTCTACATATTCCTTTAGCATATTTAAAAGTTCAAATGTCGCCTTCTACTATTGAATTTGTGTCATTCTTGTTCCATAACATTAAGAATTATTTGCTTTATATTCTAACTTGTAGGATTACTAAGTATTTAAATCTCCAGTTTATACACTACATAAATAATGATGGTAAAAGGTTGATCAAGAGATTGTTTGGTTGATTAAGTGTTGAATCATTAAGTGCTAAATGGTTCAACTGTGCATCAAGTCTGAATGGTTCAGCTCTTTACCATTTCATTCAGAGCCTTTTTTTATGTTGAAACAAACAGTCTGAATGCTGAACCATTCAGGATCTGAATGGTTCAGAGTCTCATTAAGAGGCTACCAAACAGGCCCTAACTTGGCTTTTGGTTGGTTCATGTGGTTTCGCTCAAGTCAGTCTATTTTCATACACATTGTTGAATTAAAAGTTTTCAACAAAATTAAGCAAAGATGTTTTTATTCTTGAATGTGAAAGTTTGGCATTGAATAAAAATATATACTATATTATCTTTTTTGAAAATAAGAATTACATCCGGTTTATTTAAAATCCCATCACAATGATCACCATATACAATGAGTACGTTTTAACTTCTTTTTTTTTTACATTAGGCTGAGGGGTATGGTCATCGATAGGGGTGTTCAAAATCGGATAATCCGAATTTCGGATATCCGAATTTCGGATAATCCGAAATTTCGGATAGTCAATATTGAGATCCGAATCCGAATCCGAAATTTCGGATATCCGAAATTCGGATATCCGAAATTTCGGATTCGGATTCGGATCATCCAACGGATAATCCGAAACTTAAAAAAAATTAAAAAAATAATAAAAAATAATAAAAAAAACTATAAAAAACGTTCTCCTTTATGCCTAAAACGTGAACCTATTAAAAAACAAAAATCGAAGTTAGATAAACGGAATTTGAACAAAAAATATATAAAAAAACTTATTATTTTGATGGAAGGGGGCTGTGGAGGTCGGATACGAGGTGGACGGGGGCTGTTATAGAGGAGAGAAGAGGGAGCAACAACTATGGATTAGAGGAGTATGGACTTAGAGTTAGAAGGATTAAGCATTTAGGATTGTGTATTGTGTTATGTAGTGTATATAATATTATATATTTATATATATATATTTTTAATATTCGGATTCGGATAATCCGATTATCCGAAAATTTTCAAAATCAGGATCCGAATCCGAATCCGAAATTTCGGATAATCCGATTTTCGGATATCCGAAAATCGGATTATCCAAAATTTCGGATAATTCAGATTCGGATTTTTGGATTTTTCGGATTCGAATTTTGGATTATCCGATTTTGAACAGCCCTAGTCACCGACCCCCCTTAAGCCACCTCATGCCACCTCATCTTCTTCCTCTTCTTCCCCCATCAAGGGGGGTGGTGTTCCCCCTTCCCCCTTCACCCTTTCCCTCCTTTTCACACACACACAATATTTTAATAATAAAAATCAGCTCGGTACACTCGGTGCTTTTTCCCCGTTCATGCCGTCGGTGGGTCGGGGGGGCGGTGTTCCCCTTCGGCAAAATGGTCCAGCTCGGATGCCGAGCCCCTTCCCCGAGCCCATACCCCTCAGCCTTACAATAACATAACATTACCGCTGCATAGTTACATACATCCAATCCAGGGGCGGACCTAGCATAGAGCTAGGTGCCGCGTCCGTTGCTCTTGAACTTCGTGCCATAGTGAAAAATTAATGGAAAATTTGTTTTTTTTTACGAAATTTGGAAAACGTTGCTACTAAAATGAAAAAAATGAAAAACGTTACTACTGAAATTCATTTCTAGATCCGTCACTGATCCAATCCAACTAATCGAATATAGCAAACTCTATTTGCCATTGGATCAAAGTTTATAAATCTTGAAAATAATCACTTTGATACACTCTAACTAATTAACGGAGAAAAAAACGGATTTAGGAAAAAAAATTAAAGCAGAGTAAATAGTAATTTGACGGAGTTGAATAGTAACCTAACGGAGTTGAATAGTAACTCTGTTAAGCTAAATAGCAACTTAACTGAGTTAAATAGTAACTTAACGGAGTTGAATAGTTACTCCGTTAGATAAATTCATGAGAGTTTGAAAACTAATATATAGATAATACCACCATACATAGCCCGATTGCCGGTTTGTCAAGCATCATGGATTTAACACTCAAACAAGAACAATAACCAAACCAAAGCTTTATTAAACCTAAAGTAGAGTTAATTGCAGTTTTCCTCCCTGTGGTTTGCCTAAACTAACAGGTTCAGCCCAGGCTTAACACCCTGAGTACCTGTGCTTTCATTTTCTAACAGTTTACATCCCTCGACCTAACGGCCGTTAGTTCATCCGTTAGTTTTTGGGTAAATTGACTAATATACCCCTATCTTCTCCAACCACCATCTACAACACCACCTGCAACACCAATCACCACCACCACCACCTGTAACACCACCACCACCAGTTCCGGTTTTCTTCTCAAGCCATCGTTCCCTCCGACCAACCACCATCTCCGGTCAGTCTCTCATCTTCTTCAACCAACCCACCCACCACCACCTACAACACCACCACCACCATCTCCACCGCCACCCTCCCCCATCTTCTTCTCCAACCCACCCACCCACCACAACCACCACCCAACCGACTCCAATCTCCGGTCTTCTTCTCCGGCCAGTCCCCTCTGCAACTAACTGATGCAAACCCTCCTCCTATCAATACCCTCCTCCTCTTCCTTCAATAATAATAATCATAACCTCCTTTCCCTTGTCATAAACACACTAACCGATCTGCAATAAACAACAACAATGGCGCCTAAAATCCCGAGATTCCAATTAGAAGAAGCCGCCACTGCCATTGCTTTAGCTAAATACATCTCCGATATGTCTGCCAAATCCATCGCCAACCACGGTTCCTTCTTCGTCATCCTCTCCGGCGGTACTTTATTTGATACCGCCCCCTTTCTCCCCAAATCAACAATGGCGATCGTCGGATTCCAACGAATCTCTTCCAAAATCATACGAAACCCTAACCTCTCTCTCTATTCTCGAGCCATAATATCCCGCTCATCAGCAACCACCACATCTTCACCATCAGCCAAAGTCTCCGATCGAATCGTTAAACTCATCCCCTACGATTTCGACGGCCAAAAACGTGAGATCGTTGGTCTCTCTAGTCAAACCCTCCTCAAGGCGTGAGTCTCCGATCGAATCGTTAAACTCATCCCCTACGATTTCGACGGCCAAAAACGTGAGATCGTTGGTCTCTCTAGTCAAACCCTCCTCAAGGCGTTGACTAACAATAACCTTATTGATCCTGCTTCTCATCGGTTGGAAGATATTGACGCCTGTTTTGCTGAGTGTGAGGTCTGTTGTGTTCATTATTATTATTATTATTATTATTATTATTATTATTATTATTATTATTATTATTATTATTATTATTATTATTATTTCTAGGGTTTGTTAGAGTGAAGGTGGTGTTGCAGGTGGTGTTGTAGGTGGTGGTTGGAGAAGATGGGGGTATATTAGTCAATTTACCCAAAAACTAACGGAACAACTAACGACCGTTAGGTCGAGGGATGTAAACTGTTAGAAATGAAAGCACAGGTACTCAGGGTGTTAAGCCTGGGCTGAACCTGTTAGCTTAGGCAAACTACAGGGACGAAAACTGCAATTAACTCCTCAAAGTATGATCTAAAGAATTCAAACTGTGTAAGACGGATACAAACTCATAATAAGAACTATACTAGATAAACATATCTGATAAGAACCTGACGAAACCTTAACTCTCTTGAACAATATGTAGAAGTCGACGAAGACGAATGATTGAGAACTACATAATGCCTCTCAACTCCATGCATAAACGAGCACTCTAGGTTGCAGGGCCTGTGAGTGTGATGTAGGTCGAGCCCATTTTGGATGAAACTTTAACAAGGCCCAAACTGGAACAAGCCCAAATAGTTGCATCCTTCCTAAGCCCATAAAAAGTTTTAGCTACAAACAACTCGTTCAATACACAGTATTACCGTAATTGATTTTTCAAATTTTGATTTCATCGTTTGGATACACAACCTGAACTAGATTTTTTTAAAATATATAGATACACACTTTTTATGTTGTTTAGTAACAACTAAAAGTAGTAAACCAAATTTAATATTTTATAACAATAACAATTTTGTTGTTTTTACCCTAATTGAAATAATCAATAAAAAATGACTCGATATAAGAGAAAGTGTTAAATATTTCAATCACAGTCAATGATTTTGATTAAGATGAAACTAGTATTTTACTCGCCGGATGGTTAAAACGTAGGCTAACTAAGTGTATAATATGTGACTTAAGTCATACGTAAGAAACATACAAAATAAACCACGAAAACTAACACAAAATTTACGTCGAAACATAGACAAACTAAAATATATACAAAAAAAGTATACCAAATTTACGTCGAAATGTATATGAACTTGAATTTACACTGCTAAGTGTGGGATTTACTGGGTAAGGTGGTTTTTGTTGTTATGTGGCGTGATTATGTATAGATAATTATTATTGATCATTTACGTCAAAACATAGACCAACTTGAATTTGATCGTCGAATTAAAACGTATTATATTTGACATGACTCGTTTTCAAGCATACTTAACTCGACTTTATACGGATACATCCATAAAAAAAACGTAAGATGTTAGTTTTACTATAACTCGAAACTTTAGAAACTTGAGGAGATCAAAGTGACATTTGCAAAGTTAGAGGATTACTTTTGACATTATAGATAGGTTTGGAAGTAGAAAGGGCTACATGTAAAAGTTTGAGGGTTAAAAAGAAGTTAGAATCCTAGTAATATAATCACCATATATTCGTAGTCAATGTACACTTGAATAATATTCGGTTTCACTTGCACATTTCTCCATTTCGTTCATAATCACCATTGTGAAAGAAATCGAGTGAACATCAAGTATTAATCTATAGTCGTTACACTATTAGGATTGCTCTTGTTAACAAAAGTGAAAATTAAAAGCACTATTAGTCAAAAGCCTCACCTTTGTAGTGTGGTGGTAAAGGTGATGGAGTTCTAAAGGTGAGGTTATGAGTTCAAGCCTAATAAGAGGCAAAAAAAAAAAAAAAATGTGTATTTATAAAAGGTGATGTAAAAAAAGGGAAGGAAATTAGCCAATAAAAAAAGGCACCGTTAGTCAAACAATAAATAAATAATTATCATCCAACATATCATAGTATGAATTATTAATATATAATTTCTCCTAATATAAGTATAAATAATAAATATTAGAGATATGCACAATATAAAGGGGTCACGACGTCACCCGATTTTGACACAGGTATCCCACAACTCTCACGGCAACACCACCGTCAATGGCAGGGGAAGTGAGTTAGGATATGAACATGGGTTGCTTACGACGGTTCCACAACAGTTTGTTAACTTTTAGATTTAGATCCTAGGTCCCTAACCAACAGTTATTTTTTTAATCAGTAAAATTAGGAAATAATCATTAAACTAGAAAATACACATTAATATTAATCAAAATACAATATTAAATTACAAAACACACAATTAAACTAGAAAAAAAAAACACAATTAACATAATGTAGGCCGCAACATGGTCAAAACTGTTGCGGTACCTAGCCTGATACTCGACTTGTGTGAGTTCGAGTGCCACACAATTGGCAAGATTAGCGTTCTCCTCTATGGTTGTTTCATCAGTCACACTTGGAATTAAGATCCGTCTAGTTTCGTGTAAGTGAATCAACAGTGTGGTTATTTTCATCAACTGATCGTATTCCAATCGATTTCTTGCTTGGACGACGTGATTCTTGAACATCTTTGTACGCCATCACCACCACAATCTCCTCCTAAACACTCCAACAAGTCATTTTCGAGATGATTAAGAGATGGTGTGGATCTTTCAGAAAGGATTTTTTTTGAGTTATGAGAAGTGTTAAGGGTCTTACAGGGTAAAATTATTATTATTTTTTAATCTTTTTTAACCGATAATAATATTATCGTTGTACCACGTTTTTTTTTACTTTAAATGAAAATTAAACTATATTTAAATTCACAACAAAAATATTATTTTTAAATATACTCTTTATAAAAATAAACAAATTGAAAAAAAAAATATTTCAAGTGTTGCCTCAAAATTTATGTTTCAAGATAGTAAATCAATGAAATGATATAACAGGACAAAATTGGTGAAAATCATGATAGTTTAATGGAGTCTAGGGTAGCGCGGCACCCTCCCCTTAATAATTATTAATCATAGCATCATACCATAAGAATTACTAAACAATATTAAATCTTTTGTTTTTATATGTTTGTGTGTTACCCATTAAATTTTCTAAATGCGTTGCTATACTAAATAAAAATAAAAACTAGGTAATAATAATATTATAAACAGTCGAGAAGTTAGCGTGTCATCTTCTCCATCTCCCTTTCAAAGTCTTCTCTTCCGATCGATCGATTCACTAATCTTATAAAATTCAGTGACTCACAGCTCTTCATGGGTCCTCATCAAGGTTTGTTTCACTTCTTATTCATTCTATTACTTACTTTAATCGCTTATGTTCCCTGTTTGTGTATCTTCGATCCCTTCAAATCGTTTGTTAGTCATTGGGCTTTTGTTATATCTGGGGTTAGTAGATCTTGTTTCATCTTGTGATGCAGCCATTAAAAATCATATTTTTATTTATTTATTTAGTTAGTTTTTGTTAGCAGTAAATCTTTATCCCTAATTATTTGGTTGGTCTGAAAGAAAAAGTGTAATTTGAAAACAAATACAATTTATCCACTCTTGATCCATCATACTCTACCCCGTAGGACCGTAGGAATAGAGAGGTTGCTTCTGGTGGGACCCTCGACTCGATAGTAGTTTTGCGTCAAGCCTTGGACAGAAGGCACATAACACTCAGCACTCGGGACAGTGGCCGAGTGGTGCGTGCTACCCTTTGCCTTTCGGCTATCAACGCCACCACCTGATACCTTGGTTTAAAAAAGCGCGCTTGGGGAGCGCTTTAAGCGTTTGAGGCGCGAGGCTCCAAGAAAAACGCTTTTTTTGCCAAAAAGCGCTGAACTACATGAAGCGCCGCCTCGAGCGCTTGAGGCGCGCGCTACAGTAGCGCCTCAGCCCAAAAAACCCTTTTAAACTGCTTTATTTGGCCCGCTACAGTAGTGCCTCGTCGTTTTTATGTTTTGAATATGCTTTTTAAGTGTTCAAGGGTGTTTTATAACCATGTTTTTGTGCTTATGATTGATTAACATGTAGAAAATGTCATATCGACATATATAAATATTTTTTTATAATTTTTTTAATACTATACGTGAAGCTCTCGCCTCGTGCTTTAAGCCCCGCGCTTCGGATTTTGGACCCAAAACTCCTCGGAGCGCCTCGCGCTTTTTTAAACCAAGCCTGATACAAGATTAACCGTCCACCGCTTTTAACGTTATTTTTCACGAAACTAGTAAAATAACGTTAAACGTAGTGCAATTTCACTTTTGCCCCAAACGAAACATATTTGTTCCAAATGATTTAGTAAAAAATCTTACCTAAACAGCCAAACATAAACAAAGTGTGACTTGATTTTGGTTTGGTTTGGTTTGGTTTGGTTTGAAAGTAACAATAAATCCCAATGTGGTTTCCTTGTATATATAAAATAGACCATGTCGTTTAAAACTTCAAGTATGTCATATCGTCTTAACAAAAAGTTGTTAAACTAATTTTTATCTTTCTTTTCAGGTATAATTGTTTATGCTGTTTAACATCAAGTCCTTATAGGTGCTGCCTGTCTGCCTTATCGGTTCTGGTCTTTTATCCAATAATACAACTTTTTAATCAAGAAAGAGCATCTAAACATCACATGCTTTAGAATTATTAATGTTGATACGCATATTTTCTTAGAAGATTTACACAAAGCTCCGACTTGACACTTGTTATGGAGAACTTTCATCTTGATATCAAATGGGACGATATCACCTGCCCCATATGTTTATCCTTCCCACATAATTGTGTTCTTCTTCAGTGTTCTTCTTACAATAAAGGATGCCGGCCTTTTGTGTGTGGCACTGATCATTTACACTCAAATTGTTTGGACCGTTTCCAGATTGCAAACAAAATGTCACCCGGGTCAAACTCACTTTTGACTTCTGATGAGTCAGCCGTCATAAATCCAGATGCCACTAGCAAACCGTTATGCCCTCTTTGTAGAGGTGATGTTACCGGTTGGGTTGTTATAAATGATGCGCGAGTTATATTAAATGAGAAAGAACGTTGTTGTGAAAATGAAAAATGCAAGTTTACTGGGAATTTTATGGACCTTCGGGAGCATGCTGAGGTGGAACACCCTCATGCACGCCCATCGAAAATTGATCCTGCAAGACAACTTGATTGGGACAATTTTCAGCAGTCGTCTGAGATTATTGATGTTTTGAGTACTATACACTCAGAAGTGCCACATGGTGTGGTTTTGGGAGATTATGTTATAGAATATGGGGATAACGGTTCTGGAGACGAATTTGAGGATTTTCCTGGTGCTGATGGAAACTGGTGGACGTCCTGTATTTTATATCAAGTGTTTGATAAGTTAAGATGTTCTAGAAGTAGAAGAAGGGCGAGGGTTAGTGGATCAAGGCGAGAAAGCCGTCGAATGAGTTATGATACTTCTAATTCTGATGACGGTTCTGTGGTATCTGCAGAATTTGCAGATTACAGAGCTCATGTGGCTGAAGATGACTTTGTGACTAGGAGTAGGATGTCCCGGGGTAGACCAGGTCATCATCGCAGGTCAGCAAGTTTTTTTTGGTGTTTTTAAATGTTTAGTATTACATGGAACCACCATGCACTGAAGGAGGCAAATTCTGTCCAGTTGCCTTTAACTGGGTCGATTTGGGCGGGTGAAATAAATACAAATAGTAGGAAAGAGAATGGGTCAAAATTCAAAACTCATAGTGTATTAGTACTTAGTAGTATGTAATACCCTGTGTTTTGTATTATTTAAAAAATGATTTTATTGAGTTAATATAATATATGCAATCATATTTTAGACTTATTTATATATACACTTTTTGACAAAAAAAGTCTCATGTCAACCAAACTTCACCTGACACATATCATAGAATGAATTACCTTGTTGACCATTTACCCAACCCACCTCTTTTGCCAACTCTAGTTGACGAGTGGTCTTTATTTTTATTTTTTTTATGAAGGTGCAGGCATTGATGATCCGCTATCCGTGTGGCCTGTGAATATATTTGACCTTTTTGTGTGAATATGATATATAAACAAAGAAACAAACTTTACCCAGTAAAGTCTCACCCTTAGGGTAGGGACGTAGGGGGTAGGGACGTAGGGTCTAGAGAGGGTGAAATGGGGGCAAACCTTACTTGTACCCGGTGGATTGTATTAAATTTGACATGTTAATTAGTTTTGAGGAACTGACTGTTAAATGCATATCATGTTTTTTTTTTCACTCTAAACTCTTTCTGATTCTTTGGTGTTCGAGTTCTCAAAGTTCTGTTTGTGGGCGCCCAAACAATCGAAGCATAATGATTTTATGAATGGGCAATTCGGATAATGTTCCATCTCTAACGTGTCACATGGTTAAAATAAATAAATAAAATTAGCTAAGGAAATGGTTCGAAAGCCGACTGTGTTTCTTAATGCATACATTGATACAATTAACTTAATAGGTGATTTGAATAATAGGTTATTCATATAAAAGTGATTTGGTAGCTTTCTTTCCTGTTCGCTAGTTTGATTTGCCTGTGCATGCTATTTGTTTTGAGCCGAGGGTCTCTCTGGAAGCAGCCTCTTTATCTGCAAGGATAGGGTAAGGCCTGTCTACATCCCCCCCTTCCCAGACCCTTTCAATAGCTTTGCTATTTGTTGGATTTACTGGGTATGGTGGTGGTGGTTATTTATAAAAGTGAGTATTTCGGGTCAACCTGTTCTGACTTGTATCAACCTGAAACCAAAATACCTGTTTTAATCCGTCATCCATATGGCCATATTGCCACCTTTGATAATAGGAAGTAAAATATTTTATTTTGATGACTTGGGAATATTAAATATGGGCTTGTGTTAAAAAAAGTCGATATACAGAACCATAATCTTTTTGCTATCATCTGTTGATTCTCATTAGCACCTACATATACATGCTATGCTAGTCATTCTTATTTATTCTTGTTTTATGCAACAGGTCACGAAGAATTCCCTCTCGCTTCTATGATAATTAGGTACAACACATCACACTTGTGTATATATTATGCCACCCTTGTTAATTTGTAAATAATATCTGCTTATGCATACAAGTTGCATTAAGAAGCTTAAATTCCGGTCGGGTCGTGCACATCCAACCTCTTAATTCGCCTGCAAAATATAGATAGTTTTTCTGATGATATTTGACGAACTAAACATTTATAACAAAAAATAAAAAAAATTATGACAAAAAGTGTTACCGCAGATTGAGCTCTCATCTGTTGTTTTTGTTTTGATTTTTGCTAGATTTTCTAGTGGATCTTGTGGTGGTCTGAAGACAAGCATTTAGATTAAGTAGACATATATGTGATCCTGTGTAGTGCTGTTTTTTGTTGATGGTTTCGTGAAATTATGTTCTTTTTTTTTTTTTTTTTAATTCGCTCGTGGATCACTTAATAAATCTAGGACCCGTGTACATTGATTGGGGTTTATTATCGTCTTCTGATTCCAAACTAATGCAAGAACATACCCATCTTAGCTATGGTGCAGGTTTTTATTGTATGAAAATATGAACACCATGTTTTTTGTTTTCATTGTTAATATTTGTATGGGGCCAAGATCACTGGTGGCACCAGTGATCTTCAATCTTCATACAAATGTGCAGATTCAAATGAGATACCAAAATGCAAAACAGGCTACACGCCATTCGTGCTTGAGGTTCGTCAACTGGGGCCGAAAGTTTGGTTATGTTAGAATTCGTATATGTGTCGTACTCGGAAAAAAATCAATCTTCATCATGGTCATCATAAAAAAGAATGTGCTATTAGATGTTTTTTTATTGTGCTAAAAAAGGCCTTGGGTCTTGTATTAAGGTTTAGAACTTTAGACCTCGGAGTTGGGTGATGAAAATTATAAAAGTGTCACGCGCATGAAAGCCCGCATCGCCTGCGAGTGCCACGTCTGCGATCCGTGAGCGTGGATGGGGTTAACGCCCAATCGCCCATTATACTCGTCTAATATGTTCATTTGGAGGATATTTGTTGCATCCTAGAATAAAATAAAAGGCTATGTATATTGGCAACTAGGATGGAGTCTCAAAATCGGTCCAAACATAGTAAAATTGAACCTGAACTGACTATATTAATCATTTAATTTGTAGAACTTGAGGCTGTAGCTAGTGTTTTCAGAAAAAATCGAAACCATTTCTTGTTTTGGTCTGCTCTAGAACATTACGGTTTTTCTTTGATTTAAAATTTCGAACCTAAGTTCGTAATTATCGCAGTCTAGTTTGAAAATGAAGAGAGTTTAGAGCTGCCAATTTTTATTTTTCCTTTGGATTCTAAAATAGTTTGAGCCCTACTCGTTTTTTACCTGTTCGAAGTTGTTTGTCGCCTGAAATAACTTTAACGCAAAAGGTATTTGACTCGTATAAACATTTAGGCTATGTTTCCAGGTTTTACTAATGGAAGAAAGAAAAATATTTGTGTTGTAGAATTTTATTAACAAAATGAAGTGGAAGGAAAATATTTCATGAAGCAAAACAAATATAAAGTTTTATCATCTATCTCTTCTAAATTCTCTTTCTCTTCTTTTCTTACATTTAGTAAATTTGGGAACACAACGTTAAGCCAAGTTTGAGCTTAAGGTAGCTCGATTACCCAAAAAAAAAAAAAAAAAACCCTTGGATGCACTGTCTATTGACATTTTGATACTATTTTTTGAGATACAAGCTGATACTATCAATAGTATTGTCAACCGATCCGAGATTTATGTTAAAAAACATATAATATTTACTAAAACGGACTTGGTAGATACAAGCTTGGTTTTCAGCTCAAATTGAACTTTATGAGTCTGCTCGGCTCGTATTGCTATGAGCTCGATGGTTCGGCTCAACTCGCTGAGCAGCCCCACACCCGAGGAAACGAATGTACTAACGTGCTAACAAGTCACTTTCAGAAACACTTCAAATTTAGGTACTGGTTTTACTAATCAAACCCAAATGTTGAATGATCATAATCCTCGCAACTAAAATAAGTAGATGAGATACCAATTGTTTTATGCAGAATACATAAAGTGAAGCAACATTAAACAGAAGAGCATGAACCATGAGAAACAAGCTTTGTAATCAAACTACCAAGCAAGAATCCAAGTGATAAGTCCACCTAGGTGCTCATTGGCTCGGGATTTGAAGCATTAAGGATATCCAGCAATGAATTGTGTGCCTCCACCTCATCATGCCACAATGGAAGCTGATCACCTGGGTAGAAGTTCCTTGTAACCCCCTCTGAGTTGATCTACAAATAAACCATCATACAGAAAAAAATATTCGATCAGTTGGCAGACGGCAATTTGAATAAACGTTTTTTTTCTTCTAAACAACATAGTGCAATCAATAACTATCAAACTATTTAATTATTTATTTATTATTATTTTTTGAGAATTTATGCATGAAAAATGCACAGGGGGGGAATTTCCACACTGCTAACTCCAATTTATTTAAAGCTAATATCTTTGTATTTGATAGAACAGTAAAAAGATAAAGCACAATCCAAATCAACCCATTTATAAATTGCGTCAAAATCAACACTTGTAAGCAGATGTATTAAAGGGAACTTACAGTGACAGTGCGAACAACACCCCCACTAGCACCATCTCGTGCTATGGCAAGTGAAACAGCCTTCACCACCAGTTGCTGCACCAAAACAAAAAATGGGTATAACTTAGCTCTGAAATAATATTGTCTCTTGATAAATGTATGTGGTTTTTAATCCATTACATTAATACCATTAAGCTTCTGTGATATTACTCACCAAGCAGAAAGATAACTAGGCATATTTTTATAGGCATTTTGTAATTGAATATAAAATTGAAGTTACCTCAGCTTCTTCCTTGGTCATGCCGTCCTTCCATGCTTGATCAAAGAACCCATATAAGTAACTGGAGCCAGATCCTGCAAAACATTAACCATTGCGCTGATCCAAATTTTGCTGAGCCAAAAACTAATAATGGCTGGAATTGAAACTTATGTGCAAGCTTATAAATCAAAGGTGCAAATTCCAAACTATTAATGGGTAGCCAGATAGATCAGGCCATCAGGGTTATATTTGTTTCTAAATGAAAGGGGATTGAACGATCAAATATATCAGAGAAGAACTGAAAAACTTCCCAATTCTTTATGAAGTTCAAGAAAAAAAAAACAAAAAAGCAAAGGTGTTTGCTGGTCAACCACATAAGATAATTGTTTTTTGTATTTTATCATTAACATACATAGTGTTAACTCTAACCTTATTATTATTTGTTAAACCAACGTAACACCTATGAGACACGCCAAAAAGCATAATTGAGACTACCAAATGAGATAAAGCATATACGATAACAATTTGATAAACACGGTTTAACCATTTCAAAGGCCTTTTAGGGTTTCTAAAAGAAAATGCAGACAAACCTCCAATTGCAAATGGCTGCTCAAGAATTGTTCCACCAAGAGGGATGCCATATATTTTCCCACCTTCGTATTTGTCCCATCCTCCAACAATTATACCAGTTTGCAGCATATTCTATCAATCATACAACAAAGAAACTGCTTAGCAAAATGATATACTAAAACAGCCAGAGCTCATATAATAACTAAATAAAAAGATCGCAAACCTTGTTATTGTAAGCTAAAAGTCTAACGAGGTTTGCAGCAACTTTCACAGTGGCAGGTTGACCAAGCTGAATCCTGTTGAACCACAAAAATCAACTAGTAGTTCAGTGTCTTGGAAAAATCAAAGAATACGTGATTCCAGAGTTCATATAAACATACACCATCTTGGAAAGAACATATTTTTAACTAAAAAATAGGAAGAAACAAGGAATAATATACTCACGTGTGCTGATGAAGAAAATATCTAACATAATCTGACACAATTTGAGAATCTGCAGCCTGAAAGACCAAGAAACGAGACAGCTGTTAACTTTGTGTATGTTCCAACTAAACTAAACATCTCCAAGTAACATTGCATTAAAACATCTGTTATTTATATACTCAATTCATGATACGTATAATTTTACTTTCAAACCCCTGAAGTACAGACCAGGCTCTGCCAAATTTATATACTTTGGTATTAAAAGGTGTACAACTTGCACAGTTGCGCTAGCCTACTTGTAAATTAGTTTCTCAACATGTAAAACACTTCTTCATTTACGAAAGAAAAAAAAACTGTGCAGCAAAAACTAATCTACAGCAGTATTGTTAAAGAATTTTCAACTTTATTACAGCAATAGCTTAGAAAATGGGAAAGCGGAGAGTTTAGAAGCACAGTGTTCAAGTCTCAATCCCTTAGGAAAAGAAATATAACATTACCCAAAGATTAAAGAAACTAAGAACATGACCCGAACTGTTCAAACTCACAAGACGTTCAATCAACAACTCAACAAGTACCATTGAGCTAATTAAATGAATAAATAGAGAAGCTTATAATTAGGAAGTTTGTATTTAGAGAACAAAGTTTAAAGAAATCGATTTCGAGACTAAAGAAAAACTAAGCTCTCATAAACAGAGAAGATCAAATCGGCAGTTAATAAGTTACACAAGTTAGCTCATCCAAAGTTACACCTGTTCAGTTCCAGTTTGACTAGTTTTAACCCGTTTAAAGTTAAACCAAAAACAAGCTTTATAAAATATACATGACCCAAAACTAGACCAAGTAAACAAGTATAAAAACAGCTTTTTACCCAACACTGATCACACTTACGATAAACGAAAGTTTTAACTTAGCATAAATGATACACAAAAAAAAAAAAAAAAAAAAAAAAAAAAAACTGTGGTGACAGAAGCTAAGGATAAGCAGCCACACCTCCTGAAATGGCCAATAAACCGACACTACATTGAGAGAATTAATAAAGAAAAAGCAACGATAGAAATGTCCATAAGGCAATTACACATGTCCAGAAACCCTAGAAGCTAACATATTATATTATACATCAACAAAACCAACAATAACCCTATATCTAAAATACACTGATAAGTGATATCTACCTTCACAACTTAACCTATAAAAAAAATTAAACTTTAAAGCATTAAATGAATTACCGATCCAGAGCGACAGATGTAAACATTATCAGTCAACTGTGTGATCTTATCAGACGCCCTATTAGCCACATACAACCCTGAAATAACCAAACTTTTAATCATAAACTCAATACACAAAACATATGACCAATTAAAACAACAAACAGAAGGACAAAAACATGTCGGAAATTACCGGTGCTGGTACGAGAATCGGCGCCGAGGATCACGCCGCCGTTGTAAGTGACTCCGATGATTGTTGTTCCCATGGAGTGAGGAGCGTTGACGTCAGCAGTAGCATCACGATCCATTGTTGTTGCTGGGTGCAAAGGAATTCGTTGAAGAAGAAGAAGAAGAAGAAGAAAAAAAGCCCTAATTTGCAGAGAGATTTGTTGTTTATGTTCTGTTTACAGATTTTGGGTCTATATTTTGTGTCCTGACTTTCACAGCAAGTTAACGTTCCCTTGTAGTTATGGTGTTTTCCAGGTTTAGTCCTCGTGGTTGTAACTTGTTTCATTAACAACCCAATTTAAACTTGTTAATGACTTTTGAATGGTTAGATTGTTAAATACGTAATTCAACGCTTTTCCCTTATAAACAATGGGCGAACCTAGGGCTGCAAACGAACTGAGTGAGGCCTTGTTAGTGTTTGTCTGTTAAGAAAATAATGTGTTCACGAACTGTTTTATGAACACTTACCGAACATAATTTTCTGTTTGTGTTTGTTTGTTAAGGAAATGAATATGATTGTATTCGTTTGTGTTTGTTTGTTTATTAAAGGTACACAAACATGAATATAAATGTACAAAAGAGTGACGTAATACTAATATGTAATACATGATTAATAATAGATTACTAAGAATTTTGAAGATTAATAATAGATTACTAAGAATTTTGAAGTACTCAAATTAAAAATAAAAGTTAAAGAACCTAATGAACTATCAAACATAAACGAACACGATATCGAACGTTCATGAATATAAATGAACGAACGTGACCTCTGTTCATGTTCGTTTGTTTAGCTAAACGAACAAGCACACACAAACTTTCCGCTAAACGGTTCACGAACTATTCGTCGAACATTTGGTTCGTTTGCAGCCCTAGGCGAACCCACAAGCGTGGATGAGAGGAGGCTGAGGTGGGAAATAGAGGGCAAAAAATGATGTTGTTTTCGAGGCCACGTCGTGTACAAGGACCTAAAGTGTTACTCTTTTATTGGTAATCATGAGAACTCGTTATGTAAAACTCATGGGATCCGTCAATACCCTATTAACCAACGGGAACATGTAAACTACAACTTGTACTGGACGCGTGACCTTCAAAAAGTTATGGTAGTAAATTTGTGGAAGCAAAATTCAAACATGTGACGTTTGTTATAGGGGAATCAAGTTTTTACTAGTTACCATTGCACCACCCCTAGAGAACCTAAGACTTCAATGAATGACTCTTGTGATAGAGAAAAAAGAGAAAATGATGGATGTTGGTCAGGAAGAAAGAGCAATAACAGCTTTGATTAAAAAAATCCACCATAAGAGTCTTTGAGATTCAGTGCATTATTGATGTTCTAACCGATATGTATTTATAATCTACGGGGTGGTCACAATCTACCTCGTTTGGGATTCTAGATACTTAGACATCATGTGTTTATATATACTATTATTTTGTTGATAACTCATTATCTAAACAAGTTCAACACAAAATAACATGTTATGAACTAATTTTTGCTTTAAAAATATACTTTCTAAGCTTCAAAGTTTAGGATCATGTATAATAAATTAATAAGTTCAAAAATATGTTCAAATTAAATTGCGGGGATTGGGCTTTGAGGAGGGCGTAGAGGGTTCTAATCATCATGATATTGCTAAGTGTATGTGTAGTGGGAGGGCTTTATGGGACTCCATGGGGCTTTATGGAAAATATGTGTGTAGTGGGTGAAGGGTTTTATGGGGTTCTATGAGAATTAAAATATTATTATTTGATTGGGTGTAGAAGAAAGGGGTGTAGAAAAATAATATTATAAAATTGCTTTTTCTTCCAAAACACCCGTTATACACATGAAGCTCTTCCCTCATAGCGCCCCATAAAGCCCAAGGGGGCAGTGTAGAGGGCGCTATGGGGCACCATAAATCCCCAAAACACCCCCATGAAATCCACTACACATGCCCTAATAAGCTTGAAGATCAAGCTAGACCACAATGTTGAATTTGCCTCCGTTGAACAACCTATCTGTATTCTATTTATCCGTTCTCAAGCTTCAAAGATCCTTTTTCTAATACTGAACGCCTTCCCCAAGTCGTATAGGAAGAAGGAACAACCATTTTAAAATAAAGGGCTAGACCTAGTTTTGTAAGAGGAAATGGGCTAGATTAAGCTTAATGGGCTAGACCTAAACGGGGCCTAATACCAAACGTAGAGGGCCCGTTTTGGACATATCTCAATATGTGATATTTCATCACCTAACAATTTTCTTAGTTTTAACGTTATTTTACTAATTTCGTGAAAATAACATTAAAAACGACGGACGGTTAATCATGCATCATGTGGTGGCGTGGATAGCCAAAAGACAAAGGGGTACAAGCACCGATTGGGTTTGTCCCGGTTGCTAAGTGTTTTGTGCCTTATGTCCAAGGCTTGATACCAAACCACATCGAGCCAGGGGTCTCACTGGAAGCAGCCTCTCTATTCTTAGGGGTAGAGGTAAGGCTGTCTATATCTTACCCTCCTCAGACCCTACCTTAGCTTTGCTATAGGTGGGATTAACTGAGTATGATGATGATAACAAGTGAAGATGATATAAAAAAAAAACTATCACTGGATTTCCTTGGAGTTGGAAGTTTGGAACCTAGCAAAACTTCCTTGATCTAGGGAGAATTAGGTGATGTTTGTTTTTTCTGCAGGAAAAGATTTGCAGTCTGCGGACCACATCTGCAGACAGGAGAAGAGTTGGATCAAAGGTCTGCAGTCTGCAAGAAGAAGACTGTTTGTTTGTTAACGTCTTCAGGCTGCTGGAATAAACTGAAATTTAAATAAACTGATTTTTTTACAGCAGTCTGGTGGTGGACCATGGTGGTGGTAGACTGTGGTGGTGGTAGACCGTGGTGGTGGACCGTGGTGGTGATGGTGGCGGACCGTGGTGGTGGTTGACAGTGATGGATGGTAGTGGACGGTGGTGGTGGGTGGTGGTGGTGGACCATGGTTGTGGTGGTTGGTGATGGTGGTGGTGGACCGTCGTGGTGGTGGGGGTGGGTGGTGGTGGAGGTGGGTGGTGGTGGACCATGGTGGCGGTGGACGGTGGTAGTGTTGGACGGTGGTGGTGGTGGTTGGCGGTGGTGGTGGTGGTGGTGGGTGAGGAGAAGAGAAGAGAAGAAGGCCTTTGAAGATCTTAGAAGACCTTGGAACAAGTCTACACCAAGAAGAGGTCAGGAAGACCTTTTTGAGTGAAAGGTCTTTCAAAAAACAAACAATCTGTAGACCCCAAACGTCTGCGCGCGTCTACGTGGTGCAGACAAAAGAGGTCAGAAGTGCTTCTGAGCAAAAAACAAACAGCCCCTTAGTTTCCATCCAACGTGCCCACTTTTTGTTTAATTTCCTTTGGGTTAGTCATCTTGGTTTTCTAATAAAACATAAATTTTAAACACACATTTTTTTATAGGAAAAGGTAATATTAGTTTTGAATACTAGGTGGTCTAGAAAATCATAAACGTTTTGAAGGGGTCCGCTAATTAAAGAAGCAAACTTAATTGGAGTCCGTCAGTCAAAAGAGTAATGACATTTTTTTTTGAGTTTTGCCATGTCAGCGTATTCGAGGAGTTCACTTGCCACATGAATATCTGCCACATGAATATCTGGTGTCAATTTTTTAGTGCACTACCTTTGGCATCGAAGTTATTAGAAACCAAAACACTTCTTAAATTCGTCTAAAAACACCTAGAAACTAAAAAGATAGCATTACGTCAAACCTAGCGGTTCTAAATTCAACTAACTTTTAACACTTACTATTTTTAGAAAAAATCTTGTTGAAAATAATAACTATAATTTGAATACTTGAAACATATGGGCTTGATGTGTTGTTTGGGCTTATCAGTCCGGCTTGCTATTCAAAGCTATTAGGCTGTATTATTGGGCTCATGATAAATGTGCACGAATGGGTTTTGTTATGTTTGGTCTGGGTCATTTAATCTTGAACTGGTTCAATGGTAGTTGTGATTAGCTGGCAGGTTGTTCGAGGCATAATTGTCACCGTTGGATCAACTTAATCTTGATCGTTGGATCAGCATCTGGCTGGAAGCTTCTGGACTCACTATATAAGCTTGATATTATTTTGTTTTATTATTTTTTGTTATTGTTTCGTCTGGTTATTATTCTCTCATCTCTTTCAGTCTTGTATTAGGGTTTGTTCCCTTAGTCTTTGTTCATTCGTCTGTGTATTTGTTGTTATGACCTGCTGATGATGATCAGCAGATCCTGTTGATACATTGTATCTGTAACACCCCAACCGATGGCGGAAACATCGAGGTGTCACGTAGTGACGATTGTTCAATAGCTCATGGACTAAAGTGTAAATTTGAATACCTTGATTAAATAATTTATTTCATTGAAATGAAATTACAGGATATAATAATTCTAAAGTGACAAGTCTAGCTAAAATACAATGCAGACAAGACTGAAATAAAAATCCAAAAAGCCTAAAAGAAGCGTCTCAAAACAACCTGAAACATGTACAAAATATTTTGGTCAATACAAAAATTGTATTGGTGAGCATACCCTGTTTAAATAAATATAGTAGAAAAATGCTTAGCAATTCATGTGCGGTACCATTTGCAATTATGTAATAAGTAATATCCGTTCAAAACCAAACCTGAAGAATAATGACTAACACATGACTAACCAACTGAATAATGAATTAACAAGACAATGACCAAGATTCTCTCAACAGAGTCTCAAGGGGGTATACCATAGTACTATTCATTGAAAAGCTAGGCCGCCCAACGGTTAATGATTTTGACAAGTCATAGACACACCAATTAACATAAAGCAAACACACATGAGAATTGCATTGAGTATAAGAAATTGAAACTTGATTAATATATAAGTACATGAGTCACCCCAAAGTAATAAAACAGTAAAAAGGGGAAAGATATACTCACAGTTTGCGAAAAACGAGCAAAATCCAACTTACGCGGTCGTGAGCTAAGTAATGGGAATTCCGAGGAATTCAACCTATAATATGTAAGAATACTAATAAGGAAGTGTCTAAAAAGTCTAAGGTATCTAGAGTCTAAGGCATTAGGGTTTGCTAAGTCGATTTGGGGAATTAGAGTTTTTATGATAAGTCGAAATAATATGTCAAAATTTGTAAATATGGTTTAGGTAATATAAATATTACAAATTTAATATTTAGATACAATTTTATGTTTGAATAGTTAAAACAAAATAATTTACATATTTACTATAGATAATTATCGTAAATAAATACAATAATCATAATTATTGAAATAAATAATTATGAGTTACACAAGGATCCATCAATGATAATAAAGACTTTCAATTATAAGACATTTCTATTTTTATAAGTAAAATATTTATAAAATAGATGTTAAGTAGTGTAAATAAATAAATGTTTAATTATATCTAATTATGCATAAATAATATTAGAAATACAAGACATGATCCAAAAATGTTATTTTTATAGAAAATGGATTCTTAAAGATGTAAATAAATGAAAATAATTTTCTCATAAATTTTATAAATCTATTTATATTTAATACTGATTTAATAGAATTTAATCATGTTTAAATGATTAAAAATAGAAAAATTAATAAAAATAAATGTTTTCTGAGCTAATAATTTTTATTTCAGTTCTTAACAATTAGAAATAATTTATGACAAATTTTGAGACAAAAACCATTAAAAATGATTTTTTAATCAATTAATTATGATTAAAATAATTTAAATTAATAAAATCATAAAAATAGATATTTTTCAGAAAACTAAAAATATGACAATTTTCTATGAGGTATCAAGAAGCTACACCTAAATTTTCATAATTTTTGAAGTAAAAATGGATTTATTATGAATATTCTAAATTTATGTGTATTATGTATATATATATAATAAATAAACAAATAAAAGAAAACAAAGAAGGAAAAGCTGAAAAAATATGGAAAAAGGTGGTGCTATGTGTGGGATTCGAACCTGAGTCCATCAGCTTCATTAACTATGCCTTAACCACTAGACCACATATCTTGTTTGTTTATAAAATTGACAACAGATTATATTTATATATATATTCCTAGTTCATCTTCTTCCCCAAAACACTAGTATGAACCCTAACCCTAAGACCCGATTCAATAACCCAACTCAGAGCACGATAATGATCTGTGATTGAGGGCTTTTGTTCGGCATTTAATAAGAATCAAAACGGCATAGATAAAACGGACTTACAAAGCGTAATAATACTTGCAATCGGCCTTCATGGTCCGAAAAAAAAAAACCAAGTTTAAACTCGTTCTGGACGAGATTGAGTAGCAGTTAGAAGTGGGTTTTGAATGTTTAGAGGTGCAGAAATCAAATGGTGCAATTAGCTTAAGTAATGGACGAGTAAAACGAACGTTATGGGCGTTTCTTAAAACCCGATCGGTTACCCTCTTAAACTCGCTTAAAGGTTCATAAAAACTGGTTATTTCTTCGATTAAATGAGGTTTATGCGTTAGACCAAGTTGAAGTAACGTAAAGTCTTTAGGATTTGACATTAAAACAGGCTAGAGGTGTACCAACATTCGTCGGAAAAACTCGCCGGCGGCGAGTTGTTTCTGGCCGGACCACAAACAGAAGAGGGAAGGAGGTTTTTTTTTTAAAAGTTTGGAAGGTTGGCACTTATGGTCCCTCTAGTTAATATAGTTAAGTTTCATGTGAATTGTAGTCAAGTTTCTTTAATAAAACACTAACCAAGTTACACAACTTAACCCCAAATGTTTTTAAACTTTATGAAACTTATTTTTTTTTTTTTACAAAAATTTTCCGAATACGTTTCAACATACGCGTTTGATTAAAACTTATACCCAATCCATAATAGATATTAAAAAAATATATATATATTTAGTTCGCTCAAAAAAAAAAATTAAATTTGAAAACGACGAAATTTACAAGGACTATTATGGAAAATTTTGAAGGACTATTATTGTTAGTTTGACGAAAGACGAAGGTGACGAATGTCACAGTCTCCCCTACTTTAGAAAATTTCGTCTCGAAATTTCTTTCAAATGCGTTGTAAAAGTCAACTAAATTTTTAAAAGAAATTTTCACCATTTATGATTTGACCCCAAAGTAAAAGCGTCCAAATATTTGACAGTTAACTCAAAATTAGAAAGTTGAGAATTTAAATGAGGAAAGTTTTGGGAATGTGTAACGGGTGAGAGCAGATGTACTAATGAAGCAATCTCCCCTACTTTAGAAAAATTTCTGACTAAACGTTATTAAGGACATGCAACAGGATTTCGACTAACAGAGAGTGCACGAGTATACAAAGTTTATGTTTTCTGTGTGGGGGGGGGGGGTCAAGAGAAAGACTCTAGGAAGACGAATGAAGCTCACGTAAGAACGTTCTTATCGAAAATGCCAGCTATTCGTCAACTATCTAATGAAGAGGTAATCATATAGTAATGGGTAACGGGTCGGTTCTTGGTTAGACTCCTAGTCCGTTCCCGCAGTATCGTTTATGCTTATATATAGGGTGTACCGCAGCTGACCCACCACACTCCCGATACTTTGGACTCGTACTGATTGTCTACCAACAACCTAATTAGAATTACACACCACCCTCATGTACCTGTAAGCCCATGATTGCGTTCCGGACCGTAATCATCAATTTACCTTACACTGGGGTGTTATGCTTTTCCATAACCCTATCCTAAGTAATACTAGAAACAAATGCGTGTAATTAGGATATGCAATAGCCACTATAATGAAATAATGTTCAATCATGACATGGTTAGAGGTCCTTCCCTTTCGGGTTTACCCTTTAACCGTAATGAGAATAACATGTAAGTATAAGACATGGTTAGTGGTTCTTCCCTTTCGGGTTCACCCTTAACCGGTAACTTCTGTTCACATCGTTGGCTCTAAACACCCATATTGATAAACTCTGAGATTTACACTGTTCCCCTCAGATTAAAGAAATACTCTAGTCCGAGTCGTACGTGGGCACCGGCTTAGATCTCATACGAGTTATCAACTAGTATGTCCGTTGGCCATGATGATGAACAAAATAATGTAAAGTATAACAGGGTTTTGCTCAAAACAGGAAAACATATGCATACAAAATATGCGTTCATGTAAGTATAGCATAAAAGTTCGATTGAAAGAATAGTATAATATAAATCGAGTAAATCGCACAATTGCACAAAAATGAAAGTAAACGAGTTGGATTAATGCAAATAGTCAATGTGAAAATAATCACAAATAACGTGTTAGAAATAACTATGAATAAAAATGGTGCAATTATAAAATAATGAAATTTACGGCAAATGAATGTGCACGGAACGGGTGTATAGCAGCCTACTAGCATGTGAGTTAAAATCTTGTAATTTAACATATATGCGTTATACTATTTTAGCAACATTCTGATAAAAAATATGTCCATTGTGTTATTAAACCAAAAGTTTTGCAACTGAAAGAGTATAAGTGTAAAAGGTAAATTTTCGCAGTTTACTCAACTTTGTGATATTGTTGAAAGAATATTAGTGATGCATGAGAATAAATTTTTAGAAATCGAAGTGTGTTTCAGATTCAAAGCAGGTTTATTTGCAAAATCTTCGTAAATACACATTTTCATGTGTTTACGAGAAGTCGAGTTTGAAAAAAAAAATGTTATAAGGCTTATTATTAGTTGCAAATTTCTCCTGAAAATATATATTAGATACGTCATATGAAAACAAAAGGTTTACATTTGAAAAAAATATGCAATACAAGTTCGTAAAATGCAAAATAAAACCATTTCATGAAGTATGTATAAATCTAATGTGTTTTAAAAGACCAAGATTTAAAATGACGTAAATGATAATATTAACGTATGTAATAGATTACCAATATTTAAGAAAATTCATAATCAACGAGATGTAGAAATAGATCCTTGAGATGTGGATTTCACTCCTTACTCAAAGATGTATTTCAAAATTGAAAACGATTGTGGAATGAAACCAATCACTAAGTTAAGGATATCACTCCCAGCTTAGTGGTTAAGTTTCTTTTTGAAGGATATATTCTTTGAGGTGTGGATGCTACTCCTATCTCAAAGATATATTCCTAAGATAAATAACATATAGAGGAGTAAAACTAATCACCAAGGTATGGATGTCACTCCTAACTTGATGATATCGTTTCATTTGGGAAATACGAGTGTCTTCTTCGCCAAGCAAAATATCGAAAGAATAACGAGAAAAATAATCATAACGAAAATATCTGGAAAGAAAATATAAGAAGCGAGAGAAATATACACGAGAGGACTCGTGAAAGTAAACTTAGTTATAGTCTAGGCTAACAAGCATTCTAATAACCTAATTCCCTATAACCATGGCTCTGATACCAATCTGTAACACCCCAACCGATGGCGGAAACATCGAGGTGTCACGTAGTGACGATTGTTCAATAGCTCATGGACTAAAGTGTAAATTTGAATACCTTGATTAAATAATTTATTTCATTGAAATGAAATTACAGGATACAATAATTCTAAAGTGACAAGTCTAGCTAAAATACAATGCAGACAAGACTGAAATAAAAATCCAAAAAGTCTAAAAGAAGCGTCTCAAAACAACCTGAAACATGTACAAAATATTTTGGTCAATACAAAAATTGTATTGGTGAGCATACCCTGTTTAAATAAATATAGTAGAAAAATGCTTAGCAATTCATGTGCGGTACCATTTGCAATTATGTAATAAGTAATATCCGTTCAAAACCAAACCTGAAGAATAATGACTAACACATGACTAACCAACTGAATAATGAATTAACAAGACAATGACCAAGATTCTCTCAACAGAGTCTCAAGGGGGTATACCATAGTACTATTCATTGAAAAGCTAGGCCGCCCAGCGGTTAATGATTTTGACAAGTCATAGACACACCAATTAACATAAAGCAAACACACATGAGAATTGCATTGAGTATAAGAAATTGAAACTTGATTAATATATAAGTACATGAGTCACCCCAAAGTAATAAAACAGTAAAAAAGGGAAAGATATACTCACAGTTTGCGAAAAACGAGCAAAATCCAACTTACGCGGTCGTGAGCTAAGTAATGGGAATTCCGAGGAATTCAACCAATAATATGTAAGAATACTAATAAGGAAGTGTCTAAAAAGTCTAAGGTATCTAGGGTCTAAGGCATTAGGATTTGCTAAGTCGATTTGGGGAATTAGAGTTTTTATGATAAGTCGAAATAATATGTCAAAATTTGTAAATATGGTTTAGGTAATATAAATATTACAAATTTAATATTTAGATACAATTTTATGTTTGAATAGTTAAAACAAAATAGTTTAGATATTTACTATAGATAATTATCGTAAATAAATACTATAATCATAATTATTGAAATAAATAATTATGAGTTACACAAGGATCCATCAATGATAATAAAGACTTTCAATTATAAGACATTTCTATTTTTATAAGTAAAATATTTATAAAATAGATGTTAAGTAGTGTAAATAAATAAATGTTTAATTATATCTAATTATGCATAAATAATATTAGAAATACAAGACATGATCCAAAAATGTTATTTTTATAGAAAATGGATTCTTAAAGATGTAAATAAATGAAAATAATTTTCTCATAAATTTTATAAATCTATTTATATTTAATACTGATTTAATAGAATTTAATCATGTTTAAATGATTAAAAATAGTAAAATTAATAAAAATAAATGTTTTCTGAGCTAATAATTTTTATTTCAGTTCTTAACAATTAGAAATAATTTATGACAAATTTTGAGACAAAAACCAATAAAAATGATTTTTTAATCAATTAATTATGATTAAAACAATTTAAATTAATAAAATCATAAAAATAGATATTTTTCAGAAAACTAAAAATATGACAATTTTCTATGAGGTATCAAGAAGCTACACCTAAATTTTCATAATTTTTGGAGTAAAAATGGATTTATTATGAATATTCTAAATTTATATGTATTATGTATATATATATATAATAAATAAACAAATAAAAGAAAACAAAGAAGGAAAAGCTGAAAAAATATGGAAAAAGGTGGTGCTATGTGTGGGATTCGAACCTGAGTCCATCAGCTTCATTAACTATGCCTTAACCACTAGACCACATATCTTGTTTGTTTATAAAATTGACAACAGATTATATTTATATATATATTCCTAGTTCATCTTCTTCCCCAAAACACTAGTATGAACCCTAACCCTAAGACCCGATTCAATAACCCAACTCAGAGCACGATAATGATCTGTGATCGAGGGCTTTTGTTCGGCATTTAATAAGAATCAAAACGGCATAGATAAAACGGACTTATAAAGCGTAATAATACTTGCAATCGGCCTTCATGGTCCGAAAAAAAACGAAGTTTAAACTCGTTCTGGACGAGATTGAGTAGCAGTTAGAAGTGGGTTTTGAATGTTTAGAGGTGCAGAAATCAAATGGTGCAATTAGCTTAAGTAATGACGAGTAAAACGAACGTTATGGGCGTTTCTTAAAACCCGATCGGTTACCCTCTTAAACTCGCTTAAAGGTTCATAAAAACTGGTTATTTCTTCGATTAAATGAGGTTTATGCGTTAGACCAAGTTGAAGTAACGTAAAGTCTTTAAGATTTGACATTAAAACAGGCTAGAGGTGTACCAACATTCGTCGGAAAAACTCGCCGGCGGCGAGTTGTTTCTGGCCGGACCACAAACAGAAGAGGGAAGGAGGTTTTTTTTTTTTAAAAGTTTGGAAGGTTGGCACTTATGGTCCCTCTAGTTAATATAGTTAAGTTTCATGTGAATTGTAGTCAAGTTTCTTTAATAAAACACTAACCAAGTTACACAACTTAACCCCAAATGTTTTTAAACTTTATGAAACTTATTTTTTTTTTTACAAAAATTTTCCGAATACGTTTCAACATACGCGTTTGATTAAAACTTATACCCAATCCATAATAGATATTAAAAAAAAATATATATATATTTAGTTCGCTCAAAAAAAAAATTAAATTTGAAAACGACGAAATTTACAAGGACTATTATGGAAAATTTTGAAGGACTATTATTGTTATTTTGACGAAAGACGAAGGTGACGAATGTCACAGTATCTTTCATAAGGCTCAGTGATTTGCTGAGACTTAGGAGTTGGGGGTACATTTTTGGTTTGGGTTAAATAAGAGTTTTGGTCACCGTTTTGTCGCTATACTCTTTGTTCTTGTGTTGTTGATTATATTTCTGGTTTGTGTTTGGTATTTGGTTAGTTAGATCCTTTAATTTCTACATGGTATCAGAGCCCTAGGGTTCTGATCTGTGTTCTTGGGTGTTTTCTTCTGTTGTGATCTTTGATCTTTGTGTCTTTATGTCTGTCTTAGGGTTTTGATCTGTCTTATAGATCTTGACCTTATATTAGTCTTGTTTAATAGATCTGGTCTTACATTCATAGATCTGGTCTATTATCGTCTTGTTGTTGGTTGGATTGTTGTATTTGCAGGTATTTGAGGTCAACTGCTGTTGGCTGAAGGATTGTACTAGTGACATTGGAGTGGAGTAAATTTGCTTCAATTGATCCCATAACTCAGCACCCTAAGTGAAGGTGCTCGTTGTGGGTTAGGCGAAACCCTAACTTGGGTTCCCCTCACTGTGAGATCGTTCTGTTTTATTTTTTGTTGTGTCTAGGCATCTTGACCGGGTTAGGGTGGACCGGTATTGTGTTGATATTGTTTGTGTCTTGATCTGCTACTTGTTGTTCTTGATTGTGTCTTATCTGGTTTTGTCTGGTATTATTACTATATATATATATATATATATATATATATAGAGAGAGAGAGAGAGAGAATAACAAAACTTTTGTGTTAAGATCTGGGTGGGCACCCTTGAGTGATGAACCCACTATCTGAACACTGACACAGTTTCGTTCTGCCTAGGGTTTACTTCTTGATCTTTTTGGGTTGGACAGTTGTTGCTCTCTGATCTTATTGTTTGCTATCTGTCTTGTGTGATATGTTGTTAGTTTAAAATGGGTGATACTACTGTTATCAATCCTGTTGGTGGTGGTGGAGGTCCAGAGAACACCTTAATCAGTAAGCTTGATATTGGTGATCCCCTGTACATCCACCCTAGTGACACTAGCACCTTGTCTGTTATTAGTATCAAATTAAAAGGGACAGAAAACTATTATGTCTGGTCTAACTCTATGAAACTTGCATTAGAAGCTAAAAACAAGTATGGTTTCATTGATGGTTCTGTCACTAGGTCTTTTACTGATGAAGTTCTAGGGAAACAATGGGATAGGTGTAATTCAGTTGTTCTCACTTGGTTGTTAAACTCTGTTAGTGAAGAATTATTCCTAGGACAAGTTTTTTCTAAATTGGCTAGGGATGTTTGGTTAGACTTAAGGGAAACATATGACAAGGTGGATGGGTATGTGGTGTTTAATTTGCATCAAAAGATAAACTCATTAAGTCAAAGTGGTTGTTCTGTGTCAGAATACTATCACAAACTTAACACAATGTGGAAGCAACTTGATTCAATTATCCAGTTGCCAACATGTTCTTGTGCTGCTGCTGGAAAATTTAATGATTTTAATAGTTTAATAAAATTGATGCAATTTCTTATGGGATTAGATGATGTTTATCAACAAGTGAGGTCCAGTCTTTTGATGCAAGGCCCACTACCCTCTGTGAAAACTGCCTTTTCTATTGTCTCTAGAGAAGAGTCACATAGAGGTCTGTCTGCTGGTATAAAGGGAACTAATGTTGCCTTTGTATCTAAAGGCAATCAAGTTGCTGAGAATAGAAAGGGTTTTAATAGAGGTCCTAATCCCAACTTGAAGTGCACCCACTGTAACAGGATTGGTCATACAGTGGATAGGTGCTTTGAGTTGGTTGGGTACCCTCCAAGGGTTAAAAAAGGTGTACCAAATAGACCTAATAATCAGTCTTATAGACCTAATGTGTCTAGCAACATGTCTAATGGTAAAAATTCTTCTTCTGCTGTTGTGTCTATTGTTCCTTTTTCACCTGAACAGATATCAAAGTTGATGAATCTGATCAGTGAGAAGAGTAGCAGTGAAGCACAAAGTTCCAAAACTGGAGGTGAGAGTGTTGTCATCTCTGGGTTTTCTTGTATGTCTAGAATTTCTAGGTTGGAAGATATCTTCCAAAATTGGTCTAATTGTTCTAGTTTTGTCAAATATGCCATTAGTCATGGTTGGATCACTGACTCTGGTGCTAACCAGCACATGACTAAGAGTGATGAAAACATGTTTAACTGTATAGATGTAGGAGACTATGATATACAAGTTAAACATCCTAATGGGACTTGTGCTAAAGTCACTAAGATTGGTGACATTCAATTAGCAGAAGGAGTTATTTTAAGAGATGTATTCTTAGTTCCTAATTACTGTGTGAGTTTGATGTCAGTGCACAAACTTGCAAAAGATAATCAGTTGACTGTTCTTTTTGATGAAAATAGTTGTTTTATCCAGGATTCCAAGTCCAAGAGAGTCCTGGTGACTGGTAGGCAGAGTGATGGCTTGTACTTTGTTGGTAATAATGTGAGTAGCCATAATGTTTGTTATAGTAGTTCTAATGATAGAAGTTTGTGACATAGTAGATTGGGGCATCCTTCTGATCAAGTCCTGGCTATCTTAAAAGATGATCTGGGTATTAATAAAACTGAGTCTACACCTTGTGAAATATGTCATAAAGCTAAACAAGTTCGAGTTCCTTTTCCAATTAGTGAACACAAAACCAAAACCATAGGAGAGTTAGTACACTTAGATGTATGGGGTCCCTACAAAATAGCAAGTAGAGAGGGATGTAAATATTTTCTAACTGTGGTTGATGATTTTACTAGAACAGTGTGGTGTTATTTGATGAAAGGGAAAGGAGAGGTTTTTGAAAACATATTAGATTTTTATGAGTTATTATTAACTCAGTTTAAAACCAGGGTTAAGGTATTTAGAAGTGATAATGACACTGAATTTACAAACAAACAAATGGAGTCTTTTTGTATATCAAAGGGTATTATTCACCAAACCTCTTGTGTCTATACACCACAACATAATGGTGTGGTGGAAAGAAAACACAGACATCTCCTTAATATGGCCAGAGCACTCTTGTTTCAGAGTGGGTTGCCTCTTAGGTTCTGGTCTGAATGTATATTAACTGCTACATACTTGATCAACAGGGTTCCCTCTTCTGTTCTGTCTGGTAGGAGTCCTTATGAGGTAATGTTTGGGTTCCCCCTAAATTTAGTCATATTAGGAACTTTGGGTGTCTTTGCTTCAATACTATCTTAAATGACCTGATAAACTAACAAGTAGGGCTGAAAAATGTGTTCTGATTGGTTATTCCAATTATAAAAAAGGTTACAAATTATGGTGTCTTGAAACAAAAAAAGGTTGAATACTCTAGAGATGTTAGGTTTTATGAGGATGTCTATCCTTTCAAACAAAAGGTTCTGCGAACTGAGTTTTTTGATAATGATAATAGTGGCTTAACAACTTTAAATTCTTTTGATAGCATTGAAGCAAATAACCCTCAGTCTTCTAGTATGACTAATAACCTTCCCAATGATGAAAGGGGAACCATTAGTACTCATACTAGCCCAACTAGTCAGCAACCAGGGACTGTTCCCAAGGCTGCTGGGGGGGGGGGTAGACCATCCAGGTGGACAGCAGCCTGGCAGTCCAGGTTGTTACAGTTCTCCTGAGGTGGCTGGCAATGATGAAGGGCTTGTAAATGAAAAGTCTGACCCATCTGAGGGAAGTGTTAGACACTCAACTAGAGTGTCTAATATGCCTAGAAAGTTCACTGATTTTGTTTTGTTGTAGAGGGAAAGGTCAAGTATGGTGTTGAAAAATATGTTAACTATTCCAACTTGTCTCTTGATAACTTTTGCTTTGTGTCTAGTATAAACAAGTCTATTGATCCCACATCTTACCTTCAAGCCTCAAAAGACCCAAACTGGGTTGAGGCTATGAATAGTGAGATGGAAGCCTTGTATAGAAACCACACCTGGGTTGTCACTGATCTACCTCCTGGTAGAAAGGCAATTGGGTGCAAATGGATCTATAAAATAAAGTATAGATCCAATGGTGAAATTGATAGGTACAAGGCTAGATTAGTAGCTAAAGGCTACAATCAAAGAGAGGGCCTAGACTTTGGAGAAACCTTTTCTCCTATGGTCAAAATGGTTACTGTAAGGTGTGTTATCAGTTTAGCAGTTCAGAATAATTGGACTTTGTTCCAATTAGATATCAACAATGCTTTTTTGTATGGGTCCATAAATGAGGATGTTTACATGCAACTTCCTGAAGGTTATTCAACTGAGGGAAGCACAAAAGTGTGTAAACTTGTGAAATCCCTTTATGGTCTCAAACAAGCTCCAAGAAAATGGAATGAAAAGCTTGTTGATGTCTTAAAAAACATAGGTTTTGTTCAGAGTAAGTGTGATTACTCTATGTTTGTTAAGTCTAATAGTGATGTGTTTATTGTCTTGCTTGTATATGTTGATGACATTGTCATTACTGGTAGTAGTGAGAAAGAGATTAACAATATCAAAGCTGTGTTAAAAGATAGTTTTCAAATAAAAGACTTAGGGAAGTTAAAACTTAAAATACTTTCTTGGAATTGAAGTATTGTATTCTGAATCTGGAATTTGTTTAAACCAAAGAAAGTATTGCTTGGATTTATTAAGTGACTTTGGATACCTTGGTTGCAAACCTGTGAGTGTCCCTATTGAACAGAATTATATACTTTCTGTCAAAAATGGCAAAGATGTTAAATATCTAAGTGATGTTACTGGGTTTCAAAGACTCATAGGTAAACTGATTTACCTATCTCTTACCAGACCTGATATAAGTTATGCTGTACAGTTTCTCAGTCAGTTCATGCATCAACCTACTGAGAGTGTACAACAAATTTCCTTGAGACTGCTTAGATATCTAAAGCAGTCTCCAGGTAAAGGTATCTTAATTAAGAAAGGTAAAAACTTGACCCTTTCAGCATACTCTGATGCTGACTGGGCAAAGTGTCTTACTACCAGAAAATCAGTCACAGGTTATTATGTTTTTCTTGGTGACAGTCTTGTGTCATGGAAAAGCAAAAAACAAAACACTATGGCTAGTTCTTCAGCTGAGGCTGAGTATAGAGCCATGTGTATAACTACTTGTGAACTGGTTTGGGTCTCAAATTTGTTGAGTGAATTAGGAGTTAAAGTTCAGTTACCTGTACAACTGTTTTGTGATAGCAAATCTGCTATCTCTATAGCCGAGAACCCAGTGTTTCATGACCGAACAAAACATTTTGAAATTGACTTGCATTTCTTAAGAGAAAAAGTTAGTTCAGGCTTTGTTCAGATTGTTAAAATTCCTTCTGATCAACAGATTGCTGACATTCTAACCAAGGGGCTGTATAGTGCTCAGCATGAGTTCTTATGTAGCAAACTTGGTTTAATTGACATGTTTCAAGTAGTCAAATTAAGGGGGAATGTTGAAAATAATAACTATAATTTGAATACTTGAAACATATGGGCTTGATGTGTTGTTTGGGCTTATCAGTCCGGCTTGCTATTCAAAGCTATTGGGCTGTATTATTGGGCTCATGATAAATGTGCACGAATGGGTTTTGTTATGTTTGGTCTGGGTCATTTAATCTTGAACTGGTTCAATGGTAGTTGTGATTAGCTGGCAGGTTGTTCGAGGCATAATTGTCACCGTTGGATCAACTTAATCTTGATCGTTGGATCAGCATCTGGCTGGAAGCTTCTGGACTCACTATATAAGCTTGATATTATTTTGTTTTATTATTTTTTGTTATTGTTTCGTCTGGTTATTATTCTCTTGTAACACCCCAACCGATGGCGGAAACATCGAGGTGTCACGTAGTGACGATTGTTCAATAGCTCATGGACTAAAAGTGTAAATATTGATACATTGATTAAATAATTTATTACATTGAAATGAAATACAACGATTCTAAATGTCACCTAAACTGAAATACAATGAATCAAAATCTAAATATGAAACCGAAAGCTTAACGAATGCATCTCAAATAACCTGAAACATGTAGGAAATAATTTTGTCAATACAAACATGTATTGGTGAGCATACCCGTTTGATACATGTAGTAAGGAAAATTTAGCAATTCATGTGTTATTTTGCAAAATGTAATAAGTGGTATCCGGGTCAAATCAACCCTATGAAAGGAAAGCAGATATATATAGTATGCGCTTGTAGTAATGTACTACATAGCAATGGCGAGGACTCTCAACAGAGTCACAAGGGTATATACCATAGTACTATTCATTGAAATGCCAGGCCGCAACGGTTAATGATTTGACAAGTCATAGATACACGAAATGACACAAGCAAACACACATAAGAATTGCTATTTTAGTAAAAGGAAATAGAAACTTGATAGTAAGTACATGAGTCACCCCAAAATATTAAAACGGTAAAAAGGGGAAAAGATATACTCACATGTAAGCGAAAAGCAAACTCAAGCATATAGCAATCATGTAGCAAAGTCTGAAGATGTATATGTGCATCACGCTACCCATGCCCTAAAGTATACATTATCACTTTAAGATCTATATGAGTGTTTCTAGCGTGCATGTTGGTTACGTATCCTATTCACCCAACTAAACTGATCATGATTTACTAGTTATGTTTCCAAATGTTTTAACTCAACGACTGTTGAAATATAGTGTAAAACTTCTTGAAAATATATATTTATATGGAATATATATATATACACACACACACGATTATATGGTAAAATGTCATAACACAAACTTGTACTATTGTGTATGAATTATGTTTGGGGTTTATTTATTTATTTAACAACTAATAATATTTATTTTAACCCGAGTCATAACTCGCATAAAAGACATCAAGGTTTCTTCATTTTCTTTAACTTTAAAAATCATGATTTACATATAGAAGTTTATAGAAAACGAAGAACTTATTTTTATAAATTTGACCTTGCATGAATAAATAAAACAGTTAATCCATATGCCAAGACTTTTGTAGTTTGTCTAAAGTCATGTAACACCCCAACCGATGGCGGAAACATCGGGATGTCACGTATTGATGATTGTTCAGTAGCTCATGGTGAATAATAAATTTCATTAAATGATTTAAATAAATTACATACAATTGTCCTACAAAAATTCGTACATCAAAATGAATAATACTATGTACACATCTTCAAGCATTAACTCAAATCTTCAAGCAAGTAGAACCTGAAACATGTTAAGTTGAAAATATTTTGGGTCAACAAAAGTTGGTGAGAATACATAGGTTTTTGAAAAATAATTGATACAATAGTTTGCACAACATTCACAGTTGTATGATGATAGAGTATAATACCGACATGTAACAATGCGTCTTTGTACAACCAAACCTTGTGTCGACTGTTGACTAACTCGCAAGTTAGTTAAATGTTGTTACTGTTATCGATCATCCCTGAATTTATGCGCGGGGATGGGTTTGTCAGACCTATAGCGCTATAATCTAAACAGGCGGCTTGATCATTGTTAATGATTGTACTGTGTCTTTTTGTTACAGTCAAATGATAGGATGATGTTGTAATTGAATCACAAGTAAATATGAGTAAATGATAGTATAAAATATTTGAACATGTTTCACCCCAAAAATAGTGAAAATAGAGTAAAGGGGCTATGTAAACTCACCTTGTTTGTGACGAAGAATTTGTGAGGAATCACTGAATTATGCTTGAACCTATATTTTCATTATTAAGATTTGTGAGCAATAATTCGACTATATGATTCATTGACCTTAGGATATATATATATATATAACTTCATAACTAAACCCAGTTTTGTTTAAGCTTAGGCTTATCAATAGTTATACCTTTTGTTAACCACAACATTATATTAGTTGGTTATGACCGCTTTACTCGTTCTAATGATATATATTACTCTCACAATTATTGTTGTGACTCATTTTCAATAAATAATGTTCGTCCAAAATTTGTAATGGATTGCACTAGATACAAGACAACATTTTAATTTACTTGTTTATTTCTAAACAGAAATATATATAATAATTTTCTTATTTATTTTCGAACAACATCAATAGACTTTTGAAAAATCTGTTTTGAATATAAAAAAATAATAATAATCTATTTAAAGAAATAATATTATATGACATGGAATCCTGAAAATTTGTTTACAATAATAAACAATAATTTATTTAAAATGATGAACTCAATCATTCAGTATGTTGTAACCAAGGAACCCCACCAATTAGTTTGAACATGTTTTTTTTTTTTTCCAACAAGAACTTAATTTAATTCAAGGTTCAGGTCATCTTATTCCACCATGAATACGGTTACACTAAAATCTTAGAGCTTTTGTTTCCGGTATTGAAAACGTGAAGGTAAATAGAAAGTTACCTTGACTGTTGACTCGGTGCTTGTTTTGTCACCGGTGGTTAGTCCGAAAATCGTAAGCGAAGGCGATGACGACTTAGGTACATAGCGCGACTAGTTCCACGTGAGGGAAGGCGATGAGGTGTCTGAGAGGGAAGGTGTGGTTGTGGTCGAAGGTTGATGGGTTGTTGTGGGTGTCGGGTAACGGGCAGAAAGGGAGAGAGACGTGGATGGGTTTAATACCGAGCAAACGTCTCATATTATAGGGTTTGTATGTGGTCTCGTTTCGGAAGGTTCCTGAAAATCCGGGGTGATTTGTAGGCGCAAAAAGGAAAATTATAAAAGATTAAAACTTGCGCATCTTGGCTGATCGTGATTGTGGATTGATTGGGGTTGAAGTAGTTAAGTTTTGCGATTGTTTTGGGTGAGTTATATGTTCACCGGATTTCTTGCCGGGTCAAGTGATGGTGATCGAAATTATTTTGAGGAAGGAGATTTATTTTTGGGAAAATGACCAATATAGCCCGTTGACCGGGCATTTTGCACAAATAGCCCTCTCCACCGTCTTTGGAGAGACGGGACACGGCTCCCAACCAGCCTGAACCGTCTCCCGAGAGGCTTCCCATTTCAGCCAACAGAGGACCGCCACGTGTCGTCTCTGATCCCGAGATGTACCGTCTCTCTCCAGACGGGTCAGAACCCTCTCCCAGACGGTTCACGTTTCCCAAGACGGCTGACCCTTCGGTTCAACCGTCTCCCAGACGGTTCACGTCTATCAATGCCGGCTGACCCTTCGGGTCAACCGTCTCAAAAAGACGGGTCACCTTTCCCAAGACGGCTGACCCTTCGGTTCAACCGTCTCTCAAGACGGTACACATTTACCGACGCCGGTGGTTCCCGATGAGCGGCGACGCTTCGGTTGTCCGGCTCAGCCCTATAAATACCCGTCTCCCGTCCATTTCCCGTCATCCAACCCCGTCTGAACACAATCCACCACCGTACAACTCCGTCCAAACACTATCTACTACCCGACGACCACCGTCCAACACCGTCCAAACAATATCTACCACCCCACCACCACCGTCCAACACCGTCCAAACACCGTCCAAACCACCGTCCAACACCGTCCAAACCACCGTCCAACACCGTCCAAACCACCGTACAACACCAATGGCACCTCAAAGATGGACGGAAGAACAAGAGATTGCGTTGATTGCGGCATGGCTACATGTTGAAGAGAGCACACACCTTAACAACAAATGGTTCCGGATCCTGAATGAATACAACCGGCTCGTTGGAGGGTCACAACGTACCACCGAGTCCCTTAGCCGCAAGTTGAATGATTTGACGACAAAGTGTCAAATCTTCAACGGCCTCCACAACCGGACCCTTTACGACGTACCCTCAAACTTTCCCGAAGACGTGGCAATTAGACACAGTCTAAGGCAGTATAAAAACAGGGAGGGTAAAGAGTTTAAACATGTGTCCGTTTGGCAAATGATAAGACATCGTCTTATGTAATTTGTAATTATATTTTTATTAATTTGTAATGGTTATATTTTTAATACAATAGTTGGTTATATTTTTAATTTGTCTTTTTGTTTTTATATTTAAGGTAAATATCTCATTAAACGTACTATACTATTACAATCACAAATAAACAATAAATATTATTACAATAACAATTAAAAAACTACACTATTACAACAAACTTCCCGAGAATAAAGAAGCAACAAGTGAAAACTAAGAAGCAACAAGTAAAAAACTACACTATTACAACAAACTTCCCAAATTTACTTCCAGAACTAGGAACTTTGTTTGAAGTAATAGTAATGTCTAACCAACTATTGAGGACTACATCTTAGTGTTAGATGTTTTGTCCTCCACAGCGGCGGTAGTAGCAGTGGTCTACATAGACGTTGTTTCGAATGGTGTATGTGCTCTACACAGACAAGTCCGAAACGTTTCCTCGTTTTATGTAACAATAGTTCTCAGTGAGCACACGTCGAACATCGAGACATAAATTCGGAAAGCGAACGAACTTGCCTAAAATGTAGACCACCACATCATCGATCCATTACACGGGTTGCAAACCACGCGCAGATGGAACAACAATCCAAGTAGCCATACGCAGATGAAACAACAATCCAAGTAACCAGGACATATTTTCCGAAGCCGGTAGGCTTCGGCTGGGAAAGTCAAAAAGGCTTCGGCTGGGAAAGTAAAAAAACGTCATTGGATTGGAAGATGAAAGCTTAGAGGAGACGGGTGGGTGCATGGAAGATGAAAGCTTAGAGGAGAGGGGTGGGTGCAAATTTCGTTAAGTTAATTGGGGTATTTATATACACTCGTGAGACGGTTCAGACGGTATCACAAATTTCGTTAAGACGACTTGGGAAATGTGACCCGTCTGGGAGACGGTTGACCCGAAGGGTCAGCCGGCATTGATAGACGTGAACCGTCTGGGAGAGGGTTCTGACCCGTCTGGAGAGAGACGGTACATCTCGGGATCAGAGACGACACGTGGCGGTCCTCTGTTGGCTGAAATGGGAAGCCTCTCGGGAGACGGTTCAGGCTGGTTGGGAGCCGTGTCTCGTCTCTCCAAAGACGGTGGAGAGGGCTAGTTGTGCAAAATGCCCGGTCAACGGGCTATATTGGTCATTTTCCCTTTATTTTTGTCTTCATGTGGAATTATGTTATTGTCAAAGCATGTACAAAGTTTTTTTTTTTTACTTGGTATTTATAATCTTCTAAAAACCAAAGGTTTTGTGCAATGGTCATATGTAAGTTGTGCTTTAAGGGTTGCACATGCTTTGGTTTGTTGTGAGTTATGCTTTAAAAGTTGTATCTTTTGGATAAGGCTGTACTTCAATTTTTTACACCTCTGTGCCATCCCTGCCATTCCTTACACCATGCTTACACCTTAACGTCGACTCATCATCTTCTTCTCTTTATCTTTCAAGATTTCACAACATTTCAGCAGACCTTCTTCTCATATTCCTGCAGCCGATTGAAGGTATCAAAGAGTAAAATCTTGATTTCGTTTTTTTCCTACTTCCCTTTCTTAAGTTTTACTTTCTGAATTATGCAGGGTTTGCTTTGATTGTCTCATCATTCTGTCCAGGTAATTGAATTAGCAAGGTATTATTGCATTGTGTAGTACCGTATGCTTGAAGGGTGTTATGTTCTAGATTAGTTGTGCTCTTTGCTTTTAGGTATTTTGATTTTGTTTAACTGATTAGAGAGTAGAATATTTAGGGTTTTTACTTTTTACTTTTTAGAGAGGGCTGGTGGTGGTGAGATGTAGGTGGGTCGTTGCGGTGTTGGTTAATGGTGATGGTGTTGGCTGGGTGACAGGGTGAGATCTTATGGTAGTGTTGTGTTAGGACAAATCTTGATGGGCTAGGGGTTGGGGAGACGGGGAAGCCATTGCTTAGTGTATTAATTGGTAGATGAAATGGTTGTTGTGGAGTAATTGTTTCTCTGGTTAACAACCATGACCTAAACAAGCTCAAATCGAGTCCATGGTTTTAGATGTTATTAATTGAGATGAATTCAGTTTGTTGATAGATTGTCAAATGAAAAATCAGAAGCAAAGGACTGTATAAAAATCATAACCAATATGGAAGAACACGTTAATAATCTTAGTGCACAACTTCACAGATCCATTTTAATGAATACACAATAGAGAAATAATGAAAAAGCCAAAATACCATTACATAAGAGACATTATATGGAATGTAGGTGGCTGAAAAAATTGTGTCATTAGAGAAGAATGAGTTAATTTAAAAGAAAACCTCATGCATACAGATCATTTTTGTAGTTTATACAATGATCATTTACATATTTTTAAAATAACTAGAGGGTTAAAAACGTAATTAACCTTAGGCATACTGTGGTAAGAAACATTAGATTGGGCATTCGACTTGGTTATACTTTTAATTAAGGTCTGCATGCTCTCAAGGACAATTTGACATGGTAGAAAAGTAGGAAAAACTCAACTGAGTTTACTGTTAAATTATATCAAAGATTCAAAGGTCAATAGCAACGAAATGTCAACTGAAAACAAAGGAGCGTAATCGTTAGTGACACATGGTATTTAGGTCTCAAATCCTATAAATTGTTGCCCGGTACGCTGTGTTGTATCTGTAGCACCAGTAATTCCCTTCTTAAGGATTAAACTAATGACATTAACAATAAAAACATCAAGTGGTCTATGAAAATAGAAGTAAATACTCATGACTTATTTGTATACTCGCACTAAATAAAGCATACCGATCAAAAATAGAAAAATAGAAAGTTACACCGTCAAAGACACAGTTTGGATCCAAATTGAAGTGTCCAATTAATGACTGTAAATAAACAATTAGTGAGAAAGAAGATGTCTTGGATAGTTAGGGAAGGAAATTATATATTAGCACTTCAGTTCAACTCTAAATCTTAATTATGAATAGTGGGATTCCGCTTGCAGCCGGCAGCATCAGTTTGGTTCGTTATAATACCTACATTGCTTTAACAACCGAATGAGAAAGGAAGCCAATAAATATAAGCAAGTTAAAAATAAGCAAGTGGAAACAACAAATACTATTGGTTCTTTTATTACCATTTTTATCACTATTACGAGTTCAATTCGAATGTTAATTTGTTAAATATGGTATTTGATATGTTACCTTTGGTGTTTGTTTTACAGGTCTGGAAGTTGCCAGGGTAGTGGCGATTCATTTTCATGTAAGTTTTCTTATTTTATCTTGGGTGCATGTTACAACAATTTGTCTATGGCTTAGATTGTTTCATATTTTGCTTTCTTGGTTTGTCGTTTTGTTTGGTTTGCATAGAAGAGGTATTGTTAACTTATGGTTTTGCCACTGGGCATAGAATCTGTTACTTTTGGCTACTAAGAGCCTGGTTTGCACGTTACTAATTACTTGCGTCCTACGCGTTCGTATAGTATGTTATGACTTTGATTGTTTTGTATTGTGTTCATTTGGCATGTTGTTTCACTTGCAAACTAGAAGTATTGTTTGCTTATTATCTTCTTATGGGTCATCATTGTGTTAATTTGGATACACATCAGCCCTTTGGAGCGTATGTACAATCTGAACCCCATGAGGTGCGCCTCAGATTCATTTTCTTAGCGTTTCGCCTTGAGGCGCGCCTCAAGGCGTACACCTCACCCGTCTTTTAAATCATGTATGTGAATGCCCAATTGAAATAAGTATTTTTTTTGTCTATCAATATGCGTGTAATTGCAGTAAATGAGTGGGTCAGCTATGCAATAGCGTAACAATAACATGACACTCGGTTAAAAATTAAAATGCTTTTCCTAATTGGATTAGTATGCTCCTGTAATGGATGTAAATTTTCGTGGTGCAAACAGTACCTTTATGACCAGGCATTGGGTGTTTTCATTCATTAGGACATCATCCATAAGTATAATTATCACCAAACACTATGAATTAATACCCGAAGTATCTAATAATTGAGACTTCTTCATACATACTGTGAATGCAAAGTTATGATAGGATGGAAAATTGTGTAAATTATATGTTTTGTGGGATTTAGTTGCTGAAATTAATTGGAAGAAAAATAAATAAATACAAATTTATGAAACTTGAAATGCTATAAACTTAGATCTTTAAGGTTTAACAGTAATGGATGTGGAACTGATGCTATCATAAATCATAAGCGATGATACCATGTAACACCTTTGATTTTATGACTCAATAAAAATAGATTTATTGCAACAAATAGGTCTTAACTTTTTCAAAATATTAAGCAAATGTACGTCTTATTCAACTTTACATAATGTCTTCCTTTGCTGGATATTGATGCTGGAATCCGTAACATGTATATTGTCATTAATAATATTTTTTTAATTAGCAATGGGTTTGTGCAATAAGGTGTTGTAAGGTGTGCATAAAGGGTTGTCTTGGCTTGAGATTGTTGTAAGTTATACTTTTGGCAGGTGACGAGGTTCTTTGAATAAAAGTCGGATTGATTCGTGATTGTTTGATCGGCGGTTGCGGATAATGAGTTGATGTAGTTTGTGTCTGATTATATGGAAATCTATATACCTAATAAACAAAAGTCCATGAGGACACTTGGCACTCCCACATTCATCCTCAATTGTGTAGCCAATCATATTGTGCCAAGTGTCTCATTGTGGGATTTAATAAAATTTTTCTTTTTTCTAAAAATCAAAAATCATAAAAATATAAAAACCCTAACAAAACACACTAACATAACATAACATCAGTTTCATCATCGCCTCCTTTCAACCGAAACCCTAATTGCTAGGCGATTCAAGCTTTTCCTTCATCTCCAATCCAAGGTAGTCTCTCTTCGATTCTTATTTCAATTAATCGATGTTCATCTATCTTTTTTCTGTGTTTTGTTCGTTTTTTTTTCTGATTTTATTTAACAATTAAAGTTTATTTTTGCCTCTGTTTTGAGTGGTTTGATTATTTACCTTTGAATATTTGAGTTTTCGTTGATTATTGTTCAGATTTATGTTTTTAAGGTTCAATTGATGTTTAGGTTTCAATGTTTTAGATGTGGCCAGATCTTATTCAGAAGGCAAAAGAAAGAGGGTTGGATGTGGTTGTCGTTTAGGATCTGATCTCACTATCTCATGTGCCATTTCAAGGTATTTTGATTATATAAGCAGATAAATAGGTAATATAGTAGTTTAGTTCATGTCTGTTCTTTAGTAATTGTGTTTTATTCTATAAAGTTTTTATATAGAAAGAAAGCCTTCCATGGTTATGGGTGAGAAAATATCACACCTAGGATGGTTTTTTAGATCTTGAACAGTATGCGTATAAAAGGGATTTGACAATTAATAGTTTGTTTTACAATATTAATACATGCTCGGTTGAAGATTTTATGGGTAGAGGACTTGATGATTTGAAATCTGGAAAGGTTGTGACTCCTTTACCTCCAAAAGTAACATTTTTAGATGATACTTTGAGAGTTCTTAGAGCGATACACTTTAGTACCATGTTTGACTTTGAAATGATCAAAGAGCATTTCTTATGCAACATATCGAATTTACTATTAACTACAGGCTTTACTCAAGAAGTCATTTTGTCAAGGCGTGAGTATTTTTCCTTTTTTATCAATTATGAAAAGTTGTCAACTCCACTATTAAAAATTATTTGAAATTGTTTACAGGCTGGAAGTTGCATTGCTTCTTATTGTTTATATTGCTTATGGGTACTCTTAAGGAGGTGCCGTTTCATACATTTTGCTGACACTTAGCAGTTGATTTCTTGTAATTTCATGGCTGTTTGCTCCTTATATCTTCAACCCATCTGGTTTTGAATGGCAAAAGTATGCTTCTTTTTGCCTCTGTTGTTAGTAAGGACCTATTTTTTTTTTTGGAATGGAAGCTGGTATAATAGAAGAGCTACTCATGTGTGTTTGATCTTTATAGCATATATTATTCAGCTTTCTTGATCAATCATCAATGGTCTTAATTTTGCTTAAAGTAATCGTTTGCTTGGATATGATCTCACTTAGTTGGATTATAGACCGCAAAATGTATCAGTTCAGTGTATTTATTAAGAATGTATATGAATGCATTATTTTGTTTTTGACAGGATCCTGGACTATCATTCTTGCTGTCTGCACAAGATCTCGGTGGAGATAATATTTCTGGCCCACTGGGTTCCTATAAGCTAGAGGAAGTATATGCAGCAGGGCATTGGGCCTCACCTTTCCAAGGGCCTCCTGTTTAAAAAAAAAATTATGCAGGTATGTATGTTACTTTGGGCCCTGATTAATGCTGGATAGTGGTTTGTTTGTGACTGTTGAATGTGACGGTAGTTATGACAGAATTGTGGCAAACCCTTCAGCTTCCATGGTCGTCTGTGGCTCATTCACCGAGTACTCAAGTTTCATTGTTAAAGCCTCCAAGCTATTCATGGTGGTAAGTTTGAGTTTCTTCAACTTATCTAATGTCCATCTTAAATTAATCAGTTTTAGTTATGATTTTTGCTAATTTATTAAAATGGTATGCAACTGATTCGATCATGGAATCCAACGTTTTGTTGGAGATTGCTTTAAGGATGTATAATTGTTGAGATACTAACATTAAAGCAAATGTTTCCTGGTAGGAGTGTTGTGCGCCAAGCAAATGTTTACTGCAGTCGTGACGGCTTAGTATGTTCGCATTCTTGAGCGTCATGAAAATACTGGAAAATTGGTTGTATGTTGATTACATGCTAGCCCAATAAGGCGCTGATAAAAGAAGTGTTTAAATCGGGTTGCAGTGATTTGATTTGTTAGGAAATTTGAGTATCTCACAAGCCAAAGATTTTAGCTAACGGCAAGGATTTCCATTGGATTTTGGGTTTGTACCGGACAATAAATATATGCTTTAAGCGGGTCATCTTCAGTTTAGTTCCTTTTTTTACTGTTATTGCTATCCGTTTACCCACAATAAATCATAAAATATCATCTTTTATCTGTGTGTTGTTTGTAGGGTCCTTACATGGCTGCACATGTAAAATTATCTTTACTTTTTGCTTACTGTTAAGCATATAAATATTGTGTACTGATCCACCAACTCCAGATAAATTTTTCATTGAAAGTGACAAAGTTTTGTGTTACCTCTTGCATTACTTAATTGATTTGATTCATATGTTGCAAAATGATTATACTATTACACTCATTTGATGATTTATTGATTTTTTTTTTTCAATTAACAGATGAGGCATTTGACTATTTTGATTTAATTGTTGATGATTATTATTGCATTTTCGGCTACAAACTAGGAATGTGAGCATATTCAATTTGGTTTGAAGCGCCGCAGCGCGGCGCCAGAGTTAAATCATTCGTTGATATGGTGTTTGATCCGACGGTGGAGATTGCAGCTGAATAGGTAGTTGGGATTTAAGCCTTTAGCAGCGACATCAAGGCGCGTCGCCGCTATTGGTGTCGCCGCTAAAGGTCAATTTTTTTTTTTGTAGTGTTTGATGAGGTGGATGCAACTGGAGGTGCATGTCATGGTGCTGTTGGTGGTAATGAGGTTCAACGAACCATGCCCGAAATTGTAAATCAACTTGATGGCTTTGATGCCCAAGGTAAGAGTTTAAGTCTTCTCACATTATATATACATTTTGCACGTTGATAATATTAATGACTTTACTACCTTTTTCTCATATGCACATATAATTTATTGTCATATATAGGCCGCAAGAAATTAAAACGACAACTATCGATGCATATCAGTACTATGGATGGAGATATGTACCTTTGGATATTTATACCTCATTTATTAAAAGATCAACTACTATGGGGATATATGAATTATAATTATACTTTTATTTTCCTTATTATATGCAGAATCGGTGGGACTTTCACAAGATACTTGGGTCTGGTCGGCAAGTTCGGACGGAATGTTCCCTGTTACGGACTGCAAAAAATTCTTATCCAGAAACTCCATGCCTCTTTATCCATTCGAATGGGTCAAAGGGGTACCTGGGAAGGCATCTATTCTCGGGTGGAGGGCGATTCAAGGGAGGTTACCAACATTGCAGGGCTTAAAGAAACGACACATTTTGAACACACAGACGACCTGCAGGCTGTGCGGGGAAGGGGAAGGGGACGAGGACGACAACCACCCATTCTGTTCGTGTTTGTTGGCTGCTGTCGTATGGCAGAAGGTGAGCTCCTGGCTTCGCGTTCCACCAATTTACATTTATTCAGTCAAAGACTTGCTGGACCTCCATTCAAACTCCAACGAAACAAAACAGAAGGCGCAACTGATTCGGACGGTGATTCTGGCAGCACTATGGAAGATCTGGAAGGCCCGTAACGAGCTGATTTTCAGTGGGAAAATAGCATCCGCAGCAAGCGTATTCGGGGAAGTTCAATCGACTGCTTTCATGCGGGTGAAACACAAATATAAACAAACCGGGTGGACGTGGGAAAACTGGGTCGCGTTTAACATACCAGCAACTTGAGCTGTGTTTTCGGGTCTGATTGTTATGGTGATTGTATTGGTGACTGTTGGTTGGCTCCAGCATCTTGCTTGTGTCAACCTTGTATATAGTATGTTTGCTGATGAATAAAATGGAAATTTGCCGATCAAAAAAAAGTATGCGTTTTATTTTGTTTTTCTCTCATAAATAGAGTTTACTTTGTCGTCAAATATTTCACTTTATGTTTGCTTTAAGCATTAAATGAATCACATATAGTTATTTCATAATAATTTCTTTCACTTTTCATTTATCTATTGTTTCATGTTATGTTTTAAAAAATTAATTAAATCCAATAAAGTTATTTCATAGTATTCATACTATAAACATTCGTGCAGCAATATTGAAGATCTGACTGAGTTATAAACATGGTTTATATTAAGAGTTAATTATATACATCCTTTATGTTTGTGTACTTAAATACTTTTTTGCTTTTACCCTGCAGCTTCCAGTTGATATAGATCAATATGATAGAAGAGAACAATTGATGAAGAGTGGAATAGGAAAGGTTGGTCTTATTTTTTGTTAATTTGGTACAATATTAATTATTCTTTCCTTTCTGGTGGTAGGACTAATGATACTTAATCATCTATCTTTAATCACTAACCAGGTCATTATGTTTTTATTGAGGTCTAATAAAGAGACCCGGTCCAATCGAAAGCTTGCTAGAGACTTAGTTGACACATGGGTGTGCATCATATTTATGAAAAAGAAAGGGTATGCGAGTCATATTTATGAACAACAAAGTGTCACATTTAAATGTCAGAATAAGGAAATGAGATATGTGAGTTAATTTTCTCAACTTCCACTATGTGAGACATCATTTTTTATTTTTTTAGTTTACTTGTGGTTATGAATAACAATATAAGTTTGTATACCTTAATATGTTGGTTCACAATTTAATTACTTGCTCAAAGATTAGTGTTTAATGTTTTCAAGTAGACATTTGTGTCTTAAGACTGAACTAAGGCGTTTTCGTGCAATCTATATGCATATTTGATCCTTTCAAGGATTATTGCAAAATATGAAATATTTAATTTGAGTAGTGTGTTGGTTAGCCTTTACGTGTGGATGCTTCTAGCCCAAAGCAAATCCTGAAGTGGGGTCTGTAGTCAGTGGAGCAAGTAATGCCTTGGCACTTGGACACTCAGTAAATGTAAAGAGATCCCGAGATGCCCATTTGAACCATATCCAGGTTAACATATATTTTGAAATTAATTTTGGTTACAAACTGCCATTACAAATATTATGTATGCAAGTCCTATTAATGTCTTCCATGTCACGCACGTCAAATGTTTTTACATCAAAATATAATTAAATTAGTTCATTGATAGCACTACGGTCCATATTCATTAGACTGACTTGTGTAGAGTGCTATTTCTACCTCCACCTCAGCTTCAAAACAATGAATGACGCCTCTCCCCTATTTCCTAAGCGTCATTTTGGTTGGGGGGGGGGGGGGGGATGAACCCTTGTGACTGCAATAACGATGGCTAATTAGATGATCAGGTGCCCCCTTTGTCACAACCAATCATTTTTCATTTTGTTTTTCTCTTCTTTCCTTTTTATTAATCAAAGGGGCGTCATTCCATTGCATGGGTGTTATTGAATGGTGTCCATATCTACGTGACGTTGATGTGACACAATGGAGCCACATGGGGCCTCCATTCCACACTACATAGCCTTACTCCAACTGTCCATCTACTATTATTGGACATTTACATACCCTTTCACATGTAAACAAGCCCAAACATAAAACATATATGAAAGACATGAACCAAACACAACCTAAACTCCGATGCTTAACAAGATGTTATTTTTCGTGATCATATATAAGTTACTTGAAAATACATCCCCAAAAATGTATGATACCATGAGGCCTTTGGCTCATTGACATTCAATATATCAACACAAATTCATGAGCTATAGGTTATGGATTCAAGTCTGCGTGGAGACATGAATGATTTTTTAACCCGATAACAAGCTATATTTGATTTCATATTCTTTCTCCCAACACATGCATCACTATTAGAGGTGGCAACATAAATTGTTCCAATGGGTTTGGCCATACCGGGTTCACTATAGAATGTACCTTTTTTGTGTGTTCTATGATCTGAAAAGTTGTGTATTCAGTTGAGCATGCTAGATTTAACTTCATATTGTTTTCCAACATAGAAATTGAATGAAAGAATGTACCTTTTTGTGCAATTTGTTCTAAAGATAGACCAATGAATTCACTGCAGTTTGATCACTCTCCTAAGAGACGAGAATCTATAAGCAGACGGACGCTGGATTATTTTACCCGAATGTTCAGTTAAAGTGATTCATGATCTTTTGTCACAATGGTATGGGTAAAAAGTAATATGGTGAAGTGCACGAGATGAACTAAAAATTTTGTAAACTGCACTTGATAATTATCTTGTGGGCACATAACAGTTAGATATTGTGTGACATTTGCTTTGACATGTTACTTATAACACATATTTGCTATATCATACCATGAACTTCTTTATTTACTTGACATATTTGCCTACTCATTTCTGTTGTGGTTGGTTGATTTAGTGTTCTTATCAACTTCCTACTTTTAAATTTTAATAAAATATTTGTAGTATATTTTTTATAGGTTTTACCGCTCCAAATAATTGTTAATTGGTGAACCGCGTGTCAACGCGGGCAAATATCTAGTGATTTATTAAGTTGAAAGTTGATTGTTGGTAATGCATATGTCGCTTGGGTGCCTCATGTTCCAAGTCCTGCGTGGTATTTTAATATACAACCAACTGTTTTTGTGACCTCTAGAAATGAATTTGTTGTTTTATTGTCCTTTGAAATGAGATTTGTTCGTGTTCTTCATCTCCAAAGTCTTTGCAAGATTTTTTTTTTTTTTTTTGTGCAGATGCAAGCTACAAGTCCCTAGAATGCCGCTTAACGTCATACGTGACCTCCTTTGTGAAGCATGGTTCTTCGTAACGCTTACCGAGACTTCTTTTATGTAGCATGCTATTTTGATAAGTTAATCCAACCTCTTTTGTGAAGTATGGTCCTTTATAAGGCTCACCAAAACCTCTTTTGTGAAGCATGCTATATTAACAACTTCCCTTTTGTAAAGCTAGGTCATGACACATAATCCAACATGTTAATGTTAATTATCATAGTATGTGTATATTAACAACTTTGCTTTTGTAAAGCTAGGTCATGGTAAACCTATTTTAGTGCACTTAATCGAGAATGTTAATGTTAACTATCAAGGCATATGATCAAATCCTATAGGGCTAAATCACAAATGCTAGATTCCCCGCCGCAACGCGCGGGGGGCGCAATCTAGTTAATACTAACTATAAGGATAAAAATATAATATATTAGAGGCTATGGTGCTTTGATTCATAGTAGACATGCACGTATGGTCAATACATATCTCAATTGGTTTTAGTTTGTTTGATTTCATAATAATGGTACGTGAGGTTCACTTCACCAAAGCCAAACCAAAACAAAATAGAGTTACAACTACATAGTTTTATTAATCCATATTATTAATCCATATTATTGTTAGTATTTATTAGTATTATTATTTATTATTCTTATTCTTATTCTTATTATTATTATTATATATATATATACATATATGTATATAAGTTGTGTGGTAGTAAAATAAAGACTTAGGTACATATAAAAAAAAAATATAACATACGTGTTAGAATTTGGAGAAAATTTTGTGATGTTACAAGTCATGTATAATGTTTATATATATATATACCAAAAAATGGATAAGTGTAGTGAACCAATATTTAGTTCCTGTGAAAAATTAACATCGTGTGTATGTATATATATTTTGACATCAAAAGTAATTATTATTGTGTGTACATATATGTTTGAAAAAAAAATCATGGATGAAAGATTAGTCTTTATGTATTATTATAACAAAACATTTACTATATAAATGGGTTGGGTGACAAAGATTTGTTCTAAAAAAATGTATATAAAATGTAAACAAAAAGTAAAGATGAAAACCATACCAAAAACTAGTAGGAAACAAGGGTTTAAGAATTGATACTTAAGGGCTTTGAGCTTGAACTTGTGAACATAAAACTTGAACTGGAAATGGTGAGAGAGACGGGTTCGGTGGTGTGTGTTTGGTGGTGACTAGCTAGACAGGGTGATCGATGGTGTGGCTACGACATATTATATAACGAATCCAAAGATTATAACTAAGAGGAATCCAAGAGACTAATGAGAATATCAAGATGGAATGAGGTATTGAGAATATAAAGACTAATAAGAGTATGAATTCACAATTGTAACGTACAATTTAATAGTAAAACAAATTTATTGACGTATTGATAGTCAATTATTGCTTATGACTTGGTGTTTGGAAAAAAAACACAAAAGGCATTTAAGAGACTAAAGGTTTGTATTTTGTTCATGAAATGATCATAATATACCTTAATGGTCATTATGACCATAAAGTAAGCCATGAAACCGACGTGAAACTTCCAGTAGTAATTAAGAATAGGTTGTCAATATTTATTGCTTAATCAATTCTCATTTAATAATAACAATGAAACATATATTTTAGGTTGTCAAAATTTGACCATCACAAGGACTCATGCCTTGACATTTTGTTTCAATATCATATTATTTATTATTTTAACTAAAAATCTATATAAAACATATGATCATTTTTTTTATAAACCAAATTTTATATATCTTGAAAATAGATTGCATTTGTAAACATATATAGGTTCATTTTGAATGATATTTTAAAATAAAATGAAATAATGATAATAAGGACTGAAAGTGAAAATTAAATATAGTCGAGGGACTAAAAGTGTACATTTATGAAAAGTGAAAGGTCAAGTTGTCACATCTCTCGTCTCTTTCAGTCTTGTATTAGGGTTTGTTCCCTTAGTCTTTGTTCATTCGTCTGTGTATTTGTTGTTATGATCTGCTGATGATGATCAGCAGATCCTGTTGATACATTGTATTTTTCATAAGGCTCAGTGATTTGCTGAGTTTTAGGGTTTGGGGGGTACATTTTTGGTTTGGGTTAAATAAGAGTTTTGGTCACCGTTTTGTCGCTATACTCTTTGTTCTTGTGTTGTTGATTATATTTCTGGTTTGTGTTTGGTATTTGGTTAGTTAGATCCTTTAATTTCTACAAATCTAAACAGATACGTAAATTAATAAATTAAAGGATTAATGCATTTTACAGAAGAAAATGGAATTAAATAAAAGTAAAAAAAATGGCGGTTGAAGAATCGTCAAAGTCAAATTTGAGTCTTAAGATGATATTTGGGTCGAACATGTTTACGCTTTGATAAACTTTATATCATTCTCACTGGGTATATATTATAAGTTTATGACTTTGTGTACTTGAATGATTCAACTCAATTGGTTGTGTGTAGCCTTCCATCTTGTTATGCTTTTCCTAGCTCATCCATAGATGTTGGCAATAAAATCTTTTGGTGTTAAAAAGGTACTTGTATAAACGAATGCCTACCGATTGATTCCATTGAATTTATCGGATCAAAGTATGTAAACTCGGTATTATAATAGTTAATAGATAGTTGGAAAGACAAATATTCCATAGAATATATATTTCTAATAACTAGCGACAGTTCAATCATTGTATCAAACAAAAACACACACACCACTATGTCAATAAGACACTGGTTATCTTCTAATCCAACTTTCTTGTTTTTTAAGTTACAAATCTAAAATCACTTATGGCGATTAGACCAACCAATACAAACATCAATAGACAAAATCAAACAATAACATGGTCTTGAACACCAAAAATATGAATATTGTGAAATGATAAGGCTATGAACATTAGCGATATCTTATTTAACGATGAGTTGCCTTATCTTATTTACAACGGAAAACTATATAAAAAAGAAACTTTAAACCCAACTAACTTACCTAATTAACTCAGGCTCGATGTAGTTGATTTAAGGCACTGTTCTCACAACCTAAGGGTGTAAATGAGCTTAGCCACTTGAGATTAGTTCGTTAAAGCTTGAATCTAGACAACCTTAAATGTGTCTGAGCCTAAAAAAAGTTTGTTTAAAAAACAAGGCCGGGCCCCAACTTCGCTTATTGAGATGGCTCATGTGCCTAAAATCCTAAACGAGTCTATTAGTTATATAATTTTTTTAATATATTAAATATATAATATTTACAATAACATATTATGTTACAGATTGTGTGTTATATATATAGCTCAACTATAAAATGAAAACCCTATTGAGTTGAAAAAACTTTTGAAAACACATGTAAAAAAACATTATTTTTTTTTTTGAAAAAATAACCAATGTAAAATACATGTTTTTAAGCGTTTTGGGCCAAAAAATAAAAAAAACGCCAACGGGATTTTTTTAGATTTTTTTAAAAAAATAAACAAAGTTGATGAAAACATATGTTTACAACAACTAAATAGCTGAAAACATATGTAAACAACGCAACTTTGTTTATTTTTTTAATAAAAATCCCATCGACGCTTGTTTTTATTTTTATTTTTTGCTCAAAATGCTTAAAAACATGTATTTTACATTGGTTATTTTTTTTAAAATAATGTTTTTTACATGAGTTATCAAAGGTTTTCTCAACTGAAGAGAGTTTTTATTTCATCCCTCCCCATATATAACACATAATTAATAATTAATTATATATAAAGTTTTAAATGAGCCGATCTCTAGTTCTTGTAAGTTAAACAAGCCTTGGCTCGGCTCATTTCCACCTCAATCAGAACCAAACCGGTCATTCAAACCGGAAAATCGACTGCATACCCGGTCCAGTCAATTGCATTTGAACATGTTAGAATAACTTTGGTCTAAGGAATAGATCAAACAATTGAAACATATGGCAAATATCATAGCCGGCCTTAAGAAGACAGCTTTATCACAATCATCCCATGACATTGTAACTTTCACCACATTATACAATTGTCTTTTTCTACCCTTAAATCCCTCTTTAATTCAGCCCTTACAATTCACCTCCATTTGTTTCCTTGATATCGACAGTCTCTAAGTTATATCGCCACCAAAAACCGCTTAAAACACGCTGTTTTGCTACAACCATCACCACATTTTACATCAACCATAGCCTAACATGACTTGTTTCTATCCACCATATTGGCTCCCATTTCTAATAATTCACACTTTACTAACAACATCACCTGTTGTGTCTGATCAACAACAGGACGCCACAAGGCTAATGCAGTTCAAAACCTCTCTCAACAACACCGGGGATCTAAGTAATTGGGACCCAAGTAAACCACCATGTCGTGGTGAAACACCAACATGGAACGGTATGATATGCAACAAAGATGGAAATGTAATCGGGTTACAGCTAGAGAACATGGGTTTAAGTGGGACAATAGATATGGACACATTGGCTGAGGTAACAAGTATTCGTACGCTAAGTTTTAAGAACAATAGCTTCGAGGGCCAGATGCCTAACGTGCTAAAAATTGGGCCGTTGCGTGGGATTTTTCTGTCGAATAACAAGTTTTCTGGGGAGATTAGTGGTGACGCGTTTAAAGGGATGGGTTCACTTAGGAAAGTTGAACTTGGAAATAATAATTTTGTAGGGAAAATTCCGATTTCGCTTAAGGAACTGCCGATTCTTGTAGATTTGCAGCTTCAAAACAACCAGTTTGATGGAGAGATACCGAAATTTGAGGCATTAAAAGATTTGAAAGTGAACTTTGCAAATAATAAACTTGATGGGCGCATACCTAAGGGGCTTAGCAACCAGGATCCTAGCTCATTTGCAGGTAATCATAAATATGCATGTTGCATGTTATTATTATCATCATCATAATTTTGATTTATTTGAAACTATATCTTGTTTCAAGTATAAAACATTAAAACTTGTTTTTCTCATGATAATATTATACTAGAAAACCAATAGGTTGTGCCTCGTGATATATTCTTGTGACCGTATTACATTCTTTGGGGTAGGTTCATGTACAAACAGCTTTTCGGTACGAACTGTACGAATTGAAGGAAAAAACACGCGGGCCGTTTATAACTAGAGTAATTATATAATTACTCTAGTTATAAACGGCCCGCGTGTTTTTTCCTTCAATTCGTACAATTCGTACGAAAAAGCTGTTTATATTTGATCTTTTGTCTGCGTTCTTTTTTGTCCTTGCTGGCTTTTTAAGTTAAAAAAAAAAAACAAGTTATTAAATACATTTAAAAAATTAAGTTGTAATGCCTTTAATTTTTTATTTTCAAAATCAAGTTTTCAAATATTATTAAAATTGATGTTTTAGTTAAGTTTTTTGAATCATTTACATAACTAGTTGAGTTATTTTTTTAGAAATTACATTTAGGGGGTATTGGGTAAAAAAATCAAAAATGGAGATGTATATTAATAGATTGGCGGCATCTAAGAAAAGAAAGTAGATACCGCCAAATGGTTTAAGGACATTGAAGCCGCCAAACTAAATACCCACATTGATGCCGCCAAATGGTAGTGAGGCATCACTTCTTATATAAGCACTCGACCAGCTTCCAATTCTCTCCATCCCATTTACACATGCATCTCAATCCCACATATCTCAATCCCATTTACAACACCACATATCTCAATTGTTCTGGAGGGTACGGTTTTTTATTGATATTGGGTCGATGTTACATTCACATGGAGTTTTAACTGTTTTCGGCGGGGATGAGTCATGCTTAACAGCATCGTCTACCGTTTCATCCCCCGCTTGGCATCGCTTTTCTGGGGTCCAAAAAAGCGGTGTCTTTGGATCGGTGTTACATCCACATTAAACTACACCTCTCAATGCAACTTTGAGGGTTTAGTTTAAAATATTAGAGAGTTATGGATCGTTGGGCGGGTCTACTTTCCAGGCAAACCCACGCCATCCGGTGTTGATGAATCACATCACGTCATTAGCGACTTGTCCGGCAACGGATGATGCGATTCTTCACCGTACTACTTTCGTATGGCAGGCTGGTTTGAACATTGGGTACCTGTAGATTTGGTACACATATTCAACGGGTAGAACCATGTTCTCCTGGATCAAATTCAGATAAGTTTGAATCTGAATGCGGTCCTGAGTTCCCGCTGACTGGAAAAGACAAGCTTCTGGGTGCGAAACAGAAACTTAATGAACTATGCAACAAAAACGGTGGTAGAATATTGGAATAGGTGATCTCGGAAAATATATTGTCTTGTAAATCCGTAGATTGTATAGTTTGAGTGACTAGTTTTGAAAAACAGTTGTTAAATAAATTTGTAATATTTGTTTTAAATAAATCTATCAAATTGGTATTATTTGTTTGAGACATTCCAAAAATGGAAAGTCTGTGTGTTATTATTTGATTTAAATAAATCTATCCCTCCGAGCCGTTTTCGGGCCACCGGGATCAGGCCCCGGAGACCCGAAAACCGCCCGGACTTCGTGCGACGCCCGTGTGTTACCCAAGGGCAACGCGTCCGTCAGTCCGGTTACCTGTCCGGCAGGCCCAGCTAGGCTGCAAAGAGGCCCAAAGAGGGCAGCCTGGCCCGTTTTCAACATAGTGTGGGTTTTGAGAAAAACACCTCCGAGCCGTTTTCGGGCCACCGGGATCAGGCCCCGGAGACCCGAAAACCGCCCGGACTTCGTGCGACGCCCGTGTGTTACCCAAGGGCAACGCGTCCGTCAGTCATGTTACCTGTCCGGCAGGCCCAGCCAGGCTGCACAGAGGCCCAAAGAGGGCAGCCTGGCCCGTTTTCAACATAGTGTGGGTTTTGAGAAAAACACCTCCGAGCCGTTTTCGGGCCACCGGGATCAGGCCCCGGAGACCCGAAAACCGCCCGGACTTCGTGCGACGCCCGTGTGTTACCCAAGGGCAACGCGTCCGTCAGTCCGGTTACCTGTCCGGCAGGCCCAGCCAGGCTGCAAAGAGGCCCAAAGAGGGCAGCCTGGCCCGTTTTCAACATAGTGTGGGTTTTGAGAAAAACACCTCCGAGCCGTTTTCGGGCCACCGGGATCAGGCCCCGGAGACCCGAAAACCGCCCGGACTTCGTGCGACGCCCGTGTGTTACCCAAGGGCAACGCGTCCGTCAGTCATGTTACCTGTCCGGCAGGCCCAGCCAGGCTGCACAGAGGCCCAAAGAGGGCAGCCTGGCCCGTTTTCAACATAGTGTGGGTTTATAAGAAAAACACCTCCGAGCCGTTTTCGGGCCACCGGGATCAGGCCCCGGAGACCCGAAAACCGCCCGGACTTCGTGCGACGCCCGTGTGTTACCCAAGGGCAACGCGTCCGTCAGTCATGTTACCTGTCCGGCAGGCCCAGCCAGGCTGCACAGAGGCCCAAAGAGGGCAGCCTGGCCCGTTTTCAACATAGTGTGGGTTTATAAGAAAAACACCTCCGAGCCGTTTTCGGGCCACCGGGATCAGGCCCCGGAGACCCGAAAACCGCCCGGACTTCGTGCGACGCCCGTGTGTTACCCAAGGGCAACGCGTCCGTCAGTCATGTTACCTGTCCGGCAGGCCCAGCCAGGCTGCACAGAGGCCCAAAGAGGGCAGCCTGGCCCGTTTTCAACATAGTGTGGGTTTATAAGGCAAAACAATAATTAATGTTCATATATTTATAAGGCAAAACAATAATTAATGTTATAAAAAATGTTACAACAGGTAATTATGAACAGACTTGAATTCGACAATGTTATTGGTTAAACCAGTACAGATCGTTCGAGGGTCCCTGATTCTGAAGACGTTCAGATTGCCTCCTGGGTGGTGGTTGGTTGGCGGGTGGGGCTCCTTCATTACCGTACTCGTTATCAGGAAAGAGGTTTAAATTCAGCGTGGTAGATGGTCCTGGCCGGTTTGAAGGTCCTTCATCACACGAATTATGCGGGGCATGGTAATGAAAATCACTTAAAAGGTCGTGATCAAACCGCGGCAACCCCTGTCCAGTAGGCGTCACGTAAGCCGGTGATGAAGGAAACCCCCAACTATCTCCGATGGGAATTCCGCCTGCACGAAAGTTAGCTAGCGGACCCATCTCCCCCGGTTGACTGCCACCGGACCCACCAACATGACCAGTTCCCTGCACGATTGATCCACCCAATCCAAATGGAGTTCCCATCTGGTCCAATCCACTGTCCATGAATTGCGGGACATATCCCCCGATCTGGTTCTGATTGTTGCTGGCCGCAACAGATGCACGAAACCCAGCGTCAGAGTGACTTCCACCAGCTTGGTCTTCATTCTCCGGAACGTTTTCCGGCACCTGACGGGGAGCGCGTCGCCGGCGCACCCTTTGAGGCCGTGCAGGTGCCGACAAGTCAACGGCGTCCATGGTAAGATGCGTCGGATTTTGTAAGTGTCCGGCGTTTTGTGACATCATCATACTGTGAAACGCCGTGTTTTGTATGCGCTCAAGCTGCGTGGCGAATGCCTGAGGATTATTAAAGGCCTCCTGTGATGACCGGTAAATATCACCCATGGCATCCCTCTGCAGCAAACAAAATTTGTAGTTAGAAACACCGAATTGCGAAAATAATTAATGTATGAATTAGGAACGTAAAAATGGTTTACCATCAACTGGATTCTAGCACCGTCGTCTTGGAAACCGCCAGCTGGGGACGGTGCTGCACCCGGATTTCCAATAAATGCAACGGTACGCCCCATATACCATTGCATATAACCGGGCTCGGTTGAAGCTGTCCTTATGAGTTCAGAGCGGACAACCGTGTTACGACGGTTATTCCATGCATTGACGTAGGCTTCATGCCTAGTCATCCAGTCCGCCCCGTTGTGTCCTTGCCGCCCCAAGGCATGCAGTGTTGCAAGCCGGGCCGTGGGTACGGCTAAGGTTATCTGGGGAGGTATGTACTGGACCATGCCGAATTGCCTCAAAACCCGTTGAGGGTAATGATGCTCAACCATCTCGAAGCTTATAAGGGGACAGCAACTCCTCCAGCTTTCCCTCCCGTTTGTGCACATTGCCGGTAGTCGGTCCAAAACCGAGTTGTAGGGGGTCCAGTTGAACTAAAAACAAACACTTAAGTCAGTAACAAAACACAATAAATGCATGATTAATACATACAAAAAACTAAAAATAATTGCTAACATACCATCTCCTCGTTCAACGATTGTAGCTGTGAACGGTATGCCTTGAGGCAGTGTTGGGCCACCTCCTCGAACTTTAACCGCCGGTCTCGCCACCTACAAAATTAACATGTTAAAAAACGTGTTCAGAAAAAAAAAATACAAAGGGATGCCATGCAGGCAAGTATATACAAACTGGGATTTGCGATATATACCGAGCGGCTATCGGGCAAGTATAATCAAACCGGTTTGAGGGTGGTCGTGGCGCGAGACACCGGATCCTCTCCCATGCCCATACTTGAAGGAGCATCATGGGTCCGGTCATGGCTTTCCTATCAGGCTGGGTGGCATCACAAAGCCGTCTGTATAAACAAGCCAGAACCGCACTGCCCCAGCTATAAGATGCTGTACGGTTCAGGTCTCGTAAAAATCTCAAGTAAAAAACATTTATTCTATTATTATTATTATCAGGGAGTAAGGTGGAACCGATCAAAAAGAAAATGATTTGACGAGCACGAAAAATGCACTCTTCATCCGTAGCCTCTGCTTCAACAAATTCCTGCTTTAGTTTATCAAGAATAACAGTACCAAAAACGGACTTGCCGGACATTTGGGCCTGAGTAGGCGTAACACCTAAGAATCGTTGGCACAAGGCTATTGCGTCGGCAGTAGACAAATTATCATCTACCCCAGACACAACAGCTCCCTCAATAGGCAACCCCCACAAGACGTTAACATCTTGTAAGGTGACAGTAGCTTCACCAAATGGAAGGTGGAACGTGTGAGTTTCGGGCCTCCATCGTTCCACCAAAGCTGTTGTCAAGGAGTGGTCAACGTATCGGTAACCACAATCTATGAGGCCACCAAACCCTGCAGCATCGATAAGGTGACGAACCCGTCCTACAACAGGGTGGTCACGAAGTAACGTCCATATTCCTCTATCGCTGCGCTTCACCATCATGGGGCGATTGAAGTTTTCCTCGTCTGTGAAAACGTGAAAGGCACGATGTCGATCACGAAGATACAACACATCGTCGTTTAGGGGACCAGGGTGTAAGTTCATGTTTTGATTCATGGTGGGAGGAATTTGGTGGGTATGATTTTTTATGAATTTCAAAGGTTTCAGATGGAGATTGTTGTGTTTCAGATGGAGATTGTTGTGTTGATGGTGTGTTCTTGGATGTGGGTGGTGCTCCTTCTTCACCTCAACCTCCATTTTATAACCTTCAAAGCCTGAATTCTTACACTCCCAAGAATACTATTTGCCTATCAAATCATCTGCAACTTACAAGACCATTGCATGCAATGCTAGAGACCTTGTGAGTGTGTTTATAGGCTGCATGCTTTGCAGGTGAAGACCAACTTTAATTTGGTGGTTTTAATGCATGAAAATGGATTGGCGGGATCATGACGGCAACATTGAAGAACACACCAACTCAATTGGCGGTATCAATGACACCTTAAACCGGATTGGCGGCATCAAGAGGTGATCCCTCTAAATGGATTGGCGGCATCTAGCTATTTTTTGTTGATACCTCTACTTCAATTGGCGGCATTAACACACTGACAAAAGACCCATTGATACCGCCAAATGGGTTGGCGGCATCACCTTTAATTTCTTTTGATACCGCCAATCTATTAATATACATCTCCATTTTTGATTTTTTTACCCAATACCCCCTAAATGTAATTTCTAAAAAAATAAGTCTACCATTTATGTAAATTATTCAAGTTTTTTATACTCGTTTGTTTAGTAGTTACATAAATTCTTTTTACAGTAGGTCAGTGTTGGTATATATATATAATCCAGCCAAAAGGTGACATCAAATAAATCAAGAAATTATTTGATCTACAACACGAGCGGGGGTTGGGTCTAATCGGTAAAGCCATTGAAGTTGGATGTTAGTGTGGTGTTGTTCCCCCTTGAAGTCAAGGTTTCGAGCCCTGCTAAAGACGGATTTGGTGTAATCTAAGCCGTTCAAAAGAAATTTGATCTATAACACCAATATAAACTATTTGACCCTCTAATTAATTTGATCTTTAAATCCTAATTACCATGTGTATGACAAGTCTTCTATTGATATTTTTTATAAAAAGTTAATACAGACCTTGTAACTTGACATATATATTGTTGTATGTGAAGTTGGATTATTTACCAAATTATATAAAAACCATGTAACAAGGAAAATTTTCATCTTGGCCATGCAGGAAACAACTTATGTGGTAAACCTCTTAAGGATTGCAAGAAGAAACTAAGCAAAAAACTGATTATCATCATTGCTGTTGTGTCCAGTTTGGCAGTCTTAGCTGCCATCATGCTGGTCTTAAAAATCTTTAGAACCCGAAGGAAGCGAAAAAACGAGCACAAAAACTACCAAATGACAAAGACAGACAAGATGAACACTTACAAGGCGAATACAAACAATCAGATTCAAATGTATACCAAACAAGAGAATTACAAAAGAACTGAAAATGGCGGAAAGCTACATTTCGTGAGGACCGATAGGGAAAGCTTCGAGTTGGAAGATCTTCTACGAGCCTCGGCTGATGTGTTGGGAAGTGGGAGCTTTGGGTCGTCGTACAAGGCGATGATAGCGGGACGGTCACCCGTGGTGGTCAAGAGGTTCAAGGAGATGGGAAATGTGGGAAAAGAAGACTTCCAGGCACATATGAATTTGCTTGGAGGCTTGTCACACCCTAATTTATTACCACTTGTGGCTTTTTACTACAAGAAAGAGGAGAAACTATTGGTTACTGATTTTGCTGCAAATGGTAGCTTGGCTAGCCATCTTCATGGTATGTTTTGACATATTTGGAAGTTATATACTTACTTTTAAGTGGAACAAAATCAAGTTGTTAAAAAAAATGATATCGAATAAGTTTCTTTTAAATTGCATTGAACAAAACATAACATGTCAATGTACCCCCGCCACTTGGCAGGGGTCAAAACAGGCGGTGTACTTGGGTTGGTGGGTCATACTAACACGAACCCAAACATGATATGTACTCAAAAATTGACACGAGCCCAAACACGGCATGTACCTGCATTTCCTTTTTCATGTTAATACTTTAACTTATAAATTGATTAAACGAAAAAAAGATACATGTGTATATAATATAAAAGTTGATTTCAATTTCTTTTAAATTTTTAATTTTTGACATGCCCAAATCCTTTTTTAGTTAGTGACATAAAAAACAGAATTTATATTTTTATTAAAAAAAATTAACCAGTTATACAGGTCAACCGCAACCCAACTTGTTTAACTAAACATGTTTACAGGTCTGACCTAAAACTAACCCAAACCCAGTTAGACTAAATTGAAACCCATAAAATATCGTGTTAGGTTTGTGTCATGCTTTAAATTCACACCACGAGGGGCTATAAAGTTTCTCTAAATTATCTTTTTTTATGTATAGGCAAACGAAAACCCGACGAGCCAGGATTGGATTGGGCAACACGGTTAAAGATAATCAAGGGCGTAGCACGCGGGCTAGATCATCTCTACGAAGAGCTTCCACGTCTACCGTTACCTCATGGTCACTTAAAGTCATCAAATGTGCTTCTTGATGAAGATTTCAACCCCCTTCTTTCAGACTATGCTCTAGTCCCCGTTATAAACAAGGATCATGCACAACACCTCATGGTGGCCTACAAGTCACCAGAATTCACACAACATCGACACGCAACTAAAAAAACCGACGTATGGTGCCTTGGGATATTGATACTAGAAATGCTAACGGGGAAGTATCCAGCAAACTATCTAGAACAAGGTAAGGGTGGGAAACCGGATTTGGGGACATGGGTTAACTCGGTTGTGAGGGAAGAGTGGACGGGTGAGGTGTTTGATAAAGAGATGAAGGGGACAAAGAATGGTGAGGGTGAGATGTTGAAGCTCTTGAAGATTGGGATGGGTTGTTGCGAATGGGATATCGCGAGGAGGTATGATATAAGAGAGGCTGTTGAAAAGATTGAAGGGTTGAAGGAAAGGGAAGATGATGAAGAGTTTTCGTCGTATGCGAGTGAAGGTGATGCTTACTCTTCAAGAGCTATGGATGATGATAATTTCTCTTTTTCGGTTACTAGTTAAGTTGATATGTTTTGGTTCTTATTCAACATTATGATGTTGATGAATTAATATTCATAAGATATGTTTTGGTTATGATCATCCAATGTTATGATATTGATGAACATTCATAAGATGGTTTAACCAATTTGTTACATTATTTTGTTGTACATTATGTTTTGTTGATTATAATGGAAATGTTATGTTTTATGCTTTTACTTAAAGTAATGAAACTTTATTAGGATGGTCCTAATGTATTTTGGTGTTGAGTATGCTAGCTTGTAATTTGTTAACCCATGTTAAAGATGTGTAAATTCCTTGTTGGTATAAATAAGAGTACATTAGAGTAGTTGAGTTAGTATAGTACACACACTAATCCCAATTAATGACTATGAAATACATACATAGCTTGAGGTTTCGGAATACCCATGGAACCAAAGTAAAATATGAAACAACAAAAGAAGTGTTGGGATTTCAATACAAGATTGGGAGTTAAGATTTATAATAGGCCAAAATGGTGTATTTAAAAGGGGTGTAATAAAATTGGAGAATAAATTAGCCGTTTAAAAAAAAAAGTAAAGTAATAGTCGGACGAGACTCGTAAAACATTGATCAAACCAAACCCAACATGTTTGTTAAAAGAAGTAAAGAACACAAATTAATCTCAAATTCTCAATAGTTGTTTTTCTCTCGTAAGCCCCGATTGCGGTGTGCACATATATGGTATATGCATGTGAAAGGTTAATCATGCATCATATAGTGGTGTTGATACCCAAAAGACAAAGGGGATGATACATCATACATGCACCAATCGGGTTTGTCCTGATTCTTAGTGTTATGTGTCTTATGTCCAAGGCTTGATGTAAAACTACTAATGAGTTGAAGGTCTAACGGAAGCAACATAGAGATAGAGATAAAACTATCTAGTTCTTACTGATAAACAAGGACCTTCAGAATAATTCATGTCTTCCATAACACAAATAATAATAATTAAAAAAAAATTGGTGTTCAGAATCTAAATTGTTGCTTACAGACCTGTAACATAAAAGTTGGAGATGCGGGGGATCGAACCCCGTGCCTCTCGCATGCAAAGCGAGCGCTCTACCATTTGAGCTACATCCCCATGTATGATTAACCATACTTTCCATTTAACTAATTTAAAATAGACCATTTCAATACCCAAACCATGTTAATGACAGAACCCACTCCATAGTCCATCATCACAGTAACCATAACAACCAAACCATGGACGACGACGGCGTGGGCACCCTACGCACCCGGTCCAAAGCAGCCCCAGACTGGACCGTCGAACAATCCCTAATCCTAGTCAACGAGGTCTCCGCCGTCGAGTCCGATTGCGGCGACTCTCTCGCCTCCTTCCAGAAATGGAAAATAATCGTCGAAAACTGCAACGCCTTAGGCGTCAATCGCAACCTCAATCAGTGCAGACGAAAATGGGACTCTTTACTCTCCGATTATAAAAAAATCAAACAGTCAGGTTCCAAGAAAGCCAGCTTTAATTCTGAACTCTTTAATGTTATTGAACGCTATGTTAAGGATTTCGAAGGCGGGTATGATACCGACCCGGGTTCTGAATCCGAACCGGCCATGGATCTGGATCCGGAACCGGTGCTTGCTTCTGTTTTACGGTCTGGTATGTCAGTTTGTTTCATGCTTTGGTTTTTTAACCTAATGTTGAATAATATGGAAATGTTTTGGTTAAGTTTTAGGGATTAGAGTTTAGGTTTTTAGTATTTTAATTCCTGTATGATTCTGTTCTAGATGAAGGTTACACCTTTAGGTTTATGATCAAGGTTAAGTAGAAATTGGGACACAATGTGTGTGTATGATTACGCATTTACGCGTGTGTTTACGTTTTTACGATCATGAGTTTGTGATTGGTTTTGAATGTGTATTGTACTATGGTTTTCGATTTCTATCTGGTTTTCTGTTTATAAGGAAACATCAAATTTTAGCATAATTTGCTATCTAATTTGTAAAACCGAAAGTTTGAATGTACGGAAGAATTTGTTTTGTTCATTAAAGAAGATGGAAGAGGTGATTTAGATAGAAGTAAGTTCTAGTGAGGAAAATCTGGCCGTTGCTTGGATATAACGAGATGAGTCGTGATCCTAAATAAGGTTTTTTATTTGATTTTAGATTAGGGATCGCCTAGTTAGCCACGTGTTGTTCTGCACAGCTTACGCTTTACTTGGTCCCTCTTGTTAGCAACGTATTGGTGAGGGTAGTGAGTCTTCCTTGATGGTTACCGGAAAAAAGGAAAAAAACATTAATAGCTATCTTTCTTAGCGTTATAAGTAGGAGATTGACTTTCGTCTTGTTAGATTTTGGATCCATTTTTCTCTGCAGGCACACAATAATAAATGCATTTTGCATCTGGTTTTAAGTTATGGCATTAAACTCGTCTCTTTTAGAATGTTCCGATAAATTTTTTAAATTTCTTAAAAATTTCTTGATCTAGAGAACCCAAATGATGAGTTGTTTTGGTTGTTACTGAATTAATTTACTTCGCTTTGTAAACCGTTACTCTTTGTTTTCTTAAAAGTAAAATCAGATTCAAAGAAGCAAAGATCAAAGATAATACCTCAGAAACGTGGCATAGAAGACACTCGGAAGCGAAAAACACACGTTAAAACTGAAGAAGTTAAAGTGGGGGAGTGCAGTTCAGAACCAAAAAACGGCATGTTAAATGAAATCACAAGGCCTGAAATCAGTGAAGAACAGGATGAACAGATAATGGCCGAGAAACTTAGAGAAAACGCAGAACTAATTGAAGCTATTGTGAAAGAGGATTCGCTTAATGGTGAGCCTAGTGATGAGTTAACCAGGCTTAATGGTGATAAGCTTATCGTCTATCTCGGAAATCTTGTAGTCGCCCTTGATCAGCTTTCCAAATATGTTCAGTAGTCTTGAGTAATGTTCTTTTTGTGTTGGAAGTGAATTATGATATCATGTTATACATGATTACTTATGTTTAGGCTTTTAGGTTGTACAAGACTACAAGGATTGAGCAATGAGTTTGACTCTTAAAGACTTGTGTATAATCATTTAGGTTTTAGAAAGCTTCATTCTATATAGATTCCATTTTAATGCATTATTTGTTTACACAAAACATTAAAATAGTGAACTATGTCACTCTAATTCAACACAGGGTTTTTTTTTTTTTTTTTTGAAACGAAAAATTTCATTCAAAAACAAGGAAGGCCACAAACAGGGACCAACCCACAACCACAACTTACAACATATACAACGGGTACTTCACCCAGTCTTTCCAATCAATCCTATTACATTTCTTTCTATATCTTAACCAAACAAACGCCAAAGACTTAATAATGCAAACAACCTCTATAGCCTTCACATCACAATCTTGAAACACCACCTTGTTCCTTTCTTTCCAAAGCGCCCAAATGGTAACCATAAAAATACCTCGAAGCAGCTTCTGCTTTTCAGTGGACACATCTGGTGAAATCGGCCAGTTTAACACATCTTGTAAAGAACCGAAATCATGGGCCTCAATCTATTCCAACGCCAAACTTTATTCCACACCTCAGATGCGAACCTGCAGTCAAAAAGGAGATGGCCAACAGTCTCTTCTTCAAGTCTGCACATCGGACAATATTAGCACGGCAAATCAATCTTTCTTTTGCGTAGTTCTACCCGTGTAGGTATCCTACCTTTCACTATCCGCCAGACCACCAAATTAACCTTAATCGACACCCAATTAACCCAAAAAAACCAATGCTGTTACTGCTTAACAGCTGCCGCTTGAAGAATATACATGTTTTTACCTGTAATGTTTAAAAATTACAAACTTGCAAAACCATTTAAAACCAAACCAATATAGAAATTCAATATCCAGTTCAGTTGTAAACCAAAACCAGATAGGTTTTTAGTTCTAAAATTCTCAATTTTGTTATTAGGTTTTAACCGAACAACCTGGATTACTATTAACCCAATCTATATATCCAATTATATTAGCCCAATCCCATTTAAACCTACAATCTATAATTTAAAATCGTCAGTCTCATGACTCGCATCCTTAGATTCACGAACCATTGATGACATGTCTCATCTTTCAACTTTCACAGTACAAAACCAATGTTTCATTCGCCAACAACCATATACCCTAGCAATATAAAAAAAAGTTTCGTGTATATCTTCCTTCCTAAGGCCACCCGTAGTGGAGAAGTGAAAGGGCGCTAAATGCCCCCATTCACTCCCCACACCGCCCCCGTGGGCGTTTTTGCTCTAAATCCAGTTTTGACGTGAAAATTTTCACGTGGAAAACAGTCGTGAAATCCCCTCCTTTTTGCTGAGCCAATAGAAAACATCCAAAGTGGAGGGGGGGGGGCAGAATTTCGCGTACGTGTACATTTGGTCTAAGTCGTTAAAGGTTCTAGTCGATGGGTTAGCGATTTAAAAATAAATATAAATATATAAAATAAAAGAAATTCATTGTAGATTACCAAAATACCCTCTTCAAATAAACCCTATTCTTATTTTATTTCCTCATATCGTTCATGCCCCCATTTATTTTTCTCAGTTCGTCATCGCTAGTCTGCATCTGGTTCATCGATCTGCTACAGGTAACATCCTTATCTAAACTTGTATTCCATTTCTTCACGTGATTGTTTAATTCCTACTTTTTTATTCGATATCATTTACTTTTACATCTCTATATATGCTATTTATGATTAGGGTTTAGTATATCTGTTTATTCGAATTCAGGTAACCGTTCTTTAAACCTTTTACTGTAATCTTATCCAATATTTGATCTCTGTAGAATCTACCAGCGTTATGCTTTTTTATTTGTTGTTTGAATCATAGTCACATGGTTCGCGGTACGCCCGGTACGGAAACGTGGAACGGGATCGCAATTCGCTAGGTTCCTAAAATTCGGTACGAGAGGGGGTAGGCTCATTTCGGATCGCTCTGGTACGATGTAACATATAATGTGGTACGATATACCCGTTTAACTTAGATACGTATTCAGAATTTGAAATTGGGTACTATATAAAATCAAGAATAGATAATGTATTAGAAATTGAGAATGGAGAGAAGCTTAATAAAGGCTTGAATACGTCTTCTGAATTTGGAAGGACTTTACAAATTTCAATTTATTAATAATATGAGTATTTTTTTTTTATTTGGTTTTATTAAATAAGTTCATAGCATAATTTGCAATAAATATTAGTTTATTTGCTTTTGAATTGGGCCACCTACAAAACTCTAAAAAACAATAGCCCAGGTAAGTAAGAAAATTAATAGCCCTTCACTCTTTAAAAATTAACAAACCCATGGCCCACATCTTTTATGTCCCTCTTCATCTTCATCATCTAAAAAACCCTAATAAAAGTTTGAAGCAAAGTAGCAGCCACATCAATCGGAGAATTAGATCCTCGTCAGGTATCTTCTCGTTTCTGTTTTTCTTTCATTTGGGAACATCAATTTTATGCTTGAAAACGCGAACCCGTACGAACCAGGAACACGAACGTACCGCGAACTGGTACGAACGAACCAGATCGAAAATCGTGGCAACATCAGCGATTTATGTGACTATGGTTTGAATTTATTCGAATGTGACTGGAGATACTGTATTTGATATACAGAAATGTTTCAGCTTTGTAAAATGTGAATAGGAAATTAAAAATGTATATTTTCTTTAATTAGTTGAATTTTTTTTATTATAGATGACAGTGTGAGTGCTGATTGTTTTTTGGTTTGCCTAATTCAGAGTCAATTTAAACCGATGGTCTTCCAACGAGTCATTTCTCGTTTTCCCGGCAGGAGCAGGATCTCCGGCCAAATCGGACAAAAACGTGGTTTGTTTTCAGGCAAGTTGTTATATTTATGTTTTCATGCTGATTTTCGTTAAGTGTTTATGAAAATCTCAATTTTTATAGCGTGATGCTTGTTTTTATATTTAGGGTTTGGGGTATTTGATTTAGTGTTCGTGTTACACTCTACTTGGTTCCTTTTTCTGTTTATATTTTACGACTATAAGTTTTGTCTTTCTAAATCAGTTGATGTCAGCAACAACTTAACACAAGTTCGATGATATAAAAAAGATAACTGTAGGATTTGTATTGTAATGTGGTTAGCTCTTGTCATGTTGGTCACTATCACAAATGCAGAGACTTCTTGTCATGACTCATGGGTTCACAACAATTAGTCGAACAATTCGTTTAACTATATGAACTAAGAAACATTGCATTTTCATCATTTCATGATCTATGACACGTACTTATTAAAAAAAAATGCTCTACCTCATCCTCATATAGATATCTATTATCATATAACCCACACCTGCAGTAAGTATTGTAAATGAATATACTTGAGATGAAAATTGTAAGAGAAGTATTTTCAGCTTTAAATGTGTAATTTTATGATAGAGAAGAAACTGTATGTATACTCGAGTTAGAATTATCCAGACACTATGACCTCAAAATTTTGGCAGGTCTTGTAACTGGCTATTTTAGTTCAGGCCAGGTTGCCGCCAGCATCTGTTTTTGCCCTTTCTTAGTGTTATAAATAATAGAAGTAGTTTTATTTTATGATTGTTGAAATTATATTATTGAAAGTGTTCTGGAAATAAAACGATAGGTATAGTTTTGGAAACTATCAGTCCATTTGGACTGTTTCCTTTAATTTTATCCTGTTTCGTAGTTTTAAAAAATGTTCTCGTACATATGGGCTGAAACGATGTTTTTTTCTTCGTCTCGTTTTATTAACGAAATGAGTACGTCTTTCCAGGAATTTCAGATAGCTACCAAGGTCTGACTCGTGTTCCTCATAATGCTATGCCTGGATTTTTAGGAAACTTGGGCATGAAATTAGGTTCTGCACAAGAAAATTTGCTTCCTGGTTCATTAAGATTTGCAAAATCTATACATTCTGTGGGTCCAAAGGAGTTTGAGAGAGATGTGGATGATGGGCCTGTTGATACACAAAAGAATCCTGAATTATTTGAACGTTCAAATCAAAGATCACCTGATTTTGCTGAACGTCCAAATCAAAGATTACCTGAATTTTTTGAACGTTCAAATCAAAGATTACCTGAATTTGCTGAACGTCCAAATCAAAGATTACCTTATTTTTTTGAGCGCCCAAATCAAAGATTAGCTGATATAAACATAGGACAATCACCTATTGAACCAGGGCGGAATACTGGATTCGGGTCTTTGAGCAGGAGATTTGCAGAACTGGATCTGACCAGAGCCCCAAATGAAATGGGTCGGGATGGTAGACCATATCTGCGAGGTTTAGGCCAATTCGAACCTTTTAGGAACAGGGGATTTATGAGAGAGAATGAAAACTATCGATCTGGCTTAGAGCAAAATGCAGATATAGTTCATGTTAAAATAATGCGCAACAACACGTTTGTGACTGTGACTGATTCCAAAGGGAACAAGAAACTGGGAGCATCTGCTGGTGCTTTGGCTGAAATGAAAGGAGGACCAAAGGTTTCTAAGTATTCTGCTGAGGCAACTGCTGAACATATAGGACGGGAAGCTAAAAAGATGGGATTAAAATCGGTTGTAGTGAAGGTTAACGGGTTCACTTTCTTTAAGAAAAAGAAGTTAGCAATTTTGAGTTTTAGAGATGGATACACAAACTCGAGATCTGACAAAAATCCTATTGTGTACATTGAGGACACAACACGAAAGCCACATAACGGATGCCGACGCAAGAAACAACGTCGGGTTTAGAATGTTTGTCATGTTGATGGTGTTTTTGCAACGACATAAATGAAGGTGAAATCCGAAGGCTGCTTTGTTGGTTATGTTTAAGATCTTAGTACTGGATTTTTGCAGAAGTATGAATTTGCAATTTGTTGTGGCTAAACTGAATAACTGTTACAGAATGTTTTGCTTGATAGTTATCTATCTACAGTTTCTTTTGATTCATTTGATCTCCTTTTATTGTTAAGTTTAATCATTGAAGTCATACATATTGTCCTAGTTACAAATATTCCCATGTTTGACACGGTGGCACCCGCCTGGAGCCACCATCGTTACCACCAGGGGCGCAGGATATTAAGGGCCAGTTGTGGCCCTGACCCCTCCCGTTTTTTGGCGCAGTGGTAGAAATTTGCGATTTTCATAGGTAAATTGAGTCCGGATTAAATCTGGCCCCCGCTAATTTGCCATTACCGATCGAAAAAAATTGAGTCCGGCCCATCCTGATTCGAGAACCAAGCTTACTGACTGTTTTCTTCGAATTTCTGATCGGCCCTAAGATCAGTGTGGAGTGGGAAGAAGTAGCTTTCCATACTATTGAACCATGTCGAAGGGTCTATTCTATGAAGCGAAACATTGTGCCTACTTAAGCAATCACTAAATGCTAGAAAAGAGGTTAATTATTAAGGATATCATATAACACAACACATCTTTGACAAAAAATGTACTATATAGAAGAATGTTAAAACTATAGTAAACCATTGATAGTAAATGATCATCATTGACTTTATTTCACCATCATTGACCGTAATTGATACCAATATATATAAATAAATAAATATACATAGATGTTACGAGGTAATAATAATATTCTTTTAACTTCTATATTTTTCATCTTTTACAAATTTGTCATAAAACATTTTTCATTTTTAATCCCTAACACTTTTTCAGTTCAAACTTTGTTCCCTAAACTTTTTCCCTTTTTAAAAAAATTCTCGTTTTACGATTCAGTATAGATTTTGTAATTCAACACCTTACCTCTATTTTTTTTTACCATTTAAAGGCTCTATAGCCACGCTCGAGACGTAGGCCGACTTATTCTTTTCTACGTTTCACGTTTTAGACTCATTTTTTCAGGTTAACACGCTCTTACGTCTATGTTTTACAATCTACTTTTTGTTCTGTTTAAAGGTCCCGTCACAACCGCACAACCTGCGAGTTTTAACTACTATTTTAAAGTCTAAACCAATATGATTGTGTAGAGCATGAGAGTGAGCCCATTCATATGAATTAAGTAGGCTGGCTATTCGACCCATAACTGGAGAAATTCGATCCATTTATATGAATTAAAGTATGGTTTCCTTAAATTGCTTACTGAAAGCGTATCAGATGTTTGTACTTGGTGTAGCAACTTATATAAACCATGTGATGCCTTTTGTAGAGAAATCATGGTTAAGCAATAAGCCAATAAAAATAGTAGTTTGAATTATTAGCCTTGTTTCATTTCGGTTTTTAATGTTTCACTGTTGTTTCATGTCAACTTACAATTAGACCTGACAATTTCAACCCATCTAGTTAAGTTTGGGTTGTTTTGGGTTTAAAATTTGACCTTGTGGGTTAAAATGGGTTTAGTATAATTTTCAAGGGGGTTAGGATGGGTAATTTCAATTGTAGGAAATAAGTAAGTGGGTCAGGATGGGTAGGGGTGTACAAAAAGCTCGCGACTCGAGGCTCGCTCGAAACTCGCTCGAAAAAAGCTCGGCTCGAAGAGGCTCGTTTTGATTTCGAGCCGAGCCGAGCTGGCTCGTTTTGTAATCGAGCCGAGTTCGAGCCAGGGGTGTTCGGCTCGTGGCTCGGCTCGATGGCTCGACATATGGCTCGACTTAGGCTTGTGTAATTTAGAAAAATAAAAAAAAAATATACATGATAAATAAACCATAACTTAGAAAAATAAAAAAAAATATACATGATTATGTATAATTTTATTTAATAAATATTTGTAAAAAAATAAAAAAAATAAAAAAAATATATCGAGCTGGCTCGAGCCAGCTCGAGCTCGGCTCGAACATTTACGAGCCGAGCTCGAGCTCGACTTTTCAGCTCGATCAGAAAAACGAGCCGAGCCGAGCTGGCTCGGTTTAGGTTCGAGCTCGAGCTCGAGCTGGGCCTGGCTCGGCTCGACTCGGCTCGTGTACAGCCCTAAGGATGGGTATGTAAAAAAAAACAAATGGGTCAGGATGAGTATTTTTAGATAACCATATACAAATCTGAATTAAAACTCACCCAACACCAAAAGCGTTGATGCCTCATAGAAATCAATGTCATTAAAAACAAAAAATTATATCTTTTGCATTTGTTGATAACCCCAATCGGTTCGAAACCGTTCGGGTCGTTAACGGATGGCAATGTCGAAACAACATGGGTCGTTAACGAAACCGATCTCATTGAAACGGTTCGAGTCGTTAGCGGGCTTGATCGAGTCCAAACGGTCTGTGTTGTTGACCGGCACGTTCGGGTCGAAATGGTCTGGTCGTTGACGGGGCCCGGTCGGGTCGAAACGGTCTGGGTTGCTAATGGAAACGGTCAGGCCGAAACGATCGGGTCGCTAAGGGGACCGGTCGGGTCGAAACAATACGGGTCGCTATGGGACGGGTCAGGTTGAAACAGTCTGTGTCGTTACCGGGCCCGGCCGGGTCGAAACGGCCTATGTCGCTACCGAGCCCGGACGGGTTGAAACGGTTCGGGTCGCTACGGGACAGTTCAGGTTGAAACGGTCTAGGTCGTTACTGGGCCCGGTCGGGTCGAAACGGTCCGCGTTGCAAACAGGCCCGGCCATGTCAAAACGGTCTGAGTCGCTACGGGACGGGTCAGGTTGAAACGGTCTACGTCGTTACCGGCCGGTCGGGTCGAAACGGTCCGGGTCACAAACGGGCCCGACCGGGTCGAAACAGTCCGCGTCGCTACGAGACGGGTCAGGTTGAAGCAGTCTGGGTAGTTACCGGGTCCGGTCGGGTCAAAACGGTACGGGAAGCAACCGGCCCCGGCCGGGTTTAAACGGTCTGGGTCGTTACCGGGCCCGGTCGGGTCGAAACGGTTCAGGTCGCTATCGGGCCTGGCCAGGTCGAAACGGTCCGGGTCGCTATGGGACGGGTCAGGTTGAAACGGTCTGGGACGTTACCGGGCCGGTCGGGTCGGGTCGAAGCAGTCCGGGTCACAAACGGACCCAGCCGGGTTGAAACGGTCTGGGTCGTTACCGGGCTCGGTCGGTCAAAACGGTTCGGGTTTCTACCGGGCCCGGCACGGTTGAAACGGTCTGGGTCGCTACCGGGCCCGTCCGGGTCGCTACGGGACGGATCAGGTTGAAACGGTCTGGGTCATTATCGGGCACGGTCGGGTCGAAACGGTCCGGGTCGCTACCAGACGGGTCAGGTTGAAACGGTCTGGGTCGTTACTGGGCCCGATCGGTCGAAACGGTTGTAACCTCACGAATTTTCCCATTTATTTTGCATTAAAGTATTTCCCGATCCATGATATAAAGTCTAATTTATTTCTAAGTATTCTTATCTTTATCCGTGCACTCTATTTTTCTAAGTTCCTTTTATTATTGTACTTAAAAAAAAAAAAAAATCTTCAATCATGACATATGTCCTATCCTAATTCTATTTATAAAATCGTCATTTTATAAGACGGTGTTTTTTTTTATTTTCTAATTCAAACTAATGATTTTTTTTTTCTTATTTAAAGCTAATCATTTTTCCAATTACATTTATAATCTCAAACAAGGAAGATATAAATTCATTTCAAAATAAAGCCTTGAGTCAAGAGTCAAAGTATTGACAATATAATTCTTGGAGTCAAAGTCTTAGTCAAACAGTCAAAGTCTTAGTCAAATAGTCAATTCATCATAAAACCTTACTTTATGGTGTTGACCAATTTTAATGGCTAATTGAATCCAAAACTAGTATAAAAACCCACCTATGACCCATTATAGTTTGCACCTCTAAATCGATTGTTTCAATCCGATTAAACTTTCCCTCATACCTTTCTTCTATAGTCTATTACTTCTACAATTGAAGCTTTGATTATAAGCTCTTGTAATTGGCAACTTTGGGGCTACACATATTCTATTTCTCGAGACTTAATACTTTGCTAAGGTGAGTTTACGTAACCATGTTTATGCAATTCTTCATACTTGCAACATTATACTTAAGCAATTCTACATATATGTCTAGTTGTAAACTTTAATGCCTCATGATTTAGACAACAACAACAGTTTCAACGAGTTTCAACATTACATAATCATTAGCTATGGCCAAGCCGGCGATACTCAATAATAGATCTATTGGATTGACAATCCCACCTAGATTCGTTGACCATCTTTTATGGGGAGCGCGGATGATTGTTATCGTTCCAACATATTATTAAGGTGAACCGTGGATGACGGGATGGACCTAAACTAGTCGGAGGTTTGATTATGTCGATTCAACATATCATGTTTATTCATGTAGACTTAAACTTACGATAGACATATGAATTGCTAAACTTTTATACTTAAACTATTTGCTCGACATGGCTTATGTATTCTCACCAACTTCTAGTTGACCCCCCCCCCCCCCCATTTTTACAACTCAACAGGAAATAATGATGCATGAAGACTAGAGTATTTACATGAGAAGACAAACTGAAGTCTATGCTTGTTTGGTTTTTGTGATGTATTAGATTTCCACTTAAAACTCATTATGTATTTTCATTTTTGGATATTTGCACTTTAAATTAATTTCAATTAAAATTTGGTTACCATATGCTACTGTATACTCATTCTTACGAGACACCTCGATGTTTCCGCCATCGGTTGGGGTGTTACAGATTGGTATCAGAACCATGGTTATAGGGAATTAGGTTATTAGAAAATAATCTAGTCTATAACCATAGGATTATAACCAGTATTTGCTCCTTTTACTTGCTATTCTCTATCTCCCTCCTACTTCTTATCCCTACTTTAATCCCTACAAGAAGATTGCTCTCCATCACTGGATCTACTTTTAGACTAATAGGACAAAATTCCCAGGCTTAGCCTGAACCACCTTGAGATCTCGTCGAAGCTCTAGATTTTAATAACGAACACGTGCAATCTGGAAGGGTGAACGCCTGTATTCTGAGTCTTCTGTCTAGGCTGGCATTGCGCATAAATCCCAATCAGACGAGGGACCCGGATGCCTACCTGGGAATTCTCGGGATGAGTGTTCACTTATAGGCTAAAGCATGTCTTCACTATGTTATTAGAATCTAGAAGTTTTGATAAGTCAACGTTTTCGTTTATTCGTTTTAATTAATGAATAAATGATTACACTCACTTTCCTTAAACTAAGCTCTAAAATCTCAAAATTTTACAGCTTAAATCAATCTCATTTCATAACCATCTATGGATTTCACAATCACACTTCATCTTACCATCTTAGCCAATTGTTTGATTGTTTTTCAACACCCTACCCAAATCATATTATTGTTTTTTTATCAGCACGTCGCATATTTTTAAAACTGTAATCTCATAACCTGAGTATACCCTAGCACAAAACTAAAGATTTCTAAATCTTGTTGTATTTTCATTACCTAGTAACTTTACAAAGTACATATTTTTGTCAAAAGATGTCCTCGAACTTAAATTCAATTGTTTATTTATTGACGTAACAAACAATTTTCTATATAATGCTTTAAACTATTATATCGATTCAACATATCATGTTTATTCATGTAGACTTAAACTTACGATAGACATATGAATTGCTAAACTTTTATACTTAAACTATTTGCTCGACATGGCTTATGTATTCTCACCAACTTCTAGTTGACCCCCCCATTTTTACAACTCAACAGGAAATAATGATGCATGAAGACTAGAGTATTTACATGAGAAGACAAACTGAAGTCTATGCTTGTTTGGTTTTTGTGATGTATTAGATTTCCACTTAAAACTCATTATGTATTTTCATTTTTGGATATTTGCACTTTAAATTAATTTCAATTAAAATTTGGTTACCATGTGCTACTGTATACTCATTCTTACGTGACACCTCGATGTTTCCGCCATCGGTTGGGGTGTTACAACGGTCCGGGTCGCTACCGGGCCCGGCCGGGTCGAAACGGTCCGGGTCGCTACGGTACGGGTCGGGTTGAAACGGTCTGGGTCGTTACCGGCCCAGTCGGGTCGAAACTGTCCAGGTCGCTACCGGGCACGTCCGGTTCGAAACAGTCCGAGTCGCTACGGGACGGGTCAGGTTGAAACGGTCTGGGTCGTTACCTGGCCCCACTGGATCGAAATGTTCCGGGTCGCTACCGGGCCAGGCCGGGGTCAAAACAGTCCGGGTCGCTACGGGACGGGTCAGGTTGAAACGGTATGGGTCGTTACCGGGCCCGACCGGATCGAAACGTTTCCGGGTCGCTACCGGGCCAGGCCGGGGTCAAAACAGTCCGAGTCAGGTTGAAACGGTTTGGGTCGTTAACGGTCCCGGCCGGGTCGAAACTGTCCGGGTCGCTACCGGGCCCGTCCGGGTTGACACAGTCCCGGTCGTTACGGGACGGGTCGGGTTGAAACGGTCTATGTCGTTACTGGGCCCGGTCGGGTCGAAACTGTCTGGGTCGCTACCGGGCCCGTCCGGTTCGAAACTGTTCGGGTAGCTACGGGACGGGTCAGGTGGAAACGGTCTGGGTCGTTACCGGGCCCGGCCAGGTCGAAACGTTCCGGGTCGCTACCGGGCCCGGCCGGGTCGTAACAGTCCGGGTTGATAATCAGCCCGATAGGATCGAACCGGTCCGGTTCGAAATAAAATATTTTGGATACCTTAAAATTTTATTTTTTAAGTTTATTCTTGTTTTTTTATATTTAAATTTGTTTTTTTTTTACTTTTTAAATTTTTTATTGTTATTTTTTTTTAATTTTAATCTATTTTGATTTGAACTATCCAAATCAAACCATCCAGACCTAAACCCATCCTGACCTAACCCATCCTAACCTATTTTTTTAATTTACCCATCTTGACCCATACCCATCCTAATCCAAACCCATCCTGACCCAACAACCAAACCCACCCAACCTACCCATTTTGCCACCCATACTTACAATGGTTATTTCTATATAGGCCTGATGGAAGATTGGGGTCCTCAGGCTCATGGGCAAGCTTTGAAGTACATGTAACTTAGGAAGGGTGGAGATTCTTGACGATAATTCTAAAAAGTACCAACATTACACAATAGTAATGAACTTTTCTAATTGTCTCACTAAAGTCGCGTAACAGTTTGTCTTTTTCTCTAAAGTCACTCATTTTTCATCGGCCTTGGTGGTTAATGAATGTACGATGTTGAAAATTCTTGACGATAGTTGTATACGTTATCAATGCTTGTCTTTGACCAAAGTTTTAGGGTTTGCGAAACCCGTCAACTGATTTTGTTTGATATGCGGCCATAGGTTGGATCATTTTCCACAACCTTAGGGTTTGTGCCACCAATTTATCTAGTTATCTCCGTCCCATGCGACCTTGAGATAATTAACGAAACCAACAATACGCACAAAAAAAAACCCTTACATCACGATCCCATTCTAAGTTTTTCCGAGAATGACTATAATAAATTTTTCATCATCGCCAACAAAAAAAAAACGTAGTGGGTGAATTCCTTTTGAGTGAAAATGTATTTTGATCATTTTACACAAGTTTAACATAAAGTTTAGAAAAAGTTAGCATTATAGTCCAAGGTTGTTACAAAATCAAAACACATAGTCCAAACGAGTACCTTTTATACTTAAACCTCAAACATGTTACAAGATTCAAACCGAAACTTTTACAACTCAACCATTTTATTTAGTTATTTTTTTAAACGACTAACTCACACACCCATAACCATACTTCCAAATACTGAACCTATATGGCTATATCCACTATAGGATTACAAAACACTCTTAACCACATAACAAAAACATTTGACTTATTATTATGAACGAAGAATAATATTACATGGGCTCACAACCTAGGTCTAATTTTGTCCCAGCCCAACCCATTAATCAACCAATCAATCTGAGCCGTTAGATCTAGGTCAACAACCATCATCCCCTACCTTAAACACTCCATACCCTAGCTTACTCACGTTTCCTCCACATCTTCAACTCTGCAGGCGAAGATCTCCGCTTCATACCCAGGTATCCTTTACCTTAAAACTTTATAAAATGCTGCTATTATTCCAATATCCTTGATACCCACCACAAATTTCACCCCATTTTTTATTTATTTTAATGTACCGAATGTGAATGTAGATTATGTTTATGTCCCTAAAGTTTTAATTTTTATTACATATTTTGATTCATATATGATATGATTTGTCTATACAATGCCCATTTGCTGTTATCTTTATGTTTCCATTAAAAAAAATAGTCAGTTGTAATAATATTAAGATAAAGAATATGTGAATTAGTTGATTTATATATGATGGTTATTGTAGGTAAGTAGTCATGGTTAAGCATAACAATGTTATTCCCAATGGACACTTTAAGAAGCATTGGCAAAACTATGTCAAGACATGGTTTAACCAACCTGCCCGTAAAACTCGTAGACGCAACGGTACGCCTGTCGTGTTTTGTTTTAGTTAGTTTGGTGGTTTTGTTTGGGTTAATCTTTATGATTTACTGTTGGTGTTTTATTTTTATTTACTATTTACAGCTAGGCAAGCGAAGGCGGTGAAAGTTTTCCCGAGGCCGGCGGGGAGACTTCGCCCTCAGGTTCATGGGCAAACGTTGAAGTACAACATGAAGCTTAGGGAGGGCAGGGGATTCTCTCTTGAAGAGTTGAAGGTACGACGCATTGCTTTTATGTTATGCCTTTTGAATGGTATTTTTTAGCAAGGTTTTGAAACCAGCCGGCCGGACCGGGAAACGGACCCCCGGCCGGTCTGGGTCACTACATTGGACCGTTCATGCATAGGACCAGATGTTGAACCGCCGGACGGTGGTTGGACCGGGATTTTAATTTTTTTTGGTTTTGGTTTGACTTTTGGGCCGGTTAATTGGGTCGGCCCGGTTTGACGTCCGGTCCGGTTCTGAAAACATTGTTTTTTAAATGTTTGTTATTAAGAATGTTGATTTATAACCAACGTATGGAATGTATTTACGAAAGATAGAATATTATGTGACTAGATTAAAACGTATGATTGTTGTTTATCGGGTTGATTATCATGAAAGGTTTACGCTTTTTTAAACTGATCATTATTTTTTTCAAAACAGGCTGCGGGCATCCCAAAAAAACTTGCCCCAACCATTGGTATTGCTGTGGATCATAGGCGCAGGAATCGCTCTTTGGAAGGTTTACAAGCCAATGTTCAGAGGCTTAAAACCTTCAGGGCCAAGTTGGTTGTCTTCCCAAGACGTGCAAGAAAGACCAAGGTAAAATTTTTATATGTTTGGTCAAGATTGCGAATTACACTTGTTTTGACCGGTTACTCACACCTGGAGTCATGGGGTCGCTTTTTGATAATAATGTGGTTAATCTTTTTGTTGAATCAGGCGGGTGACTCTACACCAGAAGAGCTTGCAACCGCCACCCAGGTCCAAGGTCCGGTATTGCCCATTCTGAGGGAGAAACCAGCTGTTGAACTTGTGAAGGTTACCGAAGAGATGAAATCATTCAATGCTTATGCTAAATTACGCCTCGAGAGGACAAACAAACGCCATATGGGTGCAAGGCTGAAGAGGGCTGCAGAGGCTGAGAAGGAAGAAAAGAAATAGGTAAAAGAGCCTTAGTTGCTTGGTTTGATTAACTTATGTTATAAAACTGCTTTGATTGTTATCTTGGAGTTAGATGGTTGTTTTTGTTCACCAAACTTTGTTTTGATATGGGAAAAAATGGTATTATTACTTCCAATTTCAATCATTCAGGGTGAACATGATCATGGCCCTGTGCAAGGCGTGCATCATGCGCCATGATCTTGAAGTTTGTGTGCTTGGGTAAGGGATGGGGGGGATGAATATAACATAGGTAGAGTGGATGAATACTACATTATAGCTCTGTGGTTTGGCATTCATTTCTTTTTGTCTGAGACGTTCATAAGTTTATAATTTTTGCCAGTGCAGTAACAACGCTCTCAAGGCATCTATTTTTCTTCTAAAACTGTGTTTATAAACTAAAGACAATGCACCTCGTTATTCACTCAACATGTGCTGTTACATGTCAAACTTGTAAACAAAATTAAGGGTTTCTTTTATTAGTAACATTAATGACGCTTCCGTAAATGACCCTTGGATTTTTGCTGATCTTCTCCTTCTGCCTCCCTCGTGATCTTACCAAACCGAACCTACCTCATCAACACCATCGGCATTGTCATTAAAACCATAAAGAGCTGTTCCTAACGCTACGTTCCCTGAAGAGGATCGGCCTTCACTATTGTCATTATATTCACTTTCAGTCCCAACTAAGGGATTCTCCAATCGCTCATAACGTTTGCGATAAGGTGATGAATGGAGGTGGCTCCTCTCTACTATACAATTCATAGCAAATTAGTTGGAATTAGTAGACAATTGTTAAAAGTAAAGTTTTAATTGAAACAGGTTAATGCCTTAGTGGAGAACCATAGAAAGAGGAACCACATTTGGTAGGAAATGACAATAAAGGTTACAATATGATTGAGCAGCCCAGTAGTTGGGAGAGTTGTGCTGCAGTAGAGGTGCACAAATGACAAACTGGGTTTTTTCAATACCCGGTTCCAGTTATGGAACCGGGTCTGGGTAGGATTGGGTATCACTTTCACCGGGTATTGAAAGAATCGGTTCTAGTTCCGGTTCCAAGACCACCTCAACATCAAAATGCCAAATAGTCCCTTTGCTTGACATATATTTTTTCGGTATTCGAAAAACCCGGTTCCGGGTATTAAAAAAACCCGGGTAAAACCGGGTATAAATCGGGTTGGTTTCGGGTCCGGTTTTTACATAGAAATCTATACCTTATGCGTACCCAACGGGTAGGGTCAGGTACGGTTCCAGATATAAAAACCGTTTTTTTTAATACCCGGTTCTGGGTTTTTTTTCCGGTTCCAGTTCTGGTTTTTTTGTGCACCTTTAGCTGCAGCTAATGCCTGGGTGTACAAAAATCTGAATCCAAAAAATAACTAAAAACCAACTTGATGCGGAAAGCCTTTTTTTTTTTTTTTTCTTTTTTTGGAATTATATTGTGATAGCTTTACTGCAACGAGACCATAGACTACCATCTTCCACTTTTAGCCTCCAAAACCATTTAGCAAGGACAGCTAAACTCTAAGAGATGAGGCAACCAATGCCAAGACCACTATCGTCATTTGATCGAGTTATGGAACTCAACGTGACCCAACTAATCTTCCTATTAATCTCGGCACCTCCTCAAGGAAACCTTCTCAGAAATTACATGGCTTCAGTATCTTCATATGAGGCTCTAAAAATAGCATAATAATGGAGTATCCCCTAGCAGGACTTCACAAAAGCAAGTCTTGAGTACAAAAACAATTAAACCTATTCAACATAGTCTAATAGGTAAGTATCATAACTAGAGATATTACAAACCAAAAATCATTTGAGTAGCAGCAAAAAGAAAAGCATATCCTTGGAAAGCTAAGTCCAAAAGCACAATAAATATAAAACTTCACCATCCCAATTTGCCACAAGGGGTATAGGAACTGGGATATTGAGAGCCTGAAAAAAAAAAAAAAAAAAACAAAACAAAACACAAATCTGTTAGGAACTGGGATATTGAGACCGCTATGAAGATCAACGGATGCCATGTGGAGTTCACGGACGCCCATTGGACGGCTACGTACGGGTGGGCGGGCCAGGGTTTAGTTTAATATTTTTTCTTTTTTCTTATTTCATTTTGAGGTAATATTTGGTTTACTTATTTTATATACTTTTGAACTTTTATAAAAAAATATTAATAAATATATAAATATTTTTATATTTAGTAAACTTATAAAATTATAAACATTATTAATTTTTAGCTTTAATAATATTGAGTTATATATAAATTATTCCTAAATTTTGTAAGATTTCTATTACTTTCCATCCACTTTCAAAAACTTAATACACAAGTAGAAAACTTGAGGGCTTGTTTGGAATTAAAGTTCAAAGACTATTAAATACTTGAAGTGGTGAAGGTGGCAATTCAACTTTTTGTTGCATTTATATACTTCTCTCTCTACTTATCAAATACTTTAAGGCTTGCAAATTGCTATAAAGGAGAATGAACATATTCAGATACAAGTATATGCAATTCAAGAGCTTACTATTTGTCATGAAGCGGTTGTGATGACGTAGCAGGTTCATGAACTTCCTTATCACATTGGATTTTCATCCGATCCTTCATTTGATTTATGTTAGTTTGGACCTCTGCACGCAAACCAGAAAGCCTTGCTTGCAGCTTATCCTGATAGGATGCAGGCAACTTTACCAATAATGCATTAATCATCGACAACAATGTAACCGTGCCTTCCGGATCTTCCAATTGCTCACCCCCTGTTGCCGTTGGTGCCTTATCTTGCTCTATATCAACCATGTTTGTTTCAGTGATTTTTTTCAACTTGTCTTGCAACTGTGTCATAAGGTTTCGTGCTGATATAACATTCTTCACAGCTCTAATCTCCTGCATGGTTTAAACATGGATCGTCTAATAAGCATGAAAAATATATTAAATGCTCTTCCTAGTATAAATTGATGGTCCACTTTACAAATTTAACGCATAGGTTCTACTTGAATGTATGGAAGACAAAGGTATACTTCACGGAGTAAGTACCTCATGTGAAACCATTGTAAAGGTGGCACCTGGAGAACTATTAAGCAAATAGCTTCTAACTTCAGTAGACATAGTTTCTTTTGATTGCATTAGCTTCTTTCTACTTAATCTTGTTTGTGTTAGCTCATCCGGAATATTAGCTGGATAAATCTTTAAACTCTTTAAGTTGGCAAACGGGGAAGGTTGGTGTGCGATTAGTTCCACGGATGAAGATAGAAGCTGAAAACATACCAAAAATTAACCTTAATTGTATCAATAACTTTTTATTGTTCTTCGTAATCATGAGAGTATTTAAATTAACAGATGAAAATTCTTTGTTACATGTGAATGATAACATTAAGGACTAATACCAACATACCTTGATAAGTTCCGAGTTAAGCGTAAGAAATTGGACACCACGAAGTTGTTGAAGCATACAAACAATTTTATGAGCAGATGAAGCAGAGGAAATGCGTATATCCACCTTCTCCAAAAGTAGAAGGTCAGCAGGAAGGTCCAAAGGACGATAACGATCTCTATATTGCAAGGAAGAAAGGTTGGGTGCGGAAATCAGATGTATCTCTGAACAAGATTTTATAACGAGATTCTTGAGTTGAGGTGTATCCACCACCACATTGACACCATTACAATGATCTTCAAGTGTTAGACTAGATAGTCCAGGGTGACGTATATTGAAACCATTCCGGCCCACCAGTTCACAGTACCTTAAGGTGAGATTCTTCAAGTTTGCACAGTTGGAGAAAAAACCAACACGCTTGTTAGTACTATCATCAATTAATGTGGCACAATGGATATTCAATGTTGTTAAAGCTTGTATCTCACAAGTAGGTGGGGTCATGATGAAATATTGGTAAATACTCTCGCGCAAAGTGAGATGCTTGAGAGACTGAGAACAAAAGAGAGAAAGAGGGAACTCGGTCTTCTTTCCAGGTAACCAAGAAATATCCATTTGTTGGACATTATGGGAGAACACATACTCCAAAATTCTTTTGACAAATACCTGGCTAACCTTTCCATGAAAATCGAGCTTGACAAAAGACACTTCTATTTGATTATTTCGGTTAGCCAGAACATGTTTAACAAACTTTGTGAACTGGAGCAAAGTACGAAAATACCGGTGAGAAATTGAGACAGCGCATTGACGTCCAGGTATGTCTCCATCTAGATGACAAAGCACTTGTTTGGACTGCCTCTCTAATGTCAAGAAAAGAGAGGATTTTATGGATCAGATCATCCGGCAAGTTGCTTAGCCTATCACCTTCTACATTCATTCTAACTTTACCATGCCTGGAATCCATTCTCTCCTAGCTCTAACTATATAGAAATCAGAACTCACATATACGTTCTTCTTTTCGTTGCTTTTGTAGCTCGATCTATTTGCTAAACCACCAAGTTCATGTCATCTTTTTTGGATCCAGAAGCTGCAATTTGATTGCATCATGCAACAGTTAGGACATAGGACGGACTAAACACTCAACAGAAAGTAGTTACGCAATTCAAATAATAGCTTTAAAAAGTTTACTTTCTTCTTGGAACCATATTAACAACAGTTAGATAGTTTACTTTCTTCTTGGAACCATATTAACAACAGTTAGATACACCGTTCTCCAGAATGTTGTGGTAAATACATTTGGAGAAAGGTTTACTCTTTCTATCAAGTGTGTTGCTCAACAACCTTGGTTTTAAAAAGCGAGCAGCGCACTAAGGCGACAAGGTCTAAAACCGAGCCGCAAAAGCAGTGCGCCTTTCGTACGCAAAGTGCTAATTGATTATACAATTTTTTATATATATTTCAAAGGTTTTTACCATCCCAAATATAGCTATAAATAAGGTTTATACATGTTTTAACATATAGAAACCTACATGTACTACCTTAAAGGGCTGTTGTACAACATTCTGCTGCACAAATAAGAGATGTGTACATGAGGCGCAGGTCTCAGGCCATTTTTGCCTATAAAGCGTGCCTCAGCCGCGCTTAATGTACAACGTGCGGCGCATGTTACATAAGGCGATGTCCTGTGTGCCTAGGCGCGCCTGAGGGGCGGTTTTTAAAAGCAAGTCAACAAGTTGTTATTATATTACCAAACACAATTCTTGATAGATACATATTAATTAACGTTAGTGAAAGAAATCAAGCAAGGACTAGTAGAACAACAAAACAACTAAACCCTAATTGTAAGTAGGTGCTTGCGATGGAGAGCGGGTTAATTGCATAAATTGACCAAATTTGCATCTTATTAATCATGAAATAAACTTTATACATGAATGAAACATACCATTACCATTACGTACCTTTTTATTCGATCTGTCAGCCTAAACATTTCTTTCTTCCTCAAAACACATCGATCAGATATATATCTTTCTATCTCTACAATCACTCCCTTTTAAAAGCTCTATTCGCCAACAAGAGAGGGAAACTTCGGGGTTTAGGGTCTAAATAAGTTCAGCTAAATTTGTGGTAGGGATAACAATCAAACCCGAACCTGATGCTTAAACCTGAAACCTAACACGTTTGGGATAGGTTTGGGTTAGGCTAATCGGGTATGGGTCTGAGCATGAGATTAGTTTTTATTTTTTTCGCAGGTTTGGGATGGGTTTGAGATTTGATTATATGCCCGATTACCTGATAATGTATACCCAATATAATTTCTTATATACCTTTTTTAAATATTTATGCATAATTTATCTAGTTGTTCATCTAAATTATCATCTTGTGCTAAAAAATTATCAAAAATTATCTATACATATAATAAACCAAAGCCATTTTAATGACATGGCACTCAAAGAGGCATTCTCTTTCTTGAGTGTGTCATGTGTCATTCCATGTGGCATTGAGATATTTTAGGAAAAAAATAATTTAAAAACAAAATTGGATTTTTCACCCTCATGTTTTCTCCCATAATTTTTAAACATTAATATCTTTAATATACGAGATTTTTTAAAGAAAAAAATTACACCAAATTAACGAGCATTTTATTATCTTTCCAATGAGTACCATAGTGCAATATAAAAAACGGAGAAATTTTTTTGTTGGGTTTTGTTCATACAGGAAAAAAACACAAAGTGTTTAGGTAAATCACTAATCATGTATAGACAAGTCACTAATTATGTTTAAATCAGTAAATACGAATTTTTTTTTTCAACCAGAGCTGAATAGGTTAATAAAGTTATACGTTGTTTTAAGTTAGGTATCAATATTAGTATGTTAGAGTTGTACATTTGTTTAGTCTTTAGGATAGGTGTTAATATTAGAGTTATATTAAAGTTCTACATTCTTTTAGGTTAGGTATTAGCATTGGAGTTAAACATTGTTAATTTGTTTTAGGTTAGATATTAATATTAGAGTTATACATCAGACTATTTCATATGTAAAATTAATGTATCATATTAAATTTCTCAACCCGGGACGCTCCCAGGGTATAATCTAGTTGTATACTATTTGTTATATATGTCTTTGAATGTTTTATATGATTCAAGGATTTTATATTTATACATTGTAATCATTTACATATATATTTAATAATGCTAAATATAATTTGTTAGTAGTTACCCAATAGATACCCGATAGGTTTTCGGTCAGATATACCCAATGGGTAAGTTTTTAAAATTAATGGGTTCCGAAACCTGCGGGTATACCCGATACTCGATAGGTAATTACCCAACACAAACCCAACAGATTTTGAGACAAGCATATCTAATTGGGTATGGGTTTGGGATTACCTAAACTCATCCCAAACTCGACCCATTGCCATCCCTAATTTCTGATTCGCTAAAAGGGTTCGAGTTGGTTCAACCCAAAGGCTTAGCTGGTTGACCAATAAGATTTTGACATTAGATTTTTCCAATAAAAATATATTTTTTTATATACATTTGTATTTTTCTCGTAAGATTTTGATTTTAGAATTTCTCTAGTAAGAGTTCAATTTTAAAATAATATTAGAAAGCTGAAAAAATAAAATAAAAAATAAATTCGGGTCAAACAATTCGTATTTAAGTTCGGATCAGATTACACTCGCAAACAAGACCCATTTTACACCCCTATTGAAACATCGTTTTTCCTTTACTTGCACTTCTCCCCCGATAACCAAAGCCTTGTTAATTCATAATGCGCCTTACATTATTAAATGAGGTTATAAGAACTCTATTTATATTCATTCTTAAGCTACATGGTGTGGGGGCGTGAAAGGAAATGTGAAGCCTCTCCACGCTACCAACACCACCTGTATGTGGCGTGAAGCAGGTTGGGCGTGGGGCAAAAAGTGGGAGTGAGGTGTATGATTGTGGTTGGTTTTTGAGTTAGGATGTTTTTTGATTGATTAAAAAAGAAAAAAAAAAAAAAAACTCTTCACACTATCACCACCCCGTAGTTTTTTGAGGGTTGGGGGGAATTGACGTGGCTGTCACATGTCTTCCACACTCCCTTCACCTAAAGATCACAGTGTGATCTAATATTTTTTGAAAGGCAAATGTTACATCTATATATTAGATCAATAATTCTAAATCACAACACCTTTGCTAGGGATTGAACATTGGACCTCCCTTTTGGCAAGGAGCTTTTAAGAGCTTTTAGGATCTTCAAGCTTCAAGCTTTTAAGAAAAAACTCCTACTTAATAAAAAACCTTGTTTGGTTAAAGGGGCTGGAAGCTTTTAGGTTAGAGAAAAAGCTCTAAAGTGAAAAGCTACTAGGGGTATGTTTGGCAAAATTAGCTGGAGGCTGGTAGCTGGAAGCTGTTAGCTGGTAGCTGCAAGCTGGTAGCTAGAAGCTAGAAGCTGGAAGCTTTTTAAATATATTTTGGTGTTTGGCAAAGTAGCTGAAGCTTTTAATAACATGTATAAAATGACCAAAATGGGCATAATTAAAAACTTGTAAAGAAGGTTTTTATTTTATTTTTAAAATAGAATGGGTATTTGTGTCATTTACTAATTAAAAGCTTGTAGCTAGTAGAGCTTTTTCTGAAAAGCTAGTACTACTAGCTTTTCACTATGGAGCTTTTTCTCTAACCTCAAAGCTTCCAGCTCCTTCAATCAAACAAGACTTTTTATTAGGAGCTTTTTCTTAAAAGCTTAAAGCTTGAAGCTCCTAAAAGCTCTTAAAAGCTCATTGCAGAACATAGTAGTAGCTTTTAAGAAAAAGCTCTACTAGCTACAAGCTTTTAGTTAGTAAATGACACAAATACCCATTCTATTTTAAAAATAAAATAAAAACCTTTTTTACAATCTTTTAATTATGACCATTTTGGTCATTTTATACATTTTATTAAAAGCTCCAGCTACTTTGCCAAACACCAAAATATATTTAAAAAGCTTCCAGCTACCAGCCTCCAGCCAGTTTTGCCAAACATACCCTAAGTGGGCTAGACTCGTGAAATCAAATATTTAATCTTATTTATTTAAGTAATTAATTTTTATAAATTAAAAAGTGAAATAAAATATCCCATCAATATACATTACACGGTGAGGCCGAGCCGTTTATTTAGGCAATAATATTTGGTAAATTTGTTAATTACTAAATTTAAAAAACTTGGTGCACACGTTATAAAGCTGGGTATTAAACTAAACCCTCATCACGTCCTCCCTTCTTTCGCCGGCATTGCTTCTATCAGCTCCAATAACGGAGCCTAATTGCCAACTCTCTTTGTGTCGCCATACAAGTAAACTTCCTCTTATGTCTTTTATTTTTTAAAACCTTATTATTATCATTATCATTATTGATCATGTAACAATGATCCCAGCAAGTTGAGACAAAAATTGCTTGATCCAATGTTTTAATAATCTTGAAATCATGTCTTAATAGATTCACTACGTAATCTTAAAGGAATTCGTTTGGGAGATTGTAAACTCTGGTTTAACTTTGCCCGCTTTGTGCTAGAAGAGGGAGAGATTGGAACGAATGGTGAGAGTTTTTTCCATAATAATGATAATAATATAAACAATATAGAGAGTGAAAAATTTTATACGAATAATGATAATAATACACACAACAAAGAGAGTAATCAGGGGCATAACGTTGCGTCCGGGTATAGATCGTTTAAGGATTCCTTGGTGGGGAAATCCGTCACAGTGGAAAGTAACGTGAAAGCATTTTCTGATGTGCATGGGAAGGCACTTGTAGCAAAAATGGTGAATGTTGATGAGATCAAGAGGATTTATGTGACTTTGAACTCTATATGTCCACAGGGTTATGGTTGTGTTCAATATCTAGGAGGTTTGGATGTTCTTCTTTCCTTCAAAGATAATGAACAGGCCAAGATGGTCCTTGAAGCAGCAGGCCGTTTGAAGGAGTGTTTCTCTTCTGTGTGTATGTGGGAGGGACAATCCTTAGGATTTGAGAGGATAGCCTGGCTCAAGATACAAGGAGTTCCGTTGCATCTTTGCACGAATGAAGTTTTTGATCAAATTGGTGGTATGTTCGGCAAGATAGTTTACAAGGCAAACATCTCGGAAAGAGATAGTGATCTTTCGTTTGAATACGTTGGTGTACTTGTCGGTGACGGTAAAAGAATAGTAGATGAAATAACGTTAAACTGGAATGCTAGGAAGTTTCGGGTGTGGGTCCTGGAAGATCAATCTGATTGGGTTCCGGATTACGTAAAGGTTGATGTGGTTCATGAAAGTAGCGAATCGGAAACAGTGTCGGAGAAGGGAATGGTTAACGAAGCTACTGAAAAGGAAGACCATGCGTCATCGCCGGTTGGTTCGCCGGAGGAGGTGGTGCCAGTCAACGATGAGGAGCCGGAGAATATTATTAATGACACGGAGGTTTCTATGGTAACTCCCGAAGTTTCAAAAAGGTCTTCCTTAAATTCAGCAACACATAATGAAGAGGTTAATTGCGTGGAGGAATTAAGTGTTGACCAAGTTTCAAATGGAAGGTCTTTTAATAAAGGTATGACTGATCGTAGGGGGACCATGTGTGGAAATAATAGAAAGATAAAGGGTTTTTCCTGTGTTCTGCCCAAGAAAAGAAAATTACTTCGCTTTAAAAGATCAAAAGGAAGTGGATCTAGTAACTCATCAGGCCCATCTAAAAAAAGAAACAAGCCCAAGTCCACCATTGGGGATCCGTTCGGCCTTGATACATTTATTGGACCCATGGATACTATGCAAGTCCTTGAACAACAGAGAATGTTTAATAATCCTGCTTTTGTTCCAGAGCAAGTGATTAATGGTCAGGAGAATCTTTCTATGGGGATTAATGTCGACAGAGAAACCACTACACAGTTGAGATCTTTTGAGCAGTTGGTAGAAGAGGAGGAAGATGTTGCGTGCCCTCCGTCTCAGGTTGCTGCTGTAACATCCGGCAAAAATCGATGTGATTCCGTACGTAATTAGTATATGTAATTAACAGTTTAAGTGCATGTTTAAATTAATTGGATTAATTTAATGGATGCCGTAAGAGAATAGCAAATTCCCCATAAGATGCATAGGAATGCACACGTTCAATGACGATGCATGATAGGATCATGTGCGAATAAACTTGTCCGGTACGGACGTTGGCAATTACCCGGTAATAATTAAATAAACGAAAAGAATCCCGGACACCCAGGATATAAAATAAAGGGTAGTTTCATAGAATATAATGAGTTTTGGAACTCCGAAACCATAAGAGGAAACGTCTCATACAAATCTCCCGGTAACGAATAAAGTGCGCGTACCGCACCCGATACGCGCATAACTCATAATTTCACCCGGTAAAAGCCTAAATAACCAATCAACGCTTAAATTAGACTATGTTTACGGGTTATTAAAGGTATTTTTAATGTCCGAATAACGCGCGGTTAAAACCCGAAAAATACCCGAACGGCACCCGAACGACGGGGGATTAAACATAACAAATATTGGGTAAACATTTGGAGTTGTGGACCCCACCTAGACCCACCAAGGGCCGGCCTAAATGGCCTTGTAACCATCTTGCAAGTTGTAATAATAATAGCCTATAATCTAGTATAAAGCATGCATGGAACAAAAGATAAAGTGTAAGATTACAAAGTACAAAGCATGCTTAAATCTTGTCTCCCCTTGGTAAATTTTCGGCCCTATGGCCATGTAATCCAAGACACAATCTAGTAATGATGCCTTAGTACATGCACATGCTTAATATCTATTGAAAGATCAAGGATAAATCTCAATTATTTGGCTAGATTTGCAAGCAAAAATCTCTCCCATTTCTCCCTCAAAATCCACGGCTAACACACACATATACAATCTCCTAAAGATCCTAAGTACACCATACAATCTCCAATAAATCTTACATAATCTATAGAAGATTACATGTGATCTTTAGAGATATGGTGTGGATATGCATAAGATTGTGTTGTACAAAACAAATCACAAAAATCTCCTACACTCTTGCAAATCCTACGATTACATACATCCATACACAACCCACCAAGGATCATTAGTACATCATATAATCTCCATTAGATTCCACAAGATCCATGAAAGATTACACATGATAACACCATATAAACATGTGTTAGCCATATGAAGAAAAGCAAAACAACTTCCCTTCTTTCTTCTCCTTGGCCGTAGGCTTCTTCACACACACACACACACTCTTCTTTCAAGTTTTTACATCTTCAAATCACTTAAAACAATCCATCATCCAAACCCCCATTGTGTGTTTCAAGAGCTTGAAGCTAAACCACTTGGAAGAACACACTAAACCCCTCTCAAATCCAAGGTTTTTGTCTTCCCTAGCCTTGTGCTAGTAGTAAGTTTCTTAACCTTGTTTTGATTAATAATATTCATGTATGTGTTCTTAGAAGCAAGTTGTACATGAAGGGTTTAAAATGTGGTTTGAGACATAATCTTTAATGGGTTTTACATGAGTAAAATGGATGATTAAAGATATGTAAATGGATCATGGATTTGATAATGATAAAGTAGTGATCTTGAAAATGTATAAAATCTACACATACACTAAGTAGATGATGATTTGATTAAGATTTGTAGAATAAACTTGAATGTATTAAAAGGTAACCTTAATCATCTTAACATGATCATTTAAGACATAATAAATGATGGAACATGTTAGAAGTTCAAGAATGAAGAAGATGAAAAATTAATGTTACTTACTTAGAAGAATGATATTTTGTTAAAAAGGGCAAATACATAAAACACACATACAAGTAGTCTTACATATGGAATATAAGACTAACAAAAGTGTTTTGATACAAAAATAACTTACCAATAAAAAGATGGATCTTCAAAGTCTACTATTTTGAGTGAAAAATGTTAACTTTGGAAGTTAGAGTGGAAAAATGCAACATTTGAAAGTTAAGGGACTAATATTGTAACTTTGAAAGTTAGAGGACTAAAATGGGTATTTTAGAAACTATTAGTCCAAAAATGCAAGGATGGAAAGTTTGGTGTCAAAAGTGTAAGTAATAAACTTCTAAGGATGATTTTGGTAAATACTAGTAGATACTTGGGTATCTTGTATAAAAGTATATTTTTGAAAGTTATAAAAATATGGATGGTATTAACATAAGGATTTTTATAAAATAGAGGTTTTATAAAAATATTAAACAAACTTGAGAAACTTGTACAAAAATGAATACTTTTATATAAATGGGAATATAAAAGTATTGGAGACATTTTTGTAGTTAAGTTAACAAGTTGGGTTAAAAATACATAAGTATTTTAAACCATCCAAGTAACATGTGTTAGGAGGAAGAAATATGAATAATATTTCTACAAAACACATGTTGGGAAAAACTTGGAGAAATTAACTATTCGAGCCAAGATATCGAACTAAGACGCGTTAACGAACCGTACACGGACAAAACATGAGAAAAATGCCATTGCGGCAAGATAAGAAAATATATATTTTAAGAAGTAAAATATGTATGCATCATGGGTGAAAACTAATAAACACTTTCCTAAGTGTTAAAAGGATTATTCGTGGGAGAAAAATATAACGTAAACAAGTAAGACGTTAAACAAACGTATATACTTAACAAGAAAAATTACACATTTATATATATGTACGCTCGTCTCGGCAAAATTCTAGTATATCTACTTAATGGGAAGGTAGATATGTGGGAAGGAAAGCCGCGACGAGTAGACAAAGAAATATATATATATGTGTATGCCGTGCCGACAAGATCCTAGTATATTTATTTGAATGGGAAAATAAATATACGGTATGGTGAGTTGAATCGGGTGTTAAGGATATACAATCGAACGGCAAGATCTTAGCATATTTGTTTAAATGGGAAAACAAATGTGTGGCAAAGTGAGTCGGGTCGAGTATTGAAATACATATTATATCGGGTGATGCGATCTTAAGTATAATTATTTGAATGGGAAAATAATTATACGTTAAGTGAAGTCAAGTCGATGATAATAATGTACAAGTTAAGGAAATATTAACAAGAGTAATATATAACTTGTAATGCCAAGGGTAATCTAACGCCAACGAAACCTAGGACATATGTTTAATTGAACGGGGAACCATATCTAAATGGTGGTGTTGGGAGTTGGGTGTACAACTTGCCGGAAAAGCACACGTTATAGACTTAGTGACTTACACGCACTAGGACGTTTGTAGGTGCTTGACCACGGACTTGCTATTCTCTGCTATTGGAGTGTACGCTGTACATCAGGTGAGTTTCACGGCCCCATTTTACTATTTTTAACTGGGGGAAAGATATGTTTGTCAAATTTTGTCACATGTTGAAAAGGTTTTCAAAGGATAAAATGTGATAAGTGGCTTGATGAGTACTTGAGCAGTGATCGCCACTCGGGGTTGAGTCCTCTCTTCTGTAACCATTAATTCAGGGAAGTGAAACCGAAGGAATATTTGGATAGTACTATTGGTGCCTGACAAGGCCCACCCCTAATCGATAGCGTCGATTATGCATCGGTGTATGCCTGGGGTGCACGTATTCTGAAATTAAGTCGTTAAGTTCCGAGGAACGACTTGGAGCGGGGCATTATTATTAGTCTTGGTTTGGTTATGGGGCACAAGGGATTGCTCATCAACATTGGTTGTAGGAGCTAGCTACTCCTTACAACGGCCACAAGTTGTGCAGGTTTCGCACATGTTATAAACACGAGATATCAATCGACAAGATCCTAGTATAATTATTTAAATGGGAAAATAATTATGCGGTAAAGTGAGTCGAGTCGATGGTTGTGAAAATGTTATTGTTATGTAACTAAAACCTGTGAACTCACCAATATTTTATATATTGACGTCTTTTTAAACATATCTTTCAGGTAACTAAGTGCTGAATAGATATGGGGCTAGTGCGGTGGAATTCGGAATGTCGGATACTGGTCGGGGTTACATTCATTGTTACCATCGGGTTGGAACATAAACGGAAATACCCCCACATTGAAACTTAATGTTTATCGTTTTATGTAATGCATTGCGCAATAATGGAACGAGATACTCATCTTCGACATTCTAATAAATTGATCTTTTCTAATTAAATATAGTTTGTGTTAATCTTGACTTTGATATGCTTTCGAGCGTTGCGCCACGTGTTTCCGCCATTGGCGTGGTGTGACAGCTGCCCATCCAGGGATTCAGGATGCCCATACGGTGATTGAGAAAGAAGTTGAAGCCACCCTCGTTTTAGGAGTTAAGGTGGGGGCATCCAACATTGAGATGTTTGAAGATTCGATCAATAAGATGGTTAGGGAAGAAGGATTTCAAGAAGTTGACCAATGAATGTGTTATCGATTAACGTTCGTGGGTTGGGGGATGACAAAAAGTGGGATTGGCTTCGGAACTTACGAAGAGAGAATGAGGTAAGTGTTTTATTAATTCAAGAGACGCAATTGACTAACTTAGACGGGGTTAATTTGGAAAGAATTTGGGGTAATGTTGACTTCAATTCTGAGTGGGTTCCGTCGAATGGGAGGTCTGGAGGGTTGCTAACTTTGTGGGATCCTAAAGTGATGACTTTGGATTCTGTAGTCAAGCATCCGAATTTTTTATTGATCTTGGGGGAGCTTAAAGAAAAGGGGAAGGGATTGGTTTGTGGCAATGTGTATGTGCCCCATAAAATTGCGGATAAAAGACGGGTTTGGGGAGACTTGATGAATGCTTCGACCTTCAGTCAAGATTATGTTTTCTTAGGGGGGGATTTCAACTGTGTGAGGAACATTGAAGAAAGAAAGAACTCCAATTTTGATGCCGTGGCTACGCGTGAATTTAACGATGTATTAGACGAGTTGGGGCTTTGTGAACATGCTTTAAGGGGCCGCAAATTTACGTATTCTGTTGGGGAGAAGTTCAGCCGCAAAGATCTGTCCGATCACAGCCCGTTGTTGTTCAAGGTTGTTACTCGGAATTTCGGATCGAAACCTTTTCGGTTCTTTAATTCCTGGTTACGAAGGGACGGCATCGATGATATAGTTTTTAAAGCAGCGGCTTGGGATGTTTCTTTAGAAGTTAATCCTGATTTGCGCTTGTTGTGGAGACTAAGAAACATTAAGGTGGCTATTAAAAAGTGGATAAAGGAGGTAAAGGAGAAAGAAACAGAGGAGGAAAATGTTCTGCGAAAAGAAATTGATTATCTCCAACAGTTGATGGAAGATAGATCACTTTCAGAAGAGGAGAGCTGGGTTTATGAGGAGGGTACGCTTCGGTTACGCAAGTTGGAGTTGTGGAAGTCGACCGATATCAAGCAAAAGTCAAGGGTGAAATGGGCCAAAGAGGGAGATGAAAACACGGCATTTTTTCACGGGTGTATCAAGAGTCGTAAGGCGTCAAACGATATACCGGGTCTCATGGTGAATGGCGTCTGGGATACTCGTCCGAATGTGATCAAATGTGAAGTCTTGCGCTTTTTCAGGAGCAAGTTTTCTGAAGAGTTAAAGAACAGGCCGGTTTTAGATTGTTACGGATTGAAGCAGATTTCCCAGATTGATGCTGGAGAGCTGGTTCGTCCGTTTACTGAAATAGAGATCAAAGAAGCCACGTTCAGTTGCGGAAGTGATAAAGCACCGGGTCCTGACGGGTTTAATTTCCGATTTATTAAACATTATTGGTCTCTTTTTGTGCAGGATTTCAATAGTATTTTTCAGGATTTTTACTCTAAAGCTACCATACGAAGAGGAGTGGGGTCGTCTTTTATCACGTTAATCCCTAAAGTTCAAGACCCGGTGGTGTTGAGCGAGTACCGGCCTATAAATCTCATTGGTGTGGTCAATAAAATTATCTCGAAAGTGCTCACTTGCCGGTTAAAAAAGATTATGGACAAGATGATTAATGAAACCCAAACGGCCTTCATTGCGGGTAGATATATCCTAGATGGGCCGTTAGTGGTGAGCGAGGTGTTGACTTGGGCCAGAAAAAGCAAGAAGCAGGCTTTCGTTTTCAAAATAGACTTCGAGAAAGCTTACGACAACATTAATTGGGGATTTATTTTGATGGTTATGAGACAAATGGGCTTTCCCGAGATATGGTGTGATTGGATTTTTGGGCTTCTTTCCTCGGCCAGATCGTCTGTTCTGGTTAATGGATCCCCGACTTACGAGTTTGATTGCGAGAAAGGGATGCGACAAGGAGATCCGATCTCTCCTATTCTGTTCATTATTGCTATGGAAGCGTTATCAGGGATGATTAAGTAGGCGTGCGACGAGGGGCTCTTCGAAGGTATTAACCTTCCTAACGACGGGCCTTGCGTCTCTCATCTTTTTTTCGCCGACGACGCTATGATAATGGGAGAGTGGTCGGACGATAATTTCACCGTGCTCAAGAGGGTGCTAAGAGTCTTCCACTTATGCTCGGGATTAAAGATTAATATATCTAAATCCAAGCTTTTCGGTATTGGGGTTCATGGGGCTGAATTGGGCGATAAAGCGGCCGGGTTGGGATGTTCCTCGGGGGAGTTTCCTTTCAAATACCTTGGGATACAAGTAGGTGCAAACATGAACAGAATTTCTAGTTGGGATCCTGTGATTGACGTGTTTAGAAAAAGACTTACAAAGTGGAAAGCGAAAGTTCTCTCTATAGCTGGCCGGATTGTGCTTATTAAATCGGTTCTGGAGAGTCTCCCGGTCTACTATTTTTCTTTGTTTAAGGCTCCATTAGCGGTTACGCGAAAGCTAGAAACGATGATCAAGAAATTCTTATGGGGAGGTAACGAAGATGTGAACAAGATTCATTGGGTGAAATGGGAGGTTCTTACTAGAGCGATAGGCGAAGGTGGGCTCGGTTTATCAAAACTGGAAGACACTAATAATGCACTCATTCTAAAGTGGCTATGGAGATATAGATTGGAGTCTAAGGCTTTGTGGCGTCGAGTTATTGACGCAATTCATGGGTCTTCCAGAAGGCATCAATCGATAATCTGCAATAACAACGCGAGGAGAGTATGGTCCAGTATAGTGAAGACAGGGAGTCGTCTGGTTGTTAACGGGGTTGCTTTTAGTAACCTGTTCGAAGTTAAGGTTGGGAACGGTGGTGAGGTCAGATTTTGGCTGGATCCGTGGATGAACCGCATGCCTTTAAGGTTTTTATTTCCGGATTTATTTCGATTGGAGGCCAATAAAAGATGTACTGTAGCGGACAGAGTGGGGCAAGGCAGATTCGCAGGCGCTTTGACATGGGTCTGGAAACAGTACCCCAGTACGGTTCAGGAGTCCCATCAGCTGGTTCTGTGTTCGCGATTGGTTTCTGAAGTGGTTTTGACTGACGTGAAGGATACGTGGAGCTGGAATAATGTAGTGCTGCAGCATAGTAATGTCTCCGACTTGAAAAAATGGATCTGCAGTAATCGATCAGCTGCAGACAATGTTGTTTATAGATGGACTAAATGGATCCCGGCCAAGTGTAATGTTTTCATGTGGCGCGCTTGGTTAGATCGCCTCCCTACGAAAGCGGCTCTTCTTAGAAGAAATATAAACGTTGGTATCAATCTCTGCGCTATGTGTGAAGAATCGGAAGAAACGGTCGACCACATTTTTGCTGGTTGCAGGATCGCAGACGCTATATGGAACGGTATCGCTGGATGGCTCAAAATCCCTCCTTTTTTCATGTTTTCGGTCAAAGACATTCAATCTGTGGTGGACTATTTGCATTTATCTGCTGCCAAGAAAGAAGTGGTTAGGGGCATCTTGACGATAGCTTGTTGGCGGATTTGGAATATGAGAAACGAAAAGATTTTTAAAGCGGCGAATACGATTACTTCCCAATGCATTGCGGACATCAAATCCCTTAGTTTCCTTTGGTTCACTAGCAGGGGAAAATGTCATAGGGTGGGTTGGAAGGAATGGAACTGTTTTGTCTTTGATGTAATGTAATCGTTTTTGCCCGGTTATCTCCTCCTTGGAGATTCCGGTGCTTTTTTGGTTTAATGAAATTCGCCCTTCAAAAAAAATAGATTCACTAGTTTGTTCATTAACATCTATATAGGATTGCAGAATATATTTATAAAAGATGAGCCAATCAATGAAAAGAAAAAGACCAGAATCTAAACCAGCCAGTGGTGGTCAAACTGAATCTGATCAAGAGGTGGTACTCAATTTTATTAAAAGCAAAGGCGAAGAGGCGATCACGACGCGTACCATACAGAGAGAAACAAAGCTGCAAAGCAACATTGTTAACAAGTGCATCAAGAACCTCATAGCTTTGTCACTGATCATTGAAAGCCCACATGCCCAGTCCAGACAAAAGCACTACATTGCAACAGAATTCATCAATGAATTTAAAGATACAAAATTCATAAATGCACTTAAAGATGTATGTTTATACATTGTTAAAAGGCGCCTGAAAGTGGCAACAGCTGAGGGAGTTAATGACTTCATCAAGGAAAATAAGCTGATAAATATTGAGTGCACGAACCAGCAAGGCAGCAAATAAGTGAGAGATTACATAGTATGGTTCTTGACAATTTGATTATTGAGGTCAAGAGCAGTGGTATTGGAGAGTATCATTCTATTCCTGTTGGAAATGTGTGTTACTACACTATATGGTTAGATTTTTGAAATAAACTATGTTCTCGTTTATCATTTATGTTAGTGAGTTTATGCATTGTTAAGAATTTGAACTTATTAAAGTCGATGTGTTCATTTCACTCTTATCGTATGTTCTTTGCATGTGTGCATACCTATTCAGCCAAAAGATAATGTTGACGATGTTCATTGGTGATTTTAGTGTTACAATATCATTTAAAATCAAATGAAGCTGCTTAAGATGGTGGTCAGTGAAGCTGGTCATCATTAGCTGATATCAAAACCTTCATGGACCCAATCCAGATGGAGCAACCATGGCTCAACTTAAATTCAATGGGATCCCATTGAGACCTAGTTGTCGTATGCACACCCATGTTCGTCCTTTGTTTGTTTTCAATTTTTTTTTTTTTTTAATTTGGATGACTAGATCACCCGGTTATGCCTTTGGCCTTTGATCACTCAAGTCCCGAGTAAGAATCCCATGGTTGGCATATTACTGTCAGGTTGAACCAGTGCCATAGTTCGCCCCTCGTCAGGATTCGACCCCGAGACCTCCCGGGCAAGAACTCCACCAAAATAGGTAAACCTTACACCTCCCCCAAACCAATTAGGGTATGTTTGGCAAAACTAGCTGGAGGTTGGTAGCTGGAAGCTTTTTAAATATATTTTGGTGTTTGACAGAGTAGCTGGAGCTTTTAATAAAATGTATAAAATGACCAAAATGGTCATAATTAAAAGATTGTAAAGAAGGTTTTTATTTTATTTTTAAAATAAAATGGGTATTTGTGTCATTTACTAACTAAAAGCTTGTAGCTAGTAGAGCTTTTTCTTAAAAGCTACTCCTAGTAGCTTTTCATTGTAGAGCTTTTTCTCTAACCTAAAAGCTTCCAGCCTCTTCAACCAAACAAGGCTTTTTATTAAGTAGGAGTTTTTTCTTAAAAGCTTGAAGCTTGAAACTCCTAAAAGCTCTTAAAAGCTCTTTGCCAATCATTGGCTGTTAGTTTTCAATTAGCAATTTTGTTTTATTTCTAGGTTAGTTTTATTTCCAAGTTAGTTATTTACTTTCTAAATGTAAGCAAACGTGGGTGGGTGTTTCCATTACTATATTTTGCAAGTTTGATCGAATGAAAGGACAATGTGAGTTTATGTATGATGTTTAGTGACATCTTGGATGTTCTTGAAGTCCAAAGTTGGATTAGGTGGTGTATCTATATTCTAATTCAAGTTTAGTTTGCTCTACTCGTTTCTTATGTGATTTTTCTCTATCACAAGAGACCGCTAGAACTATCTTTATTTTACTTGATTTGAATTGTTGATTCAAGGTTTCCTCCCATCATTAGCGTTCACTATCAGTGACTCGGTACAAATGAGCTTTGCGCTAACTTACCAATGAGCTATATCAACTTAATCCTCTGTGGTACGTTACTATTGGTCTGGTAATGGTGTATTTAATGTAAAATATAGTGAGTATGACATTAGACGTTCAAAAAAATATAAGTAAAAAATAAGTTCAATAGTAAGTTTCTATGAAGCGGTGGTAAAAATAAGTTTCCAGTACTAAGTTGAGGCGCATTAACTAAGTTCATTAGTAAAAATGCTCAATACTAACCGAGGGGTATTGACTTAGAGCAGTAGCAACTGCACGCACAACGGCCCAGGCTCCGTGATCCTAAGGGCCCGAAGTTTTTTAATAGTTTCCTTAAAAATATTTTTGTGTTGTGGGCTATTGTGATCACTATTTTTTTTAAAACCCTTCAAAACAAACAACTTAGACTATCAGGTGTGGGGGTCGGCTACGTCCTACACCGCCCTCACCGTGCCTCATCCGTCCAAACCGTCCAAATTTGGACGTTCAAGCTGGACTTGTTGATTGGTGGGTTTGTGATGGTGGGCCATTTGACTTGCTTCTTCCCCTCTCTCCTCTCTCGGTTCTCTCTCTCCCTAACAACCTTTCACTCTCTTCTTCATCTCTCGGTCTCTCTCACTCTAATTTACCATCTGTTGTGTGTGTGTGTGTGTGTTTTTTTTTTTTTTTTTTTTTTTCAAAATCTGAGTTTTTAGGGTTTAAAGAAGAGGAAGAATGGGTTGATGGCAGTGGTAGAAGGCGGAGGGAGGGGTGCGGCTTTTTGGGTGTTGAACCGATGAAGATGGAAGACTATATTATGAAGATAGTGGTGGTTATGGGACTTTTTTATTATTTTTTATTATTTATAATTTAGAATTAAAAAATTGTTGGACCAATAGGAGGGAAGAATACCTAAGAAAGACCACCTCACACTTATGTTGTCATTTTTAGAGTGGGGCCCATATTTTACTGATGTGACAGATAGTCCTTCTAAGGCTATATGGTTTTGTGTCATATTCACCTAACTCCCTAAATATATAAGACATACACACATAACTTCCTCTCCACTTCACCCTTTCCTCCTCCATCTTCATCCAGACACAACTTCATCTCCACCGCCCAAATAACCTCCGTCCACCGCCCACAAATCCATTCTTTTTTTTTCTTTTTCACATAACCTCCATCTTCATTTTCCACGAGTGATTCTCGGTCATCTTCTCCGGCCAAGCTTCGATAGACCAACGGTCCATTTTTTTCCAACAGTCCAAAACCATCTTTTCCAACGTTCAAATCCATCCACCAATCAAATTCATTTGGTGAAGTCGGGGGATATTTGCCGATTGCACCGAGATTTTTTCGGGGGGGGGGGGGGGGTTCCGATCGAGGGTGGTGCCACCTCACCCCCACCGAGCCAACCACACCTGATAGTCTTAAAACTTAAAACCCAACCCAAATTGTAATTTAAACAATTTAAAAAACAATTTTGTGAGCCTAATAAGTTAGGGCAGAAAAATTTTCACGAGGAAGGCTGAGGTTCGACGAGGGCTCAATGTTCAAAAATCAAAAGGCCAAAACTTTTATGAGTTTAAATTATACGGGTTCGTTTATTTGTAGTGAGTCCAAAACATTTTTACATTTTTTGGAGACGGCCTTGTCAGTTAGGTCTTCCTTGATACAACAACTTAGCAAAAAAGTTATAACCGCCAATTGTTGTGCTATTTCGCATTTGCTAGTCGTCTCAACCCATCATAGCGTTGGTTATCCATTTGGTTTGTCTACCCGATGAATTTACCATTTTGTTTTCACTAATTATACACTCTCGCTCTTTGCAGAAAATTGTCATATCCGATCACTGATTTCCTAACCATAAAATACTCTTAACCTGAAAGTGAGTCATCACACATATAAACTTATCCAGGGTAGATTTGAGATATGAAAGCTTCACTGTTTAGCAGATTGATCGACTTTAATAAGTTGTGATTACTAAAATCCTGCAAGTGCCAACAGCCATCGGCAATTTTAACAGACACCACATAAGGGAAGTCTTCAAATTTAATCTCACTGGTGGCTATGGTGGAAACATTAACCGTACTCACACCTTCTGTTTATGTTTCTAACCAGTCGTGTATAAGTCCAGACCATAGAGGTCGGGTCCATCATCCATCCATGTGTTATAGTTACAGACATACATTGTTTCAGTCCAAACAACCACATTCCATAGTGATTAAAATCCTTTAACCCAGTAACCACCTTAGGATTGGCATTCGCTTTTGTCACCGCGTAGAAATGCTGGTTCAACATAAATATATAAACCCATAATATTAACAATAACCAATCCTTTACTCTCAGACTGCATATATATGTTGCAAGTAACACTTGTAAATTGCAATTTCGTCGTTCGTTACAATCCATTGTTTAAATCAAAACTAGACACAAGTTAATTATACCCTCCATCATTAGAAAACTTCCACTTGATCTCCTTCAAAACCGAAAGCAGTCTTGAAAGACGAATCTCATGGAAAAACAGAGGCAGCTACAACGCCTGCCAATCGAAAACACACCAACGCCATTAATAAACACATATTGATTCAATTCATGCTTCTTTAAAGTTGGAACATAAAGGTTTTGTAATTAGCACTGAAACTAACACAAAACCTACATAACATCATTACAAGGTAATCATATAACAATCACTATTACCATAAACAAAAACCAACTTTATTATTGATTCGGTTTAAAGACTGATTTTCTTCAGTGATATCCGACTGGAGCCGGAGAATCCTTAAGCTCGAGTCCTTGGTAATGTACGTCCTGCAACATATTCAATTCAAATATCAGAAAACAATACATAAACCAAAACCGAGATAACAAAACACATTAACAACTGCAAATGTAACAACTAAGTACCGAAGCAAAGTGATTAACATCACGATGATGAGCCTCGTCTGCTCTCACAACCATCACAACATCACGAAGCGTTGAATCAGCAGGAAGGCGCCAATAGTCAATAGCAATGGCTGGCGCCTTAACATTTTCTATGTTTCCTTTGTCGAGCTCCTTCAAGAACTCAGTGTACGAGTGGATTGCTTCTTCCTCGAGGTACCCAGTGATCCGGTGAGCTAGTTTAGGCGAAGCAAGGTATGCAAGAAAGTAGGCATTGAAGAAAATGCCCTGGACAGTGAACACAAGAGCGCGCTCATACCATTTCGGCTTAGCTACCTCCATGAATGTCATTAAGTGCATTCTTTCATTCTCAGCCTCTTCCAACAGAGCTTTGATCCATCCACCACTGTGCTCGAACCGCCTAAGCGATTTACAGTGAAGAAGCATCCCTCCAACCATTCCAGGAACCGCAGCCACGGTTTCAAGCATCATTGCTCGACATCCGTATCGCCTCTGTTTTAATCACATCTAGTGTTAGCACAACTATTAATCATTGTAAAAAATTATGGTACCAAATTATTTTCGTTTCTAACAATTCATTCAACACCTATTTAATTTCTTCACCTATTAATATAAGGATTATTTTAATAAAGCACAAGTTTAAACCAATAAAAATGTTTAAAGTGATATTTATATTAAATATGTTTATAACCCTCTAAATAAATAGCTTAATAACTGAAACTCAACTCTTTTTCAAAATATATCTTTACAAAACAAATGTGGGACGCATTTATAATGAATTTCAATATGTGTAAGATTAGTTTCGAGATGTATAAGATAAATGTATGGTAAATTTCAACGTGTAGGATGAATATCGTTATGTATAGGGTGCATATGAATATGTGTAGGATATATGTAGAATACATTAGGATACGTGGAGGACAAAGTGTTTTTGACTAATTAATTAGAGGTACAATAATTAATGTTAAAAGGGATTAATTATTTAATGTTCTCACATTGGGTTCTGGGTTCCATACAGTCATACACCCTGTGACATCACATTTTGGGGTACATGACATCATATTTTGTGTATGTGGCAGCCTCCTATTGATATATGATGTAGGTCAGGTGTATAATTCCTAATTGAGAGGTGTACATTTTTTTCTTCTCACATTAAATTTCTTCTCAAATGATCCTTCCTAATTTTGATATTCTGATATAAATTTAACAAAAACAAAGTTCAAACAAAATAAATCTATTTTCATAACAAAATAAATTTATTTTCATCACATATGAAAAAATATTTTATTTTGAAGCCCTAGATAAAGAATTAAACAGAAGTGTATCTATTATTTTAAAAAGTTAAATATTATTAGATAAAAATAAAAAATACGGCAAGAAATAAATATACATCTAACTTTTTTTTAACTCCCTTCCCCACCCCAACAAGAAACAACTATAAACCTAAAAGCAACCTAAAAAGCAATTTCCAAAATCATGACCAACCTAAACATAAAAAAAATCACAGAAATTAACAAATCAATTCCTACGGGAGGCATGTGATGGATACCCCTACCCTTATGGTGGGGTAGGTGGTTGGGAAGTGATGGAGAGACCCTTGACCCTTGTGGTCATGGGTTCGACTCCTAATCCCTCCAGGTTTTACCGGTTCACTACCGTCGTGCCTTTGGGTGGGTTTGTGGGCCGGGTTTTCCCTGGAAATGGAGACGGGTGGGCCGAAGGGCTCTGTCCGTACGGACTAGAGGCCGTCTGGGACCCCTTTCGGCCATTGGGGGCCGCGTACAGTGTACCTGGCAATACTTTAGTTCATCGTTCAAAAAAAAAATTAACAAATCAATATGCATACCAACATCATGTAACCTTAATCATAAAAAATTCATATTACAAACCTACAACGATTTTTTTTCCTCAAAAATATTAATAACCATCTAGAGAAAAGATCAAATAATAAGTTGACCTGAAAGAAAATATCAGTAGGCAATCGGAGCGACTTGACAGTCCAATACGCAAACTTATCCAAAAACGTCTTGGGTACATGATGCTTCTTTAGATCAATCGACAGATCTGCTTGATACGTCTCCCACGGCTGGAATCCGATCAATAAAACACATTATAACAACTAATAAACCTTTATAAAACATCTTTTATAATATTAACAAACCATACATACCCTAAAACAATTCCACTTCCATTCAGTACCATCTTCCTTAACAACCTTAGACTGTGGCACTCCCCAATAACTCACCACCTCTTTCTCTTTCTTACCTCCAGCAGCTGCACCACCACCGGCCACCGTCTCCTTATCATCATGTTGTTCTTTATCACCCAAAGTTATTGTACTCGCATTGCGAGCACCAACCACCGAGTACGATTTCATCCACCACGTCGCAACCGCTTTCTCCGAACCGGTTCGCATGAACCCGGTTCCGCCTGCGGTTGAGAATAAACGTACTGATCGGACAACAGTTGTTGATCCGCGACTCATGATCATCTTGCTTGATAAGACTATATGAACAAAGATTTGTTTGAATGTATTCCTAGAAAATAGGAAATGCAAGTGATTTGGTGTAAAGGGGTTTTGGTTGACAGTTGTTTTCTTGGAGAAGAAGGGTTTAAGGGTTTAAGGAGGCTTTTATATTGCAAAGAATGTATGGCGGTGGAATGATACGACAACGTTCAGTGTCGTAACGTAATCGCATACGTTTTTCTATTTTAGCCTTTTATTTTCGTGACTTTCATTAAGACACACCTCAAATTTATTTTAACTAAACCCTTTTTTATATGGGTTAGGATCAAATACATAGTGAAAGAAAAATAGGAAGTCGTAGGAAGGGTATCAAACGAACTCCGATTGAACCCATTCAAGCGACATTGGAATCGTCTTATCGAACCCTACGACGTTAGTTTTTAGGTCTTTGTTTTTTTGGAGTTTTAGCTTGTAGTTTTTAGAATATGCATTATATCATTGTCTCTTTTATATACCATTGTGTCTTTTTCTTATTTTCACCACTGTGTCATTTTTTCAATTCATTGTGTCTTTTTTCTTTAGCATTGTGTTATATTTTTTGGCATTGTGTTATATTTTGTGGCTCATTGTGTCATATTTCATGATTTATTGTGTTTTTTGTATCCTTCTCACCCTTCTCATTTTTTGTATCCTTTGTAGAATAACTCAACCCTTTTTATATTACTAGTGGGGTGTCCTGGTTGCAATTAGGGCCGTAAACAAATCAAATGTTTGGCGAATAGTTTGTGAACTGTTCGGCAGGAAGTTCGTTTGTGTTCGTTTAGGTAAACAAACGAACATGAACAGAAGCCGTGTTCGTTCGCTTATGTTCGTGAATGTTCGGCAACGTGTTCGTTTATGTTTATTTGTGTTCGATAGTTCATTAGGGTTTTTAATTTTTTATATTTAATTTAAGTATTTTAAATTTCCTAGTGGTAGATTATTTAACATATATTAGTGTATAACATTTTAATATTAATATAAATATTTTGATTAACTGTTATTTGTGGTGGATTAAACGAAGATTTCAAGTTTAATATGATACCTCTGTGTTTTCATAAGACATTATGTGATCAAGATTATGTCACGCATATTTGGGTAATTGGATTAGTATATTATGGGCGGACAATGTTAGCGATAAAAAATGCTAATTTTCAGAATTTAATGTGTTAGTTTGTGCTCGTTTTTGTCCAGTAATACCTATTTGTGTTCAATTACGTTTATTTGTGTTTGTTTGTGTTCGTTTTTGTCCGACACCTAAATTTAACAAATAAATACAAACGAACGCGAACACAAATCTCGTTCTGTAAGTGTTCGTGAACAGTTTGTGAACACGTTATTTTCTTAACAAACGAACACGAACGAAAAATTTCGTTCGGTAACTGTTCACGAACAGTCGCAAACACGTTAATTCCTTAACAAACGAACACGAACAAGGCCTTATTCGTATTCGTTTGGTTCGTTTACAACCCTAGTTGCAATGGAGGTGAGAAGGTTTACCCACTTTGTGGGGTTCCTGCCCGGGGAGGTCACAGGTTCGAATCCCACTCAGAGTAGGGTTATTCTGAAAATGAGGGGTTGGACCATAGGGGAGGCCCGAGGACCGGACCTGAAGGGTGCGGGGCTTGGTTATGGGTGTGTACCGTTGGCCGTTCAAAAAAAAACTAGTGGGGTGTCCGTACGTTACACAGTGTTAGAAGTGGGTTATGATCAAATACATAGTGAAAGAAAATTAGAAAGTCATAGGAAGAGTATCAAACAGATTCCGATTGAACTCATTTAAGCGGTATTGGAACCGTCTCATCAAACTATACGATCTTAGTTTTTAGGTTTTCGCGTTTTTGGATTATTAGCTTGTAGTTTTTAAAATTTGTGATAGATCAGTGTGCCTTTTATGTAGCATTGTGTCTTTTTTGTAATTTTCGGCATTGTATCATTTTTGTGATTCATTATGTTTTTTTTTTTCTCAGCATTGTGTTGTATTTCTCGGTATTGTGTTATATTTTGTGACCATTGTGTCATATTTCGCCACCCACTACATTTTTGTATCCTCCTCATCTTCTTATTTTACACTATCTAGGATAACTTAATCCGTTAAAAAAATTATATTATAGTTTATTTAATCTGTATAATATATATGTCTTTAAAGACAATCTTTTTTTTTGTTACTAACTATATTGTATTATATTATTCAACTCGTATGGTATACATTTTTAAGTAGTTTGTATATATGTAAAAGTATAAATTAAGGGTGGGAGGGCCCTTCTAGTAACATTTTTTTACTTCACTGATTTCAACCAATCATGTACTGTTATATCACTTCACTAATTCACTTCATGTAAATGTTTTTTCCTATGTTTTATTAAATAAACATATTATTCAACTAGTAAAATAAATTTACAATACTAAAACTAAATAAAATATAGAAATGCAAAACACATAAATTAAAAATAAAATAAAATATACTAACAAAAAAAGATAAAGAAAAACTATTCAGAATCCACTTCGAGGTGCGGTAGATCAAGTGCGGCTAGATGTTCCACGAGATCATTTCGAAGTCAAAAATGCATATCAGAGTCTCTCAACTTCGTAAGGGCACCGTCATCGAACACCGGTTGGACTAGGGTATCTCTCATGTGGACCAGTGATATCGCACGATCCTCGTCTTTAATAATCATGTTGTGCAATATCATGCACATATAGACAATGACTCTACACCTATCAACGGTCGTTTGCCTCAAGGGTCGGTTGACCATGCCTCATTTCCCCTTTAATGCACCGAACAATCGCTCCACATCCTTCCTTGCCCCTTCTTGCGCCCTAACGAATTTCTTTTCCTTCGGACCGGTTGGATATGGAAACGTTGTCACAAATGTTGACCAGGTAGGGTAGATGCCACCCGTAAGATAATATTCACGTTTACATAAGTTGCCATTTAAAGTAAATGGACACTTCGGCGCCGTTCTGTTTCGTTGGTCAAGAAAAACTGGAGATTATTGGAGAACATTGATGTCGTTGAGTGAACCGGGGGGAAAACAACCATGCCAAAACCGCATATCTTGCGACGCAACCACTTCTAGCATGATCGTAGGGTATTGATGATCACCTTTCTTATATTGTCCTTGTAATTCCCTAGGACATGCTCGCCAAACTAGATGAGTGGAATCAATACTACCGATTATGCGAGGAAGGTGATGTCTTTCTTCGTGTGTTTTGTACACACATGCAATGTCATGACTTGTTGGTCTTCATAAAAATTCAGCCCTGCATAACATAATGACAGCATTGCAATAAAATTGTAAATATTCACGCGACGTCCTTTCAGACATACATAAATACTCATCGCATTCATCAGGAGGAATACCGGTTGCGAGTTATTTAACTGCTGAAGATACTTTTTGTATGAGGGTAAAACTCTTTCTAAACCGACCGTCCAAGCCCTCTTTGAACCATTCGCAGTTTGCTTCAACATCTGCTACAATTTTTAAAAGTAGACGTTTCGATATACTATACCTTAGTTTAAACATAGTTTCGGAGTATTTTGGTCTGTCAACAAAATATTCATCCATTAAACGAATATTGCCTCAATTGCGATCACGCGGCACACGTATTTTTTTAGATGTTAATGCGTGTCCCACATGCACTACAGGCGATTAGCAAAGCTATCCCACATGCACTACAGGCTAAAGCTATCCCATATACAAAAGCTACTCGCCCTTAGCCATTCAAACACCCCAAATCACTTCCAAACACACCCAATCACCCGAAACGCTAACCAAACATCACCTATACTAGGCTAGGGACATCATGTACTAACAGACTCTCCCTTGGACCTAGCTAGTATGATTACAAAAGACAAACTTCGGATTAACCTAGCCAACGACCTATAGGGATCTATCACAAGTTAGGGACATATAGATAATTGGTAAGATCCCTGAAAAATTCAAGGCTGCTATCGGTTGAATTTAAAATCGGGCTACTTAGAGCGGGGGAATGCAAATTTGATCTTCTACAACATCACTCATTTTTTAAAAGTATGGAGGAAAAATAGAGTGAAATATTATGTATTTTTAGAAGTATATAAACGTTGAAGTGAAGGTGTGTTTATATATATGATATTTTAGGAAAGTTTTTTTTAATGGTAATATTACCGTTAAAAAAACGGTCAAAAATTGTAACAGTATTGATTTTTGAGAAGATTAACATGGACCTTTGTATGACACCCTAGGCAAATCCCACATCGGCCGTGGCCAGGAGAGATCCTTGGTTCATAAGTAATCCAAAGCCTCTTAAATCACTAACGCGTTTTGGGCTTAATGCTAGTGGATGAGAGGAGAACTCCACAGTTAAGCGTGCTCAGGTGGGAGTAGTATCAGGATGTGTGACCTCCTGGGAAGTCTCCACCGGGGCGATCAAAAACAAATCCGTGAGCTCTGGATGGGCAACCCATCAGGGCAAAGCGGACAATATTGGTGGTGAGAGGGGCCGGATGTTACAAATGGTATCAGAGCCACTCCTGTGCCGTTCGGGATGGTGGGGCAAACCTCATCGAGGACGATGAGCCCCTAAGGGGGGGGGGGGGGTTATTGTAACAGTACTGATTTCTGAGAAGATTAACATGGACCTTTGTATGACACCCTAGGCAAATCCCACATCGGCCGTGGCCAGGAGAGATCCTTGGTTCATAAGTAATTCAAAGCCTCTTAAATCACCAACGCGTTTTGGGCTTAATGCTAGTGGACGAGAGGAGAACTCCACAGTTAAGAGTGCTCAGGTGGGAGTAGTATCAGGATGGGTGACCTCCTGGGAAGTCTCCACCGAGGCGACCAAAAACAAATCCGTGAGCTCTGGATGGGCAACCCATCGGGGCAAAGCGGACAATATTGGTGGTGAGAGGGGCCGATGTTACAAATGGTATCAGAGCCACTCCTGTGCCATTCGGGATGGTGGGGCAAACCTCGTCTGTGACCGTTGCAATTAATATTTAAGTATAATCGTGACCGTTGCATTTAAGGCCGTGTGTGTACCTTCACACCAAAGGTGTTAACGGTGACGTGACATTTTAACTTTCATTGTCAACCACTCCCTTCTCGTGTTAAAGGACATTAAATTGGCACTAAGTTAACATGACTTAAAAGAGAGAAAGTTTAAGGGGATGAGGTAAAGTTAAGGGACGTTAAACCATTTCCTTAAAGTGAGCTAGTATGAAAAGAGACAAAATGGAGGATGTGACATATAGGTGGAGTTAAAATGGTTAGAGTATACCCAATGGCCTAATATTTAAGATTCATTGCCCCTTAGTTAGAACTTAAAACCATGAAACGGTTCACGGAATACCTACTAGCTAGTACCCACTACGATCACTACTAGAAAAACACCCTTTCTTGACATTCATTTTATGACATACATGTATTTAATGACATAAAAAAGTGTATGTCATAAAAAAAGTGTCATCTTTGATAAAAACTATTAAATTCTTGACGTTTTTTTCTACGTGTCAACAATTTTCCGTCATAAACAAAAAACACATGACAGTAAACACAAATGAGTGTCATGATTTTATGTCAGGAAAATTTGAATTCCCTCCACTCCTCCTCACGCCTCCCCATAAACCCTCCCCTCTCTCTCTTAACAAAACACAAAGCTCTGCTAGGTAATCCTCCTGACATAAAATCATCAAGAACAAATCCCTAAACACAAATCCTTTCAGTTTCTATCAGATTCCTCTCTGTTTCGAATTAGTCTGTACCTCTCAACTCTCATCGTATGTTAGGTAATCCTCCTCTATTCTTTATGGTCTAATTTCTTTGTCTATCTGTTGATTTGTTTTTGCCGATTTATTCTTAATTGTTAGGCGGAATATTATTTGACGTTTTTTTTGTGCGGCTATACGTTTTTTGGTAGGAGATTTAGTCTTTGAATGATCTTTTGCTTCATACAACGTAATATATGTTTGATAAAGTGTAATTTGTGTGGTTTTAATTGAAAAATTAGGGTTTGAGGCACAGGATGTGGTAATCGTTTGGTTTGTAAAAATATGTTTGTGTTATGTAATATTTGAGTCTCTATTGAGATTATTATGTGGTTCTGTTTGCAGAATGTATAATTGATGGGCATAAGATTATTATGCCCTTGTTATTATTATTATTCATTTATTCTAATATTATTATATTGTTATGTTATAGTTGTTTCAAATATGGCCTTGTTATTATTATACTAAGTTGGTTATAGAAGAAAGAGATACAGTTCGTATTTTTGTCTATCGTCAATTCTTTCTTCTCGTATGTGATGAAATGAATTCTTTAGTTGTTATTTGGCGATATACTTGAGAAGATGCTTTGTTAATAAGTAACAAGTGCATAGATTTATTGGATGTGTGTAGGTGTTCTTTTATTAATTACATACTACCATGGAATTTATTTTTAAAGCGTATAATCAAAGTTTAAAAGAAACGGAAACGAGCCTCGAGGCGAACCGAGGCGTAAGCCCGAGGCGCAGTCAAAAAATAAATATAAAAATTATGTATGTTATAAACAACAAAATAATTGACCTAGAAAAGTCTAAAACATCAAAAACACACATCAAAAATAAAATAATTGGCCCCAAAAGTCTAAAACACCAAAAAAAAAAACAAATCAAAAACAGCCTAAACCACCTGAGGCGCACATTTTCATAGCGTATTAGCCCTGAGAGGCGTTCGTACAATCTGAACCCCATGAGGCACGCCTCAGATTCGATTTCTTAGCGTTTCGCCTTGAGGCACGCCTCGAGGCGTATGCCTAACCCATTTTTTAAACCATGCGTATAATGTAATGAAGTGCACACTCTGTTGTGTTTTGAGGCCATTTGGTAGTTTTTGGTGATTAAAACTAATATAATTTGTGTATTGTGTTATCATGTAGTCCACACTCTGTGGCTCATTTGAGTTTTTTTTTCGGTATGTTAGAACCACATAAATTGTTTGCTCAGGAGGCTTGACGTCAAAAATGAATATTTAGTACTGCAGAAAATTACTAAACCCCTTCTATTGCAGCTTCCATTTGTGTTCGTGATGTGATACAAATCTATATCCTAATGATGGCCTAAACAGATAAAAGAGACATTAGATATGTTAAGGTTATTTTATTTTAGTTTGAAGCCTTTATTATAAATTAAATTAAGTTCTAGTTGAACTACTGTGATGTTTTTAATACTCCATGATGAGTATTAAGAGATGGAAATTTTGACCCATTTCTTAACATTCAGATGGGTAAAAATTAGCTTCAGAGGAAATGGGTCAAATAATACTTTATTTCTTAACATTCAGATAGGTAAAAAATAGCTTCAGAGGAAATGGGTCAAACAGATTTAGCTGGTCGAAACTCGAAAGTTTCACACAGTGTATTTTAGTACATATAATCTTCTTATATAATTTTATCCAAAAGTTAAAGTTTAAAGTTTTCGACAACCCGACCTATTTCGGGTTCTTCAACAAATAGCCCTTCTTGACCCCATATCCATCCAGATCCACTACCCAGCCCACCCGACCTGTTTTGACCTGTACAACAAATAATCCCTCCTGACCGGAATCCTTCATCCAATATTCTGACCCACCCAATTTGCCACCTCTAATAAATGTTATTATATTTTCCAGAGTAGATGCACTTGATCCTGCTCTAAGAAGGCAGGCCGATTTGATGCTGAAATCGAAGTCACAACTCCAAATGAGGAAGAGCGCCTTCAAATTCTTAAGGTAATATGTGTGTGTGCGCATTACCTTGATTATTTTATTGGCATATAAGTAGTACTTGCCTAAATGCTACATTCTTCAACTATATACAAAGAAGGTTCCACTGGATCCTAGTGTTAACTTGGAAGTGATAGCAGCGTTGTGCAATGGTTATGTTGGGGCTGATTTAGAAGCTTTATGTTGGGAGGCTGCAATGATTTTTTCTGTTTACAAATGGTTAAATATGTCAAAATAGGTGGGTTGGGTAATGGGTCAAGATGGTAACTTTAGTCGCTTCCACTGATGATGACTCGTTGCATGAAGCAGAAAAAACTTAAGCAATCAGTTGAGTGGCCTTTAAAACATTCTGAAGCATTTGAAAAGTTTGGTTTGTCGCCTATACGTGGTATTCTTCTTCATGGACTCCAGGATACTCAAAAACTACTCTTGCTAAAGCAGCTGCTCAAGCCTCTTTCTTTTCTTTAAGGTTTGACCTTACGTTATTGCTTAAAACCTTGTATTTCATACATGTTTCTTTTTCAATTACCAAGGCATGCTCTTTCTTATATAGTTATATATTGCTTAAAACCTTGTATTTTCATACATGTTTCTTTCTTTAAGGTTTGACCTTACTTTATTGCTTAAAACACAAAGATCTGCATAATCCCTAAACACATGTAGGAGGATTTTATTTTACGTTTTCTTATATAATCATATTTTAGGTACTGTTTTATGTATGCAGGTGGTTCTAGGAGTTATTTAGTGAATGTTTGATCATACAGGTTGGATCATCCGGCTCTTATTATCCATCTACCATCCTAGAAACCAGTATCTTCTCCATCTTGATAGTTCTACCCCTTAATCAGATCGTGACTTTCTTGCCCTCACTGTCCAATCTTTTGCTGTTATTTGGGCTGCTCAGAATGTTAATGTTATTGGCAAAGCTGATCTTGTTTCCCCGAAAGGCTCTTCCTCCATTTCCTCTACTTTACATGGTGCTGCTGTTTTGTGAAGCTTTCTTCTGATTGGGATTGGTTTATTAATCTCTCTGCTGCTGATTACCCTCTGTTACTCAAGATGGTAAGTTTGACTGACTCTTTTAGATTAACATTTAAAATGTAATTTGACTGTAATGTGATCTGTTTCTAGCAGTTATGATTTGGGATTGGTTTACTTTTGTGCTCTTAGAACACATAATGTGATTTACATTAGCAATTAGTTTGGATTAAGGGCTACTTGTTGTAGTAGTTGTGACAATGTGTCTTTTTGTTCTAAAGTATTATCCTTGTATTGTTTTTTATTTTTTTAACTTTTTGGTTTAGAGTTACTTCACAAAGACATTTATCTGTATGTAAAACTTTTAACTTGACTATGACAATCTTTGAAGAGCCGATCATCCTTATTTAGTATCGTTATTTAGTTTGAATGTTTGATCATACATGTATTAATATTATTGTTGTCTCAGGTTTGGGGAGGAGCGGATTATTACGCGGATGAAGACATGGATGCCATTCGCGAAGAATGGTCAAGCTACGCCACGACATTTATTTTCAAGTGATGAAGGCAATGTATTGTCGATACAATATTTTTGTAAACGTTAAACGTTGTCTCGGATTTGTTTGTAATTTGATAAATATGTATTATATAATGAAATGATGTTTTTGTTATTAGTTTGCTAATTATTTTGCATATAATAAAATGGCAACAAATCTAGGAGGGTAAATATGTAATTTTACAGGATTTTTTTTTAGATTAAAAAATTATGACATGCAAAAAACGTCATAAAATTCTGTTATAAAAACTGTCATAAAAATGTGTCATTAAGAAGTGTCATAACGCGTGTCAATAAATGCTGTCATAAATGTGTGTCATAAACAGATGACACGCGAAAATATGTCATGTTAAATTTATGACACCGCCATCCTTGACATTCTTTTCCCTGTCATCAGACCCCTTTCTTGACACGCAATGCATGTCAAGAAAGGGCTTTTTTCTAGTAGTGTGTTATCATGTGGATATGGACAACACGTTGCGCCCGTCCCATAAGAAAAAAAATATAGTGGAAGTTAGATCCATTTTCCTTAGAGAATAAAATACGTAAATGATTAAGAATATTCCGAAACCATTTGAAGTCATGGACAAGGAAGCCAGAGAGGATTAAAGAGCGTGAATCATTGCTTGGAAGGTATATTAAATAGAGGAAAGATGCCACACGAAAACTTTTCTTGGGCTCCAAGTTTGTCCGTATTATTTAGTAGGGTTGGTTTGTGTATTAAAAATTGCCAACGCGGCAACTTGTAATCTTTTATTTGGAACGGCAACAACTTGTAATCTCAAATAGTCAATTTTGAACTTTCTTTCATAGTCTCGTACATAAGCAGCATGCTAACTGGGTCGTGTTTGCATCACTTTTAACAAAAGTGACCGTCCTTGAAAATACAGGTGTCTAGGCCAAGCCATAAAAATGTGTCTTTTATCTTTAAGTCTTGACGAAATAAATGACGTAAACTATTTTCTTTAAACGACGAATAAAGTATTACAATGAGTTAATGACATACTGTATTAAATGAATAGGTAACCAAAGACGAGTGAAGCTTCTTTAACATTGTTTTTAGCCCAAAGTTTTTGAATTAGGTTGGGAGTAAATTTTGTTTGCTTCCGTATGTCATAGGTTTCTTCTATTCTTTTTGTTTTTTTTTTATTTAGTTAAATTAAAATAGTAATGGGCTTTTAATAATTTAAAAGATGTCCGTGTTTAATATGCCCGAGTTTAAATGTTTAAAGATATGTTTAAAAATCTCTCTCTCTCTCTCACACACACACACATACATATATATAGGATTTTTTTTAAATGTGCCCTCGATATTTCTAGACCCTAGCCGGTTAGCCTCCCCAACCCACCCAAAGGCCGGCCATGGCAATGAATACATAAAAAAACTGCAATGGTCTCCTATTTTATTCATACGCACTCATATTTTGACAAAAGTGATGCAATGAATACATAAAAAACAGTACAAAAACTTTGAACAAAAACATGGGATCGTAAAAGGTTGGATTTAATTGAATATATAACAAGTGATGCAATGGAATACAAGATTATCAACCTCTGCAACTGAATCTCAAGGCAATATGTTTAAATCTGAATGAATAAACAACAATATTATTACTAAAATCTGATTGAAATCAAAACATCCATATAAAAAATATAATAAAAAAATCACCTACCGATCATGTTGATAATCTCTGCAATTGTATAAAAATTTCAGTTCCAAACTCAGTATTATGAATGTGTAAAAAAATTAAGTGTAATCAGTTATGAATTTGGATTTACGTAACACAATATCATTACTGCAATTAGAACGTGATTACAAGATAGTGTAAATGTTTGTAATACCCTTTGAATGAATTAGAGCGTGTTTGGAGTTATAATTGTCAATTCCACGTGTCATGATAATGTTGCGTGTTACTCTTTGTATTTTAAGGTACTTTGTATTGAATACTTTCTCTACATTTTAACATAGTTTTCATTTTGAAATGAGTAAGGTCAGATATATACGTTGTTGTTCTTATTTTTATGCATGTTTCAATTACCCTATCAAGTTTATAAAGTTTCAATTTTTTATGTGTCGGTATATCTCCAGGTTGGTTCATTTTACGTAAATTTTTATATCGTTTTGGTTGCACTATCGCTATATGTTTTTAGTTTTCTATTTCAGGTGCTAATAGTACCGTATTCAGGTATCCTCTTCCGGTTACTATATCGACTTTCGGTATAATCGAAGCACAATCTTACATATTAACATACCAAAAACGATTAGATTGAGTGCGCCACAACGAGCGCAAATTAAATCGTTGTTATTACTAAATTAAAACTTCTGCAAAAAAAAAAATACATATGTGTATTAAAAATATATTTTTATTGTTAGATATTATATCAATTTATTTTTAAGTTATGACTATAACATAAAACACCAAAAAAAATATGATATAAATTGGTTATCGAACCTGACCCATTTAGCTAAACAGTTGGCAGGTTTAATCCGAAACTGATCCGAACCCGTTTATACTAAACCTAAACCTGTGAATTTCGTGTTGGGTGGTGTTTGAAATTCACACCCTTATAAATAACACCGCAGACAACCATGCGTATACCCAGAGCTTAGTAAATTGACTATTTTTGCAATAGATGATTGACTTCTTGATTTGGTATTTAGTAAACAGACATTGGTAAAGGCTGTTTATCTTCTCTATAATTGGGAACTAATTGCCTTAAAAATGTTATAGACTTCCCGTGTTTTCACTTTTGTCATCATAAACTTGTAAAATTAGACGAATATGTAAAAACTTCCCATTAACTTGGATGATTATGAAACATACCTTACTAACAACCGTTTTAGACAACAGCTGTTTGAAGCAACAACTGTTTTTAGCAACTGCTGTTTTAGACAGATCTCCTTAACAGACCCAGTGCTCTGGGACATACCTTAGCAAACATACTTTTTCTTGCAACTAGATGATTGACTTCTTGATTTGGTTTTTAGTAAACAGAGCTTAGTAAAGGTTATATATGTTATATATAACTAGTAGGAAACCCGCGCGATGCGGCGGGAGTGACACTTTTTATTTCGGTACTTATTTCAAATTCGTATAGTACTTGTTGTAGCATCATTGTGGTGGATATACGTCATAAGCATTACACATGTCTAGTAACTAAAAAGATATAACATTTAAATTGTAAAGTACTTTTAAGAAACATTTGATAAAATAAAGTAACATACGAAAGATAAAATAAGTATTAATAAACATAAAAGTTAAGAAAAATAAAAGCTAGTGAACTACTTGAATCATGAGATTAATTTAGTCATACAGGTTCCAAGTCTGCATGATCTCATCTATATTGTCTGCCTACCATTCGTCATCAAGAACGATCACCGAAATTTCTTGTATATCTCCATGTTTGATTATTACATCTTTTGGTGAGGATGAGTTTCCTCAATTTTCTCCCATCTAAAGTGTCATCAAATATGTTTTCTTTGTCATTTTCATCATAAATGTCTAGATCAATAACTTGACTCCATTTCCATTAAGAGAGCCTATTGGATCTCTTCCCATTAATTTCATGCATCTGGTCATTAAAATAAATAAAAAATATTTAATACACAAGTTAATAGAAGATGAAATAAATGTTGATATTACCTATTCATTAAATTCATGTTGAAGATTAGATTTGTAGGGACTAAACATTGCACCATAGCAAATAATCTCAACATTATTATCACCATTATCCTGCAATAAAACACATACAATATACCACATAAAATAACAACCATGTTAATATTAAAAAATTAAACATTAATAAATACAACCTTAGACGCTAGTATGGCTATTGGTTTGTTCATCTCTGTATGTTTTTCATCTAATTGAATCTGCAAAACCAAGAAGTTAACACTTAAATGATTAAGATATGTATAAAAAGGTATAATTAGCAAAATGGGACGAATGAAAACCATAAACAAACAAATAACCAACATTATAAGCTTCAACTTTTGAATTCAGTATCCATGCCTACGTATTTTAGCAAGTGAAATAGGTGTGCATTAGTATATATTTATAGAATAAGCTTTAGTAGGTTAGCACATGGTTTAATTTTCAAATTCATGATTTTCCCACCCTTTTAAATTATGAAATTTTGTTAAACTTTATAGGTTAGCACATGGTTTAAATTTTAGAATTGATATTTTCCCACCCCTTTAAATTAGGAAATTTTTTTTATCTTTGACTAAAGTGTAAAAAATTATTGTGTTTTCTCTTAATACCGAATTCAGTGCATTTATCTTTTTTTTTTAACTTTGTTAAAAAGAACCCCTTTAAATTAGGGAGTTTTGTTGTTATTAACATAGATGTTTATATCACATGGATATATAATATGCATCATGTGTTTTCTACCAAATTGATGCAACTCAGGTTTTTAAAAGAAATTTACCTACAATTAATATCTACAATGCATTTTTATATTTTTTCTAAACTTAATTATTTTAAAGTTTTTTATATTTAGCTAATTATGTATATTTAAAAGTTTAATGAGATTTCTTTTAGTTAATTATATTTATGTGCATACCTATTAATATATGCATGTATACCCACATACATATGCACATATTGGTAATGTTGATTATTTAAATAGGGTACTACAATTGAAGCTATCAGTAACAAACGTGACAAAACATTCTTAGAGCTCAGTCTTGTGTTGCAGTTTTGTTACCGTGTGACAAATTATTTGTCTGTCAAAGCAAGGATGAACCATAATGTTTAACAACATTATCAAATTTTAAGAATCACCAAAGTTAATATGTAGATTTCGAGTGCCCTGTTTGGTTTTTTAAATCGTTGCATTTGATTTATGTGAATTTTTCATTATTGGGCGAACAGTATTTAACACCAAATTCAATTTTAAAATTTTGAGTTTTACTTGATCAAGAAATGGTGTTATGATTCAACATCCATATTAACAATAAATCCATATTATATTTTATCTAGTTAGTATTTAAAACATAAAATGCAATAATCACTTGTACATAAGGCATTCTTTCTTGTACATTTCAATCCGCACATCGGTATAGACTACGACAAACACCGACATGTCGACAAAAATGAGCCGCTCATCATGGTATATTCGAATATTTTTAAAATATAATAGTTTTAAAGTTATGATAAAATTAAATAAAAGAAATTATAATTTTGTAGGGGAGGGGAGGAAAATGTAATTATTAACTAAAAATTAGGGAATCAAAGTGTAAATAAGATAGGGTATTAAAGAGTAAATAATGTATGAATGACTATTTTACCATCATTTTAGGGTTGTTAATAAAAATTAGTTCTTAACTTTTGGGTATCTTAAAATACCCCTCCCTCATGCATTATAATATAGTATAGATTGGGGACTAATTGTCTTAAAAAATGATACAGACTTCTCGTGTTTTCTCACGGGATTTCACATAGTATATTATAATAAATCAAAGCTCCAAATCTCACATGACACTCAAATAGGCCAACCTCCCCCTTGAGTGTGCCATGTGGCAATATGTGATTTTAGGAAAAAAATAATTTAACCCTAACCTTTTAAACCCTACCCTCATCCACAGCACAATCACAATAACAAATAATAATAAGCCGCCAACTCCTAACGTCGGACGCCCATTTTCCCTATTCCGATCGGCGATCTATAGAGAACTCTACCACCTTCTTTTAGGTTATTATTTTCTGATCTAATCTTAGTATACAACATTATACAAATTCGTAAATTACACGTTATTAATTTATGTACGCATTCATGCATTTGTTGATTTTTTATTAATATTCTCGGTTTTGGATTTATAACCATAAATGGTACTTTTACCAATAATGACAAATACAACGTGCACTACTTTTGTCCGTAATGAAAAATGGAACTTGCCACTACTTGCGAGTGACATATATATTTCCGTTTTAGATTCATTAATAAATGGTCCGTCCCTAGCGTTAGGCGTGAATTTTATGAACTGTAAGTCTTCATGTTATAGAAGAGCGCTAAATGTGATGATCTTTTTGCATTTACATTACCGCAATTTATCCAAAGCTATTATGTATTCCTAAATGTTGGTTCTGTAACCTTTTTACAACTTTTAGAGTTTCCTTTTTGACTAATGAGGACTAATGTTACTCGGATTTTGGAGAAATTGACAACACCATATAACATCAAAGTATTGATTTGCTATTTTATGGTATAACCATATGATCAAGTACACTTTTTGGTACTCCATAATGAGGGCTTCCACAACATTTATATTTAAGCATGTCATTATTGTTACATGTCTAATCTTTCGCTTTTCGCGTTTTGTATAAGCGTGTCATTATTGTTACATGTCTAATCTTTCGCTTTTCGCGTTTTGTATTAGCACTTGATTTTTTTTCAGTTTTTATTTTGTAGCCGAGTTCTCCTTCTGTGCAAGTAAATCCAGCTCAATATCAACATCATATCCGCATTGTTAAGTTGTTCAGAGTATGGATAGTTCATTTATTTTCTTATTTGTATTCCGGTAATCATTAATTGGTAGTTTCTAATTCAAGGGAAGCTCAAATTGTCTCATATATTCAAGCGCATAAAACGAGTTAGGAATTTTATACGTGTTAAAAATGGAACTAAATTTGACATCATAAGTACAAAGAAAGTTGACCCATTCTTAGGTTAATATTTGACACGACTTGGAGGTGATAACAGATATTATGATATTGCTTAGACCATGTTTTTGATCTTTGTAATCAACTTTTTGCGGTTTTTGTAGGAACTAAATTTGCAGAGATCAAGAAATCCATGTAGATCCAGGTTTCCTTTTGATCTACTTCTTCAATTTTTTTTATTCTATTTTCCTTTTACAAGACTCATATCTTTTGGTCAACATCTTTCTATGCTTTTTTTATCATCTATTAACATTTTAGTGAGTAATTCTAATTTGTTATATGTTTTTATGTCATTTTAGGATTTTCAATCTTTCCTTAGATTTTTCAACCCCGAGACGTTCCCGAAGTATAAACTAGTTGGTAATATACCGCCAGATTTGAATGAAAACTGAGTTTCATTCAAAATCGATATTTTGGAGGATAATGAATTCGTCAACCAATCTGTATTTAAAATAAATTTTTATGAAACTTTGGCCTTCATTTTTTATTAATGTTTTGTTTTACATTTATTTAATAAGTCATTATTTTCACACCCAACATGTCAAAAATTCTTTCAATACTTTTTTTTTTTTTTTGAAATTTCAACTTCATTAACAAACGCCAAACAAAGACCTTAAAGCGAGGACTCAAGGCGACAATTACATCATATACAAAGGGGATCTTAACCAATTGTCCCACGACAAATCCTTATATATCGATCTATACCTCAACCACAAAAAAGAAAACCGCTTAATGTTCGCAATGACTATTCTAGCCGAAATCTTCTTTTCGCCAAAAACCTTCTCGTTTCTTGTTAGCCAATCGCACCATAAAGAGATGATCATAATGTCGTGTACAATCTGTTTCGACCATTTTCCACCTTCTATCTGTTTGTAGACCTACAGAATGTCTGAAACTTCGAACGCGAAAATCGGGCTGAGATTGCACCAGTTAGACATAGCTGCCCACACCTCTTGGGCCAATGAACAGCTCACATCAATATGACCCGTCGATTCCTCAGCGCAGCTGCACAGAAGACACTCCGCCCCCAATTTGCACGTTCCTTTTCATCAATTCAGTCTTCACCGGCAAATGGCCCATTTCCGCTCTCCAAGCAATAACGTTGCATTTTAACAGGACCCACTTGACCCATTTAAAACGGAAACCACTATACTGAGCGCAGTCCCACGACCAACAGCCCATATCCGCTTCTGTTGTTGTGAAACGAACAACAACGAACATCTGCAGGTCTGCTAATTCACTAGTGCAATCAGCAGTCATCGGCCCACTCAAGTGAAAGCTGTTAACAGTCCAAGCCTGACCCATACGCTGCAGTCTTTCAAAAAGATTTGGCCATCTTAAAAAGAGGGGTTGGTCGCCCAACCAATTATCATACCAGAATCAGCCTGAATCACTTTTACCCACTTTCGCCTTAAAATAAGAAGTCAACGGTTGGTTATTGTGAGTCAACCTATCAACTGTTTTAGCTATCGACTTCCACGTGTCACCAGTTTGAGAATTAACCGGAAGCGAAAACAATCTCGATCTAGATTTACGGTAGGAGGAAACAACCCTTTTCCACAGATTCTCATTCTCTATGCGAAACCGATAACCCCATTTGAATATCAAGGCTTCATTCACTTCTTGAAGCCGCGGTAATCCCAACCCACCTTCTTTTTTATGGCTTGTGACGTGATATATTGTAAAATACATCTATTTCTAGTGTAAAGTTTGTTTAATTTTCTAGTCGTTTAGATAGTGTTTTTATTAGTTTTAGGCTTGTACCGGTCTATTTTATTTAGTATATAGATTTTTATTAGTTTTTGGTCTTTTTTAGTATTTATCTATTTTATTTTTTATTTTGTAGGTGTTCATGGACGTTGGAGCGTAAACGAGTAACTTTGGTCAAGCCAAGAACACCCGAGTCTAGAGAACCAAATTATAATACTATATAATAATAATAATAATAATAATAATAATAATAATAATAATAATAATAATAATAATAATAATTGGGCCAAAAGGCCTTGATGATAATATACCTACTTCGTAGGTTAAAAAGAAAATGTAATAAAAAGGAGGCGGCAATTTATATCTAAGGGGAGCCAACATAAATCGAACGGAAGAAGATAATTCGAAAAGAGGTCGACGTCGTGAAGAGCAATATATATTTTTTTATCAAAGGAGAGCAGCGAAGAAATCTTTTTTTTGAGTGGCGCACACAACAGCAAATATTATTAGAGAGGCAAGCCAAGGATCAAAGGTTCTAAGCTTCGGGAGCGAGTATTCGGGTGTCAATCATTTGGTTTTTTCGTTCCAATATTATCTTTGTTTCAGACCATGATTGCTGAATTTTTATTTGTCTTTGTTTCTCTTTTCAAGATGATTTGCGGCTAAACTCTTATAGCTACCTAGACTAAGACAAATAACTATGTTTTGATTTGCGGTTTCTATGGTTTTTTGGAACTTGTTTTGGATTTATGATTCAGTAAAGATTTTGATTTCTCTAGATCTGGTGTATTGTGACAATCTGCACCCTTCACTTTTCATAAATGTGCATAGTTGGTCCCCCAACTATTTCAAAATTTTCATTTTTAACCCTCGTATTTTAATAGGACCAAAAGTCACAATTTAATAAAACTTATAATTTTTATAAGTAAAAGTATGCACGTTTTATACTCACATCTACACCTGAGCACGTATGTTTCAGACCTTGATACTCAATACCCTTAATTTTTGGTCCTAAAACAACTTAGAATCCGAAGGAAACAAGTCCGAAACTTAAAATTGATTAAATAAAAAAATGATTTTTTTTTGCTCTCCCGGTCTGCGGAGACAGTCAAACAGTCAAAGTCCCAGTCAAAGTCCTAGTCAAAGTCTCAGTCAAAATCCTAGTCAAAATCCTAGTCAAAGTCTTAGTCAAAATCCTAGTCAAAGTCCTAGTCAAATAGTCAATTCATCTTAAAACCTTACTTTATTGTGTTGACCAATTTTAAGGCCTAATTGAATCATAAACTAGTATAAAAACTCACCTATGACCCATTACACTTTGCACCTCTAAATCGATTGTTTCAATTCGATTATACTCTCCCTCATACCTTTCTTCTAGAGTATATTACTTCTACATTTGAAGCTTTGATTATAAGCTCTTGTAATTGGCGAATTGGAAGCTTGATATTTTTTCCTATTCGGTTTATTTTCTTCTAAATTGGACTAGTTTCGTTGTTGAATCTTTGGATTGCTCGCATTTTCACGCTCGCTTAGTCATCTAGTCATTTGGCGAAAGTGAGTATTTCCTATCCCCTTTTTGTCTTTATTCACTTTTGGGGTGTTACATGTACACTTATACAAAATACACATACAAGTTCACATTTTTACAATACAATTCTAGTACATTGTGCATTTGCTTACATACATGCTTTATGCTTAGACATTACATGTAGAATACTGAAATCATTAACATTGTACAAGTCGACCTTAACATTGGATAGCGCTATTGGATTGACAACCCGCCTAGGTTGATTCTTCCCCTTTTTCATCGGAGAATCCATGGTCATTGTTAAGTTATTATCCAATTATTTGGATAGGTACACCGCCGTTCATTTAGTACATTATACAGACACAGGATTGATTTCTCTCATTTGTATGATACATAGTTTACATAATTGCAGTGTAGCTTTGCATTTGAATTGTATAACATTTTCCAACTTACTATATGTATTAAATCTAGGAATGCTCACCAACATTTCATATGTTGACAAAACTTATTTTGTACATGTTTCAGGTGCAGTTTGATCTTAGTACTATAGCATTGGATTTTAGTGCTTGCTTTTAAATAAGTTATTTCAAATTTCATGTTTCGTTCAGAATTTTGTATTTTTTCCCATTTCATCTATGTAAGACAATTTAAGTTATTCAATAATATATTTACATTTTAGTACCATGTGCTTTTGAACAATCGTCACTACGTGACACCTCGATGATTCCGCCATCGGTTGGGGTGTTACATGTATGTGCGTATTTATTATTTTCTTATTGTCACTTATTCACTCCAATTGCACTTTTGTGAATGTCTTTCATGTATGAGTGCTAGTTAGGTTGCAGACTTTGTGTAGCAACTAGTTTATGGTCAATATTCGCGAGTTCACCATAGGAGTGATATTTGGTGGTTAGAAGATTTTAGGTATTCTTTCAAGTTCAATAGCTGTGAGGTGAGGGCTTGTTGGTATGTCTAGGTTGTTAGATTGCTAGGTTAGAGGCTTTGTGAGAAGATCTGCCTAGTTTCCCTTTCAACTCTTGCATATCAAGTTAAATCTAGGCTTCAATAATTACCCCTTGCACCTAGTGTATTGAGGCTTTCGCGTTGTGAGGTAGATTTTCTAGCGGGTACCCGATCATAAGAATTAGATAACCTGTGAGGGTTTGTACTCCAACCGGTAGTTTAACACTACAAAAATATTCTAGGGTTTCCCCTCTAGAAGGGTCGAGGGTGTCTAGTTTATTCTTGATGTTTAGTATTTTAAGATCCCGGTTCCAATTTAGTTCCATAACCATAGAAGCTTATCAGGCATAGTTAGGAGTCCGGTCTAGGTAGTGTGTCTTGTCATCATCTGAATTCAGCTCAGTCAAGTTCGTGTCTTTAGTTCAGTTTAGCTAGTCTTAGTTAATCTTTATTTTATTGCAATTTAGTTTTTAGTAAAACCCCTTTTAAAATAACAAATCTTTTAATTTCAGTATTTAGGATAAGTAATCGAGTCTAGTTTTCGTTTTCCATTAGAGTCTTGTGGGTTCGATATCCTGACTTACTTTAGCTATACTAGAGTCAATAGGTTCACTTGCCTGTCAGTAGTTTAGTTTTAGAGAATCTAGAGTATTACTAGATGTCTAGTTTTTGGTTTAATTTAGTTATTTTTATTAAACTACTTTTAGCACATCATGACGCAATCCCAACTCCCAAGACACCCAATGAATTTTTTGACCAGCTGCAGTTCCGGCCCACAAGAATCTCTTCATCAGTTTCTCCAAGTTAGTAATCACACAAGCATGAGCTTTGTACAAGGATAGATAATATACAGGAAGGCTTGACATGACATACTCAATGAGGGTTATTCGACCTCCTATAGACATAACTTTAGCCTTCCAACCAGAGAGCCGCTTTTCGAAAATATCTATGACTTTCTTCTAGTAACAACTCCTATGCATATTAGCGCCCACAATAATACCAAGATACTCAAATGGCACGATACCTCTTTGACACCCCAAACTCACTGTAGTATCCATAATCTCCTCATTGCTTTGAGCACCCCAAAAAAATTAGAGATATGGAGATTGATCTTGAGACCCGAACAAACGTAGAAACATCGGAGGATCCTAGCCAGCGACTTCACATTCTCAACATCTCCTTTTCCTAAAATCATCGCGTCTTCCGCATAAAATAAATGAGTTAATTCCCACGTTTCTTCTTTGAACTTTATACCTTTAAATTCGCCTAAGTCTGAAGCTTTATTTATCATACATGATAACGCCTCCATGGCCACCCAAAAAAAAAAAAAAAAGGCGATAGAGGATCGCTTTGACGAAGACTTTTTGAGCGTTAAACTTGAAAGTTGGGGACCCCTTCACCAAAACCGCCGATCTAGCCGAACACAAAATGCCTTTAATCCACAACCTTCACCTTTCTGGGAAACCCATCTGATCTAAAATAGATAATAAGAAAAGCCAATTGACGTTATCATAAGCTTTCTCAAAATCTATTTTAAATAAAAATGCCTTTTCTTTTTCTTTTTCTTTAACCAGGCGAGGACTTCGTTCACCATCAAAGGACCATCAAGGATAAACCTGTCCTTTAAAAACGGTGACTGGTTTTCGGATATAGCCGAATTAATAACATGTTTAAATCGCTCCGCCAACACTTTATATACTAATAATTCCTATAAGTGTGATAGGTCGATAATCCTTAAGTAAAACATAATTATCTACCTTAGGAATCAATGTTATAAAGGCCGAGCTACACCCATTGCTGATTTTACCTGTATCATAAAAATGCTCAAAAATCCTGCTGAAATCTTCTTCCAAAACCGACCAATACTTCTTCACGAATCGAAAGTTAAATCCATCTGGACCCGACGCTTTATCCGAACCACAACCAAAAACCATAGCTTTGATTTCTTCTTTAGTAAAGCGAGAAGAAATAAAGTCAATAGCATCAGCAGAAATTCTTTTAATATTCTCACAAAACAAAGTAGGCCTTCTAGGGTGTTTCTCACGAAAATGATTTCGGAAATGCCTTAGCACTTCTTTCTTGACCAGGGCTGGTTTTGAAATCCATTCGCCTTCAATCATCAACCCGGGGATACGATTTTGAATGGATTACAAGAGACACTAACTTCAAATTAACAATTGATTCACTATTCATCACGGGAAATTGAATGGTTCACTAGTTCAGTTTGCCATCAACAAAAGACAACTCTATCATCTAGGGCAACCATTACACTCGGTTTTACTCACATCTCCCCTATAACCTATCATTTTGTGTGGCTTCTCGGAATGGATTGTGGATGCTTTGATCACAGGTCAGTACGGTTCCACTCTTTGGTTTCGATTATGGTTGCTGTAGTTGATCAATGTTTTTTGAATTAATACGACTTAGGTTTTATGTATTTGATTATATCGGTTTTGTTTTGATTATCCGATGAACAATTTGATTACATCCAGGTAGTAAATTATTCTTACAGTTTCTTTTTGGCTTTTTTGGTTGCTAAAAAGGACTATAGTTGCATTCTCCTCACATAACTGTTTGTTAGTTATTTATGTGGTTATTTTATTGTTGATTTATGTTGTAAACAAATAGGTGACTCTCTTCACAAAGAGTGTAACAACCTGATTTTTTTAACCTTAAGATATATCTATACATATAATAAACCAAAGCCATTTTAATGACATGTCATTCAAAGAGGCATTCTCTTTCTTGAGTGTGCCATGTGTCATCCCATGTGACATTGAGATATTTTAGGAAAAAAATAATTTAAAAACAAAATTGGATTTTTCACCCTCATGTTTCCTCCCATAATTTTTAAACGTTAATATCTTTAATATACGAGATTTTTTAAAGAAAAAAATTACACCAAATTAACGAGCGTTTTATTATCTTTCCAATGAGTACCATAGTGCTATATAAAAAACGGAGAAATTTTTTTGTGGGGTTTTGTTCATACAGGAAAAAACACAAAGTGTTCAGGTAAATCATTAATCATGTATAGACAAGTCACTAATTATGTTTAAATCAGTACGAATAGGTTAATAGAGTTATACGTTGTTTTAAGTTAAATATCAATATTAGTATGTTAGAGTTGTATATTTGTTTAGTCTTTAGGATATGTGTTAATATTAGAGTTACATTAAAGTTCTACATTCTTATAGGTTAAGTGTTAGCATTGGAGTTGTACATTGTTAATTTGTTTTAGGTTAGATATTAATATTAGAGTTATACATTAGTCTATTTCATATGTAAAATTAATGTATCATATTAAATTTCTCAACCCGGGACGCTCCCGGGGTCTAATCTAGTATTATATATTATTAAATGCCATTTAGTTGTGTCACTTATAGATTCATAAAACCTTTATAAAAATTAATTAATATAAAACCTTATTGTAATTTTTATAAAACTAAACTTAAATGTTTTATTAAAATGATTCCAAAGAAATAAGAAAGTTATGGTTAGTTTTTGGAAATGAAAGTGTACGGGCTTGTTTGTATATTTTTAAAGTTATGGGACAAAATAGATTGTTTTTCCATCTTTTGTCTTCTGTGCATGTATGCTTAGAACCTCATGTGGCTTGCTTAAACCCAACATGTAAGTAAATAAATAATATCAGTGAATGGATTTTGTTAAACTAATACAAATGACATTTAAAGTTTGTGGATTTATTAGATTATATAACTTTTCAAATATTAAAGATAGTGTCCAGATACATATTACGAAGTTACAATATTTGTTTTACAAGTTGGTTTTATTTGTATTTTTTCTTATAAGTAATCTGTTACAACTTTTGAAACCATCCACTGATTTCACAGAACCAAGATACCGAATAAAAACCACCACAGAAACGATATATTTTTCTTGAATAAATTATCTTTAGGTTACCACGATTATGCGAGGTGTTATATCATTTGGCAAATTTGATCCTACGCGATTGAGGTAGTGTACGAATTTAGGTTTCCGCAGAAGTTGCTGGAAATTTAAAGTCGTTTTTTATATGCTTTCGTGACCTCAAAGATTATGTGGTATTATATGTATATATAAAGTTATATTATGTTTAGCGAATTACCGAATATGACTACCGAATATGACGCACGGAAATATTGATTGTGTAGCACCGAAAGGGGATGCACAGAAAAACCGAATCACCGAATATGATTATGTGACGCACCGAATGTTATTATTTGACGCACCGGATGTGTACTAACTACTCACCGAACCACCGAATGTGACTCACCGTATATGGCTAACCGAATGTGATATATGTATATTGTGTGATATTATAGATATTGTTAAGGAATTATTATTTTATAGTTGGTGTTCCACTGAGTAATTTTTACTCAGGCATGCATATGTGTTTTATATACGTTTGGTTCAGAAAAGGTCTGGAAAAGACTTGGAAGCGGGCTTAAGAGAATAAAAGACTCAAAATAATTTTCTATAAAATTAATTATGTTTTGTATTATACATTAATTTTATTGAGAAATTGTAAAGTTTTAATTGTCAATGAATTGATGTATTGAATTTTATTTATCTTTATAGTGACACGTCAGCCTTAGATTGGGCGGGATGTTACAAAGAGTCCCAAATCAGAAAAAATATATTTGGGAAGCATTGGCTGAGAGTAGCTCGTATGTAATTAAAGAGAAGCTGACACCGAAAAGCTACTTCGTCATGGGACAATAATAAAACTTCTTTAAGGTAGTTAATATGTTTTCTGTGTGGTTATTATCTTTTTGCGTAACAAAAAATGTCTTGGGATAATTTCTTTGTATTTTGTTTGTTTTAATTGAATTGACGTCTTTTTGTCTGTATATAGGATGATGATAAATACGAGTCACAGAGCCAAGCAGGGTTCAAGCTTTGGTGAAACACTACTCACAATTGCATTTCTTATATACATATGATAACAGAAATCAGGACCAGTTGAGGTTAGTTATAACTTCAAATTTTCATTGCCCACATATCATATAGTAGTAGTCATGATAATCAAACCATTTGAATGAATCGATTTGCGAGTATGTTTAACCTTAAAACGCTTCAAGAAATTTAAGCTAAAAGGAGAATGGGTTAAAAATTTAAGCTTCAAGCTCAAGAAATTTATGCATTGATATAGCCTCCAACAGTGTTATTTAAAGTTTTAGATTATTATCATGATATTTTGGTTTTATTCACAGGTAGAGGAGGAGGAAGAAAAACCGAAGGAAGGAGAAGGCAAGACCACTTATGTAAATCAAATAAAAATTTGATAAACTTATTGCGTTAATAAACTTAATGATGTTTGCTATTATTTTCTAGGATGAGAAGAAGAATAAGAAGACTGAAACTGAAAAAAAAAAATGCTAGAATTGGAAATCGGCCAATGAGACCAAACCTATATGGGTAAGTTGAAACACTTTTAATAACAGTTTTAGCCACTTACTTATTCCAGATTTTGTTAATTTTTTTTGAACGACAAGGAACGATGTACCAACCACTATGACGCCAGGCACTGTGGCTAAGGTCGACTACTCGACTGTTGCGAGCCCCTTGGCTCTCCCAGATGCGAGTAAACTCGACCTCCACCCGCCCGAAGGCACAACAGTGGAATAATTGATAATACCTCGCCTCCCATCTGAGTTGAATCGGCTCCACCCATATTCGCTCTTCACCTGGATGCCGCAGAAAATAATGAGGAGAGTGAGAATTGAACATGGGTCACAAGGAACACCAAGTCTTTCTTTAGATTTTGTTCATTACTTGATAAAAATGCACATGAGGAATCCAATGGAAGTTTACAAGAAGACATTCAACGAGTTTCCGGCTTTCATTTGTTAACCGGAAGCATTATCTGCCAACTCTATTCTCCTTAAACGATTTGCATTTTTTAATCACCATTTTGTTGTTTTTTACCTTTACTGTCGTTTTTTTTTTTGCATCAATCGAGTTTCGATCCGATTGTTTCCTTTTTCTCTTTTCCGCTCTTCTGTACTTGTTCTTTAGGTTTTGATATGTCATGTAGCTGTTTGTACTTGTAAAACTGAGGTGATTATTTTAGATTTATCATAATTTAGAGCAATTTTTATTTACATTTGTTTGTAGCGAATGGACTGCGGAAAGAGTGATTAGGAAGATAAATTTCTCATTAAAAGATCACTACATGTAATGTATTAAATGTTAAATTGTGTTCCCATCAATATATTTCCTATCGGTATACCCAGGGGGACGGCCAAGGCACGTAAGCAGTGGGTCAAAATGGTTTCCGTCCAAAGTGGTTCGGGTTCAAAGGGCACCTTCACTACTGAAAATGGGCTCGAAAGTAATATGAAGTCCAAAATTGAGAAGGAACTTGCATGTTCATCAACTCTGCTGTTTGATTATCTTAATTTGTTCTAAGATGGCATTGTATGAGTTCCTTATCTGTTTTTTTGTCCCATTTTCCTCTACACTGGACATGTTTCCTAAAGAGGTATTATTCTTTACAATCTTACTGCGTGAACACTTGTAAATCTTAAGTTTTTCAGTGACTTAATTGTTGATTTATGTTATAGTAAATGGATGCATGAACTTGATGTCTTGACATAATCTCTGAGCCAAGAAAAGATTATATATACCCCATTGATTACTGTCACGATTACATATATGGTTGACGTGTGCGTAACTATACATATTTTACAATGGATTTTATCACACGTTTTGCTTTAATATTTATAAAAATGGTTTAGACCTTAATATTAAAACACACACAATAGGGCAAGTGTACCCTGTCATATATGTAGTAACGTACAGATAAGAACCAGATATCGATCCATGGACGCGCGCGGAGCAATAGTACTAAAACTCTGTCCCCGATTTACTAGTAGGAAAAGATAAGTTTGAGTTTTGTTTAAGACTAAATTAATTCTAAAATATGTAAATAACTTAACTACGACTCCAAAATAGAAAATATAACTATATAAGCTGTAATACGCCAATCCTAGCATGTCATCTATATAAGAAATAAAGGCGTGATCAACATTCCCATTTTCCGACAGTTAGTGTCCCTTTCGGGCATCCTAACATGACAACTATATGGAAAGCTAACGCGAATACACACGTTAGCCACCTCAAGTCGTTTATTAGCGCGCAGCTGATATGATCTCATGAGAATCTTTAAAGAAGGGTTAGTATCACCTTTCGGGAGTCCTCAACCGCACTAGCAAAGGAAAGCAATATCGAATACACAATACGACCACCGAGACTAGCATAAAGTAGAGCATTTCACAACCTATTCCATTTTACTAACTTTGAACACAAATCTACTAAGATCGCTATTTCTACCAAAATAACTAGCAAAGATCATTAACCGCATCAAAGATTAGTAACAACACCATTAAGCTTTTTAAACTCTTTTACGTGCCGGTAAACATTAACCGTGTCAAAGATTAATAACAACACCATTAAGCTTTTTAAGCTCTTTTACGTGCCGGTAAACATTTATAATCATTATCCGAGTGACTTTAACCAAACCAATACCCGGTTACAGTTTCATGGTGTAAACTTTATTAACAAGTTAACTAGTTTACTACCGGACGATTAAACGGACGGTTTTCTCAACAAGTAATCCGCCTAACACATTCGATAATCGTCAAAGTCATCCAAACACAACTACAAATCTATCAACAACGAAACAAGGTTGCATTATGATCATCAAGATTCAAATATGAAAAACGCCAAATTTATACAAAACTTGATTTCACGCAAATGATTGTTTTAACTACTAACTACTACTAATGTTCTTGCCCGTAGGCGTACGATTAACTAAAATAACATCAATGTAGCAAACAAAATCAGATTTGGATCTAAGAAAGCTTAAAGGATCAAACCATAAGATTGCTAAAGAGATGGATTGGATGATGAAGGATGGAACGGATGGATTCCCGAGCTTGTTCCACGCCTATGCAGCACTTCGTTAGCCCTGAAAATCGCCAGAAATCGCCCCCCAAAGATCCAATAATCGATCAGTGGGCTGAATGGGGGTTTTATAAAAGAACAGGGCCATCGAGCGGCCGCTCGAAGCCTGTGAGCGGCCGCTCACTTTACAGCCAAGTGGACCAGTTGCTCGATTGCTGACGTAGGCCTTCTAGAATGTTTCTGGAAATATCAGGATGAGCGAGCGGCCGCTCGGAGAGAGTGAGCGGCCGCTCACTGAGAACAGCACGACAACGCGATCTTTAAAATTGCATATAAAATCGTAGAAAAATCGTTAGGAGGTGTTCTTTATATGCCTGGAAAGCTCTCGGAGCGTAGAACAATTCTTATTTGAAAGTCGAAGTCGGATTTTGGGTTTTAGAAGGGGTAAAAACGATCCGAACAACTGCTGCGCAAAAGTTCTCCTGATAAAGGGCTGAAATCCTTGTTTTTCTTCGGGTTTGCTTCCGGGACATCGTTTAAGACCTGTAATCATAAAGATACCAAATAAGTACCAATTCCTGTGTATAAGGTCAAAAACGTCTGAAAACGGGAGTTAAACGGGGACTTTTATATGTGTAAATTAACGTATATCAAACCTCCCACACTTGAACTTTGCTTGTCCTCAAGCAAACACTTAAACAGAAAATAAACGAAAAACTCGCCAAGTGGCAACAAAGGCAAAATATAGCCTGTACAGATGATAATAGACAAGCCAACAAAGATATATAAACAGGTGATAAGATAACTAAAAAGCAACGACTCACTTCCGATCTACAAGCACGCTAACCCGTACACGACTCACAATGTTCACACACACTCGGTTTTATTTATGATACATACGTGTAATGTGTATGTGTAAATCGCTCCATTGCCAAGACAATGAATCGTGCAATATCATAAGCTTGTCAAAAGATCTAGTCTTCACCAACTAACATGTGAAAAAGCACAAATCAAGAGGTCTTTTACGGGTTGTAATGTTAGGCAAAGGTAAGGGTGCGGAATGGATATTTAAAGTGACAAATCGGCTAAAACCCGGCGGTTATGTCTAAATAATATCAACTAATACAACTGTACAAAACAAACGCGAATATAGGCGATTTTTATTTTAAATCGAGCTAACTTATAATTCTTAACTTTAAAGCTCTAAAAACTGCTCGCATACTGCTAATTCACCCTATTTTAGGGTGTTCTATTTTTCTGGATTTTTTTTTACATATATATATATATATATATATCTATGATATATATAATGAACAGAAACTGATTATATAATCAACAAACGGGTTCTAAATATATAAACCCGAACACGAACTATTTACAACACATAAACTAGTAGAACAATAACCTAAACCGAGTTTTAACACAAAAGGTTTAAAAGAAAAAGGTTATTTGGTTTAGTGGTGAAATGGTGTGGTAAATAAGAAAAAAAACACGGGATTAGGTTCAACATGGTTAACTAGTGGATAATATATTGGTGCGGGAAACAGATAGAACGAAAAGAAAAGGCTAAATCAAAAGGGTATCCTAAATGCCTCAATCATGTTCGTACAATCTCACACGTATCTGGTCTAAACAAGTATACTAGTGACAAGTTCTAAACTGCACAAAACATCCGGCTCACTCGCAAGCATGTCAAAGAAATGTAATCTATTCTAAGGCTCAAACGCTCACGTAACCGGAAGGAAATGGGTGCAAGTGTACGAATATAACACGCTCGTATCTCATCTGTTTGTCGCGCCTCGAGTTGTCTTTATCAAAATTTAGTTAGGCTTGATGTTTATATGAGAATATATACATATATGTACTTTTAAAGGTTTTTTTTTTTTTTTTTTTTTTTTTTTTTTTTTTTTTTACACACACACATATATATATATATATATACAAGAGGACAAACACGATTATAATCCCTCCCCACACTTGAACTTCACATTGTCCCCAATGTGACAATAGAAAGCGTTTATTAATTAGCTATCTATAGTGGGAAAAAGGAGAATAATACTCCCCTGGTATCGAAGAAACTCCCGGGTAAATGGACGGCATGAGCCCCGATAACGGTGCTCGCCAGTTCCCTGCAACATGAACATTCTTGACAAAACAAACTCATCAAATACACCCATTCATAGTCACGCTTATTCAAACAAACCAAAAATTACTGAAACTTAAAATGCGAAAAAGTAAATAGTTCAAGTACCAAAAACAAAATAAATCCATGGGTGCTTGCACCCATATACAGTACCAACAGGAATATCATAAACAAAATAGTACCATCTTACCAGCAATTCTTCAATCCTCATCATCATGGCGAGTCCCTGATGATCCCGCTGCATCACCACCTCGCCTCCGCTTGTCCCCCGGATGTCCCCTCTGTGGGGGATTCCCAAAATGGTTTGGGAAACAAGCATGAAATTCAGAGACAAGGTAGTCTAGGGTCGCCCCTTGATGCTGTAGGGACTCGCCATGCTGGTATAAAGTGTCGCGCGTTTCTGTTCTGAACGCGCCAAACTCATCATAGAAGTCCTGAGGATGCTGGTAGTAATACTGGTGCTGGTGAGGCAGTAGAGGCTCCTGCGGGTGTGGCTGCTGCTGCTGCTCATGTGGCAGCTGTACTGGTGACTGCTGCTGCTGTGGTGGCTGCTGCTGCTGTGGTGGTGGAAGTGGGTCCCAGATCACATTATTGTGCCCTTTTAACCGGCACGTCCCATCTTCATACTCATGGAGGATCCCCATGTGTCTGAGTGTATCTAGGTCGACATAGGATCCTCCTCTAACCCGAGTAAGGGTGTTCCTTGCTGCCTTAAGGACACCCATTGATCTAGCAAGCGCCGTCACATATTCTCCACCATAGATCATACTGCCCGGTTTCCCCCCTGCTGCTGTAGTAAGAAAATAAGCTAGTAATGCAGCTAAGTTAACCGGTTGGTCACTTACCAGGGCGTACAAGAATAATAAATCTGGAGTGGGGCAGTTGGTGGAACTTTCTTTCTTTGCAGCCACCGTTCCACAGAGAACCTTTTGGAATACACGAAGCAATGGGTCAATAATCTTAGTCGCTTTTGACCCTTGGGGGTTGTATTCTTGAAGCCCCGTCAGTTGAGCCCAAAAATTGTTTCGCAATTGGTTGTCGTCGGGGAAGCCATACATAGCTTCATTGAAGCTGTCATCATAGATCTCTTCCTCGGTATAAATCCCTAAGTGGTGACCCAGCTCCGCGACTGAAATGTCGCGCCAGATGCCACCAAGGCGAAACTGCAACCCATGTATCCCATTTGCTTGAAAATTCCGTTCTAAATGCTTTCTTGGCCTTCGATAGGTCAAGGTGGAGAAGAATTCAAGAGTTATCTCCATGAAGACCGGTTCGTTTATTGAAAGCAGGTTCTCTAGTGGTTGGTCCATCCATTCCCTTAGCCGCTCCTCTTGATTTACCTCAGCTAGAGTATCCCAACAAAGCCTACGCGGAGTGGCAATCATATCCCTTCGCGCATTTAGCTTTTCAAACTTCTCTAGACACCCGCGTTCTTTCGGGTTTGACGGGTCAAATCTCAAAAAGCGGTGCACCATCTGCATCAAAATGCTTAAATATGTCAGTTTTAATCAAAGGAATAGGACCCGGACCCAAAACACGACAAACAAAAAATAAAAATTCATCACAGAAGCATTGAGCGGCCGCTCAATGGCATGGAGCGGCCGCTCACAGGACTCTGCGCGCCAAAATTTGTTTTGCAGCCCCGTTTTTCGATCCTGTGCACTGGCGTTTTCCCGGTTTTCAGTGTTTTAGCCAAATGCACTCCAAAAGCGGCCATTCAAACACTTGATTTTTGAAAAATTATTAACTTTGGTGCTTGAATGGCCGAACTTGCGCAATTATGAAGTTTTAAAGTGAATTTGGGATTTTAACACCTACGCGCCCTTCACTTTGCAAATCACCTTAACTTTAAGTCATTTAGCGCAAGGTGTTTAAAGCCCAAATATTTATGGCATAATCATCTAATTTGGGGCGCGTTTGTTTAGTTATGAAGAACGCCCCAAAATTCATGAATATCCCACTCTAAACTACAATCTAATAACTAGAATCCTTAAAATTTGGGGATTTGTTAAACATTATGAAGAATCCCCAAAAATTAAGAAAACAATACAATTACATGACCTAAACATGATGAATTTTGGGGATGGATTGAACAATTATGAAAGGTCCCCAAAACTCAACAACAAACCTAACTACATTAAGATATATACTAGCATACAACCCAAAAATCAAATTAAACTACAAACATTATACTAAATATAAGGCTAAGAAAATTGACCCAAATCTTAAAAAAATTTCGGAATGTATTTAATCATGATGAAGAAAACCTCAAAAACTCAAAGATTTGGACAACACTATACTCTAAACTATACTAACCAAGCATACAATCCATCAATGAACATTTAGGGTTTATTAAACATTATGAAAGGACCCTAAAATCATGAAAACATTGCAGAAAGTTAAACTAATCTACACTAGAATAAGAGAAAATGCAAGAAAAGTAGTGATTCATACCTTTTTCTTGAAGATTTGAAATGGGATTGAAGGGTTTGATGTTGTTGTTCTTGAGAGCAAAACAATTGAAAGAAATGGGTCAAAATACACTGAGCGGCCGCTTGTATGTATTTAGGGTTGGTATTTTTGAGTTTTAAGTGTGAAATACCAAGTTTACCCCTGAAAAAGCTGTGCAGACTAATCCGAGCGGTCGCTCGATCCCACTGAGCGGCCGCTCGCTCATTTTTTTTTTTGGGTACAGACCTGGGTGTTTGGAGCGGGCCGCTCGGAGCCTCCGAGCGGCCGCTCAATGTGTCTGCGCGTGCAATTTTTCTGCAGTTTTTCACCAAACGACGCCTGTACTTGTCCGTTTTGACCCAAACAACCAACATACCTGTTTTAAGACGCTTCTTAGTACTTTACCTCTGTTGTGAAGCGACTTTCCACATCTTCATAAGGCGCGAATCGAACCTGCAAAGACTAAAAACAAACTACAAAGAACAAGTTAAAATTAAAAATAAGTTAACTACAAAACTATTCTAAGTTATGAACCTATATACAATTTGGCGCGCCCATACACGCCGTGCTATATTTATTAACGAGTCGCTAGCTAGACTCACTTCCCCACACTTTATGAGGCGTGTGGGACGTAGAGATCGATTTCATCTACGGTTTGGTCAACCGGTCCTTCAACATAGACTTTTAGGCGATGACCGTTGACTTTGAAAGTCAAACCCACAGAATCTGCGATTGCGACAGCACCGTATGGATATATTTCCTTAACAGTGTACGGTCCTGTCCAGCGGGATTTCAACTTTCCAGGAAAGAGGTGCAGGCGAGAATTATAAAGCAAAACTAAATCGCCTACCTGAAAATCTTTCTGGCTTTTCAGGCGACTGTCGTGCAGTCTCTTTGTGCGCTCTTTATATAATATCGAGCTCTCATAGGCCTGCTGCCTAAGCTCTTCCAGCTCGTGAATCTGTAAGAAACGGGTCTCACCGCCAGTCTTGAGATCCAAATTCGCCGTTTTAAGAGCCCAGAATGCCCTATGTTCCAACTCGACAGGGAGATGACACGCTTTGCCATAGACTAGCCGAAAGGGAGTCGTCCCAATAGGCGTCTTGTAGGCAGTTCGAAAGGCCCACAGCGCGTCATCAAGCTTGTCAGCCCAATCCTTGCGGTTTTGATTAACCGACCGCTCAAGGATTCGCTTCAATCCACGGTTCGTGACCTCCACCTGTCCACTTGTCTGTGGATGATACGGGGTGGATAACCTGTGCTGGACGCCATAACGTGCTAACGCGCGATCAAGCTGCGCATTGCAGAAATGCGTGCCACGGTCACTTATTAGTGCCTTCGGGGCACCAAACCGCGAGAACAAGCCTCTAACAAACCTCATTACTACTCGGGCATCATTTGTGGGTAAGGCTTGCGCCTCCACCCACTTTGACACATAGTCAACCGCCACGAGTATGTATTTATTACCCCGTGAGGAGGGGAATGGTCCCATGAAGTCTATGCCCCAAATGTCAAAGACCTCACAGACTTGGATGGGATTTTGCGGCATTTGGTCGCGTGCCGATATGTTCGTCGCCCTCTGGCACGAATCACATGCACCGACCAGTATCTGAGCGTCACGGAAAAGTGTGGGCCAATAAAACCCGGGGCAGTGTAATTCGCTCCGTGGTGACCTCCAGTAGGCCCCTCGTGACAGTCGCGCAAGATCTGCGCCGCCTCAACCCCGAACACGCAACGGCGAATCAGCTGATCCGCCCCGACCCGGAACAAAAATGGGTCATCCCAGAAGTAATGCTTTAGGTCCGCGAAGAACTTCCTCTTTTGATGGTGCGACAATCCTTTGATGAGGATCCCGCACGCGAGGTAGTTCGCAAAATCCGCGAACCATGGTGATACATCTTCCACCGACTCAACGCTCATCAAGAACTCGTGGGGAAAGTTGTCATTAATGGTATCCCACGCGCAGTTCTCGGCATCATCATGCTCGAGCCTGGACAGATGATCAGCAGCAACATTCAGGGCACCCTTCTTGTCCTGAATCTCTATATCGAACTCTTGCAGCAGCAAGATCCACCTAATCAGGCGCGGTTTCGCGTCCTGTTTGCTGAATAGGTATCGGATCGCTGCATGGTCCGTATAGACGATGGTCTTCGACAGCACCAAATATGATCTAAACTTGTCGAACGCAAATACTACAGCAAGAAGCTCCTTTTCAGTCGTGGTGTAATGCTCCTGAGCATCATGTAGAGTCTTACTCGCGTAGTAGATCGGGTGGAAGTGCTTGTCCTTCCGCTGTCCCAAGACCGCCCCTATCGCAAAGTCACTCGCGTCGCACATAATCTCGAATGGCAGCCCCCAGTCGGGTGCTACCAATATAGGGGCCTCAACAAGCAACCGCTTCAGAAGGCCAAATGCCTTCACACACTCTGCACCAAACACAAACGGTGCATCCTTTTCCAACAAACGGGTCATCGGTCGGGCGATCTTTGAAAAGTCTTTGATAAATCGCCTGTAAAATCCCGCATGACCCAAAAAGCTGCGGATAGCTCTGACAGAGGAGGGTGGAGGGAGCCTAGAAATGATATCTACTTTGGCAGGATCAACCTCCAACCCACTTTGGGAGACCTTATGCCCCAGGACTATTCCTTCCTTCACCATGAAGTGGCATTTTTCCCAGTTTAGCACAAGACTGGTCTCCTCACACCTCTGAAGCATCCGCTCCAGGTTCCCCAGACATTGATCGAACGAACTCCCAAAAACGGAAAAATCATCCATGAACACCTCCATGGAGTCCTCGATCATGTCATGAAAAATGGCAACCATGCAACGCTGGAAGGTCGCCGGCGCATTGCACAGCCCAAATGGCATACGCCTGTAGGCGAATGTGCCAAAAGGGCATGTGAAGGTCGTCTTATCCTGGTCCACAGGATCGATAGGGATCTGAAAGTATCCAGAGAAACCATCAAGGAAACAGTAATACAACTTCCCCGACAGTCGTTCCAACATCTGATCGATGAATGGAAGCGGGAAGTGATCCTTGCGGGTGGCGTCATTGAGCTTGCGATAGTCAATGCAAACTCTCCACCCCGTGACGGTCCTCGTAGGAATTAACTCATTCCTATCATTTGTGACCACCGTCATGCCACCCTTCTTGGGCACGACGTGCACAGGACTAACCCAAACAGAGTCCGAGATGGGATATATCAATCCAGCATCAAGCAGTTTAATTACCTCGGATTTAACCACATCTTGCATGTTCGGGTTCAGACGCCTCTGGTGCTGCGCACAAGGCTTGTAGACATCCTCCATCAAGATTTTATGAGTACAGAAAGAGGGATTAATCCCCTTGATGTCTACGATCTTCCAGGCAATTGCCCGTTTATGAAGTTTTAAAACCCTCAACAACTCGCTCTTTTCTTCCACAGTCAATGAAGACGATATGATCACCGGTAGACGCCCCTCCTCATCCAGAAATGCATACTCGAGATGCGGCGGGAGCTCCTTCAGCTCTAGAGACGGTGGATCCTCAACAGACGGCTTCGCCTTCTCCTCTTCCTCTCGCTCAATTTCCACAAAACGCTCCGGACTTTGGGAACCATCATCACCGATCTGATAGACCGGCTGCTCATCTATATGGCCCTCCTGCATAATGCCATCTAGGCTCCCACACAACAGATGTGTGTCCGAAACATCTCTCTCCCAAGCACCTCTGACATGAGAGCTGACACACCGGTCTACTATATCAAGATAGTATAGTGTATCGTCTTGGCTCTCAGGATGGCACATTGACCTCTGAATGTCAAAAGTCACGTGCTCATCATTGACTCGGAGTGTGATCTGGCCCGCAGCCACGTCAACAATCGTCCTTGCCGTGTTAAGGAAAGGACGTCCGAGAATCAAAGGGACTTTAGAGTCCTCATCCATGTCTAGGATAACAAAGTCCACAGGGAAAACGAATTTGTCAATCTTGACAAGCATATTTTCTACAAACCCCCGTGGATACTTGATCGAACGATCAGCGAGGCGAATACTCATCCTGGTGGGTGAAGGTTCACCCAGATCCAACTTCTCGAAAACCTTATAAGGCATAAGGTTTATGCTGGCCCCCAAGTCTGCGAGTGCATTACTGACAGTCATATCACCTATCAGACAAGGGATGGTAAAGCTACCAGGATCGCCCATTTTCATGGGCAGTCTATTCTACAGAATTGCAGAGCAGTTCTCGTTCAACAGAACGCAGGACAGGTCCTCAAGTTTTTGTTTATTTGTGAGGATGTCCTTCAAGAATTTGGCATACTTAGGCATCTGTGCTAAGGCCTCAAAAAACGGGATGTTTATATGTAGCTGCTTGAACAGCTCGAGAAATTTCCCGTATTGCGCCTCGTCTTTCTGCTTCCTAAGTCTACCAGGATATGGAACAGGAGGAGTGTAGTCAGTGACTGGCTTCGGTAGCTGTGCTGTACTTGCTGGGACTCGCCTAGCGTGCACCTCGTCCGAAGACTCAGTCTGGACCGTCTCAGTGATCGGTGGTGAGCCCGATGTGTCGGGTCCCGTGGTTTTACCACTCCTCGTCGTTATGGCATTCACATGCCCTCTTGGGTTCGGCTCAGTGTTGCCTGGAAGACCACCCTGCTGTCTCTCAGACATCATCTTTGCCATCTGGCCAACCTGGTTCTCTATGGCCTGCATCGACGCCTTTTGGCCCCTCATCTCTCCCTCATAATTCGTGAAGCGCTCCTCATGCTGCTGGTAGCGCTGCTCAGCGATCTGATTGGAATTAGAGGTGTTGGTAAGGAGCTGAGACATCATCTCCTCCAGCATAGACATACCATGAGGGGCGTGCTGCTGGGAGCTGCTCCCGGCGCCCTGGTTCTGGTATTGGTTCGGTCTCTGCTGGGACGATTGACCACGACCCTGGTATGGCTGTTGGTTGGACTGGTAGGACTGTTGGTTGGACTGGTAAGGCTGTTGGTTGGACTGGTAAGGCTGTTGGGACTGGTAGGACTGTTGCGGTGCGGCGGCTCTCTGCTGGAATCCGAGAGGGTTATGATTGGAAGTACCAGATCTCCACCCGAAGTTCGGGTGATTTCTCCAACCCGGATTATAAGTGTTGCTGTAAGGGTTATTCTGGGGTCTCGTTTGATTACCCATGTAGTCCACTTCCTCGTGGCCTGTATACATCACCCCCTGAGCACACGAGCCAGGCTCGTGAGATACCCCGCACTCCACACACAAACAATCGGACTGCGCTACGTGTTGCTGAGAGTTATCGAATCTCGTAGCCAGAGCCGCTATCTGTGCCGAAATCGCCGTATAGTTATCCACGGCATGCACACCAGCCTTGGCAGATGAAGACCTAGATCTATCATTCTGCCGGGATTTAGATTTTAGGGACGCCTTCTCAATAATGCTCTACGCTTCCATAGGAGACTTTGTTCCGATGTCTCCCCCAGCGTATACATCAAGGCGTTCCTGAGACGCATACCCGAGTCCCTGATAAAAAGTTTGCACCAAATGCCTTTTCGAAAGCTCATGGTGCGGGCAACTCAAGAGTAGGTCTTTAAACCTTTCCCAGGCTGTGTATAATGATTCATCGTCATCCTGACGAAATGTCATGATGCGATTCCTCAGTTTTTGTGTCTTTTCAGGAGGAAAATACTGCTGCATGAATTGTTGTGACAACTCTGCCCAAGTCGTGATCGACCCTGCGGGTTGTGACAGAAGCCAAGTCCGGGCTTTGTCCCGCAGTGAGAATGGGAAGAGTCGGAGACGGATAGCATCATCGGAGATGCCCGTCATCTTAAAGGTGGCTAAAACCTCTAAGAATGCAGCAATATGTCGGCCTGGATCCTCGTGCTCCAGTCCACCGAATTGCACCGAGTTTTGTATCATATTCACGATACTAGATTTGATCTCGAAATGGTCCGCCAAAATAGCCGGACGGACAATACTCGGCGCGAGTCCATCTCCTCCTGGACGACCACTATCATTCAGCGGAATGTCGTCATCCGCCATGATAATGTCGCTGTGGGCGTTCGACCCGTTGTCGTCGGCCAGATCGTGCCTCGCCTCCTCAATTGGGACCTCAACAATAGGAGCAGCAATAAGAATATCAGAAACAAGACGCAATTTATGAAGTCTAATCCGCTCGCTTCTCCTCAGGCGCCTTAGCTCCTCGTCAGAAAGATCACCAGAAGACCCAGGGTTTGTGGACATCAACCTGCATGTAAGAATGATACAGTTGCAACAGGCGAATATATGACAAACCCAAAAAGGCGATAAAAGACAGAAAAATAAATAAATGAAATAAAGAATCAATAAATTCATGCGAAAATAACTGAGCGCAAATATATTCAAGCAAATCAAATATAAACAAATAGAATCAATAAAATGAACAGAAATAAGCAGACTAAGCCTAAAACCATACAAAGAATGAAATTAATAATTAGTCCAAATACGAACAAATAAATCTAATTAATCAAATAACGAACAAATCAAATTCATAGACAAACCAATTAATCCAATATTCAATAAATTAAATCTATCAATCATCCTAATGAACGATAAATCGAATCAAACAATCCTATAAGCAGATAAATGAACGAATCTATATGCAACCTATAAACCAATCTAAAATTAATCCAATATATCAACAGACAGATAAATCTAATAAAAATTCAAATAATCATATGTGCAAATAAATGAATGAAATAACGAATCAAAGAAGTATAAACAAGTATTCACAAGCATGTACACTGGTAAAAAGTTGACTCGGTTCGTTCCTAAAGCTCGTCGCGTCCCCGGCAACGGCGCCAAAAACTTGACGTGTGCGTAACTATACATATTTTACAATGGATTTTAACACACGTTTTGCTTTAATATTTATAAAAATGGTTTAGACCTTAATATTAAAACACACACAATAGGGCAAGTGTACCATGTCATATATGTAGTAACGTACAGATAAGAACCAGATATCGATCCATGGACGCGCGCGGAGCAATAGTACTAAAACTCTGTCCCCGATTTACTAGTAGGAAAAGATAAGTTTGAGTTTTGTTTAAGACTAAATTAATTCTAAAATATGTAAATAACTTAACTACGACTCCAAAATAGAAAATATAACTATATAAGCTGTAATACGCCAATCCTAGCATGTCATCTATATAAGAAATAAAGGCGTGATCAACATTCCCATTTTCCGACAGTTAGTGTCCCTTTCGGGCATCCTAACATGACAACTATATGGAAAGCTAACGCGAATACACACGTTAGCCACCTCAAGTCGTTTATTAGCGCGCAGCTGATATGATCTCATGAGAATCTTTAAAGAAGGGTTAGTATCACCTTTCGGGAGTCCTCAACCGCACTAGCAAAGGAAAGCAATATCGAATACACAATACGACCACCGAGACTAGCATAAAGTAGAGCATTTCACAACCTATTCCATTTTACTAACTTTGAACACAAATCTACTAAGATCGCTATTTCTACCAAAATAACTAGCAAAGATCATTAACCGCATCAAAGATTAGTAACAACACCATTAAGCTTTTTAAACTCTTTTACGTGCCGGTAAACATTAACCGTGTCAAAGATTAATAACAACACCATTAAGCTTTTTAAGCTCTTTTACGTGCCGGTAAACATTTATAATCATTATCCGAGTGACTTTAACCAAACCAATACCCGGTTACAGTTTCATGGTGTAAACTTTATTAACAAGTTAACTAGTTTACTACCGGACGATTAAACGGACGGTTTTCTCAACAAGTAATCCGCCTAACACATTCGATAATCGTCAAAGTCATCCAAACACAACTACAAATCTATCAACAACGAAACAAGGTTGCATTATGATCATCAAGATTCAAATATGAAAAACGCCAAATTTATACAAAACTTGATTTCACGCAAATGATTGTTTTAACTACTAACTACTACTAATGTTCTTGCCCGTAGGCGTACGATTAACTAAAATAACATCAATGTAGCAAACAAAATCAGATTTGGATCTAAGAAAGCTTAAAGGATCAAACCATAAGATTGCTAAAGAGATGGATTGGATGATGAAGGATGGAACGGATGGATTCCCGAGCTTGTTCCACGCCTATGCAGCACTTCGTTAGCCCTGAAAATCGCCAGAAATCGCCCCCCAAAGATCCAATAATCGATCAGTGGGCTGAATGGGTGTTTTATAAAAGAACAGGGCCATCGAGCGGCAGCTCGAAGCCTGTGAGCGGCCGCTCACTTTACAGCCAAGTGGACCAGTTGCTCGATTGCTGACGTAGGCCTTCTAGAATGTTTTTGGAAATATCAAGATGAGCGAGCGGCCGCTCGGAGAGAGTGAGCGGCCGCTCACTGAGAACAGCACGACAACGCGATCTTTAAAATTGCATATAAAATCGTAGAAAAATCGTTAGGAGGTGTTCTTTATATGCCTGGAAAGCTCTCGGAGCGTAGAACAATTCTTATTTGAAAGTCGAAGTCGGATTTTGGGTTTTAGAAGGGGTAAAAACGATCCGAACAACTGCTGCGCAAAAGTTCTCCTGATAAAGGGCTGAAATCCTTGTTTTTCTTCGGGTTTGCTTCCGGGACATCGTTTAAGACCTGTAATCATAAAGATACCAAATAAGTACCAATTCCTGTGTATAAGGTCAAAAACGTCTGAAAACGGGAGTTAAACGGGGACTTTTATATGTGTAAATTAACGTATATCAAACCTCCCCACACTTGAACTTTGCTTGTCCTCAAGCAAACACTTAAACAGAAAATAAACGAAAAACTCGCCAAGTGGCAACAAAGGCAAAATATAGCCTGTACAGATGATAATAGACAAGCCAACAAAGATATATAAACAGGTGATAAGATAACTAAAAAGCAACGACTCACTTCCGATCTACAAGCACGCTAACCCGTACACGACTCACAATGTTCACACACACTCGGTTTTATTTATGATACATACGTGTAATGTGTATGTGTAAATCGCTCCATTGCCAAGACAATGAATCGTGCAATATCATAAGCTTGTCAAAAGATCTAGTCTTCACCAACTAACATGTAAAAAAGCACAAATCAAGAGGTCTTTTACGGGTTGTAATGTTAGGCAAAGGTAAGGGTGCGGAATGGATATTTAAAGTGACAAATCGGCTAAAACCTGGCGGTTATGTCTAAATAATATCAACTAATACAACTGTACAAAACAAACGCGAATATAGGCGATTTTTATTTTAAATCGAGCTAACTTATAATTCTTAACTTTAAAGCTCTAAAAACTGCTCGCATACTGCTATATCACCCTATTTTAGGGTGTTCTATTTTTCTGGATTTTTTTTTACATATATATATATATATATATATATATATATATCTATGATATATATAATGAACAAAAACTGATTATATAATCAACAAACGGGTTCTAAATATATAAACCCGAACACGAACTATTTACAACACATAAACTAGTAGAACAATAACCTAAACCGAGTTTTAACACAAAAGGTTTAAAAGAAAAAGGTTATTTGGTTTAGTGGTGAAATGGTGTGGTAAATAAGAAAAAAAACACGGGATTAGGTTCAACATGGTTAACTAGTGGATAATATATTGGTGCGGGAAACAGATAGAACGAAAAGAAAAGGCTAAATCAAAAGGGTATCCTAAATGCCTCAATCATGTTCGTACAATCTCACACGTATCTGGTCTAAACAAGTATACTAGTGACAAGTTCTAAACTGCACAAAACATCCGGCTCACTCGCAAGCATGTCAAAGAAATGTAATCTATTCTAAGGCTCAAACGCTCACGTAACCGGAAGGAAATGGGTGCAAGTGTACGAATATAACACGCTCGTATCTCATCTGTTTGTCGCGCCTCGAGTTGTCTTTATCAAAATTTAGTTAGGCTTGATGTTTATATGAGAATATATACATATATGTACTTTTAAAGGTTTTTTTTTTTTTTTTTTTTTTTTTTTTTTTTTTTTTTTTTTTTTACACACACACATATATATATATATATATATATATATATATATACAAGAGGACAAACACGATTATAATCCCTCCCCACACTTGAACTTCACATTGTCCCCAATGTGACAATAGAAAGCGTTTATTAATTAGCTATCTATAGTGGGAAAAAGGAGAATAATACTCCCCTGGTATCGAAGAAACTCCCGGGTAAATGGACGGCATGAGCCCCGATAACGGTGCTCGCCAGTTCCCTGCAACATGAACATTCTTGACAAAACAAACTCATCAAATACACCCATTCATAGTCACGCTTATTCAAACAAACCAAAAATTACTGAAACTTAAAATGCGAAAAAGTAAATAGTTCAAGTATGTGACATCCGTCACTTTTTCTTTTATTTATATATAATAATAATAATAATAATAATAATAATAATAATAATAGTAATAATAATGATAAAAAAAAATTCAGATTTTAATATGGTCATTACATATGCATTTTATTTTTTTAAACCAAACTAAACCCATCCCTTGAAATCCATCCCATGAGCCCAAACCCTTTCCCCTTGTTGATTCAGAAGCCCAACAGCAGGCAAGGCCCGGCCCAACACCACTCTCCTTCCCATCCTGTTTAAAAAAAAAAAAAAAAACGTGCTTCCCCCAGGACTCGAACCCGGGTAGCGAAGCCACACACTCACGCGCCTTCACCAACTGAGCTGCACACCATATTTGATTTAAACTCAACTTAATTTGTATAAAACATCACGCGACTGTCTCCTTCTCTTTCCTTGCTGCAGCCGTGTGCGACCAGACCCAACCCAATGTGCCTACAGTCATAATTGGACTGTAATCTTGGTAAGAATCTCTATAATTATGTCGCGCTTATTGACCATTGACTCGGTTACGTGTCCATTCCTATTAATCACCCCTAATTAAGCCTATTCACGCGATTATACACCCATGGCGAGTCAACCTTCCTAATTAACGAACCAGACCTTTCCCTATAAATTGAACATCACTACACCCTCTACACTCGCCAATAACTCGCTCTCAAACCTCAAATTCTGTTATTATCATCTTTCAAAGCATTTTTGATTCGTGTTGACTTTTCGCGTTGACCGAACGTTTGTAATCAAGATCGCGTTGTAAGTTTGTTTTTTTTTTTTTGTGGGTTTTAATGGCCGGCATCTCGTGAACAATAGCCCTAATGATTCAGGGGCTATTGAACACGAATTGAATGTGTTTAGGAATTAGGGCTCATTTGATATTGAATTGGGGAAGAACACGTTTAAAAACAAGTATATATATTAAACGAGTTCGAAATAAAACAAATAACTGGTATAGACCAGCTGGTTGCATACTGAGACAAAGGGGACGAACCGGCCACTTGGCCAGGTTCGAACCCCACCATATACAAACTTTTTTTGAAACTTCCCTTTTCTTTATATATTATTGCTTTATCTTTCAAATTAATTTTTAAAATACTAAATCTATGTTATAAATTCTACAAAAATTATATTTAGTTATTCTTATGATAAAGTTCATCAACCAATTTTTAGTTTTTCAAAAATAAATTATTTAATATATATTATTAATAATACAAGTTTATTCATTTATATTTATTAAATTCTATAAAAATATCTAAACGATTTTATTAAATCTCACAAAAATTATTCTAAACTTGTATATTCTTAAACATTCCAGAAAATATTTTTATTTCAGAAAAACCATTTATTTTATATTTTTAATTAATTTTTGTTAGTTTTAATCATAAATAAATCATAATAAATTCATTTTTCAATATTTTTGCACCAAAATTTTATATAAATTATTTCTAACTATCTAGAACTGAAATACAATTTTTTTATTCAGAAATTCTTGATTTTAATATTTTTAGACATTAAAGTCGTATTTTGACAAATTGAAATAATTAGATTAAATATTCTATTTTCAAGAAAATAATTTTATAAAAATTATTTCCATGCTTAAAACCTTATGTTGTGACTATATTCAACTTAAAATTTCACCAAGAGACCTTTATTTATTTATTTATTGAATTTCTCATAATTAATAAACAATTTGTTTAATAAACAAATAAACGTTTATCCCCAATTCGAAGCCCTAGAACTCCATGTATCCTAGAGTTATTCCTTACACATTATTAAATTCTTTAGGTTGATTCTTTGGAATATTTCCAACGCATATTTCGTTGTCCAGTTCCATTACAAGCTATTACATAGACAGTGAGTATTTCCTATCCCCTTTTTGCTTTTATTCATTTTTGGGGTGTTACATGTACACTTATACAAATTACAAATACAAGTTCACATTTTTACAATACAATTCTAGTACTATGTGCATTGCTTACAAACGTGCTTTATGCTTAGACATTACATGTAGAATACATTTGTACTTAGTGAAATCATTAACATTGTACAAGCCGACCTTAACATTGGATAGCGCTATTTGGATTGACAACCCGCCTAGATTGATTCTCCCCCTTTTTCATCGGAGAATCCGTGGCCATTGTTAAGTTTTTATCCATTTATTGGATAAGTACACTACAGTTCATACAGTACATTATACAGTCACAGGGTTGATTTCGCTCATTTGTATGATACATAGTTTACATAATTGCACTGTAGCTTGCACTTGAATTGTATATCTTTTAACCTACTATATATGTATCAAAACTAGGAATGCTCACCAACATTTCATATGTTGACCAAATCTATTTGTACATGTTTCAGGTGCAGTTTGATCTAGTGCTTTAGCAAGGAACATTTAGTGCTTTATTTTAATTCCGTTATTTCAATATTTACATTTCATTTAGACAATGTATTTTCCATTTCCATGTAAGACAATTTTGATTATTCAATAATATTTACATTTTAGTACCATGAGCTTTTGAACAATCGTCACTACGTGGCACCTCGATGATTCCGCCATCGGTTGGGGTGTTACAAAGTACCAAAAACAAAATAAATCCATGGGTGCTTGCACCCATATACAGTACCAACAGGAATATCATAAACAAAATAGTACCATCTTACCAGCAATTCTTCAATCCTCATCATCATGGCGAGTCCCTGATGATCCCGCTGCATCACCACCTCGCCTCCGCTTGTCCCCCGGATGTCCCCTCTGTGGGGGATTCCCAAAATGGTTTGGGAAACAAGCATGAAATTCAGAGACAAGGTAGTCTAGGGTCGCCCCTTGATGCTGTAGGGACTCGCCATGCTAGTATAAAGTGTCGCGCGTTTCTGTTCTGAACGCGCCAAACTCATCATAGAAGTCCTGAGGATGCTGGTAGTAATACTGGTGCTGGTGAGGCAGTAGAGGCTCCTGCGGGTGTGGCTGCTGCTGCTGCTCATGTGGCAGCTGTACTGGTGACTGCTGCTGCTGTGGTGGCTGCTGCTGCTGTGGTGGTGGAAGTGGGTCCCAGATCACATTATTGTGCCCTTTTAACTGGCACGTCCCATCTTCATACTCATGGAGGATCCCCATGTGTCTGAGTGTATCTAGGTCGACATAGGATCCTCCTCTAACCCGAGTAAGGGTGTTCCTTGCTGCCTTAAGGACACCCATTGATCTAGCAAGCGCCGTCACATATTCTCCACCATAGATCATACTGCCCGGTTTCCCCCCTGCTGCTGTAGTAAGAAAATAAGCTAGTAATGCAGCTAAGTTAACCGGTTGGTCACTTACCAGGGCGTACAAGAATAATAAATCTGGAGTGGGGCAGTTGGTGGAACTTTCTTTCTTTGCAGCCACCGTTCCACAGAGAACCTTTTGGAATACACGAAGCAATGGGTCAATAATCTTAGTCGCTTTTGACCCTTGGGGGTTGTATTCTTGAAGCCCCGTCAGTTGAGCCCAAAAATTGTTTCGCAATTGGTTGTCGTCGGGGAAGCCATACATAGCTTCATTGAAGCTGTCATCATAGATCTCTTCCTCGGTATAAATCCCTAAGTGGTGACCCAGCTCCGCGACTGAAATGTCGCGCCAGATGCCACCAAGGCGAAACTGCAACCCATGTATCCCATTTGCTTGAAAATTCCGTTCTAAATGCTTTCTTGGCCTTCGATAGGTCAAGGTGGAGAAGAATTCAAGAGTTATCTCCATGAAGACCGGTTCGTTTATTGAAAGCAGGTTCTCTAGTGGTTGGTCCATCCATTCCCTTAGCCGCTCCTCTTGATTTACCTCAGCTAGAGTATCCCAACAAAGCCTACGCGGAGTGGCAATCATATCCCTTCGCGCATTTAGCTTTTCAAACTTCTCTAGACACCCGCGTTCTTTCGGGTTTGACGGGTCAAATCTCAAAAAGCGGTGCACCATCTGCATCAAAATGCTTAAATATGTCAGTTTTAATCAAAGGAATAGGACCCGGACCCAAAACACGACAAACAAAAAATAAAAATTCATCACAGAAGCATTGAGCGGCCGCTCAATGGCATGGAGCGGCCGCTCACAGGACTCTGCGCGCCAAAATTTGTTTTGCAGCCCCGTTTTTCGATCCTGTGCACTGGCGTTTTCCCGGTTTTCAGTGTTTTAGCCAAATGCACTCCAAAAGCGGCCATTCAAGCACTTGATTTTTGAAAAATTATTAACTTTGGTGCTTGAATGGCCGAACTTGCGCAATTATGAAGTTTTAAAGTGAATTTGGGATTTTAACACCTACGCGCCCTTCACTTTGCAAATCACCTTAACTTTAAGTCATTTAGCGCAAGGTGTTTAAAGCCCAAATATTTATGGCATAATCATCTAATTTGGGGCGCGTTTGTTTAGTTATGAAGAACGCCCCAAAATTCATGAATATCCCACTCTAAACTACAATCTAATAACTAGAATCCTTAAAATTTGGGGATTTGTTAAACATTATGAAGAATCCCCAAAAATTAAGAAAACAATACAATTACATGACCTAAACATGATGAATTTTGGGGATGGATTGAACAATTATGAAAGGTCCCCAAAACTCAACAACAAACCTAACTACATTAAGATATATACTAGCATACAACCCAAAAATCAAATTAAACTACAAACATTATACTAAATATAAGGCTAAGAAAATTGACCCAAATCTTAAAAAATTTTCGGAATGTATTTAATCATGATGAAGAAAACCTCAAAAACTCAAAGATTTGGACAACACTATACTCTAAACTATACTAACCAAGCATAGAATCCATCAATGAACATTTAGGGTTTATTAAACATTATGAAAGGACCCTAAAATCATGAAAACATTGCAGAAAGTTAAACTAATCTACACTAGAATAAGAGAAAATGCAAGAAAAGTAGTGATTCATACCTTTTTCTTGAAGATTTGAAATGGGATTGAAGGGTTTGATGTTGTTGTTCTTGAGAGCAAAACAATTGAAAGAAATGGGTCAAAATACACTGAGCGGCCGCTTGTATGTATTTAGGGTTGGTATTTTTGAGTTTTAAGTGTGAAATACCAAGTTTACCCCTGAAAAAGCTGTGCAGACTAATCCGAGCGGTCGCTCGATCCCACTGAGCGGCCGCTCGCTCATTTTTTTTTTTTTTTTTGGGTACAGACCTGGGTGTTTGGAGCGGGCCGCTCGGAGCCTCCGAGCGGCCGCTCAATGTGTCTGCGCGTGCAATTTTTCTGCAGTTTTTCACCAAACGACGCCTGTACTTGTCCGTTTTGACCCAAACAACCAACATACCTGTTTTAAAACGCTTCTTAGTACTTTACCTCTGTTGTGAAGCGACTTTCCACATCTTCATAAGGCGCGAATCGAACCTGCAAAGACTAAAAACAAACTACAAAGAACAAGTTAAAATTAAAAATAAGTTAACTACAAAACTATTCTAAGTTATGAACCTATATACAATTTGGCGCGCCCATACACGCCGTGCTATATTTATTAACGAGTCGCTAGCTAGACTCACTTCCCCACACTTTATGAGGCGTGTGGGGCGTAGAGATCGATTTCATCTACGGTTTGGTCAACCGGTCCTTCAACATAGACTTTTAGGCGATGACCGTTGACTTTGAAAGTCAAACCCACAGAATCTGCGATTGCGACAGCACCGTATGGATATATTTCCTTAACAGTGTACGGTCCTGTCCAGCGGGATTTCAACTTTCCAGGAAAGAGGCGCAGGCGAGAATTATAAAGCAAAACTAAATCGCCTACCTGAAAATCTTTCTGGCTTTTCAGGCGACTGTCGTGCAGTCTCTTTGTGCGCTCTTTATATAATATCGAGCTCTCATAGGCCTGCTGCCTAAGCTCTTCCAGCTCGTGAATCTGTAAGAAACGGGTCTCACCGCCGGTCTTGAGATCCAAATTCGCCGTTTTAAGAGCCCAGAATGCCCTATGTTCCAACTCGACAGGGAGATGACACGCTTTGCCATAGACTAGCCGAAAGGGAGTCGTCCCAATAGGCGTCTTGTAGGCAGTTCGAAAGGCCCACAGCGCGTCATCAAGCTTGTCAGCCCAATCCTTGCGGTTTTGATTAACCGACCACTCAAGGATTCGCTTCAATCCACGGTTCGTGACCTCCACCTGTCCACTTGTCTGTGGATGATACGGGGTGGATAACCTGTGCTGGACGCCATAACGTGCTAACGCGCGATCAAGCTGCGCATTGCAGAAATGCGTGCCACGGTCACTTATTAGTGCCTTCGGGGCACCAAACCGCGAGAACAAGCCTCTAACAAACCTCACTACTACTCGGGCATCATTTGTGGGTAAGGCTTGCGCCTCCACCCACTTTGACACATAGTCAACCGCCACGAGTATGTATTTATTACCCCGTGAGGAGGGGAATGGTCCCATGAAGTCTATGCCCCAAATGTCAAAGACCTCACAGACTTGGATGGGATTTTGCGGCATTTGGTCGCGTGCCGATATGTTCGTCGCCATCTGGCACGAATCACATGCACCGACCAGTATCTGAGCGTCACGGAAAAGTGTGGGCCAATAAAACCCGGAGTCTAACACTTTTTTGGCAGTGTAATTCGCTCCGTGGTGACCTCCGGTAGGCCCCTCGTGACAGTCGCGCAAGATCTGCGCCGCCTCAACCCCGAACACGCAACGGCGAATCAGCTGATCCGCCCCAACCCGGAACAAAAATGGGTCATCCCAGAAGTAATGCTTTAGGTCCGCGAAGAACTTCCTCTTTTGATGGTGCGACAATCCTTTGATGAGGATCCCGCATGCGAGGTAGTTCGCAAAATCCGCGAACCATGGTGATACATCTTCCACCGACTCAACGCTCATCAAGAACTCGTGGGGAAAGTTGTCATTAATGGTATCCCACGCGCAGTTCTCGGCATCATCATGCTCGAGCCTGGACAAATGATCAGCAGCAACATTCAGGGCACCCTTCTTGTCCTGAATCTCTATATCGAACTCTTGCAGCAGCAAGATCCACCTAATCAGGCGCGGTTTCGCGTCCTGTTTGCTGAATAGGTATCGGATCGCTGCATGGTCCGTATAGACGATGGTCTTCGACAGCACCAAATATGATCTAAACTTGTCGAACGCAAATACTACAGCAAGAAGCTCCTTTTCAGTCGTGGTGTAATGCTCCTGAGCATCATGTAGAGTCTTACTCGCGTAGTAGATCGGGTGGAAGTGCTTGTCCTTCCGCTGTCCCAAGACCGCCCCTATCGCAAAGTCACTCGCGTCGCACATAATCTCGAATGGCAGCCCCCAGTCGGGTGCTACCAATATAGGGGCCTCAACAAGCAACCGCTTCAGAAGGCCAAATGCCTTCACACACTCTGCACCAAACACAAACGGTGCATCCTTTTCCAACAAACGGGTCATCGGTCGGGCGATCTTTGAAAAGTCTTTGATAAATCGCCTGTAAAATCCCGCATGACCCAAAAAGCTGCGGATAGCTCTGACAGAGGAGGGTGGAGGGAGCCTAGAAATGATATCTACTTTGGCAGGATCAACCTCCAACCCACTTTGGGAGACCTTATGCCCCAGGACTATTCCTTCCTTCACCATGAAGTGGCATTTTTCCCAGTTTAGCACAAGACTGGTCTCCTCACACCTCTGAAGCATCCGCTCCAGGTTCCCCAGACATTGATCGAACGAACTCCCAAAAACGGAAAAATCATCCATGAACACCTCCATGGAGTCCTCGATCATGTCATGAAAAATGGCAACCATGCAACGCTGGAAGGTCGTCGGCGCATTGCACAGCCCAAATGGCATACGCCTGTAGGCGAATGTGCCAAAAGGGCATGTGAAGGTCGTCTTATCCTGGTCCACAGGATCGATAGGGATCTGAAAGTATCCAGAGAAACCATCAAGGAAACAGTAATACAACTTCCCCGACAGTCGTTCCAACATCTGATCGATGAATGGAAGCGGGAAGTGATCCTTGCGGGTGGCGTCATTGAGCTTGCGATAGTCAATGCAAACTCTCCACCCCGTGATGGTCCTTGTAGGAATTAACTCATTCCTATCATTTGTGACCACCGTCATGCCACCCTTCTTGGGCACGACGTGCACAGGACTAACCCAAACAGAGTCCGAGATGGGATATATCAATCCAGCATCAAGCAGTTTAATTACCTCGGATTTAACCACATCTTGCATGTTCGGGTTCAGACGCCTCTGGTGCTGCGCACAAGGCTTGTAGACATCCTCCATCAAGATTTTATGAGTACAGAAAGAGGGATTAATCCCCTTGATGTCTACGATCTTCCAGGCAATTGCCCGTTTATGAAGTTTTAAAACCCTCAACAACTCGCTCTTTTCTTCCACAGTCAATGAAGACGATATGATCACCGGTAGACGCCCCTCCTCATCCAGAAATGCATACTCGAGATGCGGCGGGAGCTCCTTCAGCTCTAGAGACGGTGGATCCTCAACAGACGGCTTCGCCTTCTCCTCTTCCTCTCGCTCAATTTCCACAAAACGCTCCGGACTTTGGGAACCATCATCACCGATCTGATAGACCGGCTGCTCATCTATATGGCCCTCCTGCATAATGCCATCTAGGCTCCCACACAACAGATGTGTGTCCGAAACATCTCTCTCCCAAGCACCTCTGACATGAGAGCTGACACACCGGTCTACTATATCAAGATAGTATAGTGTATCGTCTTGGCTCTCAGGATGGCACATTGACCTCTGAATGTCAAAAGTCACGTGCTCATCATTGACTCGGAGTGTGATCTGGCCCGCAGCCACGTCAACAATCGTCCTTGCCGTGTTAAGGAAAGGACGTCCGAGAATCAAAGGGACTTTAGAGTCCTCATCCATGTCTAGGATAACAAAGTCCACAGGGAAAACGAATTTGTCAATCTTGACAAGCATATTTTCTACAAACCCCCGTGGATACTTGATCGAACGATCAGCGAGGCGAATACTCATCCTGGTGGGTGAAGGTTCACCCAGATCCAACTTCTCGAAAACCTTATAAGGCATAAGGTTTATGCTGGCCCCCAAGTCTGCGAGTGCATTACTGACAGTCATATCACCTATCAGACAAGGGATGGTAAAGCTACCAGGATCGCCCATTTTCATGGGCAGTCTATTCTACAGAATTGCAGAGCAGTTCTCGTTCAACAGAACGCAGGACAGGTCCTCAAGTTTTTGTTTATTTGTGAGGATGTCCTTCAAGAATTTGGCATACTTAGGCATCTGTGCTAAGGCCTCAAAAAACGGGATGTTTATATGTAGCTGCTTGAACAGCTCGAGAAATTTCCCGTATTGCGCCTCGTCTTTCTGCTTCCTAAGTCTACCAGGATATGGAACAGGAGGAGTGTAGTCAGTGACTGGCTTCGGTAGCTGTGCTGTACTTGCTGGGACTCGCCTAGCGTGCACCTCGTCCGAAGACTCAGTCTGGACCGTCTCAGTGATCGGTGGTGAGCCCGATGTGTCGGGTCCCGTGGTTTTACCACTCCTCGTCGTTATGGCATTCACATGCCCTCTTGGGTTCGGCTCAGTGTTGCCTGGAAGACCACCCTGCTGTCTCTCAGACATCATCTTTGCCATCTGGCCAACCTGGTTCTCTATGGCCTGCATCGACGCCTTTTGGCCCCTCATCTCTCCCTCATAATTCGTGAAGCGCTCCTCATGCTGCTGGTAGCGCTGCTCAGCGATCTGATTGGAATTAGAGGTGTTGGTAAGGAGCTGAGACATCATCTCCTCCAGCATAGACATACCATGAGGGGCGTGCTGCTGGGAGCTGCTCCCGGCGCCCTGGTTCTGGTATTGGTTCGGTCTCTGCTGGGACGATTGACCACGACCCTGGTATGGCTGTTGGTTGGACTGGTAGGACTGTTGGTTGGACTGGTAAGGCTGTTGGTTGGACTGGTAAGGCTGTTGGGACTGGTAGGACTGTTGCGGTGCGGCGGCTCTCTGCTGGAATCCGAGAGGGTTCTGATTGGAAGTACCAGATCTCCACCCGAAGTTCGGGTGATTTCTCCAACCCGGATTATAAGTGTTGCTGTAAGGGTTATTCTGGGGTCTCGTTTGATTACCCATGTAGTCCACTTCCTCGTGGCCTGTATACATCACCCCCTGAGCACACGAGCCAGGCTCGTGAGATACCCCGCACTCCACACACAAACAATCGGACTGCGCTACGTGTTGCTGAGAGTTATCGAATCTCGTAGCCAGAGCCGCTATCTGTGCCGAAATCGCCGTATAGTTATCCACGGCATGCACACCAGCCTTGGCAGATGAAGACCTAGATCTATCATTCTGCCGGGATTTAGATTTTAGGGACGCCTTCTCAATAATGCTCCACGCTTCCCTAGGAGACTTTGTTCCGATGTCTCCCCCAGCGTATACATCAAGGCGTTCCTGAGACGCATACCCGAGTCCCTGATAAAAAGTTTGCACCAAATGCCTTTTCGAAAGCTCATGGTGCGGGCAACTCAAGAGTAGGTCTTTAAACCTTTCCCAGGCTGTGTATAATGATTCATCGTCATCCTGACGAAATGTCATGATGCGATTCCTCAGTTTTTGTGTCTTTTCAGGAGGAAAATACTGCTGCATGAATTGTTGTGACAACTCTGCCCAAGTCGTGATCGACCCTGCGGGTTGTGACAGAAGCCAAGTCCGGGCTTTGTCCCGCAGTGAGAATGGGAAGAGTCGGAGACGGATAGCATCATCGGAGATGCCCGTCATCTTAAAGGTGGCTAAAACCTCTAAGAATGCAGCAATATGTCGGCCTGGATCCTCGTGCTCCAGTCCACCGAATTGCACCGAGTTTTGTATCATATTCACGATACTAGATTTGATCTCGAAATGGTCCGCCAAAATAGCCGGACGGACAATACTCGGCGCGAGTCCATCTCCTCCTGGACGACCACTATCATTCAGCGGAATGTCGTCATCCGCCATGATAATGTCGCTGTGGGCGTCCGACCCGTTGTCGTCGGCCAGATCGTGCCTCGCCTCCTCAATTGGGACCTCAACAATAGGAGCAGCAATAAGAATATCAGAAACAAGACGCAATTTATGAAGTCTAATCCGCTCGCTTCTCCTCAGGCGCCTTAGCTCCTCGTCAGAAAGATCACCAGAAGACCCAGGGTTTGTGGACATCAACCTGCATGTAAGAATGATACAGTTGCAACAGGCGAATATATGACAAACCCAAAAAGGCGATAAAAGACAGAAAAATAAATAAATGAAATAAAGAATCAATAAATTCATGCGAAAATAACTGAGCGCAAATATATTCAAGCAAATCAAATATAAACAAATAGAATCAATAAAATGAACAGAAATAAGCAGACTAAGCCTAAAACCATACAAAGAATGAAATTAATAATTAGTCCCAATACGAACAAATAAATCTAATTAATCAAATAACGAACAAATCAAATTCATAGACAAACCAATTAATCCAATATTCAATAAATTAAATCTATCAATCATCCTAATGAACGATAAATCGAATCAAACAATCCTATAAGCAGATAAATGAACGAATCTATATGCAACCTATAAACCAATCTAAAATTAATCCAATATATCAACAGACAGATAAATCTAATAAAAATTCAAATAATCATATGTGCAAATAAATGAATGAAATAACGAATCAAAGAAGTATAAACAAGTATTCACAAGCATGTACACTGGTAAAAAGTTGACTCGGTTCGTTCCTAAAGCTCGTCGCGTCCCCGGCAACGGCGCCAAAAACTTGACGTGTGCGTAACTATACATATTTTACAATGGATTTTAACACACGTTTTGCTTTAATATTTATAAAAATGGTTTAGACCTTAATATTAAAACACACACAATAGGGCAAGTGTACCCTGTCATATATGTAGTAACGTACAGATAAGAACCAGATATCGATCCATGGACGCGCGCGGAGCAATAGTACTAAAACTCTGTCCCCGATTTACTAGTAGGAAAAGATAAGTTTGAGTTTTGTTTAAGACTAAATTAATTCTAAAATATGTAAATAACTTAACTACGACTCCAAAATAGAAAATATAACTATATAAGCTGTAATACGCCAATCCTAGCATGTCATCTATATAAGAAATAAAGGCGTGATCAACATTCCCATTTTCCGACAGTTAGTGTCCCTTTCGGGCATCCTAACATGACAACTATATGGAAAGCTAACGCGAATACACACGTTAGCCACCTCAAGTCGTTTATTAGCGCGCAGCTGATATGATCTCATGAGAATCTTTAAAGAAGGGTTAGTATCACCTTTCGGGAGTCCTCAACCGCACTAGCAAAGGAAAGCAATATCGAATACACAATACGACCACCGAGACTAGCATAAAGTAGAGCATTTCACAACCTATTCCATTTTACTAACTTTGAACACAAATCTACTAAGATCGCTATTTCTACCAAAATAACTAGCAAAGATCATTAACCGCATCAAAGATTAGTAACAACACCATTAAGCTTTTTAAACTCTTTTACGTGCCGGTAAACATTAACCGTGTCAAAGATTAATAACAACACCATTAAGCTTTTTAAGCTCTTTTACGTGCCGGTAAACATTTATAATCATTATCCGAGTGACTTTAACCAAACCAATACCCGGTTACAGTTTCATGGTGTAAACTTTATTAACAAGTTAACTAGTTTACTACCGGACGATTAAACGGACGGTTTTCTCAACAAGTAATCCGCCTAACACATTCGATAATCGTCAAAGTCATCCAAACACAACTACAAATCTATCAACAACGAAACAAGGTTGCATTATGATCATCAAGATTCAAATATGAAAAACGCCAAATTTATACAAAACTTGATTTCACGCAAATGATTGTTTTAACTACTAACTACTACTAATGTTCTTGCCCGTAGGCGTACGATTAACTAAAATAACATCAATGTAGCAAACAAAATCAGATTTGGATCTAAGAAAGCTTAAAGGATCAAACCATAAGATTGCTAAAGAGATGGATTGGATGATGAAAAATGGAACGGATGGATTCCCAAGCTTGTTCCACGCCTATGCAGCACTTCGTTAGCCCTGAAAATCGCCAGAAATCGCCCCCCAAAGATCCAATAATCGATCAGTGGGCTGAATGGGGGTTTTATAGAAGAACAGGGCCATCGAGCGGCCGCTCGAAGCCTGTGAGCGGCCGCTCACTTTACAGCCAAGTGGACCAGTTGCTCGATTGCTGACGTAGGCCTTCTAGAATGTTTCTGGAAATATCAGGATGAGCGAGCGGCCGCTCGGAGAGAGTGAGCGGCCGCTCACTGAGAACAGCACGACAACGCGATCTTTAAAATTGCATATAAAATCGTAGAAAAATCGTTAGGAGGTGTTCTTTATATGCCTGGAAAGCTCTCGGAGCGTAGAACAATTCTTATTTGAAAGTCGAAGTCGGGTTTTGGGTTTTAGAAGGGGTAAAAACGATCCGAACAACTGCTGCGCAAAAGTTCTCCTGATAAAGGGCTGAAATCCTTGTTTTTCTTCGGGTTTGCTTCCGGGACATCGTTTAAGACCTGTAATCATAAAGATACCAAATAAGTACCAATTCCTGTGTATAAGGTCAAAAACGTCTGAAACGGGAGTTAAACGGGGACTTTTATATGTGTAAATTAACGTATATCAATGGTGTTGATATTCATTGAACACTTATAATATATATTTATGGATGTGATAGTTTTGGCCCGTTTACTTGTGATTACTTGAATTGGACATACGATCTTTTTGTTTTTATTCATATTCTTTCCGATCAAATTCAGTTTGAAAATATGTGGCAATTGGAATGATTGTTGTTAGTTGTACGTTAATTATTATTTATTATGCAACTCTTGTGGTTATAAATGTGCAAATCCTTTTGTTGTTATCATGTTGCTGGTCAGAATGAAAATAGACGGCTACTATGTGCTAGTTTTGGGTTAGGGCATTGGTGCTTGCTACTATATCATCTGCTTGTTGTTGTTATGGGTCATTTGATTGCTACTACCATTGATCACATTGTTTGGCATTTGAGCAGTGGAGTAACTAATGGCTTCTTTTGTGGACTAAAAGTTAATTAATTGTATACTTGTGGTTTGTTGTCTTGGAAAGGAATTAAACAGTTACAGATAACATTAAAAGGTAAATTTTGTTTACTTTCTGGGTTTTGGAGGCTGAGAATGTTAGAAACCAATGCTTTGCATGCTAACTTTGAATATGCAATGGAGCCATGCTTTGCTAGCAAATTGATGTTGACTAGGTTTAGGTTCATAAAAAAAATCACCATTTTTATTATAGGTAATAATACTAACATGTGTTTAGAGGTTACCTTTGAATAATGAATGTTGATATAATAGTAAGTGCTATTAAAGCCCGGTATAATTTTGAATTAAAAAGGCTCGTTGATCTCATCCTAACCCATACAGAAAATGAGTATTTTTATATGGACTATTTTTTATATGCTTAACTTTGTTATGCTAACACCACACATTATGCTAACACCACACAGTAAACATCAAATATGAATCTTATACCTTTTCTCTAAAAACCTAGCTAAATTTTTCCGCAGCAACGTACGGGCGTTCCACTAGTGTGTGTGTGTATATATATATTGGGAATGATGGGTATAAGTCTATGTATTGTGGTTTATGTGAAGTATGAAAAAAAAAAAACCCTAAGTTGATCATATTTTTTTTCTCACATTTCACACTACTAAGGCTACACGATGTGGTGGCGTGGAGCCCTTCCACGCTAGCCCACCACACCGTGGCCAACGTAGAGCAGGGCATGTGGCAAAAGGGTTGGAATTATCCACCGGTGTGGGGCAAAAGGTGAGTATGACGTGGACGGTTATGATTAGCCAACAATTTTTTTTATTGTTTAACCGTTTGAATAGAGCCGTTAGCCAATGGTAAAAAAAAATAATAATTATTGTGCATATATATATACAACATTTTGTTTATTTTTTAAGTACTTACTTTAAATATCTTATAAATGAAAATGAACTCTAACAACCGTGAGTATGACCTAGACCATCCATATGGATGAAGTGACTCCTCGAATTCTAGTCCCCCCCCCCCCCCCCCCTCAAAACTGAAACCTACAATTTACGGATAACGCAAATGACTTCACGTCATATGCCCAACTTATATCGGGTGGATTGTATTACAGATCCTACCCCAACCTAATTCCTAAAACCTAAGCATCCACCCATCTCAATATCAACTTTACAACATAGCGTAACTTAAGTTCCTAGTGTCTACACCCGACTTTGTACCCGAAACCCAACCACAAGAAGTTGGTAAACCATCGGGTAAGAAAGTAAAAGAGAGAAGCCATAGAAAAAAAAATTTGGGGAGGAGAAGAAAAACGTTGAAAGGACACCTCCAAAATGGGTTGAGGTGGAAGAACTCGCTTTAGTGAAGTCCTGGATATTCATATCCGAAAGCCCGACTATAGGTAAAAATCAAAACCAAAATGGTTTTTGGAATATAATAACGCTTTGTTTCACTAAGAGATGAAACGAGAGACTTACCGTGAAAATGATAGTCTTTCGTCTAAGTGGCTTGAAATAACGACGACATGACAACCTATAACGGTCGCTATCTCAATTGCAAGAATTCAACAAAAGGTGGTGAAACCGAAGCCGACTTCTTGTTGATAGCGCTTATACTATATTAAGTTAAAAAGAAACAAGCTGCTTTCAAATATATGTATTGTTGGCAAGTGCCACGTCACTCGACCAAATGGGCGACTGTACCTCTTGTGAGCAATTTGTCCAAACGCCTCAAAACAAGCTCCTCGTCTCTTTCTCTTGCGAGTGATGCTCGCAACAAAACTAACCTAAGCGATGATGATGAGGATGTCGACGGAGAAGCGGCTCGCCCGATCGGTATAGACTATTCAAAGAAGAGGGCACCGAAAACATCTAGTAGGGGTGTCGATTATAACGACCATTTATCCAACATCAATGAAAATTGAAATATGTTTAATGGTATTAAAAAACAAAAGGTCGAGGAAAAAAACCTTTAGGCTGTTTTTGAAAAATAAATAGCTTTAAAATTGAAGAAAGATGCTATGAAAGAAAGACGGCAGTACATGGAATTTCTAGCAATGAATCAATCACCTCAAAGGTCACGATCAAGAAATGCACAAACTGATGAAAGCAAAAATAAGGAAAAAAAATATAATATTTAGTATAATTTTTATTTATTTATTTATTTACACTTTTAATGTATTTTTTAGTGTAATGGTTTAGTCTAAATATTTTTTTTATTATTTATTTTAATTGATTTGATAAAATGACAAATAATAAAATAAAAATCAAATCGTGACTTGGCAGCTATCAAGGGCCCACCTCCATTCATCATAGATGAAATGGATGCTTCATGTCAGACCATGCCCCAAAGACATGACCACACAATGTATTGTAAAGGAGGTGTTATAGTTGATGGTTCATATGATATGTGAGCATCCATCAGTTGTGGCCTAGTGGTAGGTGGCCTATGCTCTCATTTATGAGATTCGATCCCCATAAGCCATAATTTGAGAGATATTAGGCAATGAATAGGAAAACCTGTAAGCCATTAGTTGCGCATGTTTGAATCAGAGCTGACCCGGTTTTCATCCGGCTGTTACTCCAGCGAGGAAACTCGTGTGGAGGCAATACGGTTTCTGGGCGAACGCCGTAGTTCTCACCGTACCAGCGTGGACCCGGTTCAGACAGCATAGTCTGAACCCTTGGGTGATTAAGGCTTGCCAAAAAGCGGATGTGATGATCTCTGCCACACAGTTAAATAAATTTACCGTTAAAAAAAATAAATAAATGTGAGCACTTTTTATTCTCTGTGCAATCATTGCTTTACTGTAACATCTCGATTTTCCTCACTAGGGTATTTAATAGAATTTCGAGTCATAGGGCAACACAGTATTTAGCTAGCATGATGAGTATGGTACAAAATCATAAGAACTCGGTTAACGTTTATTTGGATTCTAATGGGTTAGTTTGGGTTCTACTCTTATGAATCGGAACTGCGGGGTCACATGTACAATTAGTTTTCATTAAAACTAACTAGTAGGAATGCCCGCGCGTTACGGCGGGTGCGTATAAGTTGTCGTTTCGTAAGAGTGTTTGATGCTAACAATCAAGGAATCATAAAATGTCTGCGCGTTGCAGCGATTGTGTCTATTTTATCATCTTGTAGCTTTTTATTGCGGAACCAAACTGAGACGCATATTGATGTAAAAAAGTCATTTCACCTACATTTAAAGAGTTTTACAACTTTTAAAATAATGTAAAACCATATTAAGCTTTAATAGTTTTGTAGAACTACCTATAGTGATGCACAATATGAAGCAACTACTTACAAACCCTAATCCAAACTTGACTTTGGTCAAACGAACAAAAAATGGAAAAGCTAAAATCAAATTCTTTAGTACATTAGGTTTTAGATCATTTATAAGTGACCAATTCAGATTCCAAACCGTATTGTTGGACCATGTGTGGAATTACATCTTGCATAAATATGATAACGAGTTTGAAGTTTAGCCAAAAAAAATTATCTTTTATCACAGTCGGTTCAAAAATTTCATCTCTATTTCCTTTTCTTTTCCTAAACTTCAAACTCGTTATCATAAAAAAAAAAAAAAAAAAAAAAAAAAAAAAAAAAAAAAAGCATATCAAAAACACCCTAAAGACTAAACCACCCGAGGAGCACTGAGCGCCTCAGCCCTTAGAGGCGTATATACAAACAAAACCCCATGAGGCGCGTCTCAGACTCGTGTTCCTAGCGTTTCTCCACTGTACAAGTCCCTCAATGCATCAGTGACTATAAGGTACAAACCTCCAATACTCTACAAACCATACATAACTAATGCATACACACAGAGGAAATTATTGAAATGGGCTTGGACTAAAACAAATAATCAATAATATGTACACTTTTCAGAATCCCATATGTAAATTTGTTTATGAAAACCCTTGTTCTTTTTTCTTTAATGAATGGTAAAAGAAAAGAACCAAAGATGTATGCTAGAATTTTTTTCTAAACACAAAAGGTAAATTTTTTACCACTTGTTGCTCATTTCTATAATAAGAAAGCAAAAGAACTAAGACTAAAAAGTCAAAAGTCAACCTTTCTTGCCTAAAAAAAGTCAGCACCATCTCTAATCTCTATTATTTGGGTTGAATTTGTTGCTCCAGTACTCCAAACATCTATACTCTGGATCGAGAGCCTCAATTACCTTGAACAACGTCGTTTAACAACAATATTAGTGAAATAATATTACTTTTGTTATTGTATTTGAAAAGCTAAGTACTCATATAAAGCTTACAAAATGTAGACGGAAAGTGTTTCGGTCAACCCAATAAATATTACCTGTTACCCAACCCACTCAACTTCCCGTTTATATATATATAAAAAAAACATATACTGTACCTGAATAATGGGGGGGGGGGGGGGAGATAATAATCCAAACATTTCAAGCCCATCGATGCTACGTAGAAACTTTAAGGCCCGACCCGCCAGCTTTGCAATTTCTTGATTAAGATGCATAGGTAACAAGGGGGTGGGTCAGACAGGTTGGTAACATGCTCGGGTCAAAACAAGTAGTTTTGGACTTTCGGTAAGGGTCAGGTCATGTTTGGTTGACCCGAAGGACTTTTTTTCTCTTATTTTTTTCTTATACTTTCACAATAATTGGTAGGTAAAATATGATTATAATAATTACATTGTTTCAACAATGATATAGTTTTTAAATAAAATGATGCATCAGGTCAGTTAAGTTGATTTTATTATTTTACTTGCTTGACCTATAAATTGTGAAACTACAATTAAAATTACTGTAATGCAAAGTTCATAAACTTAGCATCCATTAAGAGAGACCGCTACACCAAATAGAACGAATAAAACAAAAACAAATGACCCAAGTAGTGGAGGAATTGGTAAAGGGAAATGCAACAAGGTCCCAAAATCGCCCACCTGAAATCCAGATCGTTGGATGACTTGTGAGCTTTTGGTTCATCTAATATGACATGCATGCTTGGCCACTCATGTATTCTAAGATGCCCGTCCTTCAATCATTTGACGAAAACATAAACATGCCTAGTGCGCAAAAGATAATTTATAGCATTAATCAAGTTATCAACAAAAAAAAAAAAAAAAAATGCTTACCACACCTCCAGCAGCAAATCTAGATTCGTCAATGCTAAAGGCTAGGCACTTTTGTGGTCCCACACTTCAAGTGGTTTTAAGTCTTTGGTCAACAGCTTAACATTTTTCTCTTGGCCAGTTGGCCATATAATTCAAACAACCTGTACATACTAAGGGCTTCATCTATCTATAACCATCAACTCATCAAGTGTTACTTTTGGATTTTACATTAATGTAAACTAAGATGTCAAATAGAATCAACGCAAGTAGGTAATAAACCCCATTCGCAATATTAACAAACTACTTAGTGCCATGAGAAAAGGACATCATCATCATCATCATCATCATCAACATAAGAGCCTCCACAATGGTAACTCCGAAAATGCAACCACGTCACCACCTGTCGAACCTGCGCACCCACATACAAAAACGCCAACTCCCTCATTCCTCCCTTCACTCACATAACGCGTCCAACCCCATCCTTGTACACGAGTGGGGCTACCAAGAACACACGAACAACACATGGGCTAAAAACGCCTTCAAAAACAACATTGTCCATTGAGGAAATACAAGCCTCTTTCATTGAGAAAATAGAAGCCCCTTTCACAAAAACTTCCTAAGGGGGCGTTTGGCCGGAATAATTAGTAATCGTTCATCATGATCCCAATAATGAGTCTCCTTACGCCTACTCCTTAATTCATCATTCAATCCCATTATATTAACCCTCACAAATTCAAAAACCATAATCCTAACTTTAATACCCAAACACTCCCAACTGATTATTGAGCTTACAAAACTTCAACTCAGAATAATCACTTTCATCTCATATCCAAACACCCCTGGGAAGTTTGTTAGTAACATGAAATAGCATCGCTTAGAAAAACCTCAGGCTTTCAAAAGCACATATAACACTATAGAATGATGAAAACCCTGCCAGACACCATGCAATGCAACCATTTACTACAATAATGAATTTGGACAATAATAAGCATATTGGGAATTCTAATTAGCAAATCATACGTTTTAACAAAAAAGTATCCAGCCAACCAAAACCAATAGTCTGGAAAAGGAAACAAGAGGCAAACTTACATGAGTGTTGCTGCAATGTGAAGATACAATGGTTTATCATCGCCTAATGGTGTGTTTGGTGGTCGATATTTACCCCTGCAGAAGTCATTAAGTATCACATAAGGAATACAAGGAAAAAACTCACATCAAAGTAAGCTGCTTGCCTAGTTATCGCTATGGCGCCAATGCAAATCTGATTCTACACAAATCTGATTGTTCACTAATCCATTTCCACCCCCTTATTGTGGCCCTCTAACAATTAAAGAAATAATAAAATGTAGGTTATCCTCCTCTTATGTTTGTCATTTTGTGAGCCTTTACGAAACAGACGGTTCTCAATCATGATGACAATTATCTTGTAATCAACTCCTCCTGAATCTTTGGCTACAATAAGAATGCTCAAATAGCATAATCATAGAGTTCATTAAGTCTTGTGACTCCTAGAGTGCAGGGGATGTTTACTGCAATTCCTGTATTTGAAACAAGAAAAACATTAAAGCACTCTTATGACTAACCACATTGTGCATACCTCAAAAACATTACCAGGCCACTTTGTTTTAATTCTTTAATGAAACGTCAACCCACACATCAATAAATGGATCTTATGACAACAAATGCCACACCATTTTCAAACTGTAACCCTAGTTTCATCACAAAACAAAAACAACAGCACATCATTGAACTTGACTGTCTCTCTCCCTACGATTTTAATAGCAACCACACCTGCAACTACTTTCTTCTATTTCTTTATCGCAAATCACTACACAATACTCACTTTCATCAAGTGTTCAGTCAGCATAATAATCATGAACCACTACGAGCCACCATAATTCTCCATAACCTACTGCCGGAAACAACCATTGCAACCTCCAAACCTGATCTGTTGTTCCCATGAAGTGGCGGAACGTGTTTCTAAACGTTCCCAAACACCGACCCAATTAATCGGAACCGCAATTTGTATGATATTGGTCGAATTTGCTGACAATCATGAACAGTCAAATTCACCGTTCTGTATGGAGTAGCATTAGCGTTCGGGTATTATCATAATCAATTAGATATAATAGCATACGAATCATCAAATAACAAACAGGTGACGTACAATAAACCTGCAAACAATTGCACACCAGGCGACGTATAAAGCAAACAAACAACATTCGGGTTGATTTTGTACAGCGATCTGGATCGCGGGGGTGGGGGTGTTTCCTGTGACTATGCTTTATCAACACCCAACCCAAATCTTGAACAACCCAAATCAGTTTCAACCTCGTAAACACCACACCAGACGAAAAAAACTCAAATCAAGAACAATTAATGACAAAAAAAAAAAAAGAAAGAAACACATAAAATAATAATGTAGAACAAATCAGAAACGTAATAATAAAAATACCATCATGAGCGATTAGACAAGGAGGTAATTGTTCTTGAAAGAATTGACAATATTTTGAGGTGATGATCATTGCTCAAATCCTAGATGTCTCTGACTTTTGGTTTAAAACCTAACGCATATGAATAGAGTAGAGACGGAGGTGTATGGGCAAATGGAACGCATCAATCTCTCCTTCTGTCGCTCTATTTGTTTTCCTTGTAATAAACACACAATTAAAGGGCAATTGAATATATAACTGATTGGTATGGATATGAGGGTAGGATAGGAATAAGATTTTAGGATGTGAGGCATGGGATCATAGTAAAATTACAACCATACCCTAGTAAGTGTCTTAATTTACATATAGTTGACTAATTTACCCTTCTCTAATAAGCTTTAGTAACTTGTATATATAGGTACAAAATTGGACTCATAACAAAATTACAATTGTGTACGTAACTCTTCCTTAATAATATAATATAGATTAGATCACATGTAGTGGTAAGGTGAATTAGGCGTGGTTTTCATTAAAACTAATTAGACCAAATAGGCGTTTTGGCTCTTTTTTGGTCTTGAACGGGGAACTTTTAACGCTCAATTTTAGGCGTTTTTCTCTTGAACTAATAATCTTCCTCCACGTGGAAAGTGGGCATGAAAATCCCCTCCCCACTACACTCGGTCTTCGTGGGGCGTGTGTGTGCGAATGCAAGATAGATCAAGCAAGGGAGGGAGGAGGGAGAGAGTAGTAAAGAGGGAGATGGCGACGGGGAAGAGGACAAGTTTGAGTTTTGGCTTCCATTCGATTTCCAGGTAATCCTGTTTAAGTTTAAGTTTGACTTTATGTGTATTAGGTTGTTTGTGATCGACAGTGATGGAGGTGATAAAGACGGTTAGGGTTTGGGACGATTGTGGTGGTTTATGGTGAACAAATCTATTTTTTTTTTCACGAACCGGTTTGGTATGCCACAAATTGGTTTTTCCTAGTTTCGGTTTCATTCCGGTTCATGTACGCACTTTTTAAAATCATACAAACTACATAAAATTAACCTTTATTGCCAAAATCACATTTTTTCTTGAACCAATTTTGGTGTCAGTTTCGTTCTTTCAGTTTCAGGCGGTTTTTAGCGGTATTGGTTTCGTTTTGGTTCAATTCCAGTTTGTGTACCGTTTTCGGTTCGTTTGACCTGTTTTCAATTCGGTTTCGGTTTAGGATTTTTTTAGTACCAAGTTTCGGTGAAAGCGGTTTGTACCAATTTTGGTCCGGATCGGTTTTAGCGGTTTCGGTTCCAAACCTTCTTTTTGATCATCTCTAACCAAGCATACACGAACTAAGTTGGGCTTGTTTCTGGCCCAATTTTCACAAATTACAGCATTTGTAGCATTGTACTATTGGAGTACGTACAACTGTACAAGCCCAAAACCATATTCTGAGTATGAAGCAAGTAACGCCAATGCATTTTCCAACAATACCCCATTTTGTTTTCCCATGTTGACCATATTTGACTCGCTGGTCAACATTGACCAACAAAAGTTATTGAGTTCCAGATTATAACCATATGTTAACTTGTTAAGGGTTCCTTGTAACTTTGGAAGGGTTCAATTTCATTTACTGGTCTGAGGGTTGGGCTTAGCAACGCCTGCCCCGATCGGTAACACCTCCCCAAGCTCGGTCCCAATCTCCTCGACCGATTCCAGTTTTTGATATATGGGGAGTTTGGGGTTGAAGGAATAAGCATACGTGACATTTAGGGAGTTTGGGGGATACCTTTGAGCCTAATATTTACACATAATTATTTATATGTTATGTACTATTGTACGTAATTATTTGCGTATGTCGTGTAGCCCCACCCCTTGTAGTGTGGTGGTAAAGGTGTTAAGGTTTCAAATGGGAGGTTGACAGTTCAAGCCTCATAAGAGGCAAAAACAGGGGTGTAAAAATGGGGGGAGGAAATTAGCCGTTCAAAAAAATTTGTATATGTCGTGCAACTTTGCGTGTAATTATTAATTGTCATATGCATTTACCCATCGTCCTGGTATCAGTTCATCATTGACTTTTATCGCAACCATTTCTAAATCCAAATAACTATTGTATACTTTATTTCATTTCGATATATCATAAAATTGAGCATTCTTTTATCTTTATATCGAGAATGATAATGGCTATAGTTTTCTTTTATAAATATCTAATTTACTTTAAACATGGTGTGTGTGTTAGATATTTTGTAACAATGGGTTAATTTTTTTCTTATGTGCGTTTAGCTACAAGCCTACAACTTTAGTCCAGTAGGTGCATTTACCCTACATAACGGGGCGTTAGCTTCAACCCGTTATAGGTTGTGTATATTCCCACATAACAAGGCGTCAAGTTATATGTCTATACCTCCAAATTTTTACCTTTTATGATGGATGCTTTTACCCATCACCCCTATGTGCAGTCTTCTAGTTGCTTTTATGCATTCGATATTTGTTAACTTGTTTAGACTCAAGTGGTGTATGCATACATTCATAAATTACATCTCATCAACACAAAGTACAATTTATTATGCACAACGTGGTTGCCAGCACCAAGGCCATGATATAAGAGTTGATATCAAACCAAAAGATGATTCTTCCATTCATTAGCCGATCTTAAATAGAGTTTACAAAGAGATAAAGATAAACATAAACACAAAGGATAAACGATAAATGTAAACTAAACAAACTAAGAGATAAACATCTAGAAAGTAGGAGATAAAAGTTTCTTTGATAGGGTTATTTTAAAAGTTTCTTTGAAAATGCGCAGTTTCGCGAGGAACTTGCTAGGTATTTGGCTTCGAACCCAAGTTTAGACTCCACCAAGGTTCCAAATGAAGATGCCGATGATGAAGACGCCAATGATGAAAGCGGTGATGATGCGGAGTTGATGTAAAACAACAATTTGTGGTTGAAACGATATTGATTTTAGGATGTAAACTATTTATGTTTATGTTCGTTTGGATTGTGACGTAAAATATTTAAGTTTATGTTCGTTTCGTTGTGTCGTGAAATTAGAAATGAGCAGGTTTAAAATTGAAATACGCAGGTTCGAAACTGCAAAAAATTGGGCAAAAAAAAAAACCCGAAAAAAACTGAAAAAAATGAATAAAGGCTTTAGCGATGACAATGTTGTCGCTAAAGGTGCTTTTACACAAACACGAAATGGGCTTTTTAGCGACGAAAAACATCGTCGCTAATACTATTAGCGATGAATGTGCTTTAGCGACGACAAAGCAATGGCGATGAAAAAGTTGGCAATAACGACCAATTAATAGCGACGGCACAATAGCAACGACTTTTGGCATTACTAGCGACAATAAATGTCGTCGATAATGCTCAAAATTCTTGTAGTGAACATTCATCACTAACAACCTTCTCCTCTGCGGCACAATTGCAATGGGTTTTCGATGGATGGGGAAGAAAGATTTGTGAAAAAATTGTAAAGTTGGAAATAAAGTGGACCAATGAACGCATCCATAGATCTGGATAGAGAGTAGTGAGTGAAATAAAAATTTTCTTTAAATTAATCAAAACGACGTGGTTTTGATGGGTTTTGCGTGTAAGCTTACACGCCTAACAACACCGTATCCACTTCCCCCAATGACCCCCTGTAATGGAGCGCTATCCGGGCGTGATAGAGAGAAACAGCGCCCCCCACACCGTTACGGTGGGGGGGGGGGGGGGGGGCTATGTGTTCAAAGTTGGGGCAGACGTGATCTTTATGGCGTCAGACAACATTTGGAGGATCCAATCAACGTTTGACATGGGAGGATGAAAGGAAGAAAGCAGAGGTTTGGTTGGTTGATGATGATGATGAAGAGTACATTCAGTTTTTTTTTAATTAGCGCCCCACATTTTTTTCCCCACTACACCCATTTTTCATTTCAAACCCCATGCTGACTCAGTTGCCACGTGGACCAATCAAAATCAGGGGCATTATATTTAACCCCCTCCACTACACATGGTCTAATAATAATCTATATCTATACTATTATATAATTCATCCTAGATGGGCATCAATATAATTTCACCATCATTTTAAGATGGCATCCCAAGAGTCTCAAGAATAATCCCCAAATTTTTAACCTCTTTGTTCCATTTATACCCTTGTGTACCACATTTGATAACAATTATACAAAATAATAATGCAAGTCATTTCACACAATCCCTCAATGTTTTTGTAACCTTATCATTAACAAAAACCATTCATTATGAAGGAGTTAATACTATTGAAGCTTCTTGAATATAATAACTATGCAGTGGTTTCAATATTTGTTTTTGACGATTTAGTTGCTATCTAAATATAAGCTTCGGTTTTGTTTTATTTATATTACTAGCTTATACCCCGGGAGCGTCCCGGGTTGAGAAATCTAAGTAAAGTGAATAAAATTAGAAGTATCTAAACTATAAAAATGACATCTATATATCAACTTACATTGGATACTTTAAAAAAAATACCAAAAGATCCATTTCACCTTACAACATCAACACCTAAAACAGAATATTAAGATCCCAAGCACTTCAAGGGGACATAGATTGTTTAGCACAAATACATTCAGTCAAAGGTCTTTAACCGCATACAATAAGATTTGAGCTATTTCAGAATATGGTAGAAAAAGAAAACATAGCAATTACCTATTGAAGAGCGTCTCGGGTTGAAATATCTAATATGACATAATAAAATATCTAATATGACAACATAATTAATGACTTGCCAATATATAATTAATGAATATTATTATTATTATTATTATTATTATTATTGTTATTATTATTTTAAACAAATCTCTGCCATAAGTTATCATATTTTAATATAAAAAAAAGGTAATTGGGTTGGGTATCAGACCCGACCCAAACCCACAATTTTTTTTAAACTAATTCCAAACCTGACACAATACATGTCGGGTTACAAAAAATAGTCGTTTTTTTTCTCCGTTTTTTATATAGCACTATGGTATTCGTTGGAAAGATAATAAAACGCTCGTTAATTTGGTGCAATTTTTTTCCTTAAAAAATCTCGTGTATAAAAGATATTAACGTTTAAAAGTTATGGGAGAAAACATTAGAGATAAAAATCTAATTTTGTTTTTAAATTCTAAATTATTATTTTTCTAAAATAAAGGTCTTGCCACATTGGATGACACATGGCACACTCAATAAAGAGAATACCCTCTTTGAATGCCATGTCATTAAAATGGCTTTGGTTTATTATATGTATAGATTACTTACTATGAATATTTAATCATCAGTTAAGCATGGCTACCAAGATGGCCACTGCTGATAAAGCAGAAGAGCTTCTTGAAAAGTTGAGGAGTGCTTCTTGGAATGCTGCAATTCAAGGTTCATGTTTCGGTTCCATGGAATTTACTTCTATTGTTATGATTTAAGTCTTTCAAAAATCATTGATCCCCTTTTATTGCTTCTACAATATTCTAGATATGGAGGAGCTCAAGCAATTTGCCAAAGGTCAAGGTGCACCGGAAGCTGATGAGTTAGCACAATGGGATATTAACTTCTAGAGTGAAAGACTAACAGAATCAAAATATGAGATAAATGAGGTTTTTTTTTCTTTTATCTTCATCTTATCTCACAATAAGTTTTAATTCTTGTTTGTTTTCTTTTATATAACAAATGAATATGACATGTGTTTTGGATTACATGAAGAATTACGACTGGGGTGAGCAAATATTGGGTCGACCCGAAAACCGGACCGAAACCCAAAACCGAACCGGTAATAGCTATTTAAGTACAACATCGGTCTTATACTTTTGCCAATTTCTGGTTTGGGTTATTCGGTTCTTTAATTCATGGTGTGTCGGGTATCGGGTCGGTTCGGCTATTCTTCGGGTCAGGTCGGTTCTTGGACTTTGCTCAACCCTGATTACCACCTTACTTTTCGTTGCCTAAAGTTATGGATGGTCTTTTTTAGCCTTGTGAAGATGCTATTTGATATTGATGTTCTACCAGCTGACGGTTTAGCACCAGTAAGATAACAGATAACCCATTTTTTGTTTATTTGCTAGATGGCTTGCTTCATAGCTTTGGTTATTTTGTAGGTTTGGAAGAGCGATGTACAATTTTACTGCATCAAGGATTCAACAGGGGCACCTATTTCATATTTTTACTTTGATCCATATTCTCGACCTTCTGAAAAGAGAGGTGGTGCATGGATGGGTGAAGTTTTGGCACGAACCCGTGTATTTTCAAATGATAAAACCTCTGTTAGGCTACCTGTTGCTCATATGGTCTGCAATCAAATGACACTTGTCGGTGACAAGCCAAGCCTTATGACTTTCCGTGAGGTGTGGATTTCATTAAGAAACAATTATTACATAGTGCAATGGTATACATTTTGTGTTCATGTAATATTTTATCCGGTTCCTTAGATGGAGACTATATTCCATGAGTTTGGTCATGCACTTCAACATATGCTAACAAAGCAAGACGAGGGACTTGTTGCTGGTATCCGTGGCATAGAGTGGGATGCTGTTGAATTACCTTCACAATTCATGGAAAATTGGTGTTATCATAGGTACATTAGTGAGAATTTGAATTCTCTTAATACATTCTAACCTATATGAAAATTAATGTAAATCCTTAAATATTGAAGAAACAATATAAGGGCATTCACATCCCCTCCACCAAATCCCATTCATCAAATTACACTAAAAATCACTACTTCACCCATAAATCTTCTCTCTCCTAATTAAAATAATAATACTTTTTCATACTTTTATCATTACATTTTCTCTCTTCTCACTCACAACTACTTGCAAAAATATTAAAATATATATATAGGGGTGAACAGTAGCTTTTCATATTTAGGGTGGAACAGTGCTTCCACCAAATATTTTCTCTCTCCTCCACTCACAACCACTTACACTCACCCCATATCATTTGGTGGACACACTCACATATATTTGGTGGATGGGATGTGAGTGCTCTTATAGTGACATGTGGACTGCTAATCAAATTTGAAACTTATTCAGCCAAACACCGTGTAGTCCCGCCGCAACACGCGGGTTCCTGCTAGTAATAATAAGGGGAATTCGCTTTTAATAACCCTAACTCTTCGAAGTTGGCCACTCTCACCCTCAACTAAAACATTGGCCATATATAACCTGAACTATTGACTTATTGGAATCTAGCACCCAACTAACTGACACCGTTAGTTGGGTTGCTGACGTGGTACAAGTTGTTGACATGGCACGCTAATGTGGCACAAGTTGCTGTCGTGGCACACTGATGTGTGCACACGTGGATTGACACGTCAGCATGCCACGTCAGCAAATCTTGCCACGTCAGCAAACCCACTAACGGTGTTAGTGATTTAACCGTTAGTTGGTGTTAGATTCCAATAAGTCAATAGTTCATGTTATATATGACCAATTTTTTAGTTAGGGGTGACAGTGGCCAATTTCAAATAGTTCAGGTTATTAAAATCCAATTACCCTAATAATAATGTCATCTCCACCTCCATCTTCCCCCCCCCCCCCCCTTCTCTCTCTCTCTCTCTATCTTCTCACCTCCATATTTCTTCCCCCCTCTCTCTTTATCTCTTCACAATAATAATAATAATAATAAAAAGAAGAAGAGGATGAAAATCAGAACAGCCCCTGGTGCCTGCAACCTCTTCGTCGAAGAAGAAGTTTTTTTTTTTTTTTTTTTTTTTTTTTTTAATATTCAATGGCCAAAACAGCCCCATCAATCAGAAAAGGCCACGTGGCCAAAGCACCTCCCCCACACTGGTGGAGATCCTCCCGCCCAAGGGGCTCCCCCTCCCCTTCCATGCCCAACCGGGGTGGTGTTCTAGGCGTTAATGGTCACCCCGAAAAAAAACCGACCCGACCCGATGTGCTATTTTTTATTATTATTTTATTATATATATATATATATATATATATATATATATATATATATATTTGGATTGTTTTGCCTATAAAAACACCAAACATAACAATTAAAACCGTAAACAATGTATTATAGGCTTAAAACTTAAAACACCATGCTAAGAACATTAGCAGTGTGTTTTAAGCGTTAAGTAGTGTGTTTTAGCTGTTTTTTAAATTTAATGACTATAATACATTGTATTGTGTTTTAGATTGTTGTGTTTGGTGTTTTTCAAGTTTAAACAACCTTCAAAATCATTCCTAAATCCAAAAAATGATGTCTACATGTCAATTCTTATTCCTTCTCACACTTCTCACGAAAAATGTACTTTGTACAGGATCCTAAACCTATATATATATATATATATATATATATATATATATATATATATTGTTTGTATATATCGTTTATTATAATTTATACATAGCGATCAATAATACATGATCACCCCGACACTCTCAAGTTGGGTCTAGGGCTGTTCAAATCGCTCGCCGCTCGTGGATCGCTCGCCGCTCGTTCGGAAAATGCTCGAAAAATGCTCGCTCGATCGCCCGCTCGGTTGTAAATGAGCCGATCGGCTCAGTTCGGTTTGTAAACGAGCCAAGCACGAGCAAAGGTCCGCTCGGCTCGGTTCGGCTCGAATAAATTATTACTTATTTATTATATATATAATTATATATATACCCACAAATCATAGTAATATTTACATATTTATACATAACATTTGGTCCAATATACGCAAATAAAATATGACTACCACGCGTTATCAAATAAAAATTTAATACTAAGTTTAATAGTAAAACCCTAAGTCGTAGCATGACAACCTTAACTTCTTTATGTTATTAGTCGTCCATCACTAGTCGTCGCTTGATATCACCTTATGTTAAAAAGCGACAATTGTTCTCTGTAGTATGTTCATTGCCTCAACCTAAGCCTCATTCTTAGACACTTGTACCTCAATATTAGTGTCCTCATCGGACAGTTCCACCTTAGTTGTCACTTGACAACGAAAACATTGAAGATAACATCCCAATTTTATGGTTGTCCAAATTACTCTTTGCTCGTTTTTCGCTCGACGCTCGCTCAAAAAAATTTGTGCTCAAACAATGCTCGCTCGCTTTTCAGCTCGGTTGTAAACGAGCCGCTCAGCTTGGTTCGGTTTGTAAATGAGCTAAGCATGAGCAAAGGTCCGTTCGGTTCGGCTCGGCTCGTGAACAGCCCTAGTTGGGTCTTAATATTGTTTGGAGTCCCCATAACGTGTAGGATGTCATGTTTAATTGTTCCAAAGTTGATTTTCCTACTATATATATGCTACTAGTTATGAAAGGCTCTTTGTTCCGTTGAATGAAAAAAAAAAATGTTGAAGAAAGCTTATGCTTTGTCCTTCTCTTAATCTTGAATTTTGGATAATTACCCACTCTACGGCATCTATCATTCAACCAACATCAACAAAAGAAAACATGTATGCAGTAGTAAAAATGAGTAGGTAGTATGAAACGTTATATTTGAGTTTAAAATAGGTTCGAAGGCAGGGTTCAAAGAAAAAACCGACGATTTAACCGAAACCAAACCGAACCTAAAAAATAACCGAACAACCCGAAACCAAAATAACCGAACCCGATCGGTTTCAAAAACGTAATAACCGAACATGTCGGTTTCGGTTTCGGTTTTGGCCAAAACCCGACCCATGCACACCCCTACTCTGGACTGTCTGAGCTTAATAAATCTGAATAATTATGTGTAAACCTTAAAATAGGCTTTTTGATTCAAATGGATAAAACTTCTAGTTCTAGACATACAAGTCATGAAAGAGCTATCCATATTGATGTAATTGAAGTCCCAACCATATAAGCTATAGTATTAAAAAGCGGTAACTGATTTATCCAAGCAAATGTGTATGAATTTCCTCATCTTGAGTACATCTTATACGCATACGCAATTCTAATAATAGAAGTTTGTAAACGGACACAAGTGATGAGGTTTGTTGAAGGTGTAGTTTGTAAAAATATACACCATGATAACATACTTGAAGTACTGAGGAATATGGTGTGGTGATAGTCTCATCTTTATCTAAGAGGTAGTTAATTCAAATCATACAAAATGCAGAGCATGTTTAGCAAATTGACTTTTATTTTTTATTTATTTATTTTTTTGAACGGTAAATTTTTATTACACCTTTATTCCACCTCACCTTATATTTGCAAGGATTTGAACTCACAACCTTACATTTGTAAGGGGGAACACCATACCAATAGACCAAGAGTTCATGGGTAAATTGACTTTTACTTTCTACTTATGAGTTTTTAAAACATGGAAAAGGAGATTTTGAAAAGTAAGGGAATTGTGACTTTTCAAAACTACTTATAGTTATAACTTTTTGTAAAAAGTCATAAGGAGGTTTCAAAAAGTTTACCCAAATACCCTCGCAGCTTTAGGATACTTAGGAGTAAGTCGATCTGTTATTAAAAAAAAAAAGATATAGGACTTGAAGATGTGGAGTTTTGGACATTTCATCAATATTTCAACTAATTAATGAAAGAAAAACTTAAACTCGATTAGGAAAAAAAAACATTTTGGATTGGGTGTAGGGATGGGGCTTCGATTGGTTTTTGGCTAATCAGTTGCCCAATGACTAAACTTTAACCATCTAAATAAAAAAGAATTGGGTTTGATCTTTAATTTATTTTGGGTTTGTGCATAAACCTTGAGACATGCTTAAATAGTTTTATATATAACTTACACGGATCCACTGTCCACCAAAAAGAGATTAATAGTCAGGGCCGTCTCCGAGAATCTTCAAAACGTTTTGGGCCTAGGGCGACTAAAAAAACCAGGGCCCTTCTAAAATTCAAGTTTTAACTTTCAATTTTCAAATATGAGTAATTCAAATTTCAACTTTTAATTATGAAACATCAACACCAATAATATATATTATATTAAAAAATAGAGAAAAGTTGGTCTTCTTCATTAAATGCATTGTTATACAAAAATTAAATGCATGAGGTGGGATTTGAACCCAAGTTCTCCACATTAAAATATAATTCACTAACCAATTCTTCTACCTTAGCTTTGTTCACATTTCCCACACCAAAATAATTTAAATACACTTTATAGATAATATATGTTTTAAAATTTTAAAATTTCGGGCCTCCCGGGAGTTTGGGCCTTGGGCCGTCGCCCACCCCCGCCCATGCCCAAAACCGGGCCTGTTAATAGTAATTATAATAACATATTTGTAAATAGCTATATGTCTTGTAGAAATGACCGAAGTGTATTGAGGATAATGGTGGACCAAGATAAGGGTCCGAACCACTCTAAATCATGACTTTTGTCTCTTTTATCTTTGAATTTTCATATTTATATATTTTTCAGTTTTGACTTGCAAATGTGGAATTCTGATAATGATCACATATATAGGCTTTGAATAAACTATTGACCCGTTTAGGTTTCCGTGGTAAAACATTTAAATCATTATGATATTTATAAATTAAAAACAATTATGATGATATAGGAAGCTCTAGATTTAGATAGAAATGATGTCATTTGGAGGTGCTACATATACAATGTACACATCCAGTGGCTTAAATTATTTATCCTTAAATGTCGGGCATTTTTATTTTTAATATTGACAAGCTCTAAACTTGGAAAAAACATACATATATGTTCTAAAAGGTGACAACTAACCTTTTGTTTTTACTTATTTTATACAACTTGTCGTTTAGGATATGCTTCCACTCCTGTAAATTAACCAAAGTAACATAAAACATCATTTCAACGATAAAGAGAATAATTTTTTATTGTCTTAGAAAGGATAAGAAGTTTCAGTTCATAACATTTAAGAGAATCGATTATTGTTAAAAATCTTGATGAGGTGTCAAGAAATGGCTTATGTGAACTATGATGTTCTATTTGATGGGAAAGAGTATAAATTCAAAGAAAATTTGTTTACAACAAAGTTAATACCTTTCTCTTCCTTTAATGGATTGTTTGGGAAATGCAAGTGTTAAACCAATAAAAGGTCTGACTGACTATGTAAGAGACCCCGGACCAATAAGTGTTGAGCCAATAATAGTACACCTATGTGGTGTTGGTGGAGGAAGTGGTGGGTCGATGAGGTGGTGCATGAGTGGTTGGGTGAGGTTTATGAACACATATGAATAGACAAAAGGGTAAAATTTCAATCAACATCATTTTGAAACTTCATGAGTTGCCTAATTCAGATGAACCATCTTAATGGAATCATTAAGAGGCTACCAACAGGTTCCTAAGTTTTCATTATGTCATCCCAAACCAACACTCACATAAGACTATTGTGATGTGGTTCTTACAACATTCAGCCACTCAAACTAATAAGCATTGTCCCATCAAGAGTATACATATTTATTTTAGGTGTTTAATGGAAACCGTAGAGTTTTCCTCTCAACCACAATTAAGACACTCAAAACTTGCTGGTGATATTTGTGAGTAGACATTCTTTAGGGCTCAATATTTCTCATATGAACACCACGGTGTGTGATTTGCCTAAAGCGTCACATTTCTCATACAGAACTTCAAACATAGCCACAGTGTTGTTTGGAACCAACATCTGAAATCCAACATCACAGGTTCTCTATTTCTCCACCACCCACTCCTCACGCCATGTTCAAAAACACACCCACCACACAATCATGTCTTAGTCAAATCTCCACCCTGAAACACATCGCTACACACCACGATAACCACTAATTTCTTTAAAAACTTACATATTTGAAAGAAACCATAAGTTGTAGGCGATGATCGTCATCAAGTGTTGCAAAAACCTGATTAACTTATATTAGATAAGATAAGTGGGGTATTGTATCCATGTGTAGTGTGTGGTCATTATAATTCTTTATTTAAGAAAAAAAGAGTATTGGATTTAAATAATCCCAACTATTAGCAATTTGTCGTCACCAGTCTTAACTAAGGAAATGTGTGCTGGCTGTCCCAACTTTTAATATATTTACCACCAACGGACCATGACTAACAGAATACTAAATGATTTTCTAAATAGAACATATTTACTTTTAGTTATAGTCCGTTGATGGCCAATATGTTAACAAGCGGGACCGCCAGCACATATTTTGTTAGTTGAGACCAGTGACGATCAATAGATGATAGTTTGGATTATTTAAATCCAATACCCCATAGAAAAATAAAATCCATGTATGTTTGGTTGAATGATTACGAAAGTTTAGTTACAAATCATATGAAGGGTCAAGTTATCATATGTAACATTTCGCATTAAATCTTATGTACGTTACGATTATTATCGAATAAAACGTCGAATTTTTATCATTTATCATACCCTTTAAAATATTTCGTGACGCATTTGGACTTTTAGAACTATACTATGGTTTTATATTATTATTAATGTGGGTGAATAATTATAAAAAAAATATATGCCTGGGCCGGGTCAATCAACCACACACCACCAAACCATCTGATCTACACCACTATTCTGTTTATTCTTCCACACGTTTTAATTATATAATGAACTTGGAATCTTAACAGTTGACTTGGAAAGTCATCTGTGAAGACAATTAACCATAATTAGCCTTCCTAAACGCGTTTAATCCCTGATATGGTATTATTGGTGATTGATATTAATAATTCGCGTCTGATACACGCCCAAATCACCATTAATTCATTCCAAATCACCATTAATTCATTCCAAATCGGTCCCAATCACGCGTTAATACCTTAAAGCTAGTCAACCATTACCAAATTCAAACCCACGAGCCTCCCACTATAAATTGAGGCCTTCACTACAATCTACACTCGCCAATTACTTTTTTCCCTCTTAAAATTTCTGTTAAAAACACCTTTTCTATCTTCAATTGTTCGCGAGTTGACTTTTCTGGTTGACCGCTCAAAATCACGTGAAAAGCTTTGTAAGTTTTAATTTTTTTTGTTAGGTTTTGTTCATCGGCCCCCTACCAACAATAACCCTATGTTTAATCGGGTTATTGTTCGTTAAATTTGTTGATTGAAAAATCTAGGGATCGTTCTTATTGATTTGGGGAAAAACGTTTCTGCAGACATACTTATTTATTTAATTCAGAACCTTAATCATCACCAACTGATCAACAGATCAGTTGGTGTGACTCTTGTGCCTAAAACGCGAACCGGCCTGAGGGCCAAGGTTCGAGTCCCGCTGGGATGATTCCATTTTTCTAATTTAATTATAAAACAGATTTGTTAACCATATAATTATTTTCAAACCAAAAATATTCGTTCTCAGGCCAGTTGGTGGCTGGGCTTGTGATAAAACTCCACCCGGTCTCAGACCTGGGTTCAAACCTTAGCATACACAAACTTTTTTTAAAACCTTTACTACTTATATATTCTCTATTATTTTTTTAAAAAATGATTTTAAAATACTAAAACTTCTTTATAAATTCTACAAAAATTATTTTATGTTATTCTAATAGAAAAGTTTAACATACAATTTTTAGTTTTCCAAAAATTATTTATTTATTATATATAATAAATATTTCAAGTTTATTCCATTATAATTATAAAATTCTATAAAAATATCAAAACAATTATATAAATTTCCACAAAAATTATTCTGAGTTTATAAAACATTAAACATTTCTGAAATGATTTTTATTTTTGAAAAATCATTTATTTAATATTTTTAATCAATTTTTGTTATTTTTAATCATAAATAAATCATAATAAATTCATTTTTCAATATTTTTGCACCAAAATTTTATATAAATTATTTCTGTCCATTTAGAAAAGAAAATACAAATTTTAATTTAAAATTCTTTAATTTTAACATTTTTAGATATTAAAGTTATATTTTGACAAAATGGAAATAAATAGACTAAATATTCTATTTTTAAGAAAATAATTTTATAAAAATTATTTTTATACTTAAAACCTTATAATGTAACCATCTTTAGTCTAAAGTCCATAAAAAGACTTTTGTTTATTTATTTATCGAATTTCTTTTTTTATTAAACAATTTAATTATTAATCAAACGAATACTTATCCCAAAATTCGAAACCCTAGAAAATGTTTGTAGACTAGAAAGACTTAGACATATTTATTACCTTAATTATAGGGTAATACTTTGTAACATCGCAAAATTTTCAAATTCTATTACATATATTAATTTTTTTTATCATTCCTAATGTGCCTAAGTTTTATTTTTCCGACCACACAACTTATATATATATATATATATATATATATATATATATATATATATGTAATAATGATAATAATAATAATAATATTAAACTTAAAAAAAAAAAAAATCAGATTTTGTCTTGTAGAATTATTATCCAGCCCACTCCCCACATTTTTGTTTCTTTTTTTTGAAGCCCACTTAAACAGGCCCAAACCATAGACAACCCCGGCCCAACACAAACCAAGCCCAACCCCTACTCCCTTGTGCCACGATTTAATCAAAAAAAAGAAGGTTCCCACTGAGGCTCGAACCCGGGTCAATCACATACACACACACCAACCTAACCAACTAAGCCATGCTGAACTGTTGGTTTACATCTAACTCGTAAATTATAAATAACCTTTTTAAAACTCTATTACTGGTCGCTGCTAACAGCAGACGCGCGAACCAGCCTGCAAGATCAGTTTTGACCTCAGATTTATACCCGATTTATGGAAACAATTGACTAATTGTTTCGTAAATAGGTAAATTACGAGCTATCACGCGTTTTACCGGTCAAACATACTCGATTTAAACCATTTTACGCGTATAGACTTTAAGGTTTAGTCAAACCTTCCAATTAAACAATCCATCGACCCTAGTATAAATTAATCTGCTCACTCATCTCTCTTAACCCCCAAATTCTTCTGAAACACCTCTGTTATTACGATTTTGAAAGCCGTTGACTTATACCTTTGACCCGGCAATTATCCACGAAACAAACACTGTGAGTTCTATATTTTTTGTGGGTTTTATTAGTCGGCGATCACACAGCATAAGCCCTAATAACAATCGGGTTCATAATGTCTGAATCGTTTGATTGTAATTTCTAGGGTTCGTTCATGCTTATTTGGGGATAAACTAGTTTTAGCATAGCGTATTTATTTAATTTGAATCAGGATTCATCACAACCACTGGCCTAGGCCAAGTGGTTGTGACCATTGCCTGCAACAGAAAGGAACCGGGTTCGAGTCCCGGCTAGAACACCTTTTTTTTTTCACATTTTCTTTTTTCTAAAACAAACCATTTACAATTATTTATTATACATTTAAATCTTGTAAATTCATTTTTAAATAGTAAAATCTTCTTATAAATTCTACAAAAATTATATTATGTTGATTTGATGAAAAAGTTCAACACCCAATTTTTAGTTTTCAAAAATTTATTTATTTAATATATATAATAAATAAATCAAGTTTATTCCATTCTATTTATAAAAATCTATAAAAATATCAAAACGATCTTATTAATTTCCGCAAAAATTATCCTAACTTTTTATAAAGTTAAACTTTACTGAAATAATTTTTAATTCAGTAAAATCATTTATTTTATATTTTTAATCAATTTTTGTTAGATTTAATCATAATTAAATCATAATAAATCCAATTTTTAATATTTTTGCACCAAAATTTTATACAAATTATTTCTGATCATTTAGAACAGAAATATGATTTTTAAAATAATAATTCTTTAATTTTAGTATTTTTGAATATTAAAGTTAAGTTTTGGCAATTTGTTATAAATAGATTTAATAATCTATTTTAAAGAAAATAATTTTATAAAAATTATTTTTACACTTTAAACACATTCTTGTAACCATCTTAAGTTTAAATTTCATAAAAAGACTTTTAGTTATTTATTTACTAAATTTCTCTCAATTGGCGAATATTTTTAATAATAATCAAACAAGCATTTATCCCCAATTCGAAGCCCTAGAACTTATACATTTGTAGACTTGGTAGACTTAGACATATTTATTACCTTATTATAGGGTGATACTTGATACATTTGGTCAACACATTTCTCAACAGATATAACATTTTACCAAGGTGAGTTTACATAGCCCCTTTTACTCTATTTTCACTATTTTTGGGGTGAAACATGTTTATAACATCATCATTGCAATTCAATCATCAATGTGTCTATGTGTTTTCTATGTTGCATTATGTCTTGAGCATGATTAGAGTAAGCACCATTCTAGCATAATCATTAACATTGATCCAGCCGGCGGTATACATTGATAGATCTATTGGACTGACAATCCCACCCGGATACGTGCCTCCTACAAAGGTTACGTGGGTGTTTGTTATCGTATAACATTATTGGACCATGAGCGTATGGTATGTATCATTTTATAACAGTCATCAGGGTTGATTATGCACTCGATTTATTTCTAGTATGTTCTCACATATGGACTAGATTGACATGACACATGAATTGCACAACATTTTATTCAATCATCAAAAACCTATGTAATTCTCACCAACTTTTGTTGACCCAAAACATTTTCAACTTAACATGTTTCAGGTTCTATTTGCTTGGAGATTTGTATTGATGCTTGAAGATATGTGTATAGTTTCAATCAATTTGATGTACAAATTCTAGAACATTTGTATGTAAGTTATTTAAATCATTTATGAAACTTATTATTCACCATGAGCTACTGAACAATCATCAATACGTGGCACCCCGATGTTTCCGCCATCGGTTGGGGTGTTACATACTTGGCATCGTTGGGCTACACTTATTCTATTCCACAAGACTTAACACTTTGCTAAGGTGAGTTTACATAGCCCCCTTTTCACTTTTACATTTTGGGGTGAAACATGTTTAAACATTTTATACACTATCATTTACTCATTCTTACATTGTTGAAACTTGTGATTTAATTACACTATCATTTACTCATTCTATCATTTGACTGTAACAAAAAGACACAATACAATCATTAACATTGATCAAGCCGCCTGTTTAGATTATAGCGCTATAGGTCTGACAAACCCATCCCCCCGCATAAATTCAGGGATGATCGATAACAGTTACACTTTTACTAACTTGCGAGTTAGGTCTCAGTCGACACAAGGTTTGATTGTACAAAAGACGCATTGTTACATGTCGGACTCATACTCTATCATTATACAACTGTGATTGTTGTACAAACTATTGTTATCAAAAACCTATGTATTCTCACCAACTTTTGTTGACCTAAAATATATTCAAACTTAACATGTTTCAGGTTCTACTTGCTTGAAGATTTGAGTTAATGCTTGAAGATGTGTACATAGTATTATTCATTTTGATGTACGAATTCTTGTAGAACAATTGTATGTAATTTATTTAAATCATTTAATGAAATTTATTATTCACCATGAGCTACTGAACAATCATCAATACGTGACATCCCGATGTTTTCGCCATCGGTTGGGGTGTTACATCATACACATTGTACAATAAATCAGAAGGATATAAAAAACACAATAGATCATGAAATATAACACAATAAGTCATAAAATATAACATAATGCAAAAAATATAACAGGAGGAAAAAGACACAATTAATCACAAAAATGACACGATGAAAAAAATAAGAAAAAGACAATGTCACATAGAAGACACAACGATCTAACACAAATTCTAAAAGCTACAAGCTAAAAATCCAAAAAAAAAATCGAAAACATAAAAACTAAGATCATAGGGTTCGAAGAGGCTATTCCAATGTCGCTTAAACGAGTTCAATCGGAGTCCGTTTGATACCTTTCATATGACTTCCTATTTTTCTTTCACTATGTTTTTTTTATCCTAATCCATCATACGAAAACACGAGATGATTTATATGAGTTGTACAAATAACAAACAAGCAAGTCGTTTACTTTTGGGTTTGACTGAGAGTATTTTTGTTGCTTATCAAAGGTTTCCTTTGATTTCGATATAGAAAAAAATATGTATATCAAATCCAAGAGTGGGGGTGTCAACCCAATAGATCTATTAAAGTGCTCCATGGCTTTTGATAGCTAATGGTTATAGTGCAAATGTAAGTATGTGGACTGATGAGCTCATGAATCAAATGTCTCATGTTCCACATGGTAGTCACGATAGAAATACACACAAAATGAAATGTACTAGAAATATAGCATGTTTATCCCCCAAAATGGAAAATAGTAAAACGGGGCCGTGAAACTCACCCGGTGACTGTAGATGTGGTCTAGTAAAGCTGAAAGGTAGAATGGCTCCCATCCTGAAAATCGGTACCCTATGATTGTCAAGAATATAGTAAGTTGTACGTTCTTGTCGTTTATCATACAAGTTGTTCACCCGACATTGTGGACCCTCATGTTAGTGTATGTGGGCCATGCTTTTGTGCACGTGACAGTCTTTAGTTGATTTATACGTACTTGTAAAGCATACGGTTCCAGAAATTCCTGGCGTTTTATTGTAAAAATGTCATCTATTGTGAACAAAATGGGGGCCACATGTTGTCATGGGCTATAAATTGTCCCCAATCCAACACGTGTGGTCGATTTATGGCAAAACGAGTGTTTTAACACATGTTGTTGCCTTTTAGTCTAAAAAGGTAGTTTTAACTTATGTTAGAGATTCCTTAACACATGTTATTATTAGGTAGCCGAAAACTTTTCCATAGTTTTGTCTAGGATCCGATTGTTTAGTGAATCCAAAATGGTTATTTATGTTCATCAAGGTATAGTCAAAGTATAACAAGTGTGGGTTGGTGTATTCTTGATGAAACCGGTTATAAACATCCACAAAATATAGTTTAGTTTTGGTTATACACACAAGTGTATGTTTAGCCATAAAATCGACTCTACGTTGCCCCTTTTTGACTCGCATTATGCTTGTATGGGTGGTCGTGTGTGTGCTCGTGTGTTTTGTATAGGTTCCTCTTAGTTTTGTGAGCATATCCGTATATATATACACACACACACACGTGTGTGGTATGTGTATAACATTAGTTTAACACTAGCATTTTGTGAGTGTCAATAGTTAACAGTTTGTTTTGGTTGGATTGCAAGGTTAAGGGTCGAGGGTTGGGTGGTATGGATGTGAGCCGATTGTAAAAATAGATTCAAGAAAAAGATGATCACATACCAAGGAATATGAGATGGTGCCGAGTGATGTAGGCTGATCCAAAAGCTCTCCCCTAGTCGTGATCCTAAGTGGTGGCCTTGGGTTCTTTTTGTAGCTCTTAGAAGGGAAACAACTTGTGTGCATAAGGGTTATAGATCGGCCGAATGGTTCAAGCGAACAAGAATGTTTGAGAGGTTAATGTAATGATCAAAACTCTTGAAGCTTCCTTATATAGGGTTGACCAAGGTGAAGACAAAGGCAAAGAAGGAAAGGCCTAACTTCTTGGTTGATGCATTGATCCAAGTTACTAATCATGAATTGATGTAATGATAATGACACAAGAAAGCATGCATTATCCTTGATATGGGCCGATTGAGATTTGGATTTGGATATAGGGAATGGTTGACTTGCATAGGAAAAGGAACATGGTTGTTTTATGGTCCAAAATGGTGATAGTTGACAACCAATCATGTTGTCATGATCCTTAGTTGTAATCGGCTAGACAAAAGACAAAAATGATGATCCTTGTGATGTTGATGTGTCTCTACTTGTCCCTTCCTTAATTCAATTGTGATGTGGCTAAAATAGGGTGATCTCTTATCATGGTGAGTGTGTTGGTAAAGGTTATAAAAAATGATGATCATTGTTTGTGGTGATTGGTTTTAGCCGAGTTCAAGGTGTAAGAGGAGTCTCACCATTTTGAGTTAGGATTAAGTTCTTGGAAGAATGTTTGTTCTTGGCACAATCCTATAAAGATATAAGTGGAATAAGACAAGGAAAAAAACCAAGTTGAATGGTGATGGTGATCATTCGGCCGAAAGGAAGAAGGAAGAAAAGAAAAGGTGTTTTGTTATCTAAATGGGGTATTAAATCTCTCTTGGGTGTGTGTTTAGGCTAACCATTTTGGTGATTAAACAAGGTAGGATCATAATTATATATATATATATGCATACGAGTGTGTGTTTGTAGTCATAAATACATGTTTCGGCTAGTGACGATGTGTGTGTCCATATGTATACATATACGTGCGTGTATATATATATATATATAGGGATATATATATATATATATATATATATATATATAGGGGAGGGTTATCTTGAGAACGCTAAATATTGTGAGAACCGTGAGAACAAGTAAAAAAATCAATCAAAATCAATTTTTTTAATACAAACCTCATTATAATCAAAATACAACATTAATCAATGAATTTTCATTCCAAATAATTCATCTTTTCTTGCAAAAACACTTTCAAATTAACTTTTTACACATGTGTAAATGAAACAGTTTACACATGCATAAACAGTAAATTTACACATGTGTAAAAACAATTTATTTTCGTATACGTTTAAATTTTTACGCGTAAATTGTGTTTTTGAGATTGTATTTTAGTAATAAAGATAAGTGTAAAAAGAAATTTTAAATTTGAATGGTTTTAGATGCCGTTCTCACGGTTCGCACGAAATATATGTGTTCTCAAATTAACTTTTCCCTATATATATATATAGTTGTGGATAGATGAGTATACATGAGTTTATGTGCATATATATGGACTATGGTGTGTTATAAATATCCATTACCAATAGAGATTTGTCATCGGGTGTTACCATATGTTAAGTGTTATGATCATTTAACCATATACACGTGTTATGGGGGGGGGGGGCTTATCATATGTTAATGGACATTATCGGCATATGACAACACATGCTTGTTCCTTGGGGGTGTTTTGTGGTTGGTGTGAATGATAACCTCATCAAAAACACTTTTTAATTGTTCGGGTTTGAGTGGATTATGTAACTTTCCACTTGGGTATTGTCACGTGTATGGTTATTTTGTACTTATGTGTTAATTGGGTATCAAGTTGCTCTCCGTTAAGCGTGTGATTAGCTTGACTACTTAACGCCAATTGTTTTGTACAGTCCGGTTGTTATATGCATAAACGGTTAATATATCGAGTTTTCTCAATAACTCATGTTTTACCATATTGGGGGGGTATAATGTGTACAAAATGTTTAGAGAGAATTACACAGATTGTCCTTTAGTTCTACCTAAAATTGCATCCTATGTCCTTTTTTCGAATTTTTGACTCCTTATGTCCTTTGTTTTATACACTTGTTACACCCTATGTCCTTTAGACCAAACCCAGTTAAATAACTCAGTTAAGTTGGTCATGTGCCCCTTATGTGAGGGGCAATCCTGTCTTTTCACCCTCAAAAGGACAATCTGTGTAATAATAATGATAAGGACAATCTGTGTAATAATAATAATAATAATAATAATAATGTCAAGATAGTTATTTGCCGCTATTCGCTATTGATAACTATGGTTGCTTTTGTAACTTATCGAATCTATCTTTAGTGTCTAGGCACCGAACGCTGATGAACGTGTTTGATAAAGACCCAGTGGTTGACAAAGATGCATTTGTGGCTCCTGGTGCTTCGGTCATTGGAGATGTTCAAGTGGGGCGTGGTTCCTCTATTTGGTATGGATCTGTTCTTAGAGGTAAGCACAGCTATAAAGCCTTTTGACAACTGTTGGAGAAGTTTTTAAGTCCCCTTGTTGGACTAATCGTAAGGAGTAACATATTATTCTTAATTTTTTTAACACGAGCTCCAACAATAATAGGCAACAATGTTACTGTAGGTGAGTAAGTACGGTCAAATTTGCATTTATTTATTTTCATGCATGCATATTTTGCTATTAAAAGGTCTACACATGATGTAGGTCATGGTGCTGTGTTACATGGATGTACTGTTGAAGATGAAGCTTTTGTTGGCATGGGTGCCACTTTGCTTGATGGATGTCATGTTGAGAAAAATGCCATGGTTGCTGCCGGTGCCCTTGTGAGACAAAATACAAGAATTCCTTTCGGAGAGGTTTGTGTCTCCACGCCCTCTTCTAGATAATGCAACATAGTCGGGTTAACCTGCACAACACATTTTGAATGAAAAATTGATTTTTTTTTTTTATAATAAACAGTATGTCACTATGTTTGAGTATGGTATACAAATCTTTAATATCAATAAAAATAATTTTTTTGAATAAATAATTAGGAAATTTTATGCAGTCGGTGACTTTTGTCCTGTTTGATCCATAATCTGGATAAACTGGAAATTGCCAACTCTTATCTAATGAACTTTGGATCCACCAATTATTATTATTATTATTATTATTATTATTATTATTATTATTATTATTATTATTATTATTATTATTATTATTATTACACATATTGTCCTTATCATTATTATTACACAGATTGTCCTTTTGAGGGTGAAAAGACAGGATTGCCCCTCACATGAGGGGCACATGACCAACTTAACTGAGTTATTTAACTGGGTTTGGTCTAAAGGACATAGGGTGTAACAAGTGTATAAAACAAAGGACATAAGGAGTCAAAAATTCGAAAAAAGGACATAGGATGCAATTTTAGGTAGAACTAAAGGACAATCTGTGTAATTCTCTCAAATGTTTAATTATGCACATCTTCACTGCGAGTAAGTCTGCAAGTTGTGCCTGTTCAGCAGCATTCAGGTTTTGACACCTCCATTCCCACGTCCACTGCTCTTGATTAGAACCACCCGTGATTCGATCCGCTACGCAGCAGAGACGATTCTTATCCAGTGCATACAGCAGAGGAAACTTCTTTGAGAGAATTTCTTCACCGATCCACCAATCATGCCAAAATAAAATGTTTTCGCCACTTTTCAGATTTCCTTTTAAAAATTGCGTAGCCCCAATATTTAACCTATCAAAAACGTCCGGTATACTCGCAATCTGCTTCCAAATACCGGTAATAGAAACCTTCATAGGAATAAAACTCCATCCCCTCCCCGAAGAATGAATCGACGAAACAACTTTTCGCCACAAAGCATTTTGATTGCTTTTAAAATGCCACCACCACTTCGATAGCAAAATCAAGTTTACGTCTCTAAGCGAACCCAAACCCAGACCCCCATATTTTTCCGGCGCCACAACCTTATCCCACACCATCCAACTCATCCTATCCCTATCTTCTGTACCTCCCCAAAAGAAACGACGCCTTAACCTCTCCAAACCATCAATTACTTGCACCGGAGCACGAAAGATTGAGAAAAAATATAGAGGAATAGAACTAAGAACCGACTTCAGCAATGTTTTTCGACCCCCGTAAGATAAGTTTTTCGCCTTCCACACCGATAATCTCTTTTGCATTTTTTCAACCACTACCTCCCAATTCCGGATCAGATTCCCGATCGCTCAAAAAAGCTGTCTGTTCTTCCGAAATAAGTCGTGGCATAACACTTTGTAACCAAAGAACCAATACTTTTGAAAGAACTTTATTCAAAACCCCGACTAAACTAATAGGACGATAGTCCGCCTGTAACACCGCCGAAAAACAACCATCACTAACATAGCCTCGATCATAAAATTCCATGAACATCTTCAAAAAATCCCGTTTCAACAAAGGCTAGAATTTTTTTATGAAATCAAAGTTCAAACCATCTGGCCCTGGTGCTTTATCTCCATCACAATCCCAGACAGCGTTAGTAATCTCCTCCATAGAAAATTGCGCATCCAAAGATACCCTATCCTCCTCAGTTAACTGATAAAGATCCGGACATATGAAATGCGGTCTATAGGAGCATTTAAGGCTGAATTTTTCTTCAAAAAACGCTGCTACTTTGTCTTTAACAATAGCCGGGTTTGACTCCCAACCCCCATCATGATTAATCCCATGAATCCGATTATTCGCTGAATTTAAACGTATAATGCCATGAAAATATTTCGAGTTCTCATCACCATCGATTGCCCACTTTACCCGCGACTTCTGTTTAGCATCAAGAGCCTTCATTCTCCCTTCCTTGAACACCACTTTCTTTGCTTCTGCTCGCTGTTCCAACTCAATGCCACTTAACAGCCGAGTATCAGCTAAGACCTCCAAATCCTCCACCGTCTTCTTTGCAATTAAATACTTCAAGTCTCTTTTCTTCCTCTCCGCATTTATCCATAATTTGATACGACCTTTAAGCCATTTGAGTTTGGAAGCCAAAGCAATATCCACCGGGCCTGAAAAAACAAAACTATCCGAAATAGATTTGACAAAGTCCTCAAGCCCCAAAAAATCCAGCCATGAATTATAAAACCGAAAAGGAGTATGCCCATAATCCATATCCTTCAAGGTGAGTAACAAAGGGCAATGATCCGAAAGAAGCCTATATAGAGCTGTTAAACTTGCGGACAGCCACATAGACAGAAAATCACTACAAACCAGAAACCTGTCCAACTTACTCAGCTTATCCCCTTTACCCGACATATACGTGAACTTATGACCAGCCATGTTGTATTCAAATAACTCCGCTTCTCTTGTAAAATCATTAAAAGCCGCTGCATTCTGGGATACAAATTCCGAGTTGACCCTTTCATCCGAACACCTAACATCATTAAAATCCCCCAACAATAACCACAGACCACCCAAAGACCGTCTGTAAAAAAACAACTCACTCCGAAAATTCCGTCTATCAGCCGGCTCATTTGGAGCGTGAACATTAGCAATATTAACATGAACCCCCCAAATGCACTAGTAAGCACGAAACAACCAATACATGTTTCGACCTTATTACCCCACTTTGCTTAAAGCAAGCAGGATCCCACCAAGATATTAAACCCCCGCAATCCCATCTGAATTTACAAAGTCAAAATGAAAACGACTTGGTTCAGAATTAAAGTCCAACAATTTCCCCTTAATCCTGCAACCGACCATGATTCTCTTGCTCTTTTCCCTGATAAAATCACATGTGTCTTCATCTTTCTTGCTTCTCGATCGTTCTTAATCCTTGCTTTTGTTTAAACTGTTCTTGCCTTGCTATCAATGTTTGTTTAATCAATCTACCTACATGATAGCACTAGAGATATAATTATTCATCATGAATTAGGTTACATTTGTGAGGCTAAAATTCCTTCAAGATGCTTGAGATACGACAATAGTTCTTAGACGACGATTACGTACAAGATATAGCAATATATATTTGGTTTAATTGTGTTTAATTTGAAACAACAAATAATAAAATATATGGTGTCTTCTTAGTGCAGGATGCATTAAGAGAATAAATGTGATCACTACTACATCTTACCGTGTTTTGGTGACAATTAAGCACCAATTCAGCCACAATAAATATTTGGTTTCTTCTATATTGAAATAAGTAAAAATGTAGAGTGGATTGATGAATATATATCCCACCATTTATATATACACGTTTGTTTTGAATGTAGTTATATTTTCAAAAAAAAAAAAAATTATATATACACGTATCGTTCAGTTTAGAATCATTTTTTATTTTTTTTACTTTTTATAATTTATCTTATTGTTTTATACATATAATATTTAATCATTTCATTCCATAATTACAAAAATTACATCAGGATAACAGGTAGACATGCAACAAGTTAGATGCACACAAGTTAGATGCGCAGACGCGTCGCCATTCCTTTCTGTATGGCGAACCCTAATCTATTAATGATATATGTTTAATGTAAATCTGCTTTCTAGAATATATTTGATTTTGTTGTGATGATTGTATTATGAAACACAAAAATACAGTTACACGGGATAAATATAGAGCAAACTATATAGAAAATACGATTTATTTAGTTTTAGGGTGATGCTATTGTAAAAAAGTATCTTTAATATAAAAAAGTGTAAAAAGAAATAAGAGGCTAATACATATAATTAACTAAAAGGGTATTATTATCCATCACTATAATTATTGACTTTTTTTCAAGTTTCATCATATTTTTAAAAAGTATAACAATAGAGTATGCAAATAAAAGAGGATAAAAAAAACTTGTTTTTATGGTGTATTTTTTTTAAATAATGTCATATGAAAAAGTTATGGACATTTAAAAAATGAAGGTGGAACTCAACAATTGTGGGTTATACCTATTTTGCTCTTCTCTTCTCTTTTAAAAAATCCAACGTATATATTCACATTTTTAATCCCATCTATTGATTCATTTAGATTAAAAGACCAAAATCTTTTTTATCCTTTTTACGTTAAGATACTTTAATTGAATTATGCCTTCTTTGGGGTTCAAAAATGGATGAGACAAATTCTCCTCATCCACTCCCCCACTTTTAGTATTCCCCCTGTCTACGTATGGTTGAGCTTATTGACACCAAATTTTGGTTTAGCTTATTGACACCAAATTTAGCTTATTGACACCATTATTTGACTCCTTATTACACTCTATACCCACTTGTTCACAATTATATCCTTTATAATTGAATTATGCCTTGGTACAAAAATGGATGAGACAAATTCTCCTCGTCCACTCCCCCACTTTTAGTATTCCCCCCTTGTCTACGTATGGTTTAGCTTATTGACACCAAATTTGGCTTATTGACATCATTATTTGACTCCTTATTACACTCTATACCCACTTGCTCACAATTATATCCTTTAATTGAATTATGCCTTCTTTGGGGTTCAAAAATGGATGAGACAATTTCTCCTCGTCCACTCCCCCACTTTTAGTATTCCCCCTTGTCTACGTGTATATATATATATATATATATATATATATATATATATATATATATATATATATATATATATATATATATATATTTTCTTTTTTTAACGATCAACTAAAGTATTGTCAGTTACTCTGTACACGGCCCCCAATGTCCGAAAGGGGCCCTAGACGGCTTCTAGTCCGTACGGGCAGAGCCCTTCGACCCACCCGTCTCCTGTTCTAGGGAAAACCCGGCCCACAAACCCGCCCGAAGGCACGACGGTAGTGAACCGGTAAAACCTAGAGGGATCAAGAGTCGAACCCATGACCACAAGGGTTAAGGGTCTCTCCATCACTTCCCAACCACCTACCCCACCACAAGGGTGGGGGTATCCATCACATGCCTCTCGTGGGAATCGAACCCGGCTGCCCCAAAGAGAGAACCGATCCTTTTACCACTAGGCCACATTATCAGGATCCCCTTGTTTACGTATGGTTTAGCTTATTGACACCAAATTTTGGTCCAAAACATTACGACTCTAAAGTCAAAACTATCATTATGCTGTTAATTAATAATGTATTCGACAGGACAATTAGGTAAATCTCCAATGATTTAACACTTGAAATGGAAATTAGAGTTTCATGGTTTCATAAGTATATGTAAAGGTCCATGAGCAAACCAACTTCATGAAGTGTTCTAAAACTTTTTGTCGGAAAGTTCGTTTATGTAATAAACAAAAAAACACGAACAAAAAATATTTGTTTAGTTAAATGAACAACATGAACAAATGTTGTGTTTATTCATTTATGGTCATAAACGTCCATTTATGTTTGTTTATTTATGTCCTTTATGTCCGTTTAAGTTTATTAATTACATAAGTAGTTATATTTAAATATAAACATTAACTGGGTTGTTTCGGCCTATTTCGGCCACCTCATTTTTGAGTCTTATAATTATTCATATGGTTTGTAGCTGGGTCACTGATGGGATGTTAAATGGGATTTAATGTTTTTCGTGTACACGGTTTTTTTTTTTTTTTTTTGAAATGTTAATTTCTTTTAAATCCTGTAGTCTGTGGGATTTGAACCCAATACCTTCCACAACCTAGGTGTTTTAAAAGTTTTGCCTCTGCCAATAACCACCACCCTATTGGTTTCATGTACACGTTTCTACTATGTAGTTAATATATGACATTATTTATTATAAAATTGGATTTTATAAAATTAAAATTCTACGACGATTCCCAGCACCTTGAGGGGGTTGTCATTTAACATTTAATTAAATTTTCTCATATAACTTGTATTCATTAGCTTTTTTTTTTTACAAACTATTGCTTATTTAATTTTCTAAACATTCAAGTTATAAGGAAAACAGAGGTATATATTGTTAAAAAAAATGACATTTTGGTCTCGTAGGTTTTGACATGGATTTGAACTGCGATTTTGGATGATAAGTAATTGTTTAAAAATACCTAATATTAATTGTTACAAATAATATCATTTAAAATCGTGTTTCCGTTCCTTAATAATATCATTTAAAATTTTAAAGTAAAAGTACACTTGGCTCCCACCCCTCACTAAACCATTCCATATGTTTTGTGAGTGTGAGGGAGAAAACCCCTCCTGGTCATTATGAAGAACTCTTAGATCATGTGTAGTGGGGTGAAAAATTTAGGGTCCCAGTCCTGATTAGTTCACGTGGCATTTGAGTCAGTATATGACTTGAATTCAAAATGAGGTGTAGTAGAGAAAAAAATTGGGGCACTAATTTAAAAAAAAAAAAAAAAAACAAAACAAAACTTGAATGTACACAGATCAACCCATCATCACCACCAACCTTCACCTACCTCTTCTTCTTCATGATCTCTCACACACCCATCACCACCACCACCACCACCGTAGACCATCACCACCACCATTCACCCTTCACCTACCTCTTCTTCTTCATGATCTCTCACACACCCATCACCACCACCACCGTAGACCATCACCACCACCATTCACCCTCCACCTACCTCTTCTTCTTCATGATCTCTCACACACCCATCACTACCACCACCGTAGACCATCACCACCACCATTCACCTACCAGATCAACCCATCATCACCACCGTACACCATCACCACCACAGATCAACCCATCATCACCACCGTATACCATCACCACTACAGATCAACCCATCATCTCCACCGTACACCATCACCACCACCATTGCTCTGCTTTCTTCCTTTCATCCATCAACGGATTGTTGAATGAGCTAAACGTTAGAGGACACGTGGAGGAATATAATTGGTTGTTTCTTTCCCCTTCCAGAGTTAAAATTGTAACGCCATCGCCCCATTTTATGTTTTAGCGCTCCTACGTAATAGTGTAGGGGGCGCTAAAATGAATTTCACGCTGCCATTAACGCTCAACTACGAGTGTATTTTAGAAAATGTTAAGTGTTTTAGGAATCTTTAAAGTACTTTTAGTTTCTAGGTAGTTTGCTATCGGTAGTAGCGAGCCAAAAACTTTTTCATAAATTTGCTATCAAAGTACTTATGCTATATGGTTTGGTCACCTTTTTCTCAACTCCTCCGAATGTCACACTAGCACTACATTATTTTCCCCCTTCCCTCTCCTACACCAAGGAATTATGTTTTCCTCCAATTCCCCATTCCCACTTCCTTTTTTTATTATTTTTCTTTTTTATTTATTTATATAATTTGTATTTCATAAATATTTTTTTTCATTAAAGTTAAAAAAATAACGTAAAAAATAAAAAAAAACTTATTCGAAAAAACAATAAAAAAACGAAATTTCATTAAAAAAAATTCTTACTCATTATAGGATCGGTAAGCACGTTCACCCAAGTTCGTGTTAGGGCCTCCAACTCGACTGGATTCCAAGGAATGCTATCCGCCTTCGTAGTACCCCGTTCTTCTTACACACGTTTTTTTTCCTTTTGGCATCTGTTTTTGAGGTAGGTTGGGTTTCGAGTATAACTTCGTCATCAGCGCCTAAAGATACAAAATCGTGTTCAGGTTGTGATTGAGGTATCGACTGGAACATTGGCATTTGTTGTTGTTGTTGTTGCATTTGCATATGAAATTGTTGTTGTTGCGTTTGCATTTGCCATGCGTTTTAGGGTTGACTAAAACCGCCAAACGCGTATGTAGTGGGGTCAACTGGTGTCGTGGGATATTGGAAGTTTGGGGCGTGGGTCAAAAGAGTAGCGGGGGTGTTTGGGAAAAAAGGTCGTGGGTTAGAACGCCTTATGTGACACCCGAGGAAAATCCCACATTGGCCGTAGCTAGGAGATATCCTTGGTTCATAAGTAATGTCATGCCTCTTAAATCACCAACGCGTTTTGGGGCTTAATGTTAGTGGATGAGAGAGCTCCATAGTTAAGCGTGCTCAGGTGGGAGCAGTATCAGGATGGGTGAACTTCTAGGAAATCTCCACCGACAGTGGCGAAGCTTGGTTTGCAAAACGGTGGGGGCCGGACTCAATCCAGACTCAATTTACCTATGAAAATCGCAAATTTCTACCACTGCGCCAGAAAACAGGGGGGCCAGGGCCACTCCTGGCCCTTCTTAACCTTCGTCCCTGTCCACCGGGGCAACAAAAAACAAATCCGTGAGTTCTGGATGGGCAACCCATCGGGACAAAGCGGACAATATTGGTGGTGAGAGGGGCCGAATGTTACAGATGGTATCAGAGCCACTCCTGTGCCGTTCGGGATGGTGGGTGCATACCTCATCAGGGATGATGAGACTCTAACAAGGGGTGAATGTGACACCCCAGGAAAATCCCATATCAGTCGTGGCCATGAGAGATTATTGGTTCATAAGTAATGTCATGCCTCTTAAATCACGAATGCATTTTGGGGCTTAATGTTAGTGGATGAGAGGAGAACTCCACATTTAACCGTGCTCAGGTGGAAGCAGTGTCAGGATGGGTGACCTTGTGGGAAATCTCCACCGGGGTAACTAAAAACAAATCCATGAGCTCTGGATGGGCAACCCATCAGGGCAAAACGGACAATATTAGTGGTTAGAGAGGCCGAATGTTACACTTTTGATCCATAATAATTTTGTTGGTTTGAAGGTTTAGTTAAAGAAAGTATTGTTTTTGGAGTTGTGTGGTCAAAAAAATGTAGAAGGTTTGATTTATATAATAAAAAATGTGAATTTTTTTTTCCAACGGTCCTTTTCAAATGTTAATCCCCAACGTTCATTTCTCCTCTACCAATCACACAACTCGGTATAGTCGGTAGAATCTCACCGATTTTTCGGGGGGGGGGGGGGGGGGGGGGGGGGGAGTTCCCCATTCCACCGAGGTCCACATCATCCCACCGACCGCACTCTCTGATTCCACACCAAACGATCTTAGTAAATAGTGTGTTATATGTTTCATAATTTGAGTAATGTATAAAGGTTTGTTTGAAAATCAGTTTTTGAAGCTTTCTTCAAAATTTAGGCTATTTGATCCAAATATACAAGAAACAGTACGTTGATAAACTCATTAAAGTGTGGAAGATGAAAATACGATGTGAAATAAGATGAAAAGAAAGAAAATAAATCAAGGGAGTGACAATAATTCATATTGAAATTAATGACAAAAATCACCCTTATGACATGTTAACTTAGAAGTCAAAAAATACCGATTGGTGTTGTTATGTATAAAGGGTTCATCATTCAAGTGGGTGAGGGTTCAATTAACTGCAACCTCAAACAGAGTACGTAGGATAAGCTCCCGAACTACCAAACGAAGAAACAAGGCTCCATTCAACAAGACGCGTATTCAGTCAAACGCCTTTGAATTCAAAATTAGATTTTAGAACGGTTGCAACGTATTTACTTATCATAAAACCAAAAATAAAATCAATACATAATTTTTTTTGGAACGGCATCTCGGTCATGACCAAAGCTCGGTTGAAGCGGGATTCAAACCTGAGCCATCCGGGCAATAACCCATCAGGTGGTAAGCCTTCCCACCTCCATGTTAGACTACTGGACCAAGAAAAAATATTTTTGTTTCTTATATTTACACGTACGTATATGTATAGGTTGTGTGAATAAAAAAACATCAAATTAATTTGTGGATATGTTTTTTTTTTTAATTTTATATTATTTACTAACATACTTACACAACGTCCCACTTACGGTGTGCGCATATAATGTATATATGTGTGGCCCTCAGGGGCAAAAGTAAAGTTGCACTAGTTTTAACGTTATTTTACTAATTTCGTGAAAATAACGTTAAAAACGACGGACAGTTAATCATGCATCATGTGGTGGCGTTAATAGCCAAAAGACAAAGGGGTACATGCACAGATCGGGTTTGTCCTGATTGCTAAGTGTTTTGTGTCTTATGTCCGAGGCTTGATACCAAACCACATCGAGTCGGGGGTCTCACAGGAAGCAGCCTCTCTATTCTTAGGGGTAGAGGTAAGGCTGTCTACATCTTACCCTCCTCAGACCCTACCTTAGCTCTGCCATAAGTGAGATTAACTGAGTATAATAATGATGACTAACATACCTACACAAGTGCATGTTATATATATATATATATATATATATATATATATATATATATATATATATATATTAACATGGATGGTGGAGATTAAAAGATAGGATGGTGTTTAAAATCTAATTAATATATTAAATAAATTAGGGTTTCTGTAGGAAAATGGTTCTCTCTCCTATTAGTTTTGAAACCATTCCTATAATTCCTTAATTAGACCACACTAGTTTCTCTCTCATATCAGTTTTAAAACACTTCTTTTGTTTTAAAACACTTCTATTATGTTTTGTTTCAATATAAAACACTCTTGATGTTATTATAAAACACCCCCGATGATATTATAAAACACTCCTTATTAATGCATACTAGTTTCTCTTTCATTATAAAACATTCCTGATGATGTTAACCTTCTGCTATGACTTGAATAATTGAACAAGTGATAGAGATGGGTTATATGTTTGAAGAATCGAACAAGTTTTTGGGTATTGATCAACTTATTTGATATGAATATCTTATGATTCTTGTGAAAAATAATGAATAATTAGTTAATTTAGGATGATTAATCTTCATAAATATGTGGATGTTAGTTGCTAATTTAGTGGATTTGTAATAAATAAAAAATGGACAAAAAGTCTATAATGCCATTCATCTAAAGATTTAATCAGATTTGATCTAATGGTTGAAAATACTTCCTACACAAACAATTTTCCTACCGGATCCTATATATATATATATATATATATATATATATATATATATATATATACGGCTAAATTTTTTTGTCACCCGTAAAATTTGAACCCTTCACCGTTTGAAAATGCAAAGCCTTATTCAACATCTTAATACCACTAAGCCAAAGACCCTCTAGTGCAAGTGCATGTCATATGAGTAATTGAACTTTCAAACTAATTTCCATATTATTATTTTTTAGTTACAAGTGTGAAACGATAAATATTATATTATTTTACTAGCTGATTACCCCGGGAGGGTCCCGGGGTTGAAAAATCTAATTTTACGTGATAACATATTGCAAATGGCTCAAGTTAACTAACCACAAAATCGCTCAATCATTGCATGTTCATAATATTATAATCAGTAATAACTTATATTCTCTAATCTAAAACCTAATCAGTAATCATCTAAATAATCACTTATGTAAGCTGCAACTATTAAAAAACTCATCACATCTCTCTAATTTCTCACATTTTGATGGCTCTTATAATTTCTAACCTAATCAACTAAACAAACACTTAAGTTGGAAGTTGTAATCATTGCATCTCATTATGCCACGTGGCATAATCAAGAGATGGTTGAGGCCACCATTGAACGCCACGTCAGCAACTATCAATTCTTTCTGGGAACGTCCCGGGGTTTAAAAATATAACATTCTAATAATACTAATACTAATAGTAATAATTATTACTCTTGTAATTAAATAAATAAAAAAATAACCTTGCTATAAGGTGACACCATGTGTTGCAGTGTTACGCGATTCTTTCTCCTAACTTCTCTTAATGAAGTATACCTAGTAAAATTCCAATGATAACATGACGATTGGGCTGATTTTCAACATCGTAGATAAGAACCTGTTCAAAAGAAAAAACATGATTAGTGAATAACATGAACACTTTGTGTGTTTTTTTCTTGTATGAACGAAACCCCACAAAAAATAGTCGATTTTTCTCCGTTTTTTATATAGGACTATGGTATTCGTTGGAAAGATAATAAAACGCTCGTTAATTTGGTGTAATTTTTTTCTTTAAAAAAAATCCCGTATATAAAAGATATAAACGTTTAAAAATTATGGGAGGAAACATGAGAGAGAAAATTTTAAATTTATTTTTAAATTTTTTTTTTCTAAAATAACTCAATTTTATTTAGGGTTTTATGTTTATCTTTGTTTTTTTTAATTAAAAAAGGAAATAGTTAAAAAACACTAAAATCTTTCAATTATGATGCCACGTGGCACTCTCAAGGGGAGGTTGAGACCTCCATTACACGTCACGTCAGCATATACGTTTTCTTTTATATATATAGATAGATTTTTAATGGTTTTAAGATTTAAACGAGGAATGTTTCATTTTGTTACGTGTGTTCTCATAATAAAAGTGTATTACATAGATACCCTCTCGTATTGTATAAAAGTTTGAATGCAATGACTATTAACGTGCAAAATGTAAAAATGATTTTCCTTAATGTGTAATTTTGATTTCGTTCATGAATTTTCTTCATGCGTAATTTTTATTTCCTTTCTGCCTAATTTTCAAATGTTTATTTTCTTCTTGCATAATTTTGAATCATTCATGCATAATTACCCTTTTTACACTTTACACATTATTTAGACTTTGTACGTTATTATGTGTGTATGTCAATATATATAATATTGTAATATATAAGCCATCAACAATTAATATAAACTTAATTGATGATCTTAATTTTATTAAAAGATTTCAATTGATGTTATATGTCACTCTCTTCTTCAATTTAATAATGGTGATAATACTATTAATAATAATCTTTGTTATTGTTACAAATAAAAACTTATAAAGATACATATTATATTCTTGTGGTTTGTCACCTTTTTTTCTCTGATATTAATAATACTAGCAAGAAACTAATTTCTAAAGAATGGTAAAAAAAAATCAAAATTGAAACTTTTATTTTGTTTCTTAAAGTTGTTCTAAAAAAGATTTAGTGTGGAGGATCTTAAATTCTTAATGTACACAATATATGATCATTGTGCCCCATTTTATACGGTGGCCCATTTTACACAACAAATGACCATTGATGGTGACAAGGTCTATGTCATTATGATGCCCCAACTTACAAAATACCAATAATCTTCTTGCCCCAACTTACAAAACTTACAAAATACCAATAATCTTCTTGCCCCAACTTACAAGTTACCAATAATCTTCTATTTTACACAAGAAATGGCAATTAACAATTTCTTATGGAAGGTTATTTGGCTCCCTTATTACTTACTGAATTTGTGTGTCTATTGTTGTGAAATAAGGAATAGATGAAGACTATATGAATGAATCACCATTATATTACTAGTAGGAACTCGCGCGTTGTGGTGGGGATGCACCCGTAAACTTTTATTACAGATACAATAATTTTAAACTAAAAGTCATCATGTATTCTTGTGTGATAATTATTTTGGTGGAAGTCCTTTGATATTGAAAGCACGAATAAAACATAAAAATTGATGCGGGAGAATACTGAAAACTTGAATCAGAAGACAAGATTTCAGTCTCTGGAAAAAAAGCAGCTAAATACTCTAAATGTAGCCATAAAAAAAAATAAAGAATGACGTGTGGGATGGGTTTGCCATCCTGTAGTACTAACTTGTCGATTTTATGGTATATTCTCGAATATGCTCCGAATGTATATATGTCATTTCTCAAGTTGGCGATTGTTTCGTCTAATGAGACACCCATAGGTGTGAAGGAGAAGTTTGTATTGTATGCGCAGTTCAAAAAAAACCATGAAATTGATCAAAGAAACCATGAGGTTGCTCTTGGTTAACACAATAGCCATGATTTTGCTTCATTCATGCATAATTACCCTTTTTACACTTTACACATTAATTAAAAAGATTGTGGGTTAGAACACCTTGTGTGACACCTCAGGAAAATCCCACATTGGCCGTAGCCAGGAGAGATCCTTGGTTCATAAGTAATGTCATTCCTCTTAAATCACTAACGCGTTTTGGGGCCTAATGTTAGTGGATGAGAGGAGAACTCCACAATTAAGCGTGCTCAGGTGGGAGCAGTATCAGGATGGGTGACCTCCTGAGAATTCTCCACCGGGGCAACCAAAAACAAATCCGCGAGCTCTGGATGGGCAACCTATCAGGGCAAAGCGAACAATATTAATGATGGTGAGAGGAGCCGGATGTTACACCTTGGATCCATAATAATTTTTTTTTGTTTGAAGGTTTAATTAAAGAAAGTAATGTTTTTGGAGTTGTGTGGTTAAAAAATATAGAAAGTTTGATTTATATAATAAAAAGTGTGAATTTTTTTTCCAACTGTCCTTTTCAAATGGTCGTCCCCAACGTTCATTTCTCCTCCACCAATCACACAGCTAGGTATAGTCGGTAGAATCTCACCGATCTCACCGAAGTCCACAGCATCCCACCGATCACACTCTCCGATTCCACACCTCACAGTCTTAGTAAATAGTCTTAGTAAATAGTGTGTTATATGTTTATGTATAAAAGTTTGTTTGAAAATCAGTTTTTGAAGCTTTCTTCAAAATTTAGGCTATTTGATCCAAATATACTAGAAAAAGTATGTAGATAAACCCATTAAAGTGTGGAAGATGAAAATATGATGTGAAATAAGATGAAAAGAAAGAAAATAAATCAAGGGAGTGACAATAATTCATATTGAAATTAATGACAAAAATCACCCTTATGACATGTTAACTTAGAAGTCAAAAAATACCGATTGGTGTTTTTATGTATAAAGGATTCATCATTCAAGTGGGTGAGGGTTCAATTAACTACAACTTCAAACAGAGTAGGATAAGCTCCCGAACTACCAAACGAAGAAACAAGGCTCCATTCAACAAGACACGTATTCAGTCAAACGCCTTTGAATTCAAAATTAGATTTTAGAAGTGCTGCAACATATTTACTTATCATAAAACCAAAAATAAAATCAATACATATTTTTTTGGAATGTCAATATATATAATATTGTAATATATAAGCCATCAACAATTAATATAAACTTAATTGATGATCTTAGTTTTATTAAAAGATTTCAATTGATGTTATATGTCACTCTCTTCTTTAATTTAATAATGGTGATAATAATATTAATAATAATTTTTGTTATTGACACGAATATAAACTTTTAAAGATACATGTCATTTTCTTGTGGTTTGGCACCTTTTTTTTCTTTCATATTAAATAATATTCTTAAATTATCTATTTCTTGCATTTTTTTCCACTTATTAAATATTTTTTTTTTCTGTTTGTCACTTATGTTTTCTACCTTTGATATAACTCGGTGTAACACAAAAGTTTATAACCTAATAATAAAGAATAAAATAAAATATTATTACATGAATAGTACATCAAGATTCATTTATATATATATATATATATATATATATATATATATATATATCATGACTAGATTATACCCCGGGAATGTCCTGAGGTTGAGAAATCTAATATGACACATCAATTTTACATATAAAATAGACTGATACGCTTTACAGTTAGATGCAGGAAAGCTTCGGATTGCACCTAATCTAATACAATTAACAATGTATGTTCAATGTTAACGACTAACCTTAAACAATGTATAATTCTAATGTTAACATCTAATCTAAAACAATGTATAACGCTAATATTAATACCTAACCTAAAACAATGTACAACTCCAATGCTAACACCTAACCTAAAACAATGTATAACTCCAATGCAACTCTAATATTAACACATATCCTAAAAGCTAAAAAATGTACAACTCTAACATACTAATATTGGTATCTAACCTAAAATAATGTATAATTCTAGTATTAACATCTAACCTAAAACAATCTATAAATCCAATGCTAACACCTAATACTTCAAACAAAAAAAAAATAGTTATTTTTTTCTTCGTTTTTATATAGCACTATGGTACTCGTTGGAAAAATAATAAAACGCTCATTAATTTGGTGTAATTTTTTTCTTTAAAAAATCTCGTATATAAAAGATATTAACGTTTAAAAATTATGGGAGGAAACATGAGCGAGAAAAATATAATTTTGTTTTTAAATATTTTTTTCCTAAAATCACCATCAAAACCCACAGCCTACCACAACCTCCCACCGTCGACCCAACATCACCATCTAAACCTACCACAGCTAGTGTCACCATCGAACCATCATCAAACCCACCTTCGAAAAACCCACCGCCACCGTCAAAAACCACCACAGCCACTGTCAAAAACCCACCAAACCCAAACACCATCGAACCTTCATCGACCACCACCATTTCAGATTCGTCATCGACCACCACCATCGAACCTTCATCGAAACCCACCACCATTCTGATGGTCGTCTTCCTGTTCAGATGAGAGAGAGAGAGAGAGAGAGGGAGAGGGAGAGAGAGGGGGCAGATAGAGAGAGAATCGTTTGCGTGTGTGTGAGAGAGAAGACGAGAGAGAGAAGAAAAGAGAGAGTGTGAATCAGTTTAAAAAAGAGAGAGAGAAGAAGAGATGTCTAATATTATTATTATTATTATTATTATTTATTGGGAGTAATAATTACATGTTGAAAATTACTAAAAACCCCATAAACAATTGTGTATAATGACTTTCTTACCCCTCATTAAATAATATAAAAAATATAAAAATGTAGGTGTGTCACTTGGTGATTGGTCCAGATGAGTTCTCTAGTTCTCACAACTCACATAAGTTCTCATTTAATCCAGATCACATATATATATATATATATATATATATATATAGATGATTGTATGTGTTATGGGTTAATATTATATTTATTCAACTCTTGTAAAATGTTTATCCAACCTTTGTAATAGACATGTACTTTAAAGATGCAACCTTTACATCATACTATTTAACTCGTGTATTCTATTCTACTACTTAACCATATAATACGCCAGTTCTAACCTAGCATTATAATACAGGGATACAAAACATTTGTCAAAGATCGAGTTGTTTGGTTTATCTTTAGTTTAACTAGTAGGTAGGGGCAAAACTACCGTTTTGCTTTCTATTCATACTTAGAATTACATCTGTGCTATCAGTAGTCAAAATGTAAAGTTTGGGAAATAACTGTTGCATCGACCGTTGATAATTAATATATATAGTAATTTTTTAGACATATATGTCATTACCATTTACTCTAGCGTATAAAACAATAAAACATCATGTTTTGAACTAGAAGACAAATATTGAAACTCAAGGGATGTTACATCAACTAATTAATACTTCATGGATCATAGCCGAATTTTCTTATCCCTATAAATACACCCACCTATCACATTCCCTTAACCCATCCCCTTTTAATTTACTCACAACAACGCTGTTGAGCTTCCTTGAAAACACACATATTATATAGATACATACATATACATATACATATACACACACACTAAAAACATATATTGAAGCTTGTACCATTTTCAAGTACAAATCTTTCTTGGTTTTGTTAACAAAAGGGAAAAAAAATGATTAATTCAAGAGCAATATTTACAATCTGTTTAATGTTGTTTCTAAACATAGAAACTTCAGAAGAGGTGGGGATAACCATTATTGAAAGTGCTGTTGCCAAAGGAGCAGGTGCTTGTTAGTTGTTAATTCATTAAACTTATGCTCTGTACCTATTCATATTCATATTCATGTTTTCGAGTTTATAAAAAAAATGATGAGTTACTTTGTTGATGTTGCAGTTTGTCTTGATGGAAGCCCACCTGCATACCAGCTTGATAAAGGCTTTGGAGATGGTGTCAACAATTGGTTGGTTCATATACAAGGAGGAGGATGGTGTCACTCAATTGAAGATTGTGTGTACCGGAAAACTATGGACTCCGGGCTCGGATCATCCAAGTTGATGCAGGAGTTGTACTTCTCCGGGATCTTGAGCAATAGATCAGATCAGAATCCTTGTATGGATCTAATATCATTTGCCTTAATCATTTGCAGGTTTTAAGGTTTATTGTTTTTATAATGTCGGAAATGCTCTATTTTCAGACTTCTATAATTGGAATAGGGTGTACATGCGATATTGTGATGGGTCATCATTTACTGGAGATGTGGACGAAGTTGATACTGTAAGTCAATTAAACCTTAAACCCTAAACCTTAAATCATAAACCCGAAATGTTATTAAAGTATATGTTTTAATTTGTTACGCTTTGAATATAGGCCAATAACCTATACTTTAGAGGTGCAAGGGTGTTCACTGCTATTGTTGAGGAGCTCATGAGCATTGGGATGAATAATGCACAAAATGTAAGCTACCCTATTTTTTTATTCACATGACATGATTAATTAAACGTGTAAGAAAATATCTAGTTTGGTTTTGTCGATTGACATAATTAGTTAAACGTGTAACAAAATATCTATAGGCACTTCTCTCTGGGTGTTCCGCGGGTGGATTGGCTGCAATATTGAATTGCGACAAGTTTCGTGGATTTTTCCCATCGAGTACTAGAGTAAAATGTGTTCCTGATGCCGGTTATTTTGCTCATGTGTAAGTCTAATGATTTTTTCTTTGTCACTTGTGAATACAAAGAGAATTTAACATTCGCAACAAATTTTATTGTTCTACTATATTATACAACACGATACTAATTAATGCATATTATTCAACAGGAAAGACGTCTCAGGAGAGTACCGTTTTGAAAAATACTATGACGAAGTCGTGGCATTACATGTATTCTCTATCTCGCTCAATCGCTCCACGCTTTCATCGACTTTACTTTGTGTCATATAAACACTAAATAAATTCAATTGCTATGGTTGTAGGGATCCGCAAAGAATCTACCTTCAGGATGTACTTCGAGTATGAAACCTAGTTTAGTAAGCGCACTATCCATCTAATTTGGTCGTCGCTCTTTATTTCTCGTGTTTAATTCAATGATTTACGGGTTTGTCAAAATTTGATTGTGAATGCAGTGTTTCTACCCTCAATACACTATGCCATACATTCAAACGCCTGTCTTCGTAGTAAACTCAGCTTACGATACATGGCAGGTCGGTTTTATATCAGTATTTCATGACATTTGATAATAATATATGTTGTTTCTCTTTAGAGTTCATTTCTTATTCTAAATCTACTCTAGGTGTTCTACATATTGACATCATATGAAGCTGATCCCAATGGTGAGTTCACCAAGTGCAAAAATGATTTGAAAGAATGCACGGCAACCCAACTCAAACGACTCCAAGGTGATCAATGCAATTACTTTTATTAATTTCCTTCTTTATTTAATTTCTCATTTAACGCACCACTTACGGTGTGCGCATATAATGTATATATGTGTGGCCCTCGGGGGGGCAAAAGTAAAGTTGCACTAGTTTTAACGTTATTTTACTAATTTCGTGAAAATAACGTTAAAAACGACGGACGGTTAATCATGCATCATGTGATGGCGTTGATAGCCAAAAGATAAAGGGGTACATGCACCGATCGGGTTTTTTTCTGATTGCTAAGTGTTATGTGCCTTATGTCCAAGGCTTGATACCAAACCACATCGAGCCGGGGGTCTCACTGGAAGCAGCCTCTCTATTCTTAGGGGTAGAGGTAAGGCTGTCTACATCTCACCCTCCTCAGACCCTACCTTAGCTTTGCTATAAGTGGGATTAACTGAGTATGATGATGATGATTTAATTTCTCATTTAATAACAAAATTAATACATCAAAATCTTGATAACAAAAGGCTTAAATGGGTACTAAAAAAGTTAGGTGACAATGACTAGAAATTAACGTATTTAATACTTTTTTTTTAAATAGACCCGGTCCTTTAACTTTTGGCTAGGGACAGTGTGCACTAAACAACATAGGAGTTGAAATTATGTCACTAAAGCTTTGTCTTTTGTTTATGTTACAGATTTTCGTTCGGACTTTTTAGGGACGATTTCAGTCGTGGCTAATAGTTCAACCAAAGGAATGTTTATTAACACTTGTTACACTCATTGTGAAACCGACCAAACAATATGGTATGAAAAACCTACTTCCAAATTGAAAGATAAGGTAAAGTATCTTCTTTCCTACTTTCGCTATAATATTTCTCAAATACAGATAATATCTCACATTTTCGTATCATTTGAGAGGTATTGCAGACAATGGCAGATGGAGTTGGATATTGGTTTTATGACAAAGAGAAGTTCCAAGAGGTTGATACCGAGCAAGTGGATCCACACTATTGTTAGGCTCCGATCAATTATCATAAGTATAGCATACAAGACACAAAACCTTGTTAAATTGCGTATTTTCTTTGTTTATAGTTACCTTAATAAATAAAACATGTAGTAATGTTAATGACGGCGTGGTCATGTACTTGAGGGATAAGTTATTGTACAAGCATAAGTAGTCTTAAACGAATAAAGTTAATAGTTAAGAACGATACTAAGAGTTTTACATGTTTTATCTTGTTTAGAACTATATTTAAAAAATACATATATATGGAAAAATTACAGAAATCGTCCTTTATGTTTACCTATTTTTTCAGTAGATGTCCTTAAATTTCAAAAGTGATGAGAATCGTCCTATATGATCTAAAATCTTTCAAGTCTCGTCCTTTAGCACTAACTTAGTTAGATTTTCTAGTTAAATCCAGTCATGTGCATTGCACATGAGGGTAAATTTGTCTTTTTACTCTTTTAGGGACTAGTTGTGTAATTAACTTATACTTTTGGTCCAAAATTAAAAAAAAACAATTTACTTTTTACCCCTCTCTTTCTCTCTCACTACATCTCTGCCTTTCTATTATGACAGTTTGTCATTCACCCAAAGTTTCTTCATCCCTGTAATTCATCACCTCTCTTCTTCATTACCTTTGACTTAGTATTATCCACAGATATCCCAAACCATTAACCCCTTCCCCCTTATCTTCAATACCTTGACTTAGTATTATCCAGACAACACTGAGAGAGAGAGAGAGAGCAGTAAGAGAGAAAGAGAGGGGACGAGTAGGAGGACTCCACTACCGATGATGGTGGAGCTCCGGTGGAAGCCGACGATGCTGCTTTCAATCGAAGCAACAATCACCATCCCCTTTTAACCATCTCACATCTATACCCACCCTTTTTAGAGAGAGAGAGAGTAACATGGAGAAAGAGATACGAAGAGAGAGAATAGATAAAGGGTCGCCAGCCTTGACCCTTGGTCGGCCGGCCTGCACAAGCGGACGGATGACCAGAATAATAATGAAGGTGCGACGGCGGCGGGCTCCGGTTGTAGTAGTCCAGATCTGTAAAACATAATGATGATGATGACGAATAATATTAAGGTAATCGGTAGCGTAGAGATACTTAGGTGATCTGTGCTGGTTGTCCAGAACAGTAACGATGGCTACGATTACATGATGGTCAGAGGGAGACTACTCGGTCAACAAAAGTCAAGAACTAGTCATACCTAGGTCAAAGGATGGTCAATATCCAGATTGTAATTTGAGCACATGGGAGGTATAAACTGCAACTCTTACCTGGAACAATTATATAGATATCCTAGTTATCAATTAAGATTATATTTGAGTGCGTGCACGTGCTACTGGATCAGAGGCGAAAGACCTATACAAGGACGGAGGGAAACGAGGTGAGGGACGGATGTAAGCTGGTTATCAGTTGATGGTGGGTTGCGATGGTCTTGAACCCGTGATCAAAGAAACAGGGACAGAAGTGAAGGTTCAGATCTGAGATGGAGTATGCGTGATGATTGACGGGTCGGTTTCAGTGCCTTTCTACTAGGGTTGTTGCTGGTGTTAGAGATGGTGACAAGAGGATGGGAGGATGGGATGGTGGTGGTGGTGGTGGTGGTGTGATGGTTGATGATGGTTGAGAGTCAGAGAAAGAGAGAGATATACTTGAGAGATATTTTTTAAAAAGGGGGCAAATGAAATGAGCAGGTGAAATGTCAATAATACCCTCACGTGACTTTCACGTGACATAACTTAACCAAAAAATCTAACCAAGTTAGTGCTAAAGGACGAGACTTGAAAGATTTTAGAACATATAGGACGATTCTCATCACTTTCGAAGTTTAAGGACATCTACTGAAAAAATAGGTAAACATAAAGGACGATTTCTGTAATTTTTCTTATATATAAAAAACATAACTTATCAAATTTATTATATGATAAAAAAAGAATGGAGTTTTGGGCCCCTCCATTATTTGAATTTCATCCAATTTCTTTGTCTTCATAGTTAGATTACGGAATTATAAATTACACACGGGCCATATTCCTGTTGTACCAAACTCATAAGTCATAATTAACCCCCTTTGTCCCTCATAGTGTGAAGTGTCATCTCATGTTAATATTCTTTCAAAACATTGGTCTTAAAAACTTGATGTAATTATGTAAGGCTCAAGCTCGACTTAAAAGTTTCTCTAACATATTTGAGTGTGCCTTAATCCACAGTTTTAATCGAGCCTCATAATGCAAACTTGAGCTTGGTTTGAGGAAGTTTCAAGATCGACTTAAACGCGACTTGAAAAGCTTGATTTATATAACTGAATCCATATTTTAATTGAAAAGGCCCAAAAATAATACAACAACAAACCATTTTAACAGGGAATGCCTTATAAAGCCAAAGAACACTTGCTAGGCTTCAACTTCCAATGAACATTGTGACACTGTGATTTGACTAAATAATAATTATTTTTCTATATGCATATTCTACTAGTATTTTTTGTTTTGGATCGATATGAGGTTCAAGAGATAATTCATTTTACTATTTTTTTATATTCTAATTCTATTTTTTTTTATTATATGTGTTTCATTATGATATTCATTTGAATATTTTTATAATTTTTATACCAGTTAAATCAAATTTATTACCATTTACTCATATACTGATGTATAAAGTTGTAAAATAATTTTATAAAGTATTTTCTGTTTTCGTTTAATACAAAAAGATTTATTTTCCTCAATAATGTATAACTTGATTTAAAATGCTTAAAAATATTTAAATATAGTATTTTCTGAAATAATATTTTTTACAAGGGTTAAATATGATACAAAATTTTTTATAAAATTTTGGACTTTTAAATCACTCAAATCGGATTTATAATGAATTAACTATGAATTAAAAAAGAAAATATATTAAATATATTTAAAAACATATTTTCCTAAAGTAAAAATACAAATAATGAAATTTGGAATGTAAATAAGTTTCTGTAAAATTTATAGAATTTTTAGAGTTGTAAATATATTTTAAATAATTTTTAAAAGCCAGGGACAGAGAGAGCGGATGAGCTCCTTTACTAGATTGGAGCTATGAAGCTTACCAAACCATTAAATGAATAATATATAATTATTAGTGTAGAGAACTTGTGGTGTGTAAAAGTTTCAAATAAAGAACACATGATATAATTTTTAAAAATAAAAGACAGACGATGCAATTTGAGGTAAATATAAATAACAAAACGTGTAATTCTTGATTTATTAAATTCTCAAATGAATGTGACATTTTTTTTAATTAAAAAAAGACAATTAATCGTCCGTGGTTGTTACTTGTGTCGGCTTGGCAGGTACGAAAGAATTCTTATGAAGATCAGTTGTATTTTGGTGGTTTATTGGGCTTTGGAAATCATGTGAGTCCATAATATTCCAATTCAACCCCCTTGTGGCAATTGGGCACAACTAGGACCAATATTTTATTTCCCTAATTTTTCTTGCTTCTCTTAAAGCAAGGAATTTTTTTATTATAAAATAATGGCTATTTGCAAGTTGCTAGGAGCCAGAATTTAAACAGAAGTATGCAAATATGCGATTACAAGAGTATTAAAATCAAATCTCTCATGAATTCCAATCTAATTGCGGAAATTTTCTTTCGATTTTATCTGTTCTTGAAGATATTTTTTCCGTTCTTTGCTTTTTACATACACCAAGCCGTTGTATCAAACAAAAAAAAAAAAATCATTCACTTACATGATGTTGTGACTTCATTTTCACTCACTATGACCGTCTTATTTCATTCTCACATCATATATATAAAACCATACAAAAATTCAACTACACCATCTAAAAATATATAGATTATGGAGTATTATTCATCATCATTGTTGAAAATAATAGTTCTCCTATTTCAATTTTATTACTTATTATTGTATTCGAGGTATTTTATAATGTTGCATAAGCATCGTGCAGGATGAAGTCTCGGATATAGCTGATATGTTGATGGGCCAGTGGATAAGCAGTTTGGGCTTGGGCTTATTATTGTAGCAGTTTGGTAGTTTGGGCTTATTCTTATTGGTTCGGATTGAGGAGCTTATGTTTGAAGCCAAGCCCACAAGTGGCCCATGAATGATAAGTTGGGCTTATTCTCAACACAATATAGGTCACCAAACATACAGCAGCATATTATTGGGGGTTTTGGTTATTTCTTCTGTGACTCAAGATGCTGTATATTATTATTCATCTTTGAGAGATTCTTGCGCCTGATTTGGCTGTTGGTGGAGTATACCCTGGTAGAGGGGGGAATGGGGGTGCACCCTTTTAGAGAAGGAGGTGAGAACATTGGTTGTGGAGGAGGAGGTGAGAAGATTGGTTGTGGATGAGGAGGAGGAGGAGGAGAAGAGAAGATTGGCTGTGGAGGAGGAGGAGATGAAAATGGTAGTCGCCGTCTCCGGCGAGAGTATCGCCGGAGATCGGAAGGTCTGGCAGCTTCGTGATAACCACCACCCATATCTTTCATTGGTCTGTTGGTGAGAATTGTGACTAAGAAGTAGGTTTTGATGTTGTATTTATAGAGTCAGAAATTTGAAACGTTTGAAATTCAAACGTTTGAAAACTGGCGGTTCATCCCTCTCTTTCCCCCCATAGGTCCCACAATCCCCCCTCCCCACATAGGTATCACAAGTGCCACATGACGCTTCATCCCCTTCTCTCCCCCTATTTCCCTCTAAACGTTTTTTTTTCCTCTCATGCCCCCCTCCCACAAATTTTTAAACGCTAATAACTTTTTTGTAAGAGATTTTTTTTATAAAAAAATTACAACACATTAACGAGCATTTCATTAACTTTTCAACGAGTACCATAGTGCAATACAAAGATTAAAAAAAATGACTTCTTTTAGTTGGTTTTTGTTCATACAAGAAAAAAACATAATGTATTCAGGTAATTCATTGATCATGTCTAGACAAGTCAGTAATCATGTTAAAACCAGTGTTTTCCAAAAAAAAAAAATCACATATTCAAGACAACCGCCTCAATCATGCCCTGCAATTATTGTTTTTGCCTCTACTCCTCTTCCAAACATACATTTTCTTTTTAATATACATGTTCATTCTTATTCACATGATTAAAATTGTTGTTTTCTCATATTGTACTACATTAATTTCCATGTTATATCATTATACACATTTTATCACTTCATATTATATTTGTCTATCATGTGAAGCTTCCGGAATATAATCTAATTAACTTACAAACAAAAAGAGTCATAATTTATAGAGAGAATTACACAAATTGTCCTTTAGTTATTAGTCAAATTGCATCCTATGTCCTTTATGTTAATTTCACTCCTTATGTCCTTTTTTTTTTTTTTTTTCTAAATTGGTTACACCCTATGTCCTTTAGGCTAACGACCGTTATAAACACCGGTTAACTCATACATGTGCCCCTCACGTGAGGGGCAAACATGTCATTTCACCTTTATCTCTCTCCCTCTCCCTCCCCCCTTCTCTCTCTCTCTCTCTCTCTCGCTCTTTCTCTTCATTCACGTTTCTTCCCAGTCTCTCGATCTCTCTTTCCCTCTTTTTTCTCTCTCTCTCTCATGTTTCTTCTTTCCCTGTTAATTTTCTCTCTCACTGCAGCTCAAGCCACCATTACCAATCCACAAACCCACCATTTCTTTCTTACCTGAAACACTCGTCGCCTTCACTTATCATCATCAATAACCACTCTGTACCTGCAACCACAACCCCAAACTCTAGATTTAGAAATCGAGCCAATTTGTAGGAAATGGTTTTAGGCAAAGAAGATGATGGTTAAAAAAACTTCATCAAAACAATAACCACTCTATACCCGCAACCACAACCAGTGTACCTACACCCGTCGCCGTGACACCATCATCGTCTCTGTCTTTTCAGATTAAAAAAAAAAACTTCATCAACAATGCTAAACAAGGTTTAGACTGTGATGTTTATTCACACATTGTTCTGATGAAACATGTTAGTGATGATGATTGATGAAGGAGTTTTATGATGAATTATGAATGGGTAAGAATATAGATGTTGGTCAACCCAAAGGACCTCTTTGAAGACAACTAATACATAACTATTGTTAAAAAGAACCTATTTAACTATTTAACTAGCTTATACCCCGGGAGCATCCCGGGTTGAGAAATCTAAGTAAAGTGAATAAAATTAGAAGTATCTAAACTATAAAAAGGCATCTATGTATCAACTTATATTAGATACTTTAAAAAAATACCAAAAGATTCATTTCACTTTACAACGTCAACACCTAAAACAAAATATTAAGATCCCAAGCACTTCAAGGGGACATAGATTGATTAGCACCAATACATTCAGTCAAAGGTCTTTAACTGCATACAATAAGAATTGAGCTATTTTAGAATATGGTAGAAAAAAAAAACATAGCAATTACCTGTTAGAGAGCGTACCGGGTTGAAATATCTAATATGACATAATAAAATATATAACATAACAACATAATTAATGACTTGCCAATATATGATTAATGAATATTATTATTATTATTATTATTATTATTATTATTATTATTATTATTATTATTATTATTAACAAATCTCTGCCATAAGTTATCATATTCTAATATAAAAAAAGGGGTAATTGGGTTGGGTATCACCTAATCCCAGGCCCGACCCAAACACACAATTTTTTTAAAACTAATTCCAAACCTGACACAATATCTGTCGGTTACAAAAAATAGTCGTTTTTTTTTCTCCGTTTTTTATATAGCACTATGGTACTTGTTGGAAAGATAATAAAACGCTCGTTAATTTGGTGTAATTTTTTTCTTTAAAAAATCTCGTGTATAAAAGATATTAACGTTTAAAAGTTATGAGAGGAAACATTAGAGATAAAAATCTAATTTTGTTTTTAAATTTTAAATTATTATTTTCCTAAAATAAAGGTCTTGCCACATGGGATGACACATGACACACTCAATAAAGAGAATACCCTCATTGAATGCCATGTCATTAAAATAGCTTTGCTTTATTATATGTATAGATAGATTGGTTTTATGGCTTAACATTTGGTGTAATTTTCTTCTCCACTTTTGCTTTGTGAATTTACATCTAAAAAAATAACAAGCGTAGAAATTAGTTCATCATATTATGTCATTGGTCAACGAAATCTTTTCTTTAAAGGTCAATATTTTTATCCATAATATATGTGTGAGGTAATCTTTTGAATCAAAATGTTACTCCACCTTTTTTTTATTCACATGCCTAAATAACATTGAATTCAAATTAATCGCCCAATAATTTTGACTTGGAACAAATTAGTTCCTTACTTGGAAATTTCCATATCACTCAATTCATTTTTTTAAACGGCCAACAAATCAATTCCAATAACTCATGAAGTACCCACTGGATAAAGGAGTACTCCGAGAGTTACCCGGGTCCACTAATAATTTTACACCAGTTCTCAAGGAAAACCTGTCGCCCGAAGGCTCAATGCGGTAAAACCTGGCCCACCAGCAGCATTTTGGTCCCGACAGGAGTCAAACTCCCCACCTCTCATAAGAAAATCAAGGAGGGTGCCTTACTTGAAAATTTCCATATCACCCAATTCATTAAGACTAATTTAGCAATTTTGCAATTTCATATAAACGGATCACTTTAGCTCTTGTTCTTCCATTACCAAAATAATATAAAAACAACTAATCTATAACTTATAATAAAAGAATTGAAGTTAAATGATGAGGCATTCAATGCTGGTCTCAACCTCTTCTTGAATGTGTCACGTGGCATCATGTGAAGCTCTCTTTTAAATTTATTTATTTTGTTTTTTAAATAAAATCGATATCTATATTATCTTAAAATTTCAAATATGTTAATTAATATCTTTTTCTTATATTCCTCTCACATTTTTTACATGTTAGTGAACTATTAATTATTATTTTAAAATTTCAAATATGTTAGTTAATATTTTTATCTTTATTTTTTCCTTATTTTCTGCTCACAGATTTTTAAACGTTAGTAACTTTTATGTATGACATTTTTTTGAAAAAAAATTTTACATCAAATTAACGATCGTTTTATTATCTTTATAACAACCACCATAGTGCTATACAAAAAACGAAAAAAAAAAAAGTTTTTTTAGTGAGTTTTTGTTCATGCAGAAAAAAACACAATGTGCATAGGTAATTTATGATAAGTGTTAGTATTAGAGTTATACATTCTTTTAGGTTAGTTATCAATATTAGTATTGTGAGACTTGGTATATAGATGTGATAAGTTTTTTAATGGTTACAACTTTCAAATTAAGTGATTCTTTAGTTGATTAGGTTAGGAATTATAAGAGCCATTAGAATGTGAGAGATTAGAGAGATGTGATGAGTTTTTGAATAGTTGCAGGTTACATAAGTGATTCTTTAGATGATTACTGATTATGTTTTAGATTAGGGAATTTGAGTTATTAATGATTAAAATACTATGGACATGCAATGATTGAGAGATTTTGTGGTTAGTTAACTTGAGCCATTTGCAATAGGTTATCACGTAAAATTAGATTTTTTAACCCCGGGACCCTCCCGGGGTAATCAGCTAGTAATAGTATATTTGTAAAGATATTGGTGAATATATATTATAATTAATACGCAATCATTAGAACCTAAAATTTACCGATTAAATACTAAAATATATACAAAACTAGCATATTAACACGGTGTGTTTCACAACACATCATCTATCTAAAGATAAGTAATCAATTATTTATTTAATATATATAAAAGAATTGAACATTGCTGACGTGGCGTACAATGGTGTCTTCAACCTCTCCATGAAACTGTCACGTAGCATCATAATTGAAAGATTTTTAGTGTTTTTGAATTATTTCCTTTTTTAATTAAAAAAAAAGATAAACATAAAACCCTAAATTTATCTCTCTCTATCTCTCAATTCTCAATTACTAAAATTAAATTGAGTTATTTTAGAAAAAAAAATTTAAAAACAAATTTAAATTTTTCTCTATTATGTTTCCTCCCATAATTTTTAAACGTTAATATCTTTTATATTCGAGATTTTTTAAATAAAAAATTACACCAAATTAACGAGCGTTTTATTATCTTTCCAACGAGTACCATAGTGCTATATAAAAAACGGAGAAAAAAAAACGACTATTTTTTGTGGGGTTTTGTTTATACAGGAAAAAACACAAAGCGTTCAGGTTATTTATTAATCATGTTTTTTCTTTTAAACCAGGTTCTTATCTACGATGTTGAAATTCAGCCCAATCGCCATGTTATCATTGGATTTTTACTCTTTTAAAGATGGATAGGAATACTTCATCAAGAGAAGCTAGGAGAAAGAATCGCGCAACACTGCAACACATGGTGTCACCTTATAGCAATGTTATTTTTTTATTTATTTAACTAGATGATTACCCCGGGAGGGTCCCGGGGTTGAAAAATCTAATTTTAGTGATAACCTATTGCAAATGGCTCAAGTTAACTAACCACAAAATCTCTCAATCATTGCATGTTCATAGTATTCTAATCAATAATAACTCATATTCCCTAATCTAAAACCTAATCAGTAATCATCTAAAGAATCACCTATGTAAGCTGCAACTACTCAAAAACTCATCACATCTCTCTAATTTCTCACATTCTAATGGCTCTTATAATTCCTAACCTAATCAACTAAAAAAACACTTAAGTTGGAAGTTGTAACCATTGCATCTCATTATGTCACGTGGCATAATCAAGAGATGGTTGAGGCCACAGCTGAACGTCACGTCAGCAACTATCAATTCTTCATGGGTGTGTCTCGGGGTTGAAAAATATAACCATTCTAATAATACTAATACTAATAGTAATAATTATTACTCTTGTAATTAAATAAATAAAAAAAATAACATTGCTATAAGCTGACACCATGTGTTGTAGTGTTGCGCGATTCTTTCTCTTAGCTTCTCTTGATTAACTATACCTAGTAAATTCCAATGATAACATGACGATTGGGGTGATTATCAACATCGTAGAAAAGAACCTGGTTTAAAAGAAAAAACATGATTAATGAATAACATGATCACTTTGTGTGTTTTTTTTCTGTATGAACGAAACCCACAAAAAATAGTCGATTTTTTCTCCGTTTTTTATATAGCACTATGGTACTCGTTGGAAAGATAATAAAACGCTCGTTAATTTGGTGTAATTTTTTTCTTTAAAAAAATCCCGTATATAAAAGATATAAACGTTTAAAAATTATGAGAGGAAATATGATAGATAAAATTTTAAATTTATTTTTAAATTCTTTTTTTCCTAAAATAACTCAATTTAATTAAAAAAAGAAATAATTCAAAAACACTAAAATCTTTCAATTATGATGCCACGTGGCAGTTTCATGGAGAGGTTGAAGGCACCATTGCATGCCACGTCAGCAATGTTCAATTCTTTTATATATATTAATAGATTACAAGAGTAATAATTATTACTATTAGTATTAGTATTATTAGAATGGTTATATTTTTCAACCCCGGGACACTCTCGGAATAAAAGCTAGTTAAACATAAATGTAAAAGGTGGTGATGATGTGACAATGTTTTTAGGGGTTTTTAGGTATCTTTATAGGGTGAGTTTTTAGTGTTTTTAAAATATGGGTGTTTGTCTAATATGACAGACTGGACATGTTTTTAGGAAAAATTTTAGTGATCCTTATCGGGATGGTCTTACAGTAAAAAAGAGTCTTAATTTATAATTTTTTTATGGAACCAATCAATTAATGATTCATTTACTCAATCTATGTTATTAAGCATTTACCCTTATTCAGTTCTTTTATTTATTTCATGAAACCCCAACATTCAAGTTCGCTATTCAAACTCATTTTAATTCACCTCATATTACGGGGAACTTATATATTACACCTTTCGGTTTGATTTATATCATTTTTAATCTTAGAGTTTAGTATGTTGAATATCTACATTTTAGGATTTGATTGGATAGTGCATATCTAGAAAAAGTAACGTGTATGCTTCGTTACATAAACATAGTATTGTATCTTATTTTATTAATACGATTCTTATTATTACTATTAAAAATTATGAAAAATATTATCGAGATTTAAAAAAAATAGTCTAACTAGTACCAAAAAGTACACAAGCCGATCATTTGTGGAATCTTAGGGCTGGCATAACAGGTTACACGAACCTGTTAAGATACGAACACGAAACCTGTAAGCATGAACATAACACGAAATCTAATTATGTCATTTTTTTTTTCAAACACGAACACGAACCTGTGTATAACAGGTTAACACAATAAGACACGATAGGGAACACCTAGTAAAATAAGTTAACACGATAAGACACTACAAGACACGATAAGACACGATACGACACAATAAGACACGACAAGACATAATAAGAAACACGATAAAACCTGTTAAGACACGTACATGATGAGACACGAACACGACACGAAAATAAACAGGTCTTAACGTGTCGACCTGTTATAGACACGAAACATGTTAAGGGCAAACACGAAACCTGTTAAAATCGTGTAGGTTCATGTCAGGTTATCGTGTTCTTGTCTAAATTGCCAGTCATATGGAAACTTAACTCCTCTAGTCCTATACAAAGTAAGAAGGGGTTGAAATGGTTCATTAAACATAGAGTTAGTCAAGACAGGAGACATTACATTAGCTTCGAATCGTAAACGAGTTGGAGAGTGTTAACCGGCCTAAACGAGTTAACTGGTTGACGGAATGAATTGTTTGCTTTTAGTACCACTTAAACATGCATTTTTTTTTTTTATCAAACTGGTTAAGAAGTTAAACCAAACACAATTACCAAATATGTGTCATGTCAGGAATATTTATCACCATTATTACTATTAAAAAAATGAGTAGCTTGACTTGTTTATTGTTTACACTACCATGCATATAACTTAGAGCACCTGTACCATGCATATAACACATTACATAAAGACATAATATAAACCTAAATTACTTATTAAAACCTAAACCTCCCACTACGGAGAGTAGTTGTCCCACTCGAGTGTGTAGTACTCGGGGGATAGGGAACGTGAGCTGTCCCTCCCATCGGACCTTGCATCCGAGGGGAAGTAGTAGTTCTCCCCACGAGGGGAAGGCATGCTCCAAAGGCGCTCCTCCTCAAGTTCCCTGAGGGCTTCCAAGTCCTCAGGAGTTGGGTCCCCATATTCACGGGGTGGGGTGGGGATAGGTTGGTGGTGGTGGAGTGGGCAAGTATTCTGGGGGGTGGGGATAGGTTGGTGGTGGTGGGTGGGGGTATTCTGGGGGGTGGGGATAGGTTGGTGGTGGGGTGAGGGGATAGGTTGGTGGTGGGGGGAGGGGATAGCAGCAGCAATTCGGGGGGTGGGGGCCGACACTCTCAGTCGGTCCATTTCATTAATAGCCATGGTATAATCCATGGCCCAGGCCCATTCTTCATCCGTGAAGTCATCATCGACTTCAGGATGAGGAAAGGTTGGTGGTGCCGCAGCATGAGGAGGAGGGTGATAAATCCAATGTTGTGGAGGAGGATGAGGAGGAAGAGGAGGTTGTGGAGGAGGAGGAGAGGAGGTGAATGGTAGTCTCCGGGGCCGGCCCCGTCCCCGGACCCGGCGAGCATACTGCCGGACATTAGAAGGTCCGGCAGCTCCGGCTTGAAAACTGCCCATATTATTCATTGTGTTCAGGATGAGGAAAGGATGAGGAAGAGGGAAGAGGTGTGACTGAGATTTGGGAGGAGGGGGGTATTTATAGGTGTGACTGAGATTTGGTGGAGGGGGGGAAACTTTGAAATTCAAACTTTGAAATTTAAACGTTTGGGGGGGCAAAGTTTGAAATTCAAACTTTGAAGTAGGAGGGAAACTGTTTGAAATTCAAACGGTTTGGAACAGTAACCGTTTGAAATTCAAAATTTTTTTTTAATTTTATTTTTTAATACTAAATAATTTTTTTATTATTTTATTAATTTAATAAACTTTCAGTTTAAATTTTTATTATTATTTTTATATTTAATGAAATATTATTAAGTATTTAATATTCTTATTTAAATAAAAAACAATAATTAACCAATCATTACCAATCATTTATAACCCCAACATAACCCTCCTTCCCACTACACCCTCTTTTTCCATAACCCCAACATAACACCTTTTCTATTACTTTTTAATATTTTAATCCTATAACCCTAACATAACTATCCACCACTACACATACCCTTATAAGACATCATGTTTTTCCATAAAACCAAAACCGAAGGAGTTATGGTGACAAATAATGAAACTTAAGAGGCATCATAATATTAGTTACATTATACTAGAGGGATGTTAAACAAACCTTTTAATTCCTTGTTCCCTATATATACGTCCATCTATTACACACCTTGTTCACACACATATCATATTACATACATTGTTACACACACATATCATATTACATACATAATATATATACATCAACGCACATATATCATTTACAGGCACAAATCTTTCTGGATTTGTGTTAAACAAACAAGAAAAAGAATGGTTACATTAAGAACAATCCGATGCGCATTTGTAGTATGTGTAATGTTGTTTCTAAACATGGAAAGTTCAGAGGAGGTGAAGATAACCATTATTGAAAGTGCTGTAGCCAAAGGAGCAGGTGTTACGTTTTCTTATTTATATTCATATTTACAGTAACAGAATGTTATAATATTATGAAGAAATGATGAATTTAATTCGTTTATGGAATATGATGCAGTTTGTTTGGATGGAAGCCCACCTGCATACCAGTTTGATAAAGGATTTGGAGATGGTGTTAACAATTGGTTGGTTCATATACAGGTAGGTGTGTTAAAAGTAACACTTTATATATTCACATTATAATTAGAGGGTGTTTGGGATTGAGTTTCAAAACAACTTAGTGACTTATTAGCTTTTTCAAAAAGCCAATAAGTCAATAAGCTGTTTGTGTAACCCAAAAGCATTTTCTGTTTTGACTTTTGGCTTTTGGCTTTTAAGGGTGGAAAAGTTGTTTTTGAAAAGTTAGAAATCCTGGCTTTTGACTTTTGACTTTTGGAAAAAAAATTACAAATATACCACTCATACAACCAATATTCACAATAAGTTAAGCGAAACACTTCAAAAAACAACAATTTATTGACTTTTTGACGTTTCTCATCCCAAAAGCTAATCCAAACACTTTTTTTAAAACTCATTTTCAAAAAGTCATAAGCCAATAAGCACTTTTGACCAAAAGCACTTTTGCATCTCCAAACTCAATCTTAGATAAATATATAAAAATTGCCGTTCAAAAAAAAAAGATAAATATATAAAAAACAAATGATTTTCGGGAATATCATTTGAGTACATATCTTTAAAAGAGAACCATGAAAGTATTAGAGTGGCACCCCACTGGAAAAAAAAATTTCACTTTACTGATTTACACAACTCCTACAGTGCTACATCACTTCACTAATTCAATTCACTGAAACGGTTTTTTTAGAAGAAACCTTTCACTGTTTCTTCACCCAATAATTAATTGGTTTCAGACATAATAATAATAAAATAATAATATGCACTTCAGTGCCACCACCCATGCACCTTCTCCACCACAAGTATATATTTTTTTATTTTGGAGAGAGAAACTGACGGGAAAGATCACGTTAGATAGAACCATAATTTGGTTCACGGTTCAACTACCAGCACCGGTGGCGGCGGTGTTACCGTGCTGATAGTAGGGTACCCGTGACCAATTCTGGTGGTGCCACGTCCCCCCTTATGGAAGTGTGTTATACTTTTTTTTATTGTGTTCAAGATTTTTTACAGATATGGTCGTGACTTACGCGAAAATATAACTAATTTAGGGTAACTATTAAAGACGATACACAAAATTGATTCCGTAGGATTTTTAGATCTTGGGATGCAAAAAATGTTAAATCTAGCAAAAAAGTTGTGTTAAATCTAACGTAACTCCGCCTAACGCAACTTTCAATAAAAGGTTGTTTTAATCCTAATGCAACATTTTTAAAGCATAATGCAACATTTTATTGGAGTTGTATTAGGCTCAAGACGCTGCCACATGTCATTTTCTCATTGTATACATATTTCATAGGATTAAGGATTTCTAGGTAAACATGTAACAATTCAATTTGGGTCAAAATGACTAGACCCGCTATTTTCCCTATAAAATGTTAAATGTAAAGCTTAAACGCTAGGTGACCAATCTATTGTTTTAATCTTTATATGTATTATAGTTAAATTATGTACATTATTTTACATTTATACTTGTGTGTGGTATTGTATTAGGGAGGAGGATGGTGTCATACGATAGAAGATTGTGTTAAAAGAAAAACGTTGAGCTACGGATTGGGATCATCCAACTTGATGTCGGAACTGAACTTCACAGGGCTATTGAGCAATCAACAAGATCAGAATCCTAGTATAATACTCATTTAAAAAAACATATAAAAATAAACCTAGCTAGCTAGCATTTGAATGTTTATATTACTATATATTTAGTCTAACAAAACATTCTATTTTCAGACCTCTATAACTGGAATCGGGTATACATGAGGTATTGTGACGGGGCATCTTTTACTGGAGATGTGGAAGAAGTTGATCATGTATATCAATTAATTTTAAATCTTAACTGTAAATTAAATTAATCTTGGTTATATCAAATTAAAAAAATTAATTGTTACCCTTTAACTATAGGTCAATAACCTATACTTTAGAGGTGCAAGAGTGTTCAATGCTATTGTTGAGGAGCTCATGAGCATTGGTATGAAGGATGCACAAAATGTAAACCATCCTTCCTAGAAAATACTATATACCTCTTTAATTATGTTAGAATTTTTTTTTTTTTTTTTTTTTTTTTTTTTTTTTTTTTTTTTTTTTTTGTTAAAGTCCAACAAATATGTCGCTATGATAGGTTCTTCTCTCTGGATGTTCCGCTGGTGGTTTGGCTTCGATTCTGAATTGTGACAAGTTTCGCAGATTCTTCCCACAAAATACTCGAGTAAAATGTGTTTCTGATGCCGGTTATTTCCCTCATGTGTAAGTTCTTTGATTTTTCTGTCTCACAATCACCCGAGTATATGTAGGGAATTTATCACTCGCGACAAATATGATTGTTTTACTACGCCACATCAACGCTATACTAATACAAATGTTTTAATAGGAAAGACCTCTCGGGAGAGTATCGCTTTGAGCAATACTTTGACAAAATAGTCACATTACATGTACACACTCTCTATCCCTCCAAGTTCAATATATGTTTACCTTATCTCATATGCACAATGAATCAAATTACTATCATTGTAGGGATCGGAAAAAGCTTTACCTTCCGAGTGTACTTCTAGTATGAAACCGGGTTTAGTAAGTGCACTTATCAATCTAGTGTAGACATTCTTTGTTTTCCTTGTTTGATTCAAAGTTTACTAATGTTGCAAAATTCAATTGTCATTGTAGTGTTTCTACCCTGACTTCACTATGCCTTATATCAACACACCTATCTTTATAGTAAATTCGGCTTACGATACATGGCAGGTTAGTTATGTACCATTTTTGTGACATTTGATCATAACAAGTTGTCTTTTATTAATGTTCTTGTTTTACCATAAAAATTTATCAAGGTATCCAACATGTTCGCAACAAATGAATCCGATCCCAATGGTGAGTTCACCAAGTGCAAAAACGATTTGAAAGAATGCTCGACATCCCAACTAAAACGACTCCAAGGTGATCAATTCAATTACCTTATTTCATTCAATTCTTATTATAACCTATTCGATTCATTTATAGTTGAATGTGGATTGCGATACAGATTTTCGCTCAGACTTTTTAGGGTCGGTTTCTTCTGTTACTAAGAGTTCAACCGAAGGAATGTTTATAAACACTTGCTACACTCATTGTCAAACTGATCAATCTACATGGTTCGCAAACGCTACTTCGAAGCTAGACGATAAGGTAAAATGTTTCTTTGCTACTTGTGCTTTGGCTATAGACAACATGTGACAAAAATAGCTAATATTTACATTTTTGTTTTTAAAACGAGATCGATGTGTTAATTGCAGACCATTGCAGAGGGGGTTGATGATTGGTTTTATGACAAAAGCGAGTTCCAAAAGACTGATACCGAGCATGTGGATCCACACTATTGTTAGGCTCGCTATGTACTAATGTTAACGACAACATAGTCATTTACTTGATGGAATAAGTTATTATAATTGAAAGTACCCGATAAGATAAAATATATAACATATGGTATCGTTTTTTAATCGTAGTCCTTAATACTATACTACGTGAATAAAACTTGAAATGTTATTTATTTTGAGGCGTATGGACTGAACAAGATAAAGTTTTGTGGTGTGCATGTTATATATTTTGAGGCTAACGAATTGGTTGTAGGTATTATTTAGAGGGGTATTGGATTTTAATAAAACAAACTTTCACTATTGGCTGGCAATAATCTGTACTTCAAAAAATCCAATAATGATCCTAACTTTCAAACATTTTTCCTCTAATAAAATTTCACTTGCCATTACACATGATCTAAGTATACGAAACTACACAAATAATCCAAATTTTTACAATTTGTAACACCCTTAATTCAAACTTTCGTAATATGTAGCTTTAATAATTAGAGACAATTTCCAAAATTTTGATAAACCACATCGTTTACTTTACTCTTCTAGTTATATATGATATTAATAATTCATAACATTAATAATTCATAATTCAAACCATTCTCCAAAACTCTCTCTACTATGAGCGGCGAAGACAGGGGAGGCAAGCAAAGTCCACAGGGAATATGCAAGCTTTTCGTTACCAATCTACCGGAGAGATGTAGCGGTAATGATGTGGGAGTTTTTCTTAAGGGGTATGGCAACAATTATCGAGTTTTTATAGCCAATGAGAGAGACAAACAAGGTAGAAGATTTGGTTTTGTCAGTTTCAAGCAAGTAAGAAAAGTGTCCGATCTTGAAGAGAGTTTGCAAAATCTAAAGATGGGGGCAACAATCTGACGATCAATATCGCAAGGTTTGCGGAGGAAAATGCATGGTTTATTAAAAATCAAGCGCCAACCAAACCTTTGAAGGAGAATGTTTCCGATGACAAGCCTATGCTGAAATACAAAGAATATTCATGGGGAACGGGCACATCGTTTAAAGGGATACTTACTGGTGAGGGTGACATGGAGGATAAATCTTTAGCGATTGATGTGGGAGATGATGTGAATGCATTTGACAAGTTACACGGAAAGGCGTTGATAATGCGTATGGTGAACATGGAGGCGTTAAGATCGGTCAACATTACTTTGGAAAGGTTGAGTCCAGGAAGAGGTCGTATTCAATATATTGGAGGCTTGATGATCTTGGCATCGTATGTGGAAAAGGAGTCGGCAGAAAAGGTTCTCTCAGAGGCATTGACAATGCCTCAAACATTCTCTTCTGTTACATGGTGGACAGGACAATCGTTGTGTTACGAACGGCTTGTTTGGTTAAAAGTCCGGGGTATTCCGTTACATCTCTTAAACAATGAAGTGGTCGATAAGATTGGCAGTTTATTTGGAATAGTGATTCACAAATCTAATATCGATAGTGCGGATGGTGACTTGTCTTATGAATATGTAAGTATTTTAGTTGGTGATGGGAATCGAATTAATCAAGAAGTTGTTCTACGATGGAAGGGAGGAAGTATCGCGTATGGGTGATGGAAGAACTAGGGGAATGGACACCGGATTTCTTGGCCAAATCGTCTAGCAAAACGGATAATACGACACAGGATACTTCGCTGGAATCCGACCCTCCGGCAAATGAGACACCGAAAAATGGTAGTGATGAAACCTCTTCAAATCTAGGTATGGAAAGTGGCGACAAATCCGGAAACGATGTTAATGCTATTGATGAGGAATTAAGACACGTTAATGAGGAATCTTTAAATTTTGAAAATGGGCATGTATTGGAGGAAAGCCGTTTGAGTATTAATGGTATGGAGTTAGAGGAAGGAGAAATTGGTTTGGAAAAAGGAAATGGTGTCAATGGTTCAGGAAACTCCTCTTGCAGTTACTCTTTTTCTTTCAAAAAGTCAAAGAAGAGGAAAAAAATTAGTATACAAAGTAAATTCAAACGTATTGGGCTCAGACCTTCTATTTCACCTACTGGGCCAAAAGTTAAAAAAACAAAATCCAATGACAATATGGACTCTCAAGACCCCTTTGACGTGGTGAAGCTAATTGGGCCAATAGAAATTATTAGGAAGGGAGAACAAAATCGAGCAACCTAGATTGAAGACTTGGTAGCAGAAGGAGACATATCGCCTGCGGAAATTTTTGGAGAGAATCCCGTGGATTTGAAGTCAATGCACATCCTCTAGGATCCGTTGTGATTTCTGACCATGACCGGATTGGAGACCCATGTGTGATATTCAACTTCTCTGATAATGTCCGCGTCTAGCAGGACCTTTACATCATGGGCAATGGCCTTCACTATATCTGGGGCCATGCTTCGCTTCTTTTGGGCCACCGACTTTTTATCAGGCCGAATGTTAAGCTTGTGCTCGGCTAGGGTTCATGGTACTCCGGTCATGTCTGACTATTGCCAGGCGAACACATCTAAGGATGTGGACAGTAATTTCCATAAGGACTTTTTAATCGTTTTTGAAAACTGAGTACCGATGGTAATTTTTTGTTCCGGAAATGCTGGATCAATGGACCAATCTTCGGTGGTTTTTGCTTTAAGTTCGTTTCTTTTCGGGATGGACTGTCCTGAGGCTTGTCGTACTTCGGCCACGCATACATCGGATTCGGTGTACATCGTGGCCACACCTGTTTCGGTGGGAAACTTTATGGCCCCGTGGATCGTTGAGGTTACCATGCTGAAAGCTTTCATTCCCGGCCTTCCAAGTATGATATTGTGGACTGATGGTGCCCCAACCACTAGGAAGGTAAGAACGACTGTTCTTTGGTGTTCTTCCGTTCCTAACGTAACTGGAAAAGTTAACCGACCCAGTGGGTGTATTATTTCTCCGGAGAAGCTAATTAATGGCATCTGGATCGGGACAAGTTTGTCCTTAGTGGCCGGAGCTAGCTGGTGATAGCATTGGTAGTACATTATTTCAGACGCACTACCATTGTCGATGTAAACTCGTCACACCTTGTGTCCGGCAACAACTCCGGAGATGACAATGGGTGCTTCTTTTGCATCTCTTGGATCAATAGGTGGGAAGAAGAGCAACTTCTCCATCCACGGTGCTATATGATCGTGACTTCTCTTGACTCCTTGTTCATGGGTGGATCGAATCATGTGGATACCTGCTTGATTGTTTAGGTTGGAGATTTGTGCTGCAGCTGGTTTTCCTTCTTTTAAGTCTCGTATCAAATGGGATAATTTTCCTGCTTTGCATGCTTTATCAATTTCTTGTTTTAGTGACCAACAATCATCGATATTGTGGCCTTTTGCTTGGTGGTATTCACAATATTTTTTGGTATTTCTGTCGGAGGTAGGTTTCTGCTTCGGAGGGGTTGGGAAGCGTATTTGCTCGGTACTCAAGATTTTGCTTGGAGTTTTGTTGAGATCCAGATAAGTAGTACTTCGTGAAGAGCGTCCGGAGCTGGACCTCTCACTTCGATCACTTCTTGCATAAGGTTGTGACCTGTGCTTCGACCACGAGCTGTTTCTTTCCGTTGGAGCCGAAGCTCCTTTCTTCCAAGAGTTGTCTCTGGAGTTTCCTTTATAATCACTTTCTCCTGTTTGACCGCAGGCACTTTTTCCTCATGCAAAGGCGCGTGCCCTTTCCATGAGTGTTTCCATTGTTTTTGGGAGATCTTCATGCAATTTTTCAACCAGTTGTTGCGAACCCCGTAGCAGAAACCGGATATCCGCAGCTGATCGACAGCCCCGGATATCTGCATACTTTCTTTGTTGAATCGGTCTATGAACCTTTCCAAAGATTCACCGTCTTTCCTTCGGATGTTATGTACCTTCGTAATATCTTTTGTGCAACGTCTTTGTTGGGAGAAATTTTGTAAGAAAATCCGCCGCAACTCTTTCCAATTTTCTATCTGTCCAGCTGGTAGACTGTCGAACCACACTCTTGCGGTTCCGGTCAGTGTCTGAGCGAACATGTGGCACCATGCGGGCATGGGCCATAGTTCTATCTCCGCAGCTCCACCAAAGTCAAACACATGGTCGTCCGGATCTGAGGTTCCATCATATTTCTTGATGGTAGCAGGCATTTTTAATTTTGCTGGGAGTGGGGCACTAGCGACCCTCGGAGTGAACTTCGAGTATGAAGTCATGTAAGCTTGTCTATATGGGGCTGTGAGTTCATTATCGACGATGCTTGAGCTGGGTTGTTGCTTGGCTGGGATCACTGATGTGGTGGCCGATGGCCCCGTAGATGTGAGTCCAGTTGGAAACGGTCCCGTATATCCATAAGGCATCAGAAAACCGTAAAGTGTTTGTAATGGTATGGATGTGACCACGGTGGAATATGTTTGGAGACTAGCTGGTGTGGACATCGTAGTGGATATTGCCCCTTCGGAAGGGAACAAGTTTGCCTATACACTACGAAGCCTTTCTTCTCTATCTTGTTGTTCTTTAAGTTTTATCAAGAAGTCACGGTTTCTTTGGAGGAAAGTTTCGTCGAACTCCACTGATACAGTTTGCATCCCAATGGGTGCAGTGACCATTTCAGTGGTAGCAGCGGTTATGAAGTCTGACAACACCCTGGAATAGCCAGCTGTGTGTTGTTCAGAGGTGACGATGTCGTCATCTTCCTTGTTTGTAATGTCAACGACGTTCAGATTTTCCATAGCCATTCCAGATCTGAGTGGAGAGAGTAGATCTGCAATAGGATGGCGCCAAATGAAGATCCAAAAGCTGGACGTACCTCGTAAGAGAGGTTGAAGACGACTAGCTCAATTAGATCTTGAGTTAAATAACCTGCAAAACTTAACAAACCGTTAGGCTCGTCACAGGGGAGCAGGGAGGGCCTCTCTGTGACCACCCTCCGGCGTGAGGATAAGTATTTGTTGGTGAAGAAAAGAGAGATACATAGAGAGAGAGAGAGAGAGAGGTTCAGAGTCTGTCAGAACGTGTCTTACTTGTACTTTTGGAGAGGTATTTATACTAGTCAGAATAGTAGTACTTTCCTTCGGCCAGGTGTACTAACCTTCGGAACTAGTGACCTCCGGTCACAACTCTAATCACGTGTCACATTTGGCTGCGTCCCATTGGGCGGTGCCGCGTCTAAAGGGCTTGTGGTTCGAACGTGAGGTTTTATACCTCTTCAATTAGTAAAACCATATCTAAGGTTTTGGCAGAAAGACTAAAAAAAGTGTTACCCTTTGTTATTTCTGAAACTCAATCTGCTTTTCTTAAAGATAGATTCATTTTGGACGGGCCCTTGATGGTGAACGAGGTTCTTACTTGGTTGAAAAAGAAGGTTAAAACTTTCCTACTTAAAATAGACTTTGAAAAGGCCTACGACAATGTCAATTGGCGATTTTTAATGTCTATTATGGAGCAAATGGGTTTCAATGATAAATGGAGAGTTTGGATTAAAGGTGTCTTATCTGCGGCTAAGGCGACGGTCTTAGTTAACGGGTCTCCAACCTTTGAGTTTAACTCCTATAAGGGGCTTCGCCAAGGAGATCCCCTATCTCTTTTTTTTTTGTTTCTTATAGTGATGGAGGCTCTGTCTTGTTTGATTGATAAAGCTTGCGCCTTGGAGGATTTTAGAGGTATTTCTTTTAAAAATGAAGAGGTGAAATTGTCACACTTATTTTATGCAAATGATGCCATGATTCTGGGTGACAACGACAAAGGTAATATAGAAAATTTGACTAGAATTCTGAGATGCTTTTACGTGTCTTCGGGGCTGAAAATTAACTTAAACAAGTCCAACTTTTTTGGTCTTGGGCAAGATGAAGCTGATATTCTTCATATTACCTCCACTTTGGGATGTAAACGGGGATTAGTGCCTTTTGAGTACTTGGGCATTGTAGTTGGGGCAAACATGCATCGATGCAACAACTGGACGAAGGTGGTAGATGTGTTTGAGAAAAGACTTTCGGGATGGAAAGCAAAGACTCTTTCTATTGGAGGCCGGGTCACACTTATTAAGTCCGTATTATCTAGTTTACCCATTTACTACTTGTCATTATATAAAGCCCCTTCAACAATTATTTTGAAACTGGAACGCCTCATGAGACACTTTCTTTGGGCTGGAAATGCGGATACGAAGAAGATGTGGAGTCGAGTCACTAATAGTAAAAAAAATGGGTGGTTTGGGAGATCCACGACTTGCGGACATGAATGACACTTTGTTGTTTAAGTGGGCTTTTCGTTTTAAAAATGAAGTTGACACATTATGGAAGAAGATTGTATCATGTTGTCATAAAGCTCGTTTTCGGTATTTCTCTCTTCCTTGTAATAGCAATATTGGTGGCACGTGGAAAGACATTGTTAGAGTTGTTGATAGTTTAAAGAGTGAAGGTCGAACGTTAGTATTCAACTTTAAAGCGGATGTCTGGAATGGGGAGTCAGTCCGTTTTTGGATGGATACGTGGATAGGAGACGAGCCACTGCATATTATGTTCCCAAATTTGTTTCAATTAGATCATAAAAAATTATGCACTGTCTCGGCTCGGGTCTGCAGAGTGGGTCAGAATTTGTTCCTAAAACACGATTATTTTGTATTTCCTATGCCAATGTTGTGTGACAGGGAGTTCAACGAGCTGAATCATTATGTGCAACGCATGTCAGCAGGCTCGATCATGGATAGGTGGAGATGGAATGTTAAAGGTAACAAGGAGTTTAACGTTCAAGCTGTCAAACGGATTCTGCAGGAAAACACAAACCTTCAGCAGGCCCCTTTCGTGTTAAAATGAGTCAATTGGGTTCTGAGTAAGTGCAGCATCATGGTTTGGAGGGCTGAAATGGAGCGTCTAGCAGTGAAATCTGAGCTGATTAAAAGGAATATTGAGGTTGGTTCGCTGCAGTGCAGTATGTGCGAATGGGGAGATGAGTCAGCTGATCATTTATTTACAGCCTGCTTCATCGCCCAGGAGGTTTGGTCTGCTATCGGAACCTGGTGTCAACTCAGGCTGATTATAGCTTTCGGAGTCCGTGACCTTCTGCAGTTGTTTAAAGAAGCCCAAGGAGGGAAATGGGGAAAGATTATAGTGCACGACATCATCGTCATAGCTTGTTGGTGTATTTGGCAAGCTCGGAATGAGAGGGTGTTTCAAGATAAGAAGACCACGGGTAGAATTGTAGTTGCTAATATTAAAAGATTGTCGTTCTTTTGGTATAAACATAGGTCCAAGTTTAAGGATGTGCCGTGAGATAATTGGGTTAACTACCCTTTGTATTTGATGTATTGAGCCATTAGTCCTTGCTTTGAGGACTATTGGTCTCTCCTCTTGAATGAATGAAGTTGAAGTTTCAAAAAAAAAAGTTATATCTGATTAAAAAGTAAAATCACCAAAACTGAGGGACCAATCTGTAAATAGAGAAACAATGAAGAAGTATAGTGGCTACTGCTGTGTCTTCCATAATATTCCGCCACACCATCTCTCCGTGCTAACACCGGCGACGACGACGAGGTAATATTTTTCATCTTCGCTTTATTATTATTCAGAATCTTTATTTTTTTATACAATTTGGTTGTCAATTGAACTGAATAGACTACCGTCATATATGTATCTAAGGTTTTTGTTTTTGGTTGTTATAATTTTGCTTAGATGATTGGGGATCTTGCGAATTGTATACGATTTTTTTAGGTCACGATCTTAATATAATTCAATTAACTCTCTAATTTTTTTAGAATTGGTAATCCTACTGGTATTTAGATTATGAAATTAGGGTTTTAATTCTGGCCTCATGTTTTTCTCCATGAATATTTGTGGATCAAATTATTATTATAGGTTAGTCATAACATGTAAGGTGTATATTTTTAGAATTAGGAGGGAAACACGCTTGTGTGGATCAATCGGTATGTTTCCCCTTTGGTGGTAGTGCTTTTACGGTGGGTTAGACTGCTTTAAAAGCTGCTTCTGGCAAAATAACCAAACGCGAGAAAACATGTCTTGACAACCAAAACGTCTTATACCATATTAATGTTATCATTCCAAGATCTATCTATTGACTTAGTTTTGCTATAAAAAAGGTTTTACCCGTTTGGCTTATATTTCGATGTAATTTCCCTTTGGAAATAGAATTGGAGTCTTTGAGTTTGAGATAACTGTAGAAAGTCTGTTTGAATGAAATGATCTTTAATTTTAAAATCACTTTTGCTTTGAAGTTAGAATGATAATAGTTGTTAACGATGTGAATGATGGTGTGATTGACAAAATGAAAGGTAAAATGGGGACCCCGGAGACCTCTCGTGAGCCATGTCCGGACCGAATACTAGACGATGTTGGTGGAGCCTTTGGCATGGGGGCTGTTGGCGGTGCAGCCTTCCACTTCTTAAAAGGCACCTACAACTCTCCAAGAGGCGACCGCTTGTTGGGCGGGTTTCAAGCAGTGCAGATGAATGCTCCACGTGTTGGCGGCAGTTTTGCTGTGTGGGGTGGGCTTTTCTCCACCTTTGATTGCACAATGGTGTATCTCCGCCAGAAAGAGGATCCTTGGAACTCAATAATAGCCGGTGCTGCCACCGGAGGTTTTCTCCAGATGCGTCAAGGACTCGGTGCAGCCTCCCGGTCAGCGGCTTTTGGTGGTGTTCTACTTGCTATGATTGAGGGAGCTGGAATCATGTTGAATAAGATCATGAGTGCACCCCAGAATCTCCCTCCTTCGGAAGAGGCTGTGCTGACTAACATGGGCGGCGTACCGCCAATTCCCATGGGACATATTTCTAATCAACCTCAAGTAAACGTTGATAGCATGCCTTCTTCATCGTCGTCATCATGGTTTGGAGGGCTGTTTGGTGGTGGAAAAGAGCAGGAACCCGCCCCGAGCAATGGCAGCAAGACAAAGGTTTTGGAGAGCTTTGATGCTCCAAACCCACCTTCATTCGAATACAAATGAATAGCAGCGAATTGCTTCAATGACAATCAGGAAAGATGTATGCAGTTGTATTCGTTCTTTATTTTTTGTGATTGAACAGGTTCAATTGTTAGGCTCTGTTCATATATGTTGCAAATTTTCTGTTGTAGGTTGTATAACAAATTATGATTGACAATGAAAATTACATCTTTTATCGTTCGTTATAATATGTTCATTGTATCAAAGTTGTATATTCTATCTTGATTATATTGCGCAGCTTTTGGGACCTAAGGATCTTGTAATGTGTTAACTTATGCCATGTTATATTATGTTATACACGAGATATATGATAGATTATATTATATATTTTGAAGTAGTATATGGTAATAACATATAGTTTAAACTAGTGGCATTCTTTTGCGCTATGCAGCAGACATTCGGCTGTATTAGTTCAGTTCGTTACGATACCGGCACTTGGTATAACAACGGAAAGAGATTCCCTAAAAAATAAATTCTTGATATGTCTCAATGATATCGACACGTGTTTAACATCAATTGAAAACCATAAAAACGAATGATGTATTAAAATCAAATAATATATAAATATATGTTAGTGTGAATCTAAGGGAATAGATTAGATTGTAAGGGAATAGAGTGTAAAGAAGCCATTTGTTTTTACAAAAGTATAAAATGTAGAAGGTTGATAGTGAAGATTTCCAAATCCTTTGGTACATGGTGGCGGCGACGATAACGAGAGAGTGAAGATTTCCAAATCCTTTGGTTGAATTCCCTTGCATCAATTCCTTTTATTTAAAACTATATTCGGTTTTCAACCAAAAAATATGCTACTAGGGTGGGTCTACTCAAGGCCACCATTTAAGAGGTAGCGAAACAAAATTTTGAGACCCCTAATGATAGAAACAAATTCAGTTTGAATTGATTTTTGGTACCTTTCTATGCAAGATTCTCGGAGATGGGATTCTTAATTATAAAAGAGATGTTTTTTTTTTTTTTTGAAAGTTGAACTTCATTAAAAAAACGCACAACCGGTCCTCAAAACAAGGACCGGAGGCCGGGAACTACAACATATACAATGGGTTAACCCGCCAATTATTCCATACAATCTTTTTAAACCTGGATCTAGATCTGAGCCACAAGAAAGACAGGGATTTAATCCTAGCCACTATTTCTCCGACCAACACTTCTTTATCTTTGAAGATCTTTTCATTCCTCGCGATCCAAATAACCCATATTGAGACCATAATAATGCCTTTAATGATCGAAGCTTCAAACTTGTTCCTTCTATCATTAGGGAGCCTTAACAAGTCTTCAATGTCAAAAGCGAAAATCTGTCCGATATTACACCAATAGCCAATAGCCGAGAAAACACCATACGAAACGCCACAACCAGTGAATAAATGGGTCGAGGATTCGTCACTCGCCTCGCAAAGAGCACAAGACACATCCTGGATATTAATATTTCTTCTCCGAAGAGCTACCCGGGTCGGGATACGGTCCATTTCTAAACGCCAGACAAAATTTTTCACCTTGAGAGGAACCCACTTTATCCACTTCACGAAGAAGTGTCTTTGCTGCACTCGATCGCTGATCAGGATCTTCTTAACTTCAGCCACTATGAAGTGACCATCACTGCTGCTAATCCAGGACCATTGGTCTGTTTCTGCGGACAGAATAGTCCCATTAACGGACGTCTGCAACTGCTCAACCTGCTGTAACTCGTAATTCTCTGATCCACTCGTATCTGAAAGACTGCAGATGAAAGTCCCAAAAACTAGAAACAGCTGCATATTTCCTCGTAGACAGACGAAAAAGGGCTGGAAACAAATCTTTGTAAGGAAGCCTTCCTTGCCACTTATCCAACCAAAAACGGATATGTTGACCATTACCAACAACTCCTTTAAATTGGTAATTTAAGGGAGCCGAATGAACCACCACTTTGTTTAGCCACAGGACCATAGATCTCCATCCTCTAGAAAGATTACGGTTAACAGGAAGGATATCCCATGCGTTATTCCTGCCATGACAATGATCTATCACTTTCCGCCACAAAAGAGAATTTTCAATTTTGTATCTCCAAGCCCATTTGATTAAGAGTGCCAAATTAACTTCCGAAAGTTTAGAGACACCCAAACCTCCGTTCTTTTTTGGCATTGTGACAAAGTCCCAAGCAACCCAATGAATCTTTTTAACATTTTCATCACCCGCCCAAAGAAAACGCTTCATTATTCTTTCCATGTCTTTGATGACCTTAACAGGGGTTTTATAAAGAGAAAAATAATAAATCGGCAAACTAGAGAGCACCGATTTAATTAGAACAAGTCTCCCACCGATTGAGAGGGTTTTAGCCTTCCACAGTTTCAAACAAGACTTGCATTTGTTGATGACCGGCTTCCAGCTTTTAACACGATTCATATTTCCACCCACCTTGATACCAAGATAGTCGAAAGGGAAGCTCCCAAATCTGCAGCCACAAAGTTCAGAAAAGGATAAAATCTCTTGTTCCGAACAGTTGACGCCATAAATAATAGACTTATGTATGTTGATCTTCAACCCGGAACACAGATGGAAAACTCTCAGAATGCGGATTAAGTTACTAAAGTTATTCAAAGACCACTTTCCCACTAGTAGAGCGTCATCCGCATATAATAAATGAGAAATATTTAAACCCTCGTTCCCCAAGCGAAGGCTTTCATATTCACCAATCTCCACGGCTTTGTTGATAAGACACGTAAAAGCTTCCATCACTACTAAAAATAAAAATGGGGAAAGAGGATCTCCTTGCCTCAATCCTTTTTCACATTGAAACATATAGGTTGGCGATCCGTTAACCAACACAAACGACCTAGCCGACTTTAAAATCCCATCAATCCACATGCACCACCGACTAGGAAACCCCATTTGATTTAACAAAGATAATAAAAAGTCCCAATGCACATTGTCATAGGCCTTTTGAAAATCAATTTTAAACAAAAATGCTTTCTCCCCTTTACGTTTTAGCCAAGACAATAACTCATTTATAACAAGAGGGCCGTCGAGAATGAATCGATCAGAGAGGAAGCCACTTTGATTCTCTGAAATAATGTACTTCATCACCTTCTTGATTCTATTTGCCAAAATCTTTGAAATAACTTTAGATAAAATGCCGATCAACGTAATTGGTCGATAGTCTTTAAGATCAGTCGGATTCTTAATCTTTGGGATGAGCGTGATAAAAGCAGCAATGTACCCATGATTAATGTGTCCCGAATAATGGAAATCAGCCAGCATATTAATAAAGTCATCTTCAAAGAATGCCCAGAAGTGTTTCAGAAAAGTAAAATTAAAGTTGTCTGGACCCGGGGCTTTGTCACTGCCACACACAAAAACCGCAGTTTTAATTTCTTCCTTTGAGAACTCGGCCACTAGATTAGCTTTAGATTCTTCTGGTAAAGTCTTTATATTGTAACATAATAAAGAAGGCCTGCAAGAATGTTTAGCAGAAAAAAGAGATCGATAAAATTGAAATATGTATTTTTTAACAAGCGTGGGCTTCGATACCCAAGACCCATCGACCATAAGCCCCGGGATATGATTTTTGGCCTTTCGACCATTAACCACACAATGAAAAAAGGCCGAATTTTCGTCTCCATTAATCGCCCAACGTATCCGCGACTTTTGTTTGATATCAAGAGCTCTACGATGCTCTATTAAGCCCACCGAGTTTTTTAACTCCTCATATATCCATACATCTTCTTCTTCCAATTCATTATCTTCCATCATCGCTTCCAACTTGTTGATCTCTTCTTGCATAACCTTAACCTGCTGCCCTTCCCTAGTATTGACTTCAAAACACCAAGCCTTCAATGCATTACGAACAACTTTGAATTTATCAGCGATAATGTCATTCGGTCTACCAAATAAACCATCCCCATCTACAATATTCACAATAATGTCTTCACAATCATCCCTATCCAGCCATGAGTTATACCATCGAAAAGGTTTAGGCCCAAAATTAGTTTCAACCAGAGATAAAAGCAGGGGACAATGATCTGATCTTTCTCTAGGTAAAACACGACCAACAGCTTGAGGCCACTTACTTAGAAAGCTTTGACAAACAAGAATCCGATCAATTTTACTGAATTTAAAATCGTTCTCACTACCGACCATATAAGTAAACTTATTCCCGCGCATTTTATATTCTTTCAGGCCCAAGGAATCAATAAAGTTGTTAAAATCTCCCGCGCTAACCGGATTAAACACGGTGTTTTTTCTGTCTTCGGGAAACCTAACAACATTGAAATCGCCGAGCAAGATCCACAAACCCGCATATTCTTGAATAATCCCCAACAAAGTATCCCATAATCTTCTTTTTCGAACAACATTTTGAGGCCCATAAATGTTAATAACATTTATAGGGGTATTGTCCGATAATAAAAAACCACCAGTGACAATGAAATTAGGATTACAGATTGAAAAAGATTTCAAAAAAACTTTCTCATCCCAAATACTAATAAGACCCCCCGATCTCCCTTCTGCATCCATTATATCAAACCCAAAACCCGAACCTCCCCAAACTTGATTTAAATCAAACGAACTTGAATTCGACATCTGAGTTTCTTGTACAGCTAGAAAAGAAACCTCATGTTTAACCTTCAACCCTTTAACCCAACCAATCTTTCCATCCGCCCCTATCCCTTTGACATTCAAAGATAAAAAATTCATGTTTTACCTCTTTGTGAACCTTCTTCCTGTATAGTTTCACGAATAAGATTGTAGAATCCTTGCAAATCAGCTCCCAATTTGCCTCCAATTGTCATAGTTTTGTTAACTTCCTGCTGGTCCGGCAACCTGTCAGAAATAACTGAGCCATTATCAACTCTTTCTGGTTGAGAATTCAGATCGAAACGTTCCCCCACTTGCTCTGCCGCGACCGAAGATGTATGTTCCTGAGCAGGAATCTGCTGTCGTGTTTGCTCAGGTCTGGAGTCGTTGTTTGTGTCGTCCCCTGTATTTGGAATTCCCAACAGAGCATTTAAACCAAATAAATCCATCCCAACTGGATCAAAATCTAACCTTTGTCTTTTGTTTGAAGTAGGCCTTTCATCTATGGATACCATCTTAGCCTTGGTAGCCTTGGACTTCTTTTTGTTGGGCTTATTATTAACCTTAAGAAATTTTAGGCCCACTAAACTATCAACATCGACGACTTGGGCCTGTCCCACTTGAATATTATATCCATCCTTTGACTGATTAATAAACTCTTCCCAAGAAGGGAATTCTTTTTGAATTTTGGTCAACCCATCATTATTAAGCAATGATTGGGTAATATTGTCTTCATTCAACTGATTGGAAGTTTTCAAAAAACCTTCCAAAGATGTAGGCCTTTTTTCAAAATTGACATTAATGGCATCATTAATGCCTTCCATTGCTGAGACACCGTCATCCTCATCGGTTACCGGAGATGAATTTTCACCTATTACCGGAGATGAGCTTTCACCTACCGAATCGAACAAAAATTTCGGAAACCAATCACCAATCTCCTCCATGACCCAGATACGGAATTTACGACGTCTCCAAGAGAGTGTAACTTCATCGTTAATCCTTCGTCCGTCTCCAACTAAGACCGCTACATATTAAAAGGATAAATCTTTGTCGCCTTGCTTAACATTTGCCTTATGAATAACTTTCCCGTATCTAGATCCAATCGAATTCATAGTATCATTGCATAACAAGTTAATAGGAATTCCTTGGATTTTAAACCACGCGACTCGTTCGAAAGGAAAGGATTGACCTTTCCAGATCACTACAGTATGAATCAAATCTGTTTGCAGCAGCATTTTGCTTCGCATGGCTTCAGCATCTTCCGAGTCATTGTATGAAACCAAAACAGAAAGTCCACCCAGATATTGAATAGTGAAACTAGCCGAACACCATTCTTTCAGACTTCTAGAAAGCTTCTTGAGACCATCAATATCGAAAACAGTGACAACCAGAGATATCCCATGAATCTGACTAAATTCGTTCACCACATCCGGGATCTTCACGATAACTTCTTCTTTCTTCTCCTCTCGAATCCCAGTAAGCATCTCCTTAAAGGAGAGCCAACTATAGCCAACATTAACTGGCATCTTGCCTTTATCAGCTGCATCATCCATCCTCTTTGGATCTTCTGTGACATACCTCGAATGGTTTTCCTCTCTTTCTTTGTTATTCAACGATTGGTTTTTGTAACATTACGCATTTAAACTTGTACGTTACACGATCATATTTAATAAAACGTCAAGTTTCGATATTCTTGTGTGTATTAATTATTTTATCGCATTTTAGAAACCCTAATACTATATATATTATTAATATAATATGGATAAGTCTTGGTTAATTACAAAAAAATAAACCGCTTGGGCCGGGAATCGAACCCGCGCCCAAGGCCGGCCCAAACCACACCCACACATAAACCAGCTGGGCTGGAACCATTGTTTGTTCTGAATCCGGCGCGTTTTAATTATATAACTTGTTCAATTCGTCACAGTTGACTTGGTAAGTCAACTGTGAACACACGACATACCATAATCAACCCAATAACTTGTGATTTGTATAATTTTGGTATCTATACGCGATTACCGGCCCTGTCTGACTAAGCTGCACGCTAATTATCAATCAATCGTTAACCAATTAATCATATTACGCGTATAAACTTCAATGTTTGGTCAACCTTGCCAATTCGATTACTGATGCCTCCATACTATAAATTGATCATTTGCGAGCCTTCACAACTCGCCAATACTCCTTTCTCAACCACCAATCTTCTTAATTATACTCTGCTCATTCATCTTGATCGTGATTTTGACTTTTTGATTGACCATTCAATCGTGTTCGATACTACGTTGTAAGTTTAATCTTTTCTGTGGGTTTTGTTCATCGGCGTTCACACATCAATAGCCCCATGATTAATTGGGCTATTGATGTGTGAATCAATGTATTGCAGAAGCTAGGGTTCGTGACATTTGAATTGGGGATAAACTGTTTCAGCATAGTATATTTAATTTAATTAAAACTGAAAAAATCACAACCACTGGTCTGGACCAAGTGGTTGTGACTGATGCTTATAACCCCAGCCACCCGGGTTCGAGTCCCGGCCATGGCACCCCTTTTTCCTTATTTTTCATTTTTAAAACAAACAAATCAATTAAATATATATTATACATTTAATCTTGTAAATTCATTTTTAATTATTAAAACCTTTTTATAAATTCTAAAAAAATTATTTTTAACAAATCTGATGTAAAAGTTTTACCTACAATTTTTAGTTTTCTGAAATTTATTTATTTAATATTTATAATAATTAAATCAATTTTATGCTATTATATTTATAAAAATCCATTAAAATATCAAAACAATTTTATAAATTTCCACAAAAATTATCCTGAGTTTGTACAATGATAAACTTTACTGAAATGATTTTTAATTCTGAAAAATCATTTATTTTATATTTTTAATCAATTTTTGTTATTTTTAATCATAATTAAATCATAATAAATTCAATTTTCAATATTTTTGCACCAAAATTTTATACAATTTATTTCTGAATATTTGGAACAGAAATATAATTTTTAAAATAATAATTCTTTAATTTTAGTATTTTTAAATATTAAAGTTAAATTTTGGAAAATTGTAATAAATATATTTAAAAACCTATTTTAAAGAAAATTATTTTATAAAAATTATTTTTATACTTCAAACACATTATTGTGAACATCCTAAATTCAAATTTTATAAAAATACTTTCATTTATTTAATTATCAAATTTCCCTTTATTTATTTAAACATTTTATTATAAATTCAACAATTTGATATCCCCAAATCAAAACCCTAGAATATACTTATAGACTAGATAGACTTAGACTTATTTGTTGCCTTATACATAGGGTGATACTTGGCAATCTATTGGGCTACACTTATACTAATCCTCAATACCTAATACTATATCAAGGTGAGTTTACGTAACCATGTTTATGCGATGCTTTATACTTGCAACATTTTATTTAAGCAATTCAACGTGTATGTCTGGTTGTAAACTTTATTGCCTCATGAATTAGTCAACAACAGTTTCAACGAGTTTCAACATTACATAATCATTAGCTATGGCCAAGCCGGCGATATTCAATAATAGATCTATTGGATTGACAACCCCACCCGGATACGCGTACCTCCTACATAGGTAGCGTGGGTGATTGTTATCGTTCCAACATATTACTAAGGTGAACCGTAGATGACGGGATGGACCTAAACTAGTTGGAGGTTTGATTATGTCGATTCAACATATTATGCTATTCATGTAGACTTAAATTTACGATTGACATATGAATTGCTAGACTTTTATACTTAAACTATTTGCTTAACATGGATTATGTATTCTCACCAACTTCTAGTTGACCCCCCCCCCCCATTTTTACAACTCAACAGGAAATAATGATGCATGAAGACTAGAGTATTTCCATGAAGAATAATTTGAAGTCTATGCTTGCTTGGTCTTTTGTGATGTATTAGATTTCCACATTTAAAACTCTTATGTATTTTTATTTTTGGATATTTGCAATTTAAATTTATTTCAATTAAAATTTGGATTACCATGTGCTACTGTATACTCATTCTTACGTGACACCTCCACGTCGCAGCACTCGCAACAGCAATGGTGAGAACCACGAAGAAGGTGGTGACAACCATAACCATGACCAAGGTCCTAACCACAACAACAATGGTGTCGATGCCCAACTGGCTGCGATCATTTCTCAACAAATGGCGCAGCAAATCGCAACTCTGGTTCCCAATTTGCTAGCACAAGTCATCCAAATGAACGGCAACGGTCACGACAACGGAAACGGCAACGGCAACGGGAACGGGAATGGCAATGGTAATGGAAATGGACCCCCAGCCTGCACCCTTAAGCATTTCAATTCTTGTAACCCTCCAAAGTTTAGTGGTGAAGAAGGAGCTACATGACTCCTCCAATGGTTCGAGGGTATTGAGAATACCTTCATCAACAGTGAATGCCCCGACAACTTCAAGGTTCGTTACGCCATGAGTGTTCTTCACAAACGAGCACTCACTTGGTGGAATGAAGAAAAAAGCACTCGTGGGGCCGAAGTTGCTCTTACTATGACATGGGACCAAGTCAAGCAGGTCATGAAGGAAGAGTTTTGTCCTCGCAATGAGATTAAGAAACTTGAGGATGAGTTCCACACCCTAGTTCAAGATAGTGGGGGAAAACCTTGCCTACAACACCCGCTTTCACGAGCTTAGCTTATTGTTGCCTCACAAAGTCACTCCCCTGCCGGTAGCCATCGAGAAGTACATCGGCGGTCTGCCCATGCAAATCCAGGACACCGTTTGGGGAAGAAATCCTGCAACTTTGGAAGAGGCCAAACGTCTAGCAGCCACCCTTACTGATAATCACGTGAAGAACGGTACTCTCTTCCGCAAGGGCACTAAGAAGACGGTTGCCAAAGACAATCCACAGCCCGCAATTGAAGTCAAGCCTGAGACCTCAAGCAACAAAAAGCGCAAGGCTAGAAACTACATGATTGCTGCTACTCCACCTACTGCCCAAAACCCAGCCAAGAAGCCATATGGCGGGACTCACCCTCTTTGCAACACTTGTCAATACCATCATATTCCTAGTAGACCGTGCAGCCAGTGTAATAACTGTAAGCGGTATGGACACTACACCAATGCCTGTCAAGCCCCTGCTGCCCAAAACAACCAAAACAACCAAAACAACCAAAACAACCCAGCCAGAAACAACCCAGCTCCCAACCAACAAAACAACAGGCCTGCTCGTGGTCAATGCTACGACTGTGGCAGCCCTGATCACTACATCAACAATTGCCCCAATCGTAACCAGAACCAAAACCGCAACCAAAACCAAAACCAGAACCGCAACCAGAACCAAGGTGCTCGAGGTCGCGCCTACAATCTCAATGCTAACCAGGCTCGTGACAACAACGAAGTGGTGAATGGTACGTTCCTCATTAATAACCACTATGCATCCATATTATTTGATTCGGGAGCTGATAAGTCATTTGTGTCACTGAAGTTTGAACCTTTACTTAACTTACCCCACGCTAATCTAGAGGAACCTTTAGTAGTAGAGGTAGCTAATGGGAAGTCTATTTCGATCGACTCTATTATTCGTAACTGCTTGTTGAACCTCGACGATCATACCTTCTCTATCGATCTCATTCCCATGCATCTTGGAAGTTTTGATGTTATAGTAGGCATGGACTGGTTGTCAACTCATCGTACCGAAATTCTGTGCTTTGAGAAAGTCATACGCATCCCTCTCGAATCTGGTGAGATTTTGAAGATCTATGGTGAGAAACCCTGTGGCGAGCTTAAGCTTATGTCTTGTACTACTGCCCAAAAGTACTTACGAAAGGGGTATACAACCTTCTTAGCTAACGTGATAGAGAAGAAGGACAAAGGCAAAAGTATCCAAGACATTCCTATTATTCGAGTCTATCCTGAAGTCTTCCCAGAGGATTTACCTGGTTTGCCTCCTGCTCGACAAGTGGAATTTAGAATTGATCTTGTTCCTGGTGCTAATCCTGTCGCTAAAGCTCCTTATCGTCTTGCACCCTCTGAGATGCAAGAACTCGCCAGTCAATTACAGGAAATTTCTGATAAAGGGTTCATTCGCCCTAGTTCTTCTCCATGGGGAGCCCCTGTCTTGTTCGTTAAAAAGAAGGATGGTTCTCTTAGAATGTGTATTGACTACCGTGAACTCAACAAACTCACCATCAAGAATCATTATCCACTGCCTAGGATTGACGATCTCTTCGATCAACTTCAAGGAGCAACCCACTTCTCGAAAATTGATCTCCATTCTGGTTATCATCAGCTTAGAGTCCACGATGAAGATATTCCCAAGACAGCTTTTCGCACACGCTATGGTCACTATGAATTCATGGTTATGCCTTTTGGATTGACCAACGCTCCCGCAGTATTTATGGATTTGATGAATCGGGTTTGTAGACCCTATCTCGACAAATTCGTGATCATTTTCATCGATGATATTTTGATTTACTCTAAATCAAAATCCGATCATGAGCAACATCTTCACTCCATCTTGGGTCTCCTAAAGAAAGAACAACTGTATGCCAAGTTCTCGAAATGTGAATTTTGGCTTAAGGAAGTTCAATTTTTGGGACATGTCATTGATATGAACGGAATTCATGTTGATCCCGCAAAGATCGAAGCTGTGAAAAATTGGAGTGTTCCTCAAACTCCAACTGAAGTTCGTTCTTTCCTTGGTTTGGCTGGTTATTATCGTCGATTCATCGCCAATTTCTCCAAGATCGCTGTTCCTCTCACTACCTTAACTCACAAGGGTAAACCCTATGAGTGGGGACCAAAGCAAGAGGAAGCATTTGAAACTCTTAAGCTGAAACTCTGTGAAGCTCCTATCTTGTCTCTACCTGATGGTAATGATGATTTCGTGGTCTACTGTGATGCATCGAACCAAGGTCTTGGTTGTGTTCTCATGCAACGAGGAAAGGTTATTGCTTATGCGTCACGACAACTCAAGACTCACGAAAAGAATTATACCACCCATGATCTTGAATTGGGCGCTGTTGTCTTTGCTCTCAAGATTTGGAGACATTATCTTTATGGGACCAAATGTGTGGTGTTCACAGACCACAAAAGTCTCCAACATGTCTTCGACCAAAAGAATCTTAACATGAGGCAACGACGTTGGGTTGAATTACTTAACGATTATGATTGCGAAATTCGCTACCATCCTGGCAAGGCGAATGTTGTGGCTGACGCACTTAGTCGTAAAGAGCGTATCAAACTTCAATGTGCGAGAGTTCGTACTGATCTTCAAGATCGCATTCTCCAGGCTCAACACACATCAGTCACCCAAGGTAACATGTACGATGAAATGTCTTGTGGTGCTGAAACTCAACTTGAAACCAAACCTGATGGTCTTCTTTATTTTCTTAATCGACTGTGGATTCCTGACCGGGATGATCTTCGTACTTTTCTCATGAACGAGGCTCATAAGTCATGTTATTCTATTCATCCTGGAGCTGACAAGATGTACCAAGATCTCCGTTATTCTTATTGGTGGCCTGGTATGAAGAAAGACATTGCTCTTTTCGTTGCAAAATGCCTCACTTGTTCCAAGGTCAAGGCTGAACATCAACGACCATCTGGTATGCTTGAACAACCAGAGATTCCTGTATGGAAATGGGAGAGCATAGCTATGGATTTCATCACCAAACTCCCTCGTACACCCAAAGGTTTTGACAGTATTTGGGTAATCGTCGATCGTTTGACCAAGTCAGCCCACTTCTTACCTATTCGTGAGAAGTATTCTGTAGAAAGGTTGGCAAAGATGTATGTAAGCGAAATCGTATGTCGTCATGGTATACCTTTGGACATTATCTCTGATCGCGATGGTCGTTTCACCTCTCACTTTTGGGATTCTCTACAAGATGCTTTGGGTACCAAGTTGAACCTGAGTACTGCTTATCACCCTCAAACAGATGGTCAGACTGAACGGACCATCCAGACACTTGAGGATATGCTCAGGGCATGTATCATCGATTTTGGTGGCGCATGGGATTCTCATCTTCCTTTGGTTGAGTTTTCATACAACAACAGTTATCACGCCAGCATTAACATGGCTCCTTTCGAGGCACTCTATGGTCGTAAATGTCGTTCACCTGTCTGTTGGACTGAGGTTGGTGAAGCTCGTATCACTGGACCTGAACTAATCTAGGAAACCACAGACAAAATTCAACTTATTCAGGATAATCTTCTCAAGGCTAGAAGTCGTCAGAAGAGTTATGCTGATAAACGTCGTAAACCCTTGGAATTTCAAGTTGGGGACCTTGTACTACTTAAGGTATCCCCTTGGAAAGGAGTAATTCGTTTCGGTAGAAAGGGAAAACTAGCTCCTCGATACGTAGGCCCCTTCAAAATTCTTGACAAACTTGGAAAAGTGGCTTACAAACTTGATCTTCCACCTGAGCTAAGCAATGTTCACCCGACCTTCCATGTTTCGAATCTCAAGAAATGCTTAGCGGATGAGAACCTTCATGTTCCTCTTGAGGATGTGCAAATTGATGAAAGCATGCACATTATCGAGAAACCCGTCGAGATTGTTGATACTGGAGTCAAGAAACTCAAGCGCAGTCGCATTCCGATCGTTAAGGTTCGTTGGGAATCTAAACGAGGCCTAGAGTTCACTTGGGAACGTAAAGACCAGATGAAGTCAAAGTATCCACATCTTTTTCCACCAGACTCTCCAACTCCAACTTCGGGACGAAGTTCCTAAAAGTAGGGGAGACTGTAACATTACGCATTTAAACTTGTACGTTACACGATCATATTTAATAAAACGTCAAGTTTCGATATTCTTGTGTGTATTAATTATTTTATCGCATTTTAGAAACCCTAATACTATATATATTATTAATATAATATGGATAAGTCTTGGTTAATTACAAAAAATAAACCGCTTGGGCTGGGAATCGAACCCGCGCCCAAGGCCGGCCCAAACCACACCCACACATAAACCAGCTGGGCTGGAACCATTGTTTGTTCTGAATCCGGCGCGTTTTAATTATATAACTTGTTCAATTCGTCACAGTTGACTTGGTAAGTCAACTGTGAACACACGACATACCATAATCAACCCAATAACTCGTGATTTGTATAATTTTGGTATCTATACGCGATTACCGGCCCTGTCTGACTAAGCTGCACGCTAATTATCAATCAATCGTTAACGAATTAATCATATTACACGTATAAACTTCAATGTTTGGTCAACCTTGCCAATTCGATTACTGATGCCTCCATACTATAAATTGATCATTTGCGAGCCTTCACAACTCTCCAATACTCCTTTCTCAACCACCAATCTTCTTAATTATACTCTGCTCATTCATCTTGATCGTGATTTTGACTTTTTGATTGACCATTCAATCGTGTTCGATACTACGTTGTAAGTTTAATCTTTTCTGTGGGTTTTGTTCATCGGCGTTCACACATCAATAGCCCCATGATTAATTGGGCTATTGATGTGTGAATCAATGTATTGCAGAAGCTAGGGTTCGTGACATTTGAATTGGGGATAAACTGTTTCAGCATAGTATATTTAATTTAATTAAAACTGAAAAAATCACAACCACTGGTCTGGACCAAGTGGTTGTGACTGATGCTTATAACCCCAGCCACCCGGGTTCGAGTCCCGGCCATGGCACCCCTTTTTCCTTATTTTTCATTTTTAAAACAAACAAATCAATTAAATATATATTATACATTTAATCTTGTAAATTCATTTTTAATTATTAAAACCTTTTTATAAATTCTAAAAAATTTATTTTTAACAAATCTGATGTAAAAGTTTTACCTACAATTTTTAGTTTTCTGAAATTTATTTATTTAATATTTATAATAATTAAATCAATTTTATGCTATTATATTTATAAAAATCCATTAAAATATCAAAACAATTTTATAAATTTCCACAAAAATTATCCTGAGTTTGTACAATTATAAACTTTACTGAAATGATTTTTAATTCTGAAAAATCATTTATTTTATATTTTTAATCAATTTTTGTTAGTTTTAATCATAATTAAATCATAATAAATTCAATTTTCAATATTTTTGCACCAAAATTTTATACAATTTATTTCTGAATATTTGGAACAGAAATATAATTTTTAAAATAATAATTCTTTAATTTTAGTATTTTTAAATATTAAAGTTAAATTTTGGCAAATTGTAATAAATAGATTTAAAAACCTATTTTAAAGAAAATAATTTTATAAAAATTATTTTTATACTTCAAACACATTATTGTGAACATCCTAAATTCAAATTTTATAAAAATACTTTCATTTATTTAATTATCAAATTTCCCTTTATTTATTTAAACATTTTATTATAAATTCAACAATTAGATATCCCCAAATCAAAACCCTAGAATATACTTATAGACTAGATAGACTTAGACTTATTTGTTGCCTTATACATAGGGTGATACTTGGCAATCTATTGGGCTACACTTATACTATTCCTCAATATCTAATACTATACCAAGGTGAGTTTACGTAACCATGTTTATGCGATGCTTTATACTTGCAACATTTTATTTAAGCAATTCAACGTGTATGTCTAGTTGTAAACTTTATTGCCTCATGAATTAGTCAACAACAGTTTCAACGAGTTTCAACATTACATAATCATTAGCTATGGCCAAGCCGGCGATATTCAATAATAGATCTATTGGATTGACAACCCCACCCGGATACGCGTACCTCCTACATAGGTAGCGTGGGTGATTGTTATCGTTCCAACATATTACTAAGGTGAACCGTAGATGACGGGATGGACCTAAACTAGTCGGAGGTTTGATTATGTCGATTCAACATATTATGCTATTCATGTAGACTTAAATTTACGATTGACATATGAATTGCTAGACTTTTATACTTAAACTATTTGCTTAACATGGATTATGTATTCTCACCAACTTCTAGTTGACACCCCCCCCCCCCCATTTTTACAACTCAACAGGAAATAATGATGCATGAAGACTAGAGTATTTCCATGAAGAATAATTTGAAGTCTATGCTTGCTTGGTCTTTTGTGATGTTTTAGATTTCCACATTTAAAACTCTTATGTATTTTTATTTTTGGATATTTGCAATTTAAATTTATTTCAATTAAAATTTGGATTACCATGTGCTACTATATACTCATTCTTACGTGACACCTCGATGTTTCCGCATCGGTTGGGGTGTTACAGTTTTCGTCAATACCCGTGAATCTTGCTATGTTTGCTCTGAGTTTATACGACCCCAACCATAAATTTTTCATGTGTTCTTCCAGATCGTTACGGTTCCTGAGACCCTTGATAGTTACGAATCCAAATCTCCTACCCATCTTGTCTCGTTTTCTTGCGATGTAAATCTTCGATACTTCTCCATAATCTTTAATTAAACGCTCTAAATCGGCTCCACTACAACTGTCCGGAAGGTTCGTAATGAAGTATTTGATAAGATCGTCGTGACTATGGAGTTCTTTGTCCGGCTGCGAAGCCAGTCTTCTGTCGCCCATGGAGAGTTCCCCGTTCAGATAATCTTCGAGTGAAATATTACTTTTGCCTGTTGGTTTCATGTCCTTCCCTAATTTACATTTACCCTCAAATAAGCCTGCACTTTATTGCTACTACTAACTTTCATGTAGAAAAAAATGTGGCCCTCCAAGTTTGGGGGCCCAAAGCAAATGTTTCATAATACTTGCATTAGTGTCGGGCCTAGGTCTACTTTGACACATTTGGTTCCTATTTTGACACCATTCTTACATGTAACATCCAACAAAAATGAACATGCAAATATACGAAGAAATTACAATAAGCCCTTAAAAGATCATGCCCGTATAAAATCACAAAGTATAACTTTGATATTCGACACTAATAGATACTATAAACGAAAGACAAAAATGATTGTTGCTCTTTGTCAATTCATTGTTCTTTATAGTATCACACTCTTAAACTTACTTGAATATTACTTCAAATTTATACTCAATCACCTCAACCGCTTGTGCCTTGTATTGTATGTGTTTGAAACGTTGTTACAAATTAACTAAAGTGTGTTTTCATTGTAGCTTTCCCCACATGACTAGTGTATAACAAACATTCCTTGATGATACACAATAAAATAGTCATATGTTACACACACATAAAAGTTTAATACGCGAGTAAAAGTTGATACGCTACTGTAACATGCCATTCTAAACAAACCATGTTATTCTAAAGAACTTACACCTCGTTACGCATCCACAGCCGAAGGTCTTGCTAATACTAATACACTCCTTTTGCCTATTTTGACATCCTATATATATCGTACATGTATAAGACCAGTATAAACAGTATAATCCCATTCAACCAATGGAAATTGGGTATACTACCTGCCTAAAAGGCTAAAACCATGTATACTACTGACAGAACGGGCATACGAACCCCCATATTCCATACGACCAACAGAAAAACATTAGAATAACATTCCCTAACATGTATACGGCCCGTCCCACGCGGGTACACGCGAGGGATAAAAAAAACTTTTGGGTGTGGGACCCGAGCCCAGCCAAAACTGACTTCTTTAGCCATCAGCCCATCCTCTTTCAATTTTCAGTAGTAATCGTTTGACGTCTGCAACAAAACAAACCATCATTTCCTCTCTCTCGCCGGCGCCGCCCCTTTCACCGTCGATCACCACCACCCCACCGATGCTCCTCCTCTCCTTCCGCCCCACCTTCCTCCACCCCACCACCGTCACACCACCCAGAATCTCATCCCATCATCATCATCATCATACATGGAAACCATTACCTCCCCCTTCACATTTCCCCATAACCCAACACAAGTTACTCCCTTACGTACCCTGTTCCGGTGACGGTGGTGCCGGCGGTGGCGGTGGTTCAACCAACTGGTTTGACCCATGGTCTGGCGGCAGTGATGACAATAACAACAACAACAACAACAATAACAATAACAACAACAAGAAACATGTTCTTTATTGTCTAATTCTAGCACTAATTATACAATTCGCTTACAGGGCTTATGCAATTGACACTGGGAGTGAAATTGGTACAAACAATGATGAGGTGATTGTTTGGGAAGTGAAAGGGGGAAAAAGGACGAAACTTGTTGGTGATAATGTGTTGGATATGTTTGTTGTGCCGTCTGTGAAGTGGGCATGGTGGCCGTTACAATCGGGTAGTAAAGAAGATTCGTCGACTACTGTGTCGTTGGGGAACGTTGTTCCGACTATGTGGGTTCAATGTAGGGAGTTGTTTATGCGGTTGATGCTTCCGGAAGGGTATCCGGAGAGCGTTACGAGTGATTATTTGGAGTATTCTTGTTGGAGAGGGGTTCAGGGTGTTGCTGCTCAAGTTAGTAGTGTTCTTGCTACACAAGTAAGTTTGGTTTCATACAGTTTATGGGTTTGTGTTAGGGATTTGTTATGTTTGGATTAGTGGTTTGTGATGTGTTAGCATTTGTGATCATAAGTAGAGGTGCTTGGATAATGTGATTGACTGATTGTTACATTTTCAACAATACAAATTGGATGATCATTAGATTAAAGTGAGAGTCTTTAAGTTAGTTATACGGTTATTTTGCAACATTTTCTTACACTTTTATGTGAAACATGTTATGTTGGTCCTGCTGGGGTCAAAACGTGTTTGTCCTCCTCAGACCCTGCCAATAGCTTGCTATAAGTGGGATTACACTGGGCACGTTTGTTTTGTTATTTGGGCCCTAGTGATTAGAACGAGAGTTGGCTCTTGGAAACAAGATTTCTGATATCCCCTTGTTCCAGAAAGGGGAACTATTTGAACTTTGTAGTTAAAAAGACTAGTTTTCAATCTTAAATTGCATATGATCACAAAGTCACAGTGACTCACAGTGTTCGACACATTTGGATCCCTGGCTCCTGAGGCAGTTTGCTTCTTGGAGCGGGTACAGAAGGTGGTCCACAGTGACTCGCAGAGCCCGAAGAACCAAGGGTTTGTATTTAGTAGAATAGGCTTTGTGATTCAAAAAGGGATAGCGGCGCAACTTGTTGCTCCCTTACCCGTTATCAAGATGTAATTTGGTTTTTGTTTTATTGAATGGACTATAAAATCATATGATCACCTTAACTAATAGTTAGTGGCACACTAATATCACCACCCTTTCAAATGTTGTTTGTTGAATTTGAGTTCTTGCTATTGTTATGCTTAATTATAATCGTTGAAAAAGTCATGTAGTTTCGTTTGTAGGATTACGATGGTATTTTATTAGTGACTCTATATTGGGTGTATATTATTAATTTCTTGCCAAATTTCTAAATGCAAGTGGTTGATTATAAGTGATTGTTTTTATAGGGCATTAGAAAATGAGTTATCTGTTGGTTTGACGAGTGTGTGCTTGTTTCATATAGTCTTTGCTATATGCGGTTGGGTTAGGTAAAGGGGCAATTCCAACTGCTGCAGCTGTAAATTGGGTACACAAGGATGGAATTGGGTATCTAAGCAAAATCTTTTTGTCAAAATTTGGCCGCCATTTTGATGTGAATCCTAAAGGATGGAGATTATTTGCTGATTTTATGGAAAATGCTGCTTTTGGTATGGAAATCTTGACTCCTGCTTTTCCCCATCTTTTTGTCCCGATTGGTGCTGCCGCTGGAGCAGGGCGATCTGCAGCTACGCTTATCCAGGTATTTTTTTTTTTTTATAATTCATCTGAAACTTTAAGGTGAAAAATGGTTGATTTTCAAACAAAAACTTGTATCATGATGTCGGCGTCTTAGTCACCAAAGTTATCTATTTCAAGCGTTCAATATCGTTTATATGGATTTTAAAGCACGGTGTTCTACTGTAACCAGTGGCGAATCTTGACCCGAAACTTCGGGGGGTCGGAAGCAATGTTTTCAGAACCGGACCGGACATTGAACCGGCGTCCTTACCGGTTCACTGGTCGGACCGGTCGGATCGGTCGGACCGGTTATATGAACCGGATGACATTATAAATAGTATATACATATTATATATATGTATGTATAATTTATAATATAATGATAGGCAAATTTATAAAAAAAAATCACAAATTAAATGACATGAGATACAAACAATTTCCGTAACTTTTATGCAAGTTTAATAAGTTTAAATATATGTTAATGAATTTTTTTAATTTTAAATAGTATATAACTTAATTTATTTTCTCAGTTACATTTAAAATACAAAATAATATATAAAATTAGAAAGCTGAAAAGAGGAAACCATGTGAAAAAAATAAGAAGTAAATGTTTCAAAGTAAAAAAAAAGGAATAAATCTAATTGCTAAAAATGAAAATAATAAATGTCCTTAGATGTTTCTGTTCCAATTTGTCTTTTCTTTTTAGACTCTCTTGAAACCTTTCACTCTCTCCAAACCTTATATATTCTATCTTCTTTTCTTCTTGTCTGGTTCATCTCCCGATGACGTCGTTCTGATAACAGATCTATGGAAAACGATTATGAAAAGCGTCTTTCTAATAGCAGATCTATTGAATTCAACATCGCCGTTTAGTCAGCATCATCGTCGTTCAGAATGGTGATCAACGTCGTCGTTCAGATCCACACCTCTGTTGTGATTTTGGTCATTCAAATCGTGGAATCCGGTCCGGCCGCAGTCACGGTCAGCCGGTCCAACCTCCGAGCCATTTGGAACCGGCCGGTTTTGGCAGAGAACGATCTGAATATGCTAACCGGACCGCCGGTATCTCCGGTCCCCGGTTCAACCGGTCCGGCCGGCCGGTCCGGTCCGGTTTTAAAAACAGTGGTCGGAAGTCACTAGTTTCGGGGGGTCGAAACCTTATATACCAAAAAATTTCTATATGAATACTATATAATCGGAACTTCAGAGCGAAAATTCGGGGGTCGGCAGCCCCCTCCCGCCCCTTAAAAGGATCGCCCCTGATTGTAACAATTAGGCTATTTCAGTCCCAATTCATTTTTAGGTATTTTGGTTTTATTTCACGTGTTTGACCAGCTATAATGAAATACATGTTGACCGGTTTCGTAAAAAGAGGTTGAACCTAGAATTTTGAAAATGATGGTTTACACGTATTGAAGCTGATGATGGATTCTCTCGTTACTATATTCAAAAAATCTGGAGGTTTATTTGTCACTGTTGTTTCTTGTCACCGGTTAGGCAGTATAAAATCAATTATTTTTTCCATAACTGTGACATATATGCAAAGATGGTGTATTGTACGCAGTTTATATCAGTCTGTGGTGTATTTCTAATTTACAGGCTGCAACCAGGAGCTGTTTTTTTGCTGGTTTTGCCGCTCAAAGGAACTTTGCCGAGGTAAATCCCTGTTGCTTACACTTGGTCCCAGATACCATTAACAAATAAAAATGAAAAAAATATATTTGTATCTCTATACGGGCATGACTGTTGTACGATTAGCTGATTCTTGATAAAATTTTTGAAAATGACAGGTAATAGCAAAAGGTGAAGCCCAGGGAATGGTAAGCAAATCAATTGGGATAGTGCTTGGGATAGCGTTAGCTAATTGCGTACAAGCTTCTACACCTTTGGCTATGGCTTCATTTGGCGTAATCACTTGGATCCACATGTTCTGCAATGTCAAATCTTATCAATCCATTCAATTAAGGACGTTGAATCCTTATCGTGCAAGTAATATGTTTTTTATATATTTATTAAATCAGTCTTTTGTGTTCATAATATAAGTTCCTTTACATGACTCAGATAATACTATAAGTATTTATTTGTTTAGCTATGACATTTTAAGAAAATCACGCCATTTTGTTATTCTGTTAGCTGAACTCATGTTTCATCGTCGATAAACAGGTTTGGTTTTTGGTGAATATTTACTAAGTGGTCTTGTTCCTTCGGTCAAAGAGGTCAATGATGAAGAGCCGTTTTTCCCTTCTCTACCACTTCTCAGTCTTAAACCAGCAAGCAAAGTAAGTCATTTTTATACATAGCCATATAGGATAGAATATACCGTTTCAAAACATAGAGTGATAGAACTGCTTATGTTCATATTTATTTATAGAATATATATCTTTAAAAAAATAAAATTTGCTTCAAGACATTGTCAAACAGGTCAAAGAGAAATGGGTCAAACAGGTTGAAAGCTGCATGAATTGTGTGTTAAATGCATACAAGTTACAAGTTACAAGTTACTGTGATAATATTGTTTTTGTAATAATGATTGATACAAAATTAAAGAACATGCGCAATTAAGTGTTTACGGGTCAACTAATCCTATCCGGCATGTTTCAGACGATTTAGATTTGTTTTTTATTTTGTCTTTCTAGGTAGAGCATAACTTACTCTCACCCGAAGCTAAAGAAGCTGCTGCTATCATTGATCAACGTCTTGAGCTCGGGTCAAAGCTCTCTGAAATTGTCAAAACCAGAACAGATGCACATGCATTACTTGATTTGTACAAAAACCAAGGCTACATCCTAACAGAGCAAAATGGCAAATTTTGTGTAAGTAAATACAAATCTCTACTCTCATTTCCGTTTTGCTTTTTTAGCAATAATTTATAAATATTTAACAGGTGGTATTGAAAGATACGTGTTCACCACAAGATATGCTCAAATCGATGTTCCATGTGAGTTACCTGTACTGGTTGGAGGAAAATGTCGGGTTAAAGCCTGTAAGCATATATGACGATTGCAGGCCCGGTGGAATGTTGCAAATATCTTTAGAATATGTAGAAAGGGAATTCAATCATGCTAAACATGATGGTGAAGTTGCAGGTTGGGTTACCGATAGTCTTGTAGCTAGGCCTTTACCTCATAGAATTCGACCCGACTATTGATATAGAAAAGATAATTTTCGGCTTACAGGGATAGGGGAAATAGGAAAGGTTTTCGTTAGTTTTAATGTCGTGACTTGTGAAGACGCACACGCCTTTAGCTTAATGCTCAAGGGTGTGTTTAGGTTTGCGTTTTGAAACTGATTATGTTATTTTTTGGATATCTTAGCAAACTGGTTTTCAATGTGTAGATAAACATATTCTTTTTCTTATTTTTTTCTTTTCACAATCATTATTTTTGATAAATGTAGATACTTTGCTCTCACCATATAGAATTTATTGAAAATTTATTGAACTGTATTTTTATTGGAAAAAATATAACGTTTATAAGAAATGACCATAATGCTCTTCCTATTTTTTTTATAAGAAATACATATTCAGCTTTACGCTTCTCTCTCTATACATACATGTATCATCGTCACCTCACAGCCTCACCTTTGAACATTTAGCCACAAGTCCACAACCACCTTATGAGATTTCGGCAACCACACCCCTATATTTGGGACTAGGATGGTAAGGGGTTTTCTAAGCTTGGCACATCAGGTTAGACACGACACAATAAGACATTACAACCTGAGGAGCTAGACAAGAACGTGACACGACTAATCGTGTCATTTTTGCCAAACATGAACACAAACTTGTTAATAAATGAGTTAACACAACAAGAACTGTTTCAGTTACTAATCAATTTTGATCAGGGGCGTAGCTTCTTTAGGGTCCGAGGACCCCTCCCCCACCGATTTTTGGCGCAATGATAGAATTTTAAGATTTTTGTAAGTAAATTGAGTCCGGGTTGAATCCGCCCCCACCGATTTAATCTTACGGTCACTACCGATCGAAAAAATTGAGTCCGGCCCCCACTAATTCGAGAACCAAGCTTCACCACTTATTTCGATTATTTAACCGGTTGTTATTGTGTGCACCTCTACCACCAACTAGGGCTGTTCAAAACTCGGCGCTCGTTCAGAATTTGCTCGCTCGATTTTCCGCTCGGTTGTAAACGAGCTGATCGGCTCATTCAGTTTGTAAATGAGCCAAGCACGAGCAAAGGTCCGCTCGGCTCGGTTCGATATAATTCTTATTAATTTATTATACATATAATTATATAAATACACATTAATTACAATTATATTTATAGGTTTATACAAGCCACTCTATTGAGTTTATCTCAATATATGCATATATACAATTATATTTATAGTTATTGGTCTAGTCAACCCAATGATAACTTAACATTAAGTGTAATTGTAAAACCCTATGTCGTGAAAAAACAAGCTTGACTTCATATTCTCATTAGTTGTCTACCATCAATCATTTCCAGTGGCGAATCTTGACCCGAAACTTCGGGGTCGGAAGTCACCGGGGGTCGGAAATCACTAGTTTCGGGGGGTCGAAAACCAATTTCGGGGGGTCGAAATCGTATATAACAAAAAATTCTATATGAATACTATATAATCGGAACTTCTGAGCGAAAATTCGAGGGGGGCGTCCCTCCCCGCCCCTAAAGAGCTCCGTCACTGATCATCTCCCGCTATCAAGCTACGCTACAACACGACAATTGTTATCCGTAGTATGCTCATCACCTCACTGGCCTCAACTAGAGTCTCATTCTCGAACGGTCGAACCTATGTCATCATTACGCAACGGAAATACTAAAGGAAACATCCCAATTTTATGGTTGTCCGAATACACTCGCCGCTCGCTCGAAAAAATGTGCGCTCGAACAATGCTCGCTCGGTTTCCGGACTAATTGTAAACGAGCTGATCGGCTCGGCTCGGTTTATAAATAAACTAAGTATGAGCAAAGGTCTGCTCAATTCGGCTCGCCTACCGCCAACCCATGTCAATTGTCAATCCAAAGGCATAGAAAATTGCCCTTGCCATTTGCCAACCCATTATTATCCAAAGGTATAAAAACAGACACCACTACCCTTCTCTTCCTCTTCTCGTCCCAAATCAAACCAATGAACGACGAATGAACATATGATGAATCTTCAACCAATTTTTATACAAATCACATCTAAACCAACTCACTTTAAACTTATTCCACACTCCCAGAATCGCAAAACCCATCGCCGGTATCTATATCTTTGCAGCAAATCATCCACCGTTCACTTACCCCTTCACAAACCTCACCGGAATATTCCCCGACCCATCAAGAATCTTCCAGAAAGGAAACAAATTCCCACCACAGAACCACCAACAACAACCACCACCACCACTTCGTCCGACATTCTACGGTTATTGGACTGTCTTGGCTTTCCAGTTCCCGATGCGTTATACATTTCACTTATTAAAGAATGTACCGACTTACTCGACGCTAATGAAGCTGTTTTACTGCATGCCCATCTTATTAGAAACCGTTGTAATAAACCCAGTTTGGGTTTGCTTAATCGTGTCCTGATTATGTTCATATCATGTGGGTGTACGGAGAATGCACGCCAGGTGTTTGATGAAATGTCTAAACGAGATTTTAACTCTTGGGCGATTATGATTGCTGGGTATGCGGATATGGGTGAGTATGAGGAAGTGGTTAGCCTGTTTACGGATCCTAAGTTGCAATATATTATGTATAGTTGCAATAGTTTCCCGGTTTCTTGGATTTTTGTTTGTGTTCTTAAGGCTTGTGCTAATACAATGAACTTGACACTTGGGAAACAAATCCATGGTTGGTTGATGAAATCGGGTTACTCAGATGATTTGTTTGTGAGCAGCTCGTTGATCAGTTTTTACGGGAAGATTGGGTGTTTTAAAGATGGGGATTTAGTGTTTAATGGTGTCTCTTCTCAGCGTAATGTTGTGGTTTGGACGGCGAGAATTAATAATAATTGTAAAGAAGAGAACTTTCATCGAGTTCTTGATGTTTTTAAACAGATGGGGAAAGAGGGTGTTAGGAAAAACAGCTTTACGTTTGCTAGTGTTCTTCGTGCTTGTGCGAAGATAAGTGATGATGGAAACTGTGGTGAGCAGGTTCATGCTAATGCTATTAAGTTAGGACTAGCGTCAAAGAGTTACGTGCAGTGTGGGTTGGTTAACATGTATGGGAAATTTGGGTTGATTCAAGATGCTAAACGGGTTTTTAATGTGAACGAGAGCAGGAGAAATCGTGCCTGTTGGAATGCTATGCTGACTAGTTATGTACAGAATGGGTGCCTTATTGAAGCCATTAAGTTTCTTTATCAGATGAAAGCGGCTGGAGTGCAACCGCAAGAATTGTGGCTCAACAAACTGAGGTCATTGTGCGGGAGTGATATTCTTGAAAGTTGAAATCAAATCACAGCAGTGGCATCTACTTAGACTCCTGCTTTACGGTTAGCTATCTCAAAGCCTGTTTATATAACCTCTGTGTGCCTGCCTCTATATATTAAGCTGTCTATATAACAAAGTTGGAACTTTTATATGTGTATTATGTATTTACCGATACACTATCCATATAATGAAGTTGTATGCAAAAATTTACTTGGAGCACTGCATTTTGGAACTTTCATTTCAGTTAATAGATCCCTATCCAGTATCCACTATCCATGTATGAATACGGGGTCTCTCAAATACAATCCAACCTTCGATATAGGGTGCCCTTGGCTTTTATTTACGGTCATTGCAAAACATACGGATATTGGGAATTGGCACCTTTGAAACTTGTCTGGAATCTTGTTATTAGATGGTATCAAAGTTATTCGGGGAATAAGAGTTTTCGTAGTGATGTTTGCTCCTGATATGATTTCAGCTTCAATATTATGCTTGCCAAGTTTAGTAATTTTTAATCTCGTACTGCTGCACAAGCCTTTCTGTTAATCAATGTTTCGCAACATCACAAGAACACCCACCTTTAGCACTAATCGATGATTAGGCACTCCAAATTTTTTCAGACCATTAAGGACATCGAGCGGATATAAATTTTCTTGTTAACGATTCTTAGCTTGGTCAGTCTGGCATAGGGGTGTAAACGAGCTGAGCCGGGTCCGAGCCTGACTGAGCTCGAGCTCGGCTCAGTTCGAGCCTAATACTTTGAGCTCGATCTCGGCTCGAAAGTAAAACCCAAGGGCTCGAGCTCGGCTCGAAATAATTATAAAACAATTTAAAAGGAGCTAAAAGCTCGGCTCAAGCTCGCTTTAATATCTTAAACGAGCCAAAGCTGTCACACCCTCAAATTCCACTTGCGGAGTTTTACCACGAGGCGCGTAACAAACCAGGATCCAAGTCAACGGTCACCATAAACAACAACTATATAAGAAAATATTACGTTTGAAAACAACCACGAAGTTTAAAAGTTAACGGAAGCATAAAAAGAATTACAAACTCAAAATTAATGCTTGAAAAGTTACAACCCAAAACCAACACAAATTAATGTTTGAAAAGTATCTAGTTTTTGACCCGCAGACCCACATTTAACCTAGTGAGAAGACATACCGAAAAAAATACGCTTCGAAACCGTTTGTCGTCGCATATAGATAACATCAACGAAAGCAATCACTAATGCATGAAATTATAATATTGTAAAAAGCCTTAAACATTCATCCTACTTGCATAAGAGCTAACAAATGACATACCAGTATCGACCCAACGAAACAGGTGACCTACGTAGCCCAATCATCAGCACCCAGTTACCTATCTCTTGCAACTACTACTACAACCTCGTCCGTAACCGGTTCTCTTCCATCAGATCCTTTATCCGGTCAACCACCGGTACGGTTAGACGTACGTTGACTAGTCAACACAAGAAACGAAGTTAGTGACGTTGATGAACTGCCCGGGAAAAGAAAGATGCCCAAAACATCAGCTCTCCGACATAGCCACAATATCGCGTACTCACAGCCGACTTTGAAACGCCGTTATCGTGAAATTAAAATCTTCGACACGCGATGTTAATGGCCTGAACTCATGTCGTAGATGGTAACGGGTATATCCGTTAACGAAGCTTTTGGTGGCACAGGCACACGACATGTTGGTCAGTTGGTAGGAAAGATGCGACGTAGGTGGGCACCCTCGGCTTGCAGAGGCCATCGCCAGTGTTGGTCCGTTGTCGTTAAGTGTTTGTCTGGGTTTTTCTTAGAAGAGAAGGATAAGTGTTGGTGGTGGACAAATTCGAAACGGAGACGTGTACGATACAGTGAAACGCACGAACCAAATTACTGAGGTCGGCACCGACATTAGTTTTTAGCATATATATAAATGTCAAACAATGCTTGAAAAGCTCAAACGTAACAATAGAATGGAGTGTGCCTCCATGCGTCTTATTCCTTGCCTGGTACCTTAGCGACCTGAAAAAATATGCTAAAACTGGTCAACATATGAATGCTGGTGAGTTCAGAGCTTTTAGTGTTTGAAAAACCTTTTTGTCAAAATCAAATTCACATACAATACTGATTATACTGGATGCTAGCTATACATTGTACAATTTACTCGAGCTATTTGAACAACTGCTGACTGTAGTATGTGTACAACATATTTTGCTTCGTTATTCTGTTTACGGTAATCCCTGGTAAGCCTTGTGTAGTTTGAGACAATATGCACTCGTCCAACCTTCAGTTAACCCAGGTGAGGTTTGTGAGGCCCAATAGATCTATCCACATTCTCCCACTATGTACCCCCATATTCGTGGCCCATGTAAAGTGAGGACTTATGATGAGAGTAGCTTAGTACACAAGTAATACAGTTTGTTATATGCCTAGCATGTTTCAGATACATTACAAGTAACACTTTTATTAAATCATGATATAAGAAAAAACATGACAGTTTCAGATCCATTATAATAAAAAAAAGTATATATTTAGTATTTACAACTCAGAATTTTCACATCATTTATAATTGAAATTGGCCTGACTTGATAATATAAAAATGTAACAAAACAATAATAATTAGTAAATGACTAGAAGTGGGTTGTCAATTGTGATGGTTAAGTAGCGCTAATGATCTTCAGCCTAGCTGGTTTGAGGTAGGGCGAGTTTTTCTTTAGGGGTTCTCATTCTGGGGTAAGTTACAGGTTTGATCCATGCACACCACAAAAAAATTTCTCGTGACGGTTTGAGCTTAGGCAAGAAGGACACCAGTGTGTGGGTAGGGATTCAAACTTGGAACCGCTATATTAGAATTGTACTAAGTATTACTAAGCCTTAAAAAAAGTAGGTGTTTGATTCTAACTGCAATTATCTTCAATTTTTACAGATCGTATTAAACATGTCATGAGCATTCCCAAAAGGACTCCACTTCTCTCTACATACACCTTATATACATTTTTATTCTCAAATATCCTACCTCTATATACTTTCGTTGCTATAACATAAAGATCCAAGTCTCATGAATAATTTTTTTGTATAAATTTAAGAATAATGAGGCACTAAAACAACACTAAAATGTTTTAGACGGACACCAAATCTAAAACTACATAGAAGCGGGATAAAACATCCGATTCATGGACACCGAATCAAAAACTACTTATAAATGCTAGTATCATAAAAAGTAACCATTTTATATGGTTATTTATATGTTTTTATTGTATTTTAATCAGGGGCGAGGCATTCTTGGGGCCAGGGGTGGCCCTGGCCCCCCCTGTTTTTTGGCGCAGTACTGGAAATTTGCGATTTTCATAGGTAAATTGAGTCCGGGTTTAGTCCGGCCCCCGCCGATTTTCCACTATCGATCGAAAAAAATTGAGTTCGGCCCCCGCCGATTCCGAAAGCAAGCTTCGCCACTGATTTTAATTACATTGTTTTCGTTTAACTATTGGTGGTTTAAAGTAATACCAAATATATATGTGCATACTGATAGGTTTTACAAAGAAAAACCTACAAAACTTCCAAGAAACATCAAGATAAGAGACGGATCAAGCCAAAGCTTTTCTAATATTTTTCATTCATTACCGTAAACAATTACAGACCTCATTCTTAAAGCAACATGAACATTAAAAAATAACTACCCACTACTGTGATATCCCCACGATTCCTAATGTGCAGCAAATAACTAGATGATCCACTAGCCAACTAATAGCAACAATAATAATAAAATGTAATAATGACTCCAATACAAATAACTTATAAAATAGTAAAATGTTATGCATGGGTTTGACCCATCCCATGACTACTAGTCACGTAACATTTCCGCGCGCCTTAAAACGTTCTTGTCCTCAAGAACGGAACGAGTTGACCATGGTGGTCGCCATTCACGTCTTCCGGTGACGTTCGGTTCAGTCCCTACGTAGCGCGATGATGGTTGCCATGGCGATCGCCCTTCAAGTCGGACAACAATGTTTGGGATGGTTTCAACGTTGCGCCACGAATATCGCCAAGGTGGTCGCCACTCACGTCGTCTAGTAGCACGTGTGTCGTTATTGTTCAATTGTGAAGATTGGTGGAATTGTTGATGGCAGGGTAGGTGTGGAACAGATTGGCATGGAAGACGAGTCACGTCTGCTACGGAATCTACGGACCTCGTCACATATAGAAGGTGTTCATTTAAAACTACAGTATATGTTTGTTGTGGCGTTGGAGGTGGTGTTTTAGCCGGTGGTGTCGGGTTTGTGGTTAGTGTGGCAGCCAGTTTCGGTGGTGGGTCGGTTTCAATACAGGTGGGCGTGTGGGTGAAGATGTGGACCAAGTTCTGTGAAGATTGTGCAAAGTCATATTGTGTCGTGGTTGGAATTTGGGACGGTTTCGTGATGGAAGTAAGAAGGGTAATGGAAGATGAAAGCCTGTCGGTATTTTTAGTGATTGTGGCGGTGAGGGAGGTTATTGTGGTGTGTAGGGCTTCGATGGCGGCGGTTTGTGCGGCTTGTTGAGCGGCGATGGTGCAGTGGAGGGTAAGTAGCCGGTCGAGTCCCGCGGCCAAGGCTCGGAGATCTTCCTTGGAAAGTGAAGTACCGGTCGGCATAGATGGAGGTGAATTCGTCAATGAAAGTACTAATTGATAGGTTTACGGAGAAAACCTACAAAACTTCCAAGAAATAACAAGAGAAGAAGAGATTCAAACTAAAGTTTTTCTTTCAATAATTTTCTGCTGCCTTCTATTATGATCTTGTAACAAATTAAATAAGCAAAACAAAAGGTGGTTCTCTGTTGTTGGAGATCATGCACTATGTGAACTAGAACATGGCCTATTGGAAGTTAACTACTTATATGTGAACAAAACAAATGCAATTACATCAAGACCTAAACTAATTAAAACATGAAGTAAGTGGCACATATCAATGTGGCACGTATCAACTCCCGCGCTCCTCAAAATGTTCTTGTCCTCAAGAACGGAACGATAACGCCAGGGAGATCGCCATTCGAGTCGAACAACGGCGTTTGGAGTGGACTCAGCGAATCGTGACGGTGCCATGGCGGCCTCCATTCTCGTCTTTTGATTGCCTTCGGAGCCTCGTTGTTCAAGAGCAAGAACCGGCTGTTGTTGTTGCCAAGTTTGGTGGGTGTGCGTGTGGTTTTAGAGGCTGGTTTAGTGTGTTGAAAGGTGACATGTGAGGTTGATTTTGGTGCTGATTTGGGGCCGGGTTTGGGTGAGGTTTGTGGTCTCAATGGGGTGGTAGAATAGGGTCTTTTCGGTATGGTTTTGGGTGTTGTTGTTTGGTGCCGACGGTTGCGTTTTTTGGATGCGAATGAGGATATTTGATGTAGGGAAGGTTTCGGACCAAATGGTTTGGATGGTGGTGTAGGAGGTGTAGTGGCGGTTCGGGGCCGGGTGGTTTGGTGCCATTTGCTTCAGCAATGTAACACTTCACTTGCCAACAATAGTGTGCAACCTTTGCGGCAAACCATGCCTCAAACTCCGGTGAGACAAGGCGGGAAGGAGAACGGCTCGATGAAAGCACCATTTGATAGGTTTTACAAAGAAAAACCTACAAAACTTCCAAGAAACATCAAGATAAGAGACGGATCAAGCCAAAGCTTTTCTAATATTTTTCATTCATTACCGTAAACAATTACAGACCTCATTCTTAAAGCAACATGAACATTAAAAAATAACTACCCACTACTGTGATATTCCCCACGATTCCTAATGTACAGCAAATAACTAGATGATCCACTAGCCAACTAATAGCAACAATAATAATAAAATGTAATAATGACTCCAATACAAATAACTTATAAAATAGTAAAATGTTATGCATGGGTTTGACCCATCCCATGACTACTAGTCACGTAACACATACATTCACATATTAGGGTGAAAGGGGTGCTACTAGTTTTTTCTTTTTCCTTCACTGATTTCAACCAATCCTGCACTGCTATATCACTTCACTAATTTACTTCACTGATTTAGTTTTTTTGTAGGCAGCACTCCACTGATTCACTTCACTGAAATCTTTATTTTTTATTATTTTTTTAAAAAGAAACATTAATTAAACATATTAATTAAACATATTATTAAACTAAATAAAATAAAATTACAATATTAAAAGGAAATAAAAATAGAAATACAAAAACACATAAATTAAAAATAAACTAAATAAAAGAAAAATTATTCGGAGTCCTCCACGTCGAGATACGGTAGATCAAGTCCGTCTAGATGTTCCATGAGATCATTTCGAAGTCGGAAATGCGTATCAGAGTCTGTCAACTCCGCAAGTGCTTCGTCGTCGAAGAACGGTTGGATTGGGGGATCTTGTATGTGGACCAGTGATATCGCTCGCCCCTCGTCTTTAATTATCATGTTGTGCAATATCATGCACGTATAGACGATGACGCTACACCTAGCAACGGTTTTGGGCCTCAAGGGTCGTGCGGTAATTCCCCATTTCCCCTTTAATACTCTGAACGCTCTCTCAACATCCTTCCTTGCCGACTCTTGCGCGTTAACGAATTTCTTTTCCTTAGGGTCGGTGGGATATCGAAACGCTTTGACAAACGTTGACCAGGTTGGGTAGATGCCATCGGTAAGATAATATCCACGTTTATATAAGTGGCCATTTAAAGTAAATGGACACTGTGGCGCCGTTCTGTTTCGTTGGGTAAGAAACACCGGGGATTGTTGGAGGACATTTATGTCGTTCAGTGAACCGGGGGGGGGGGGGGGGGGGCAAAGAATCCATGCCAAAACCAAAGATCTTGCGAAGCAACAGTTTCTAGCATGATCGTAGGGTATTGGTGATCGCCTCGCATATACTGTCCTTGTAAATCCATAGGACATGCTCGCCACACTAAATGAGTGCAGTCAATGCTACCGATCATGTCGGGAAGGTGATGTCTTTCGTCGTGTGCCTCATACAAACATGCAATGTCGTGGCTTGTTGGTCTTCGTAAATACTTTGCCCCGTATAACTTAATGACGGCATTGCAAAAAAATTGTAAACATTCGCGTGACGTCCTCTCAGACATACATAAATACTCATCGTATTCGTCTGGAGGATTACCGGTTGCGAGTTGTTTCACAGCTGAAGATACTTTTTGCATGGGCGTAAAACTCTTTCTAAACCGACCGTCCATGCTCTCTTTGAACCATGCAAAGTTTGCTTCAACATCTGTTACAATTTTCAGAAATAGTCGCCTTGACATGCGATACCGTTGTTTAAACTGTGCGTCGGTGTATTTTGGTACTTCGGCAAAGTAGTCATTTATTAACCGCGCATTGCCTCCCTCGCGATCACGTGGCACGTATCGTTTCTTAGATGTTGCTGTGTCTTCCTCTGCCCGCCATGCAAGGTCCGTCAGAAACTTAAGGCTACTATCGCTTGATTGTAAGATCGGGTGAACCTCGAGCGGGGGGAACGATTAGTTGAATATCTTCTACGTCAATATCAGACATTTTTTAGAAGTATTGATTAAGATTTCTATGTTTTTGATTCAAAACCGTGGGAGTGAATTGTATTTATAAAACCTAAAGATAAAAACGGTCACAAAAATATGACCGTTTGAAAGTCAAACACATTTAACAAACATAAAACTGTCAAAAAAGGAATAAATATTACCTAAAAGTTTGCACTGTCCCACACTATCAGCCAGTTAGATGGAACCAGAAAAAGGTCCACGGGAGCCCTACCCGCACGGGTGGCGGCGGTTTTACCGTGATGGTAGTGAGGTACCCGTGCCCAATTCTGGTAGCGCCCCGTCCCCCCTTATAAAGTTATAGATATATAGGATTATTATACTGGAGTACAACAACAATAAACATCTATGAAAATAAATCATAAAAAGTAGTTAAGAAGAAGATGAATAACAACTTTCAAAACCAAGTGCTTAAATAATATTTTTATGCTTAAAATGTCTTTATCTTTATCTTTGCTAACTTTTGTGCTTTCTAAAAATTATTCAAAAGATTAATGTTTTTGAAATTTAAATACATACATATATATATATATATATATATATATATATATATATATATATATATATATATATAGGATTCAGATCAAATGAGAATTAAGTCGAGTTGTGAGAACCGCGAGAATTCCGACATAAAATGTGAATTAAAATTTTTTTTACACACTGATGTAAAAACGACTAATTCCGCCGTAAAAAAATAAAAAATAAATAAATTATTTACGACGCTTTTACACCGGTGTAACAAAACGACTACACCCATGTAAACCATGTAACTAAATTAATATTTTATTATGGTTTATTTACAACCACAAATTCATTAGACAATAAAATAAGTGTGTGGTTATAAATTGAGTTTTCATGGTTCTCAATACTCAACATAGTTATCAAATTATCATAACCTTATATATATATGTATATATATTAGGCTTAGGAAACTAATTTAGATTTAAATATAATTTTTAGTAACTTTGGTAATTTATAACTGAAAATAATAAATGTTAAATTTTAAATATATGAGGAAACTCTAATATAAAGAAAAAAGTAAGTGTAATTGATACCATTCCTAATTTAAACTTGTAAACTTTTATTTTATTTTAAATGAATCATATTCAGATTCTAAATTTTTGAATTATTAATTAAATTAACTTTAATACTTACCATTTTTACCTTAAATTTAAAAATTTTAGAAATATTAATAATACCAATAGAAATTAAAATAAAAAAATTGTATATAAAAATTAAAATAAGATGGGGGAGTAATATTTTATTCAATATTTTATTATGGTTTAATTTACAACTGCAAATTCATTAGACAATAAATAAGTGTGTGGTTATAAAGTGAGTTCTCATGGTTCTCACAACTCATCCTAGTTCTCAAATGATCATAACCCTATATATATTAGGTTTAAGAAAGTAATTTAAATTTAAATTCACTTTTTAATAACTTTCTTAATTTATAACTGAAAATAATAAATGTTAGATTTTGAATATATTATGAAATTCTAACATAAAGGAAAAAATTAAGTGTAATTGATATCATTCCTAATTTAAATTAGTAATCTTTTTTTTTAATGAATCAGATTCAAATTCTAAAATATTGAATTATCAATAAAACTAACTTTAATACGTTCCATTTTTTACCTTAAATTCAAAAATTTAGAAATCTATATCTATACATATAATAAACAAAAGTCATTTTTGACACATGTCACTCCCATAATTCATCTTCCCTCATATCTCTTCCCATATTGTAATTGTGTCACATGGCACAAGCTTAAAATTTATAAAATTTTCTTTTTTTTAAAAAAATCAAAAATCAATAAATAATTAAAAGTCAAAATCGGTCAAGAATAAGTAAATGAGGTCAAAGTTGGTCAAGAATCTATACATATAATAAACAAAAGCCATTTTTGAAACATGTCACTCCCACAATTCACCTTCCCTCCTATCTCCTCCCATGTGGGAGTGACATGTGTCAAAAATGACTTTTGTTTATTATATGTATAGATTTAGTAAGATTCAAAGTCTCTACATAAGTAGTGTCAACTCTCCAATTATTACATTAATTGATCCTATTAATTGTGTTATATTATTCTAATATTAGTTTAGCTTATATTGGTAATCAATTAAATATCGAATTTTGAATTTCAAATTTCAAATTAAAATTTGAAATGTTTAAATTCGAATTTGACAAAATTAATAATATAAAAAATACATTACTTTAATTATTAATTATAATACAACTTTATGAATGAAATTGTCCATACCGAACAAATACTTTAAGTTACTAATTGTCCATACCAAAAAATTGCAATATTTTCGTCAGATTTAGAAAAATAATGAAAATTAATCAATTCTTTATTTATGAACAAAATAAATAATATGCCGAAAATAAACAATTAATCCGTAATAAATATATAAATAAATATAAAATTAACAACTTTAATGATTACTAAAAATATCATTCCTTATTTAATTCCTTTTTCATTGTTGTCAATTTAGAATTTAAAACACAATGTTTTCTAACTTACTATAAGTCTCTCTTTATGCCTGCTCTGTAATTTGTGTCATATTCATTGAATTTTGAAAGACACATCATATTCATTTTACCGCTCCAAATAATTGTTAGTTGTTTAACCGCGTGTCCACGCGAGCAATAGTCTAGTATTAATAATACCAATAAAATTAAAATAAAAAATTTTAAATAAAAATTAATTTTGAAATTGATTTCTTAAATATAACATTTGACATTAGTAACTTAAATCTATTAGAAAACCTTAATTTAAAAAAATAAATATAGTGTGATTGATACCATTCTTAATTTAAATTGGTAAAGTTTAAAATTTATAAATGATTTCGATTTAAATTCAAAATTCCGTTAAATGTATTTAGTTAAATTAAGTTTTATAGTTACCATTTTTATTCAAATGATTAATGCTTTTGAAACTCTGAATATATATACATATACATACACATATAGGGTATGGTTCAAATAGGAACCAACCCTTAAGTAAGAACTATAGGAACCAATCTGAGCCATCCATCTTCAATGGCATGATTGTAAATAAGTAAAACTTTAATTAATTGTTATTTTAATAAAGGGGTATTAATGTCTTTTGTTCAATATCATTTATTAGGTAATTAATAAGAAACTCCTGTAATTTGGAAACAGCAAATTAGTGTTTATGGTATACCCAAACGCATTATTGTATATACAATTAAAATTATATCTCGGTATATATACAACAGTGTACATTGGTGTATATTCGTTTTTTCATTCATCATCATCACCAACACAAGATATACATTGGTGTATATTCATTTTTTCATTCATCATCATTCAACATCATCAACACAGATATACATTGGTGTATATTGGTTTTTTCATTCATCATCATCAACACAGATATACATTGATGTACACAAATATACATTGGTGTATATTCATCTCGTCCTACCGGGAGACTCATATACGTTGCTCGACGAGGAACCTACAATAAAAAAATGTAAAATTAAAAATGAATTTTACAATATTTAAAAAATATAGTTAGACATGCTACAACTCATATACGGTACACCTGTGTATATTGAGTAGCACACAGGCTGTGTCATACTGCACATTCCATTTTTTATAATGAATATACACCTGTGTATATTTAACGTCATGGACTTTCCTTCAGTTCATAGAATGATCAACTTAAATGGCATTGCGTATAATTCATAGTGATCAAAGAAGTTTCATTGCATTTATATACGGAATTTAGTATAATTTATGCAACTGATTATATAAACAACGATCTGTATCGCATTTACATGTATGCATATGAATGAATGAATGTGTGTGCTTCTCCTAAATTCTATAAATGTGCTTTTCTGGGTTCACATTTTGTATTTAAAATAGTTTGAAATTGGGACTTCTAAATGTGCTTTTTTGATTTGGGATTAAAGATGATAATAGGTTGAGAGATTTAAGGAAAGTAAAAAAAAACTTGCATGTTAATCGAAAAAAGATAATTAACTGCCATATATAAAACTTTTAATTAAATTAAAATATAATATTTAATTGTCTAATTACATAACTACCCCCTAGATCAAGATCAAAGATGAATGGCTCAGATTGGTTCCTAAGTTCCTAACTAGGCTCTTGGTTCCTATTTGATCTTTTTCATATATATATATATATATATATATATATATATATATATATATAGGGAAATTATAAACTGAAAACCCACTTGAGTTAAGAAAACTAAGAAAACCCTGGTAAAAACCATCTAAATTTTTTTTATTTTTTTTGAAAAAAATACACAAGGTAACATACATGTATTAAAGCGTTTTGGGCCAAAAAAAATAAAAAAAGCGCCGATAGGATATTTTAAAAAAAAATAAACAAAGTTTGTGCTGTTACATATGTAACAGCTATGTTAAGTATGTAACATCAGTTGTTACATATGTAACAGCGCAAATTTTGTTTATTTTCTTAAAAAATATCTAATCGGCGCTTTTTTTTTTTTGTCCAAAACGCTTTAATACATGTGTGTTACCTTGTGTATTTTTTTCAAAAAGAAAATTTTTTTAGATGGTTTTACAAAGGGTTTTCTTAGTTTTTTTTAACTCGAGTGGGTTTTCAATTTATCCTCCCCCCTATATATATATATATATAAAATCTGAATCAAATGAGAACTAGGCGGAGTTGTGAGAACCGCAAGAATTCCGATGTAACATGTGAATTTTAAATTTTTTTACATGCTGATGTAAAAACGACTAACTCCGCCGCAAAAAATGTAAAATAAATAAATTATTTACGACGTTTTTACACCGCTGAAACAAAACGACTACACCCATGTAATTAAATTAATATTTTATTCAATATTTTATTATTATTTAATTTACAACCACAAGTTTATTAGACAATAAAATAAGTGTGTGGTTATAAAGTGAGTTCTCATGGTTCTCACAACTTAACCTAGTTCTCAAATTATCATAACCATATATATGTGTGTGTGTGTGTATTTACGTTAGGTTTAGGAATGTAATATAAATTTAAATATACTTTTTAGTAACTTTGGTAAATTATAACTGAAAATAATAAATATTAAATGTTGAATATATTAAGAACTCTAATATAAAGGAAAAATTAAATGTAATTGATACCATTCCTAATTTAAATTGGTAATCTTCTATTTTTTTAAGTGAATCAGATTCAAATTCTAAAATTTTGAATTATCAATTAAATTAACTATAATACTTACCATTTTACTTTAAATTCAAAAATTTAGAAATATTAATAATACCAATAGAAATTAAATTAAAAAAAATGTATGTAAAATTTAATTTTGAAATTTATTTCTTAAATATAACATTTGACATTTGTAATTTAAATCTATTAAAAATCTTTAATTAAAGAAATAAATGTAGTGTGGTTGATACCATTCTTAATTTAAATTGGTAAAGTTTAAAATTTATAAGTGATTTCGATTTAAATTCAAAATTCGAATTATCTGTTAAATGTATTAAATTAAATTAAGTTTTATAGTTACCATTTTTATTCAAATGATTAATGTTTTTGAAACTATGAATATATATAGGATCCGAATTAAATGAGAACTAGGTCAAGCTGTGAGAACCGCGAAAATTCCGATGTAAAATGTGAAATTAAAATTTTTTTTACACACTGGTTTAAAAACGACTAACTCCGCCGTAAAAAAAATAAATTATTTACGACGTTTTTACACCGGTGTAACAAAACAACTACACCTATGTAAACCATGTAACTAAATTACTCCCTCCGTCCCATTTTAGATGTCATAGTCCCACAAATACACAGATTAAGAAATATTTGTTTGTCTGTTGTAAAATGACAATAATATCCTTAAGTTTTTATTTCAAATCTTTGATTGTCTTTTAACTTTTATAGGCAAAAGTGAAAATTGTTTAGAAATGGACATTAAATTTGGGACAACAAAAAGTGCATAAATGGGCATTTAAATTGGGATAGGAGAGTAATTATTTATTTAATATTTTATTATGGTTTAATTTACAACCACAAATTCATTAGATAAAAAAATAAGTGTGTGGTTATAAAGTGAGTTCTCATGGTTCTTACAATTAACCCTAGTTTTCAAATTACCATAACCCTATATATATAGGATTTGGTTCAAATGAGAACCTTTTCCCAAATTGAGAACTGAGAGAACCATTCTGGACCTTAAATTTTCTCTAAGGCAAAAAAAAAAATATGTTTTTGCTTTAAGCGCTGCTTTATATGCAGGAATTTTTTTTTTAAATTTTTTTTCAATATACACATATGTATAACGGAAATATACACATATGTATAGCTGAAAATGTAATATACACATATGTATAAATGAAAAACAAATACAAAAAAAAAAAAATAAAAATAAAATAAATTTTTTTTCCTTGCATAAAAATGTGCGATTAAAGCAAATTTTTTTTCCTTTTTAAGAAATGTGTGGCCCATAATGGTTCTCTCAGTTCTCAAATAGGGGTTGGTTCTCTTATGATCTCTACCCTATATGTGTGTGTGTATATATATATAAATTAGGTTTAAGAAAGTAATTTAAATTTAAATATTGTAACAGTACTGATTTCTGAGAAGATTAACATGGACCTTTGTATGACACCCTAGGCAATCCCACATCGGCCGTGGCCAGGAGAGATCCTTGGTTCATAAGTAATCCAAAGCCTCTTAAATCACCAACGCGTTTTGGGCTTAATGCTAGTGGATGAGAGGAGAACTCCACAGTTAAGCGTGCTCAGGTGGGAGTAGTATCAGGATGGGTGACCTCTTGGGAAGTCTCCACCGGGCGACCAAAAACAAATCCGTGAGCTTTGGATAGGCAACCCATTGGGGCAAAGCGGACACTATTGCTGGTGAGAGGGGCCGGATGTTACAAATGGTATCAGAGCCACTCCTGTGCCGTTCGGGATGGTGGGGCAAACCTCATCGAGGACGATGAGTCCCTAAGGGGGGGGGGGGTGATTGTAACAGTACTGATTTCTGAGAAGATTAACATGGACCTTTGTATGACACCCTAGACAAATCCCACATCGGCCGTGGCTAGGAGAGATCCTTGGTTCATAAGTAATCCAAGGCCTCTTAAATCACCAACGCGTTTTGGGCTTAATGCTAGTGGATGAGAGGAGAACTCCACAGTTAAGCGTGCTCAGGTGGGAGTAGTATCAGTATGGGTGACCTCCTGGGAAGTCTCCACCGGGGCGACCAAAAACAAATCCGTGAGCTCTGGATAAGCAACCCATCGGGGCAAAGCGGACAATATTGGTGGTGATATGGGCCGGATGTTACAAATATACTTTTTAGTAACTTTGGAAATTTATACCTGCAAATAATAAATTTTAAATTTTGAATATATTAGTAAAATCTAATATAAAGAAAAAAATTAAGTGTAATTGATATCATTCCTAATTTAAATTAGTATTTTTTTTAATAAATCAAATTCAAATTCTAAACTTTTGAATTATTAATAAAATTAACTTTAATACTTACCATTTTTTACCTTTAACTTCAAAAATTTAGAAATATTAATAATACCAACAAAATTAAAATAAAAAATTTTAAATAAAAATTAATTTTTAAATTTATTTCTTTAATATAACATTTGACATTATTAACTTGAAAACTTTAATTTAATGAATAAATGTATTATGAATGATACCATTCTTAATTTGAATTGGTAAAGTTTAAAATTTATAAATAATTTTGATTTAAATTTAAAATTCGAATTATCTTTTAATTGTATTATTTTAAATTAAGTTTTATAGTTACCATTTTTATTCAAATGATTAATGTTTTTGAAACTCGGAATATATAAGGGATGGTTCATTTCAGAAGAGGTTTTAATGCGAGAAGTGCGAGAAGAAGATTAATAATTCATTTTTTGTTTTAAAAAAATAAGAATGTAAGAACATTGTTGAAATGTGTTGTTTATTCATCTATCTTGAAAAAAAAAAAATATATGAAGAAATTTCATTAATTTATATAACCTACACATGTACAAATTTTGTGTAGGAAAATTACCTACACATAATATAACACAAGTGTAGGAAAGAGTTTAAACATTAAAAAAACATTTGATTACATTAATTTAATGAGTTTATATATATATATATATATATATAACATAAACAATGATATATAAAAAGTAAAAGCTTAAAAAATATATGAACCATTACTAATAAAAAGTAAGATTTAGGTTTTTTCTCGCACTTTTTGCAATAAAACACTCTTCTGAAAATAACCTAACGCTATATATATATATATATATATATATATATATATATATAATTCGAATTCAATGAGAGTTTGATCGAGTTGTGAGAATCGCGAGAATTCCGACGTAAAATGTGGAATTTAAATTTTTTACACACTGATGTAAAAATGACTAACCCCGCCATAAAAAAATAAAAAATAAATAAATTATTTACGACATTTTTACACCGGTGTAACAAAACGACTACACCCATGTAACTAAATTACTCCCTTCATCCCATTTTAGATGTCATGGGCCACAAACACATAGATTGAGAAATATTTGTTTGTATGTTGTAAAATGACAATAATATCCTCAAATTATTATTTCAAATCTTTGATTGTCTTTTATCTTTTATGGGCAAAAATATAAATTGCTTAAAATGGATATTTAATTTGGGACAACAAAAAGTGTAAAAATGAACATTTAAAATGAGACGGAGTGAGTAATATTTTATTCAATATTTTATTATGGTTTAATTTACAACCATAAATTCATTAGACAATAAAATAAATGTGTGGTTATAAAATGAGTTCTCATGGTTCTCACAACTCATCCTAGTACTCAAATTATCATAACCCTATATATAGGGGAGAGTTATCTTGAGAACGCTAAATATCGTGAAAACCGTGAGAACAAATAAAAAAAAATCAATCAAAATCAATTTTTTTTAATACAAACCTCATTATAATCAAAATACAACATTAATAAATAATTTTTTTTCCAAATAATTCATCTTTTCTTCCAAAAACAGTTTCAAATTAAAGTTTTATACATGTGTATATGAAACAGTTTACACATATATAAACAGCAAATTTAAACATGTGTAAAAACAATTTATTTCCGTATGCGTTTGAATTTTTACGCGTAAATTGTGTTTTTAATATTGTATTTTTGTAAAAAAGATAAGTGTAAAAAGAAATTTTGAATTTGAATGGTTTTAGATGGTGTTCTCGCGGTTTGCACGAAATATATGTGTTCTCAAATTAACTTTCCCCTATATATATATATATATATAGGTAGAGGATCCGGTAGGAAACTAGGAAAATTGTTTTGTGTAGTAAGTATTTTCAACCATTAGATAAAATCTGATTAAATCTTTAGATGAAGGGCATTATAGACTTTTTGTCTATTTTTTTTTATCTATTACAAACCCACTAAATTAGCAACTAACATCTAGATATTTATGAAGATTAATCATCCTAAATTAACTAATTATTCATTATTTTTCATAAGAATCATAAGATATTCATATCAAATAAGTTGATCAATACCCAAAAACTTGTTCAATTCTTTAAACATATAACCTATCTCTATCACTTTTTCGATTATTCAAGTCATGACAGAATGTTAACATCAAGAGTGTTTTATAATAACGTAAGGAGTGTTTTATAATGAAAGAGAAACTAGTATGCATTAATAAGAAGTGTTTTATAATATCATCGGGAGTGTTTTATAATAACATCAATAGTGTTTTATATTGTAACTAAACACAGTAGAAGTGTTTTAACAGATACGAATCATGATTAGTAAAAAACACTATTATACGGTTAGATCAGCAAAAAAAAATAAATAAATAAATAAAAAAAAAACACACACACACTATTACTTTAAACCCACTATTATAGAAGATGAAGAATAACCGGTGCAAAGAAGGTTTTGTGGTTCTATTTGTTTTTTTTTTCTTTTTGGAAGATAAACAAGTTTGAATGTATGAAATAGATTATAATCACTAATAATATTTAAGATTAAAATTAAGATGAGAGAGAGAGAGAGAGGGGGGGGGGCATGATTTAAGGGTGAGAGTCAAATGGTTTCTATATCAAAATACAAGAAATGACATTACTACACTCATTTAAAAAACATATTGAACCATCCCACCCATAATTATTAAAATATAATTAGTAGAATGTTAACAAACCCAAACTTTTAATCTCAACCATCTATTTCTAGATCCAATGGTTGAAAACACTTTCTACACAAATCAATTTTCCTACAGGAACCTTACCATATATATATATATATATATATATATATATATATATATATATATAGGGTAGGGTTCCTGTAAGAAAATGGTTTTGTGTAGGAATTATAGGAAGTGTTTTCAACCATTAGATTTAAAGATGGATGGTGGAGATTAAAAGATGGGATGTGTTTAAAATCTAATTAATATATTATAGGAATTAAGGATAAAATCGTCAATATGTGTTTTAATTGAGGGTATCAAAGTCATTTGTATCAAAGTGTTTTGGAAACTGTTTTAATGCTCCTACATTAATGACTCTCTCTCTCTCTCTCTCTCATCTAAATATTATTATAGATAATTAATATTCATTGCTCCCCCCTCTCTCCCCCCCCCTCTCTCTCTCCTACATTCAAACTCAATTCATCTTGCAAAAGAAAACGCAATAGCACCCACAATATCTTACGCGCCAGTTTGTATTCATATTTTATAGTCATCTTCAATCCAACTTCTGCACGTGTTTTAAACCTCCAACTAGCAGTGTTATAAACACTACTAATTCGCATCTATTAAAAACCACTATTGATTCACATCTGTTTAAAAACACTACTGATTTGCGTCTGTTTAAAAATACTACTGTTTTGCACCGCGTTTAAAACACTATTGATTCGCATCTGTTTAAAAACACTATTGATTCGCATCTGTTTAAAAACACTACTGATTTGCGTCTGTTTAAAAACACTACTGATTTGCGTCTGTTTAAAAACACTACTGATTTGCGTCTGTTTAATAATTTGATTATTATAAGAAGATGAAGATTAAATCTGATTATTATAAAAGATACTGGGATCATGTAGGAATAAAGAAGATGTTATGAATCAAGTTGAAAAGAAAGAATAATTAGTTATTTAAGGATAATAAATCTCCATAATCACTAGAGGAAGTTGCTAAAAAAGTGGGATTAATATAATTAATAAAATGGTTAAAAAGTCTAAAATGCCCATCATCTCAAGTTTTAATTAGATTTAATCCAACGGTTGAAAACATTTCCTACACTTCCTACACAAAACAATTTTTCTACCGGATCCTCTACCTATATATATATATATAGGTTTAGGATCCTGTACAAAGTACATTTTTCGTGAGAAGTGTGAGAAGGACTAAGAATTGACATGTAGACATCATGTTTTGGATTTAGGAATGATGTTTTAGGTTGTTTTAACTTGAAAAACACCAAAAACAACAATCTAAAACACAATATAATGTATTATAGTCATTAAATTTAAAAAACAGCTAAAACACACTACTTAACGCTTAAAACACACTGCTAATGTTCTTAGCATGGTGTTTTAAGTTTTAAGCCTAAAATACATTGTTTTCGGTTTTTAATTGTTATGTTTGGTGTTTTTATAGGCAAAACAATCCAAAACATCACGACTAAGTTCAAAAAATGATGCCTAAGTATCAATTTTTAATCCTTCTCACACTTCTCATAAAAAAACACTTTGTACAGGATCCTGACCCTATATATATAATTGTTTAGTTAGATACATAGTTGTTTTACTTTGTAGTGATTGGGTATTACTGTCGTATCTTGGGTGCGTGTGTGTCCTGTCGCCTGTGTGGGTGATATACTGCAACCATAGAAGATACGAGTCGTCATGTTTACTTGAGATCGTGTCCAAGGAAGAGAGGTGTAGGCAAGGGAAGGGTTAGAGGGTATAAGTTGCGTGTTGCATCTTGGAATGTAGGTACTCTTAGTGGTAAATTGTTGGAGGTGGTTGACACACTCAAAAAGCACAAGGTAGGGATAGCATGCCTTCAAGAGACTAGGTGGAAGGGGCATAAAGGGGCAGAGTGTAATGGGTACAAATTAGTGTATTCGGGGTCTAATGGGGCAAAGAATGGGGTGGGATTTCTAGGTGGCGTTGGATTTGTATAGAAATGTGGTTGAAGTGGTGCGGCACAATGATAGGATAATGGTATTAAGGTTGGTTCTGGGGGGTGAAGTAGTGGCATTGGTTTGTGCATACGCACCCCAAGTGGGAATAGGGGACCAGGAAAAGAGAGACTTCTGGGAGTGCCTAGACGGGGTTGTGAGTGCTATACCGGTAAGGGAGCGAATCTGTATAGGAGGTGATTTTAACAGCCACATTGGCAAGGATATCGATGGTATTCCAGCAGTTCATGGGGGGTTTTGGGTTTGGTGTTAGGAACGACCCAGGTAGGGACCTTTTAGACTTTGCGGGGGCCCACAACTTAGGCATTTTAAACTCGTTCTTTAGAAAGAGAGAATCTCAATTAATTACTTTTAGCAGTGGGGGTCGTAGCACTCAGATAGATTATATTTTGATGAGGCAAGGCGATAGACGATGGTGGAAGGACTGCAAGGTTATACCAGGGGAGGCCACAGTGGCCCAACACCGTCTACTGGTGGCAGATATAGCCATGAGTGAAAGAATTGCTAGGAGGGAGAGAAGACTGCGACCTAGGACCCGTTGGGGTAACTTGAAGGGCGATAGGAGTATAGTTTTTCGAGATAAGGTCATCTCCAGATTATCAGCTCGACTTAAGGGGGACACAAACCAAATGTGGGAGGATGTGGTGACCACAATTATCCAAGTGGCGCATGATACTCTAGGGGTTACTTCAGGAAAAGTCGGCGAGCATAAGGAGTCCTGGTGGTGGAGTGAGGATGAGAAAAACAAAATAAGAGATAAGCATACGAGTTTTAGGGAGCTTTTAGGGTGCACTGATGAGGAGAATCGGGTGACTTTGAGGGAGGCATACAAGAAGGCCAAGATGGAGGCGAAGAAGGCAGTGACAGAGGCTAAGAACACGGCATATAAGAAGATGTACTAGCGCCTGGAAACAAAGGAGGGGGAACATGATATGTTCATGATTGCAAAAGCTAGGGAGCGAGATTTAGGGGTAGTTAAGTTTATAAAGGGAGAGGATGGGCATGTTTTAGTCAAGGAGGATGACATAAAGCTGAGATGGAAAGCGTACTTTTACGGTCTTTTCAATGACGGGATGGCTCACTACCAGGAGAGCGACAACCCAACTACCCAAACGCCATAACGAAATCACTGTTACTGTCGCCGTATCACACAGGAAGAGGTGAGGCCAGCACTTAGGAAGATGGGAAAGGCTAAGGCAGTTGGCCCGGACAACATCCCGATTGAGGTTTGGAAGTGTTTGGGAGAGGAAGGAGTGCAATGGCTAACTATTTTCTTCAACCTTATATTTAAATCTGGAAGAATGCCAGATCAGTGGAGGAGTAGTGTTGTAGTGCCTATATATAAGAACAAAGGAGACGCACAATGTTGTGGGAATTACAGAGGAATTAAGCTGCTGAGTCATACTATGAAACTATGGGAAAGGGTAATTGAGACTAGGATTAGAAGAGAAACCCATGTTACTGTAAATCAATTTGGCTTCATGCCAGGGAGGTCAACTACAGAAGCGATATACATACTAAGGAGCCTGATGGAAAAGTATAGGGAGAAGAAACGAGACCTCCATATGGTGTTCATTGATCTGGAAAAGGCCTATGATAGTGTACCTCGTAAACTGATTTGGGATAGTTTGGAAGATAGAGGGATCCCGAGTAAGTATGTTGACATTACTAGAGATATGTATGATAGGACTGAAACTAGTGTTCGTGCGCCTGTAGGAGATACTGATTTCTTTCCTGTGGAGGTAGGGCTCCACCAAGGGTCCGCGTTGAGCCCGTTTCTTTTTGCGGTCATCCTAGACGAGGTGTCTAAGTCCATTCAGGAGACACTACCGTGGTGCATGCTTTTTGCTGACGACATTGTATTAATCGCGGAAACTAAGCAAAGTTTGAATATGAGGTTAGAAGGATGGCGATTAGCTTTGGAGGGAAAAGCTTTAAGGATCAGTCGCTCTAAGACGGAGTACATGCACTGCGATTTCAGCGGGACAAACTACGAAGATCGCACCCAGATCACCATTGAGGGTCATGTGGTCCTGCAAGTAACTAAGTTTAAGTACTTAGGATCGTTTGTCCAAAGGGACGGAGAGATTGATAGTGACGTCGCACATCGTATTCAGGCTGGATGGTGTAAGTGGGGAGCAGCCTCTGGAGTTTTGTGCGATAAGAGGTTCCCAACTAAACTAAAGGGAAAATTTTATAGGGTTGCAGTTCGACCTGCTTTGATGTATGGGACAGACTGTTGGACCATCAAAAAGACACAGTTACGAAAGATGGAAGTGGCGGAGATGAGAATGTTGAGGTGGATGTGTGGTCACACTAGGTTAGATCGGATTAGAAATGAGGTCCTTAGGAAGAGGTTAGAAGTGGCTAACATAGCAGATAAGATAAAGGAGGGGAGATTAAGATGGTTTGGACATGTGAAGCAGAGACACACGACAGCCCCAGTCAGAAGAGTGGAACACCTCACGGTGGAGGGGAGGAGGAGTAGAGGCAGACCCAAATTGACTTGGGTCGATCAGATTAGGCAAGATTTGTTAGAATTGCACCTCTCTGAGGATAGGTCCAAGATAGGAATTCGTGGAGGCTTAGGATTAAAGTTAACGATTTTTAGGATTTAAGATTTCTTAGGAATTAGGGATGGTCTCTGTGCATGTATATATATAATATATATATATATATGTATATAAATATATTTGTATGTTATATTATGTTATACATTCACTATTTTTATTTTATTGCCTAATTATTCATAAATATACAGTGTGCATTTGTTCTTTTCGAGCCGGGGGTCTCTCTGGAAGCAACCTCTCTATCTCTAAAGATAGGGGTAAGGTTTGCCTACATCTTACCCTCCCCAGACCCTACTAATAGCGTCGCTATTCGTGGGATTTCCTAGGTACGGTTGTTGTTGTTGAATGCCATATAGCACTAATTGAAACTTCTTAGTTCTTCCCCCTTATTTTTCTTCAAAAAAATTCTCTCTCATGTTCCCCATAATTTTTAAACATTAATAACTTTTATATTTGAGATTTTTTTTAAAAAAAAAATTTAGACTAAATTAACGAGTGTATTATTATATTTCCATTGAGTACCTTAGTGCCATACAAAAAACGAAAAAAAATCTTTTTTGTGGGTTTTTATTCATGTAGGAAAAAACAAAAATGTGTTTAAGTAATTCATTACTCATGTCTAGAAAAACCGTTAATCATATATTCATATTAAAACCGGTAAGTAGAAATTCTATTTTCGTCCACAAGAGAATAGCTTAAAACTAGTAGTTTGCAACAAAAGTTGTTAAAGGGACTCGATAATTGTAAGGAACAAAAAAACATTAATATTTTGGGGCCCACATGTGTACAACGATTGCTAAACATTCTGAAACCATTAAACTAAATGAATGTATATAAATAGGGGACCGAATCATGTCACATAAAATTCATTCTAAAACACACACGGATTAATGGATCCAGAGACCAAAAATGAGAAGAAGTCTCATGTGGTGTTCATACCATATCCTGCACAAAGCCATATCAAGTGTATGCTCAAACTAGCCATTCTCCTACACCAAAAGGGCCTCTATGTAACCTTCATCAACACCCATACTAACCATAAGCGACTCGTGGACTCTGGTGGGCTCTACGAGGCTCCTGGTTTTTGGTTCAAAACGGTTCCTGACGGGCTTGGTTCTGCTACAGACAACAACGGTGTCAAACCTACTGTAGCCTTACGTGAACTCATGGATTACCTTGAAGCTAATTTCTTTAATTCTTTCATAGATGTTGTAACCGGATCTTGCAACCCGGTTACGTGTATCATTTGTGATGGTTTCATGACTTTCACCAACACCATCGATGCTGCTGAGAAGCTCAAGGTTCCTATCATGCTCTTCTGGACCATGGCTGCATGTGGATTCATGGGCTTTTACCAGGCTAAAGTTCTGGCGGATAAACATATCATCCCACTTAAAGGTAAGGTGGTCACAACTCACAATGCAAGGTTTTTTTTATTAAAGTTTGGTCCTAATAAATCTTTTTATGAAGTCTTTCAAAAGTGGATTATAAAAATTTTAAGGGAAAATGACCAAAATAGCCCGTTGACCGGACGTTTTGCACAAATAGCCCTCTCCACCCTCTTTGGAGAGAGGGGTCACGGTTCCCAACATGCCTGAACCGTCTCCCGAGAGGCTTCCCATTTCAGCCAACAGAGGACCGCCACGTGTCATTGTTAATCCCGAGACAGACCTTTCTCTCTCCTGAACCCCCTTTCTCTCTCCTGAACCCTCTTTCTCTCTACTGAACCCACCTTTCTTCCCTGGAAATCAGATGTTTCACTAACTGATCCAGATATTAGATCAGCAGGAGGGATAAAACAGTCATTTGACAAACCAGGGACATTAAATGCAACCTCTTCAATGGTCCAGGCTTCTTCCATTCGAGTTTTAGTATGACTCATCACCACCTCACCAAACCTAAAAAGAGTCACCACGGATCGACCTGAGTGTGCAACCATGGCCACCGGAACCAGCGAATCAACCCTAAACCCCCACCATTTCTTCCCTAATAAACCAACACATCCACTTCATCCTCAAGAATCCGAGTTCGTCTTCTCCGGTGAATTCTCCGTCTTCTCCGACGAAGTTTACTGTTTTTTTCTTGTTCTTCGTCTTCACCGGAGACGTCTTCCGAGAAGTCACCGGAGGCGTCTCTGAGACGTCACCGGAGGCGTCTCTGAGACGTCACCGGAGGCGTCTCTGAGACGTCACCGGAGGCGTCTCTGAGACGTCACCGGAGACGTCTCAGGTCTGTCTCACGTCTCAGGTCTGTCTCGGGATCAACAACGACATGTGGCGGTCCTCTGTTGGCTGAAATGGGAAGCCTCTCGGGAGACGGTTCAGGCATGTTGGGAACCGTGACCCCTCTCTCCAAAGAGGGTGGAGAGGGCTATTTGTGCAAAACGCCCGGTCAACGGGCTATTTTGGCCATTTTCAATGTAAGAAAGTAATATACACAACATTAGTCTCTTAAATTTGGATTCTTTAAATCTGTCTAGTCCAGTGTTGTTTTAAGGTAATCTGATTATAATCAACTTTTTGATTGTCCTCTGTTGTTATAAATTAAGATTTATTTTTTTTAATGGCTTAAATTATGAAATCCGCATTTGGCGGGACATGCACCCTTAACCTCAAGGGGAACAATATCTTAACTCTAAAGACTTTGCCAATTAGACTAAAAATTTATTATTACTGATATATAAATTGAAGATAACTATGTGTATAAATAGTAATTTAATACTTTTTACTATATAAGGCTACCCGGTGTGGGGAGCGTGGTGTGGGTCGTGGGTGTGCCACGAGGGACGTGGCTTCCAGTGGCGGATTCAGGGTAACTTTCATTTTTTTTTATCGTACCTAATAGATATTTCCTCAGTGGTATTTGAAAGTTTGAGATCAAGCCATTACGTCATTTTCTGTTACTCTATTATAAGTTTCTTTTTCAACCACACAACTTAGAGCATTGTTCAATTACCCCCCGCCATTCGGTTGTATAAATTCGTCTTGATAAGCTTCATTTAAAAAAAAATTTTAATGGTTGTGGTTAAAACCTGTGAAACTAATGCTAGCTTCAGTATCCGCTAAACCAAAGCAAAAGTAGTATCTTTTCTGATTTCGACACTACATAAGCAGTTACCACACATTTCATCCAATTTTGCAAATGTAAAAGAACTTAAGATCAACGAAAATACACCCTCTTTCTTTCGTACTAAAATCATTTGGATACATATCGAAAAATGACAATATCTTGGATATGTCAAACTTAGAAAACTAATCACAATGATTTAAACAAAACATATTTTCTATCAAAGTAGTTGATACCCCCATTAAATTGATTTCAATTTCTTAAATTTGTATATCAAAATCGTATTAAAAACTTCGACTTCAAAATGATGCTGATTAATAATGACATTTTTTCGGCTCTTAGTTTTAGGGATGGCAATCAAACCCGAACCCGATGGGTAAACTCGAAACCCGACACATTTGGGACGGCTATGGGGTCGGGTAATCGGGTATGGGTCTGGGTATGGGATTAGTTTTTATTTTTTTCGCGGGTTTGGGACGGGTTTGGGATTTGATGATATACCCATTTACCCGACCCGATTACCCGATAAAGTATATCCGTTTACCCGATTAGATACCCGATGTAATTTCCTAAATATCTTTTAAAATATGTATTCATAATATATCTAATTGTCCATCTAGATTGTCATCTTCTTAAAAAAACACAAATTATTTGTGTATAATATCTGTTATCTGTGTCTTTTAGTGTTTCTATATGATTTAACTATTTTATATTTGTACATTGTAATCATTTACATACATATTTGATAATGCTAAATGTATTGGTTAGTAGTCACGCAATAGACACCCGACATGTTTTTAGTCAGACATACCCAATGGATAAATTTTTAAAATTAATGGGTTTACCCAAAATCCGCGGGTATACCCGATACCCGATGGTAATTACCCGATACAAACCCGACAGGTTTTGGGATGGGTTTGGGACAAGCATACCTAATTGGGTATGGGGTTGGGATTACCTAAACCCGTCCCAAACCCGACCCATTGCCATCCCTACTTAGTTACCATAATTTTTTGTCGCATCTAACAGCTTAATATTGTTTTTTTTCAAAAAAATTTAACTCGGTTAATCATTTCTTTATTAAAAGTTTGAGGTAATAAACTTCTATCCTGTTAAAATGGTATTTTTTTTCCTCACATCTAGCTTATGACAAGGTTATGAGTCATTCAAAACAAGAAAAGAAGAAAATAATGCATGAAGTTTACTACCATGGTGTTTACTTAATTGCTCATTCATTAACATGTATTCTTTTTGTAGATGAAATTTATTTGACAAATGGATATCTAGACATGGAAATAAATTGGATTCCTGGAATGAAAGGAATCCGCTTAAAGGATATGCCTGAGTTTATACAAGCCACAAAACATGATGATCCTTCATATAGTTACCTCCTAAAAACCGCCCACTTGGCCGATAAGGTCTCGCATACAATCATCCATACTTTCGAGGAACTAGAAGCCAGTCTCATCAATGAGATTAGGTCCATGTATCCTAATGTTTACACCATTGGGCCTCTTCAGTTGCTCTTGAACCAGATTACAAAAACAGAAACTAAAATTTGTTATAGCTTAAGGAAAGAAGAGCCTGAATGTGTCCAGTGGCTAAACTCGAAGGAAGCGAATTCTGTTGTTTATGTCAACTTTGGAAGTTTGGCTGTGATGTCTGAACAAGATCTGTTAGAATTCGGGTGGGGACTTGTTAATAGTAACCAATATTTTCTTTGGATTGTACGGATGGATTTGGTTGATGGGAAGCCTATAGTTTTTCCCCAAGAACTCGAGGAGGCATTAAACAAGAAAGGGTTTATAGGAAGGTGGTGTTCGCAGGAAGAGGTTTTGAATCACCCGGCGGTTGGGGGGTTCTTGACTCATTGTGGTTGGGGTTCGATTATTGAGAGCTTGTCGGCTGGGGTGCCTATGTTATGTTGGCCATCTATCGGTGAACAACAAACTAACTGTAGACAAATGTGCAAGGAATGGGAGGTTGGTATGGAGATCGCGAAGAATGTGAAAAGGGATGAAGTGGAGAAGCTTGTGAGGGTACTGATGGAGGGATTAGAGGGTGAAAGGATGAGGAAGAAAGCTTTGGAATGGAAGAAGATGGCGGAAATAGCAACCGATTCTAATGGGTCATCTTGTTTGGAGATAAATAATCTTGCTAATGAAATCATCGAGTTATCAAGAAAAAACTAGATCCTTTACGTTGTGTTTCCTAGTTTCATATTAAAGGAGAGAAATAAAAAGGAAATGAAAGCAAAATAAAAATTAGTTGTATTCCCGAGTTTTATAAAGGAAGAAATGGAAAAAAATTAGGGAAGTTTTATCTTTATTTACTTCCTTCCCATTAAATTCGAAGTATTTAGAAAGAAAGGAAAACGATTCAAAATCTCTCTTTGAATTTCCCAAATTCTCCCCAACCTTGTATAATCTTTTTTTTTTTTTTTTTGAACGGCAAAACAACTTTATTAACAAGCTAGCAAGAAACAAGCACAAGAAACAACAAACCGCAAAAAACACCATCCGACACAAATACTGACTAACACATAACCCGACAACACCCCTCTAAAAAAGGCTATCCCATCTTTTCCGTGTCGAACAAGCACCATGCATCCCAAGTCATATCTTCAAACTTCCCCCGATTAACAATCCACAAGTAACTCATCACCTTGATTTCTTCAAACGTTTTCCGTGCCGAAATCTGTTTCTGATTAAAAATGAAATCATTCCGAGCTCGCCAAATACTCCAAAACGCCGTATGTACAATACCACATAAAGCCTTCCTTGGACGCTTTCTCACCTTAGCCGTTCTATGAATTGAGAGCAGATCCCGAACATGAAATGCGTAGCTATTAGGGACATTACACCATACAAAAACTGCCTGCCACACATCCGAAAACGCAGGGCATCCCGTGAATAAATGCTCTGCAGACTCTACTACAAGATCACAACACTTACAAATCTGCGTTTCCAGCTGAACATTACGTTTAGTCAACGCTTCGGCCGTTGGTAACCGATCTAGCGAAGCTCGCCACGCCACTATGCCCACCTTTTTTGGGACCCAGTTACACCACTCGAACGAAGACTGAGGTAGCACGTTTGACGCCCCAAATAAACACTTTTTCATAGCCGAAACAGAGAATCCAGTGCTCCCACCTGCTGCCCACGTCCAGCGATCAGACCCATGACCCAAAATAACATCCTGCAGCAGCTGCAGCAAGGCTGCGAATTCTACCTGTTCAGCAGCAGAGAAAACAGGCCTTCTCCAATCCCACGCCATCTGAGCAGGCTGCAGACCCACAGAAAATCTATCCGCAACGAAGCACAAACGGTTCCTATCAAGCGCGTATAATAACGCAACCTTGTATAATCTAATTAATCATTAAGGATATAGCTGTAAACTCAGGAACACATTGTTAGTATAATAATTGGCTACTAAGAGAAACGAGTCATCCCAAGGTAGGTAGAAACTATATTCTCGAGTTGTTAGGTATGGATAACTATTGGTGTTATATTTAATGGGTTATGTTAGAGTCATAGTATGTATGGGGTTAGTCTAGTATTATTAAAGTGTTATGATTATTGTAATTGATGAGTTTTATTGTAAAGAAAATAAAATAGTTGAAGAAGTCGTTCAATCTCGTGTTTTTTATTTATGTTCGATCAAGAGTAAGAATTTACCAAAACCATAGGCGGAGCCACATATGGTGATACGGGTTCATGAGACACCAATCAATTTGGTGGTTTATAAACGATGTTACATATTGACTTGTTGAACCCATTTTACCCATTATCCTACGCGTAAGTCATTCAAACACCTTAAATGACCCATTTGAGGCGCCCATTTTGCCCCCCTACAATAACATTTCTAAAGTGAGCTAAACTTGTGCTTCATGATCTCTTGTGGTAAGAGAAATTATTAGGATTCCAGGGTAAAGCAAAGTCACCTCTCTAGCTAACAACCTGGATAATTAAAGTTCAAAAATTCCCCACAAATTGTAGCAATGGCCGCACGAACAATCCAATAAATTATTAATCATCTCTCATTTTTCAAATGTCATTGACAAGATGTACCTATATAGGTTTTTTATTTATTTATGAACGGCCTAAAGCTCATTGTATATTATTTGAAAATCAAACACAATAGCTTGTAGCTTTTCATATTAGTAAGTATACTGCATATGAAAAGGGCAAGTTATTCAAGGATGTGTGAACTTACACAACAGCCACTGAAGGCTTGCCATCATGTTCATATGGTGCTACAAGAACTACAATATTAAAACAATTTTTAAAATGATACATGATGCAAGTCTGTTCATTTGGCTATATTAATAAAGTTGACCAACCTGTAGTCTAAGAATTGAGAACACCAGCATACTCTAAATACTTCCTATTTAAAGCTTCCTTCTCCCGTAAACAAACAAAATGCACAAACGATGTGATTAGCAAATCAAATAACATGGCATGCTTGCATGATGTACCAACGAAATGATAACAGTTCACAAATGTATGTATCATTAGCTAAAAACATTGATAACATTAACTATGCATTAAATAAATCTTGAATTGAAAATTATTTGGATGTTATACATCCCATAGCTATTGCTAGCAATAGATTAGTGACCTCTGCTTAAACCCTAATGGTCATCCGATCTAAATTTTGGATTACCAACTACCAATTAGTCCATGATCAATCAATTCAAGATAGCCATCAACTTAACTCATGCGATGGGAAAGTTAATTAGTTGGTTCTATATGCATCTTGTATTCTTGCCAGTTGCCAGTATGTTAACATCTTTTAAGGCACCAAACATGTAGTTGACATAACCAGCAAGTCAGGTTTATCCTATTTAACATCTCCAAATCCAAAACATAGATCATAAATATCTTACGTTGGAGATGGGCATCAAATAATTTTTGTTAATTTTATTTAGAACCTACATACTGTATGCATACATAAAAAAGAACCTTTATTGTTGATTCTCAGTTGATAGCACTGTAAGCATTAAAATAAGTATTATGTGTAGGTTTAACTGTTTAAGTGAACTTGCATATAGATACATGACTGATAGAAGAGCTTAATATAGTTTCAGGTAGTAAATGTGTACTGTACAAACGATTTAGATTCAAACTCAAATTCTGATTTGCTAACACATTTACAACATGAAGTCAAAAACAAAACATAACTTCTCTGAATAATATATTTTGCAAGAAATATAAAAACAAAAAGAACTTTGTACTACCAGGCGTGTTTCACCGAGAACGCGACAAGGTAAGCGGCTACTAGCGACGGAGATGCGGAATGGTAGATGAGGGCATGACCACCCACATAGGCCAATGTGCCAATTAGAGACACCCACATTCAGTCAATAAAAAACGAAAAACAAGGACCCAGGGAGTCAAACCTGGGTGGACTCTGAATCAAACGAAAGCACATACCACCGGACCACAACCACATATTTTTAACTAAAACGCTTATTCTTCTATTTATTAATAAGCATGTTGATTTGAACAGTCGCGTTGCTGGATCACTTTTTTTTTTCCAAGCCATATCTATAGTAGTTATATATATGACATGAAAATAAATAAAAAAGAGTGGTCCAACAGCACCACTGCTACAAAAAAGTGCGTTTAGACCAAAATATTTCCTTTTTTAAAAAGAGAAAAATGGAAAGATATGACTTTTTAAAGTTTAAAAGTTTTAACTTTTTATCGCAATTCATAAGTTTCATGCGTGACATGCTTTTTATGTTCACATGACTTTTTAAAGTTTCATGTGTGACACATGCTTTCCTCTTTATAAGTTTATAAATATTATTAACTAGTTTTATATCCCGGAAATATTTCGGAGTTGTAAAATTTAACATGACATATCAATTTTACATACAGAATAGAATGATGCGCTTTACAGTTACATGCAGGAAAGCTTCGGGTAGCACCTAACCTAAAACAATTAACAATGTATAACTCTAATATTAAAAGCTAACCTAAAACAATGTACATATTTACTCGTTTGAACATAATTAATGATTTGCCAATACATGATTAATGAATAAACAGAACACTTTGTTTTTTTTCCTGTATGAACGAAACTCCACAAAAAATAGTCGTTTTTTTCTCCGTTTTTTATATAGCACTATGGTACTTGTTGGAAAGATAATAAAACGCCCGTTAATTTGGTGTAACTTTTTTCTTTAAAAAAATCTCGTATATAAAAGATATTAACGTTTAAAAATTATGGGAGGAAACATGAGAGAGAAAAATCTAAATTTGTTTTTAAATTCTTTTTTTTTTCACTAAAATAACCGAGGTTTTCTGGCCGTCTTGTGACGGGAAGAAAGTTCGAGATGGCCTTTTCCCCAGGGGATTGGTGGACCAGAAAAAGGGGTGAAGCTCCTTGGAGGGGCCGTTAGTCGGGATTTTTTGTTTATCTAGGAATTGACAGGGCGGAGAGCCTCGCGGGCAGTTGATCTTATGAAACTCTTGCCCTACCTTCGGGATTCCCAGAGTGAACTTCTCTTGCTCAGGTCTTGTATGGGGGTCGCCAAATTGCTTTCTGGTTTACGGACATGCCAACCCCTTATGATGGATGAAGTGGTTTCTTGTTTTGACAAGGGGCTCCAGGAAGCCATTGAAGATATAGTGGTGTGCGGGGGGCCGTTCTTTGGCAACTTACAATGGCGTCTAGTATCCTTGCCGATACGCTTAGGAGGATTAGGGCTCCTCTCTGCAAGGGATGTTGGGGCTTATGCTTTTGTGGCTTCAAGAGCTCAATCTTGGAAACTTCAGGACCACATTTTAAGGAATAGTGGGGTTATCGGCATGGACTCAGATTACGTTCAGGCCCTCGATAGACTACATGACTCCCTTCCAGGCTTTGATATTGGCGATTTTTCTAATAAGGACACCCCCCCCCCCCCCAAAGCCTCAGAAAACTTTGCGAATGCCCTTTTTGGCAAAGTCGCTCAGAGCCTGGTTGAAGTCTTTGGTCTGTCCCCACGTTAGAAGGCGGTTATTGAATGCTTGCAAAGGCCCAATGCCCAAGATTTTCTGACTGTTATCCCGATTGACGGTTTGGGTCAATGAATGTTGGCGGTTGAGTACAGGACCATTCTTAAATACCGGTTGATGGTCCCCATCTACCTTGAAGACGAAGTTTGCCCGTGTAATACCCCAACCGATGGTGGAACATCGAGATGTCACGTATTGATGATTGTTCAGTAGCTCATGCTAAATAATAAGTTTCAATAATTAATTAAATGAATTACATGCAATTGTTCTAAAGGAATTTGTACATCAAAAGAGAAACACTAAATATAAATCTTCAAGCATTAACTCTAATCTTCAAGCAAAGCTATAACCTGAAACATGTTAAGTTTAGAGTATTTTGGGTAAAAAAAAAGTTGGTGAGAATTACATACGTTTGAAAATTGTATCATGAGCATAAAACTTGTATAATTCTGGTGTCATGGCAAATCTAGTTCATATGTGAAAACAAAACTACCAAGTAAATCGTTTGCATAATCAACCCTTATGACATGTTTATTGTGGTCCATCCCATATGCATATGGTTCACTCGTTTGTGTTATGTGATCGATAACAATCACCCACGCTACCCATACTGGAGGTACACGTATTTGGGTGGGGTTGTCAATCCAATAGATCTACATTGTATATCATCGGCTTGATCAATGTTAATGAGTATGCTAGTCTAATTGTTCTTACCAAAGTATTGTTTAAGACATAATGCAACATAGAAATCACACAAGACACGCAATAGAATTGTATATGTTGAGTATAAGTGTTTAACATGTTTCACCCCAAAAAGCATTGAAAAACTGTAAAAAAGTGGGGATATGTAAACTCACAGTTTGTGTAATATCTTGAAATATGTTGAACCACAAAGTTTGGATTATAATATCCTAAAGGATTAACCTAAATGAATAAATAATAATTTGTAAGGAATTGAACTTAGAGTCTAAGTTATCTAGGATTAGACACTTAGGGTTTTATAGACTAGATTTGAGACTTTTAGGGTTTTTGAGTTAAACCATAATTAGTTTTAAATCATTTTAATTATTTAAAGGAAATTTTATAACTCAATTATCTTTTAATAATTACATCAAATTATGAAAACATGTAAAATAATTGAAAGTGTAAATATGAAATAACTTGAATTTAAATAATAGACTTTATGTGATTTAATATGAAATAAAAGTAGAAATTAATAGAATAAGTCAATAATTCAAAATAAATTTAGAAGTTACAGATCCTTTCACATCTAAGAATAAAGTAACTCTTAGAATTTTAAAACTTATAATTTTTGGTATTTTGTATATTTTAAATTGATTTATTATTATAAAAGGGAAAATAATTAGGAAATAAATACAAATAAAGTGCAAAAATGTTATTTTCTATTTTGTACAGTAGTTTATATGTATTATAAGTGGGAAATAGTTTAATAAATCATTTTCCATATTATTTTCATTTTAAAGCGAATTTAATTGAATTAAATCAATTTAATATAATTAAATTGTAAAACTGGATAAAAGTAATATTTTTACAGAAAATTAAACTACCAAAATGTTTTATATGATTATAAATATCTCTACAAAAATTTTGGTGTTAAAATGATTAAAAATGAATTTTTTGTGAATTAATTATGGTTTAAACAAAATAAATACATTATAAATAATAAATAAATATTTTTCAGAAAAATAAAATTATAAACGTAAAATTTAGGGTTTTAAGTAGCTAGGATAATTTTGTAAAATATTTTAGACTACCAAAATGTTTTATATGATTATAAATATCTCTACAAAAATTTTGGTGTTAAAATGATTAAAAATGAATTTTTTGTGAATTAATTATGGTTTAAACAAAATAAATACATTATAAATAATAAATAAATATTTTTCAGAAAAATAAAATTATAAACGTAAACTTTAGGGTTGTAAGTAGCTAGGATAATTTTGTAAAATATTTTAGACTAGTTTATGTATTTAAAATAAATAATTTAAGATTATTAGTATATATTATAAAACAAAACAACAAAAATAAAAGAAAAGGTGGTTGAACCACCCCTATGGGGGTTCGATCTCGAGACCTCTCGATTACAGACAGCAGCCTAGACCACTGATCTGGTTGCTTGTTTGTTTAGTTGTTTAGTTTTGAAACATTCTTATGCATATCCTGAAAACAATCAAAAAAAATAAAAAAAATAGGAAAGGGTCGATGGATATGGGTTTCGAACCCAGACTTGCTTCTGTGTAAAAGAAATGCCCAGACTAGCTGGTCTGGGTCACTGTTTATTGTTTAAATCGATTCTTTATTTATTCATACAGATCTAGACTGTAAAAACAAAAACCCCAATTTAGTCCTATGAACCCTAACTCCTAATCAATCCAATTAGCCATGAAAACGAAACATATAGCAGCGAAAATCATAGGGCTTTTATCCCTACACAAAAATCGATTCTAATGATATAAAAATTGAGTTTAAAGTGTACCCAGATCTGATGAAACCCGAGCACAATATTGCGACCACAAAGCTTCAAATTCAAGGAGTTCCAGTGTTTGACAGGTGTGACACCCGTCACCCTAATATTTCATCAACTTGTCATTTATAGTCCGTCCTCATACCTTCTATTGTTTTCAATTTAATAAAAGTTCAGTTTTATTTGATCATTATATATATTCTACCTGGAAATGCCTACAATTTAACCAAACACGAATATAGAAACAATATTTAAACGTAATACATCTTAGCAATTGTAAAGTTTGTTTTCTTTAAAAGTTTATATTATTTTTTTTTAAAAGTTTTAAGTTAGGTTAGGTTTTATAAAAGAAAAGAATGAATTTTAAGCATAATATATGAAGTTTAAAACCACAGGGGCCGTTACTGACAAAAAACGAAAGTTTTAAATGTTTTTTTTTTCTGATCTCGATTTCCGGCAGCTTCACCGGCCGGAGTTTAGCTCCGGCGAACCTCATTATGAGTCTTTAAAGCCTTTAACGAGTGATAATTAATCCCAATGCGTTTCTTCACTTAAATCGTTCGAATTGCTATCATTATGTCGAGTATTAACGTGGTTTTAATGGCCTTTTAAGTCGGGTTAATGAACCTATTGGCCGGATCTTTATAACGAGCTAATGACACGTTTTAGTCGAACAATCATATCAATCGACCTTGCTAAAACCTTTCTGCACATTCACGCATTCTAAACCCACAAAAATCTGAACCAATCGATTCTTCAAGTTCCGGACCTGCACCTTTCTTTTTCGAACATCAAAAGTGATTGTAAGTATAAGATTTTGTTGCCGTTTTGTTAGATAATCATGTATCTTTAAAACCCCTATGAATTCGTGCATTAATACCCACGAATTGTAGGTGATGAAAATTAGGGTTAGGGTTTCATTAAGATGAATTGGGGAAAAAGACAATGTGTAATTATTTGTTAAATATAATTTTAATTCGATTTACATAACAAACTGATTCATGGTGTAGTGGTTTGGTTGTTTGTATTAGTGCATTTGAAACACCAAGGTCACAGGTTCGACTCTTGGTTGCTGCGTTTTTTTTGTTCTTTTTTCCCCTCATATTTACTTATGGTATAGAAGTAACAATTCCTTTAAAACATTTTTTCTCAAAATATTCATAATAAATTCAATTTTTATCGAAAAATTATGAAAATTTAGGAGTAGCATCTTGATACCTCATAGAAAATTGTCATATTTTTAGTTTTATGAAAAATATCTATTTTCATGATTTTATTAATTTAAATTGTTTTAATCATAATTAATTGATAAAAAATTCATCTTTAATGATTTTTCTCTCAAAATTTTTGATAAATTATTTCTAATCATCATGAACTTAATTAAAAATTATTGGTTCAGAAAACCTTTATTTTTATTGATTTTCCTATTTTTAATCATTTAAACATGATTTATTCTCATTAAATCAGTTTTAAATATATATAAGTTTATAAAAACTATGAGAAAATTATTTTCAGTAAATTACATAAGAAGGCATCCATTTTCTATAAAAATAGCATTTTTGGATCATGTCTTGTATTATTAGTCTTATTTATGTTTAATTAGATATAATTAATCATTTATTTATTTATACTATCTAACATCTATTTTATTAATACTTTCTTATAAAATAGAGATAGTCTTATGTTGAAGGTCTTTATTATCATTTGTATGGATCATTGTGTAATTCATAATTGTTTATTTAAATATTTATGATTATTGTATTTATTTACACTAATTTGGTTAATGTAATTAACTAACTAAATTATTTTGTCTTAATTATAATTTTATCTAAATATTCAAATGGTAATAATTATGTTACGTAAACCACATTTACAAACGTTGATATATTATTTTTGACATACAACTTTTACATTAATTCGATTTATCATAAAAAAACTCTAATTCCCCAAATCGACTTAGCAAACCCTAATGCCTTAGACCCTAGTTACCTTAGACTTTTTAGACACTTCCTTATTAGTATTCTTACATATTATAGGTTGAATTCCTCGGAATTCCCATTACTTATCTCACGACCGCTTAAGTGGATTTTGATCGCTTTCGCAAACTGTGAGTATATCTTTCCCCTTTTCACTGTTTTACTACTTTGGGGTGACTCATGTACCTATATATTAATCAAGTTTCAATTTCTTATACTTAATGCAATTCTTATGTGTGTTTGCTTTATGTTAATTGGTGTGTCTATGACTTGTCAAAATCATTAACCGCTGGGCGGCCTAGCTTTACAATGAATAGTACTATGGTATACCCCCTTGAGACTCTGTTGAGCGAATCTTGGTCATTGTCTTGTTAATTCATTATTCAGTTGGTTAGTCATGTGTTAGTCATTATTCTCAGGTTTGGTTTTGAATGGATATTACTTATTACATAATTGCAAATGGTACCGCACATGAATTGCTAAACACTTTTCCTACTATATTTATTCAAACAGGGTATGCTCACCAATACAATTTTTGTATTGACCAAATTATTTTGTACATGTTTCAGGTTGTTTTTGAGATGCACCCCTTTAAGCTTTCGGATTTATAGTTAGATATTGATTCATTGTATTTCAGTTTAGTTGACATTTAGAAACGTTGTATTTCATTTCAATGTAATAAATTATTCAATTAATGTATCAATATTTACACTTCTAGTCCATGAGCTATTGAACAATCGTCACTACGTGACACCTCGATGTTTCCGCCATCGGTTGGGGTGTTACAATAGGTGAATGTGATAGAGGGGTTTTCTAAATCGCTACATTTAGGTTGTGTGTGCGAGTTTGATTGAAATATTAACGAGTATTTATGCGGGTTTCATATTTGACGATTTGGAAGGTTATAATGGCTCTTAAATCGGTCAATTAACAACAAATAAGTGCATAATCATGCGTGGAACTGATTTGGAAAGTTTAGGAATGATGTGAACGGCCTAGCTGTCAAATTGATTGAAGATTAGGGCTGATTTGGTGAGTCAATGGCGTGATTAAAGGGGTCGGTTGATGGTGGTGCGTCTGGAATGTATCTGGACATACTATATGTCCAGATTCATAGTGAATTTGGATGGTTTTATGTCTAGGTTCATTAGTTTTAAAAAAATTCTGAAATGTTTAATATTTTTATTTTTATTACTATTATTATTATTATAAATAAATAAAATCACTAAAAAGGATAAAAATAGATAGTTTATTAGGGGAATTTTGTATATGTTTTGAATTTTATACCGACTTTAAAATATCCGTACTATATAAGAATGTTTTGAAATAATCTAAAAAAAATTTAGACATGGTTATACTTGTACAAAAATGGTATAATATAGGCATAATAGTGATTTTACTACTTCAAAAATTAGGAAAAACATACATGATGTTACAGTTCAACGGGCAGAGACGAAAAAAGTGGAAAAGCATGCTAAAGCCTGTGATGATAACCAACACGCCTTCGTCCCCTTAGCTTTTGATACCTTTGGGTCTCTGGCACCGGAAGCTATCCGTTTTTTGACCTAGGGTCGAGCGGGTGATGGGTTAGTAAATTCACGCGAGTTAACAAAGCCAAAATGGGTAATTTGTCACACCCTCAAATTTCCACTGCGGGGTTTATACCGCGAGGCGCGTGACATACCAGGATCCCATAGCCATAAGTCATAAGAACGACTCTAAATGCCCAAACCATTTAGTTCGTATTTGAAAATCATGTTTAACGTTTACCAAAAAGTTCAGTTAAGTTGCGGAAGCGTAATTCAAACATAACCATTTAAGTTCATGCGCAAAACAACGCGCCCAAAATAAGACCGTTAAATGCAAAGTAAAGTATAAGTTTAAATAGTGTTCACAGCCCATGACACAATGATGCATGTCCTATCGTGCTCCGTACCTAGGGACCTGCAAAAACATGCTATCGTGTGTCAACATAAAGTTGGTGAGTTCACAAAGTAAAGTAATTTGATAAGTAAAAGCGTTGGTTTTCAAAACCACGTAAGTAAGTAAGTAAGTTATGTTGGTGCCCCGCACCGTGTAACCACTAATTCATCGCATGCCAAGGGTAGCTAACCCATTCATGATAACTAACCGATTATACCGAACTGCTATGTACGTGTAGCCACATAAGTGTGCCGTATGCCTGACATCATTGTCTATCCACAATGATAATGTTTCGTTAAGTTATAGTTCACGCCCGCGCTCCCCGAGCCGGTGTGAGGTTTGTAAAACCTAATAGCGCTATCAACTAGTAACCCGCTTGCCAACCCTGGCAACTCATTCGGTACGTGAGGACTTACAAATGATAGAAATGGTTTAGTTTATCAAGGACACAATTGCGAATTAGCAAAGTGACCGACCCTCATAAGGATCCATGGCATCCCAACCCGGGATGTGTAAGTTGTCCCAAACCGGACTAGAAAATGTTAAGTAAAGTGTCTCATACCTGAGACGCATGCTTTTGAGAAAAAGAGTAGTGAAACTCACCTTAGGTCGCAAGTGAAAAATCCAAATTCCACGAATAGTAACGTGCTACCAACTCCTTATTACAAATGTCACTAGGTGAGTATACGTGCGTAACCAACACACAATGTAACTCGTTTATCCAAGACTTTTAAAAGTTCAAAACTGTGTAGTGACACCTAATGACTCTACTTGCTCAAGTATGTCCTACGTATCCCGTTGGTGATCATAGCAATTATTATCAGTTTAATGCATCAAATACATCTCATATAAGTTTCCACACAAGTACATGTCAATTACACACCACATAGAACTCCAAATAGTCACTTAAAGACCCCGTACACAATCTGTGTTTTTAGGACAGATTGTGCGCTGTGAAAAACAATTTATTTAAAATACTTAACGAATGAATTAGAGTCCCAAATTTTTACTGAATTTTATTTGGGATTCACTCGAAAATAGCTATTTTTTTTTTGTCTTAATTCCAAATACAAAAATTATAAAAATTCGTACAACACAGCAGTGTCCAGAAAATTTCCTCAACAGGTCAGTTTAGTACGAAAATTCTTAAAAATTGTGTATTCATCCAAACGAGATGAATCCACTTGGAAACGCTCTATTTTTCCAGTATTGACCTACTGTAAAAATTTCATAACCTAACTCCTTGTAAATCTCAAGTTATGACGATTTAAAGTTAGCCCAATTTACAAATCCGAAAATCTGATATGACCCCTAATCAATTAAAATTCCAAAAACGACTCAAACGGTGTCCAAATTCGATGGTTTTGCCCATTATGAAAAGCTAAGACCTTGTACATTACAATCATGCAAAGAAATCATCAAAAAAATCGATTTACCAACTCGTTACAGCCCCTTCAACACGTTCAAACAAATCTGTCAGAATCTTAAACTTGCATCCCAAGTAATCTACAAACCCTAATTCTTCATAAACATCCCTAATACATGTATAACACCTATAGTACTGATTAAACACCATATTAATCATAGAAAAACACATATATTATCATGTGAAAACCCTAATCATGGCTGCTAATAACAATCATCATCATCAAATCATCAAGAACATTCAAGAACTCCTATACATACATGTATGTGATTTTGTATATATTATTTTTAGGGTTTTTAAAGTTTTTCAATCATTATAATTCATCAAAAATCGTAAGAACGTATACCTTGTGAAAGATTAAACTCCCTAGATCCTTGAAATCAAACCCGAACTAGCTTGATTAGTGAAAGATTGCTTGAAAACAAAGAGAGAGGGGGGTGGGGGGTTTCTCACGGCGCCAAGGGGGGCAAGGGATAGGGTTTTTATCTTTTTCCTTGCCTCCTAATTATAAAAGGGCTTTGCTTGTTCCCCAAGCAATTGGTATTAGGGCCCTTCTAGTCCATTAACTTGACCCGTTAACCATGTTCTAGCCCAATATCGGACCCAATACTATTAACCATGCTAAATTATATAAAAACCATTGTTTTTATTATTACATAATGTTCACCAAAATTCACTTGTATATATTATTGCTATGTATGTCACATAATTCACCAACGTTTGGGATACAGGACTCATGTGTGTGTTTAACAAGGATTTTCCTACGTATAACACATGTTAGCATCTTCTAACATATGTTAAACCTAATTAACTAACCCTAGTTAAGTATCTAGCCATGTATGAACATGTAAGTTAACTAGAGTTCAGTAAAAGTATTTAACCTGAAAATGCGGGGTGTCACATCATCCCCAAGTTGAAAAGAATTTCGTCCCGAAATTCAGCAAGTAAACAGTAAAGCCAGCTATAAAAATGTGTGCTTGGTTCCCGGATGTCACATCATCATCCCCAAGTTGAAAAGAATTTCGTCCCGAAATTCAGCAAGTAAACAGTAAAGCCAGCTATAAAAATGTGTGCTTGGTTCCCGGATGTCACATCATCCCCAAGTTGAAAGGAATTTCGCCCCGAAATTCACTTTGAAAGAGCTGCTTTATGTTCCGCGTTGGATCTATGTACGATTTCAGGTTCAGTAAAGAGGTGTGGGTATTTGAGCCGCATTTGATCTTTGCGCTCCCACGTGTATTCTGGTCCTAGACGGGAATTCCACCGTACCTTAACAATAGGTATAGTACTTTGTCTGAGTTTCTTGACGCCCTGCTCAAGAATCTCCACTGGTTCTTCCACGAACCGCAGCTGATCATCCACCTGGATCTCCTCCAGTGGTACTACCAGTGTCGTATCAGATAAGCATTTCTTCATGTTTGAGACGTGGAATACATTGTGCACTCCACTGAGTTCATCTGGTAGATTTAGCTGGTAAGCTACTGGACCAATCCTTTTAACGATCTCAAAAGGTCCGACGTATCTGGGATTTAACTTCCCCCGTTTCCCAAAGCGTATCACTCCTTTCCATGGTGACACCTTTAACAAAACCTTGTCCCCAACCTGGAACTCCAAAGGTTTTCGACGTTTGTCAGCATAACTCTTCTGTCGGTCCCGAGCAGCAGCCATCCGGTTTCTAATTTGCACTATCTTCTCAGAAGTTTCGTGCATGAGTTCGGGACCTGTTAGTTGGCTATCCCCAACCTTAGTCCAACAAATAGGAGACCTACACTTGCGCCCGTAAAGTGCCTCGAAAGGCGCACACTGTATCGAAGTATGGTAACTGTTGTTGTAAGAGAATTCGATTAAGGGCAAGTGCTTATCCCAGTTATTACCAAAGTCCACCACACATGCTCGTAGCAGATCCTCTAATGTTTGGATGGTGCGTTCACTTTGTCCATCCGTCTGTGGGTGATAGGCTGTGCTCATATCAAGACGAGTTCCTAAAGCATCTTGGAGGGTAGTCCAGAAACGAGAAGTGAATCGCCCATCGCGATCAGATATAATGGAAGTAGGCACCCCATGCCTAGAGACTATCTCCTTGATGTATAGGTTCGCCAGCTTTTCTAACGGATCCGTTTCTTTTATCGCCAGGAAGTGGGCCGATTTGGTTAAACGGTCCACGATAACCCAAATCATGTTCTGGCCCGTTGGCGTTCTAGGAAGCTTTGTAATGAAGTCCATGGAAATTCCATCCCATTTCCACATTGGAATCTCTGGTTGTTGGAGTAGACCTGAAGGTTTTTGATATTCAATCTTAACCTTCGCACAAGTCAAGCACTTACTAACATAAGTGGCTATCTCGGCTTTCATGTTTGGCCACCAGTATAGAGTCTTAAGATCTTGATACATCTTGTCCGAACCAGGATGTACCGAATAGCGAGAGGTATGTGCTTCATCGAGCACCAGTTGTCTGAGATCCCCAAATCGTGGTATCCAGACTCGATTCATGAAGTACTGCAGACCGTCTGTTCCCAGTTCTAAGTGCTTATCTGCACCATGTAGGGTCTCAAGCCCGATATTTTCTTCCTTCAATGCCTCACCCTGGGCTTCACGTATCTTATCAGGAAGGTTAGAGTGAATGGTGAGTTGTAAGGCTCGCACTCTTTTGGGTTTCGTTTCCTTTCGACTGAGGGCATCAGCTACTACGTTAGCTTTCCCTGGATGATACTTGATGGCACAGTCGTAATCGTTCAAAAGTTCAACCCAATGACGTTGTCGTATGTTTAGTACCTTCTGGTCAAATATATGCTGAAGGCTCTTGTGGTCAGTGAAAATTGTGCACTTGGTTCCATAGAGGTAGTGCCTCCAGATTTTGAGAGCGAAAACTACCGCTCCTAGTTCCAAATCATGAGTGGGGTAGTTCTTCTCATGGACCTTCAGTTGTCGTGATGCATATGCAATTACCTTATCACGTTGCATCAGTACGCACCCTAAGCCTTGGATAGATGCATCACAATATACTACAAAGTCCTCTGTACCCTCAGGCAACGATAATATCGGTGCACTGCAAAGTTTGGACTTTAGTAGCTGAAAGGCAGATTCTTGGGCATTTCCCCACTTATACGTAATACCTTTCTGCGTTAGGGTGGTGAGAGGTTGAGCGATCTTAGAAAATCCCTCAATAAACCTGCGATAATATCCCGCGAGACCAAGAAATTGGCGCACTTCAGTAGGGGTCTTAGGAGCCTCCCACTTTTTGATAGCGTCAATCTTGGCTGGGTCCACATGTATCCCTGCCTCGTTGACCACATGCCCAAGGAATTGGACCTCCCGAATCCAAAAATCACATTTAGAAAACTTTGCATACAACTGCTCATCCCTCAGTAGTTCCAAGATTAACTGCAAGTGCTGCTCGTGCTCCTCTCTGCTCTTGGAATAGATCAATATGTCATCTATGAACACTATGACGAATTTGTCCAAGTAAGGCTTGCATACACGGTTCATTAGATCCATGAACACCGCAGGTGCATTAGTTAGCCCAAATGGCATAACCAAAAACTCATAATGTCCATAACGGGTTCGAAACGCCGTTTTCGCCACATCCTCTTCTCGGACTCTCAGCTGATGGTACCCCGACCTCAAATCAATCTTAGAGTAGAAGCTCGACCCTTGCAGTTGGTCGAACAAATCATCAATACGAGGTAAAGGATATCGGTTCTTAATCGTTACCTTGTTCAATTCCCGATAATCTATGCACATACGAAAGCTCCCATCTTTCTTCTTAACAAACAGAACTGGAGCTCCCCATGGCGAAGAACCGAGTCTAATGAAACCCCTATCCAATAGCTCTTGGAGTTGGGTAGACAGCTCTTGAAGCTCCCCTGGTGCCAAACGGTATGGTGCGCGTGCAACTGGCGCTGCTCCAAGTGCAAGGTCAATCTGAAACTCCACTTGACGAACGGGTGGGAGTCCAGGTAGTTCCTCTGGGAAGACATCTTGGAAGTCTCGGACCACTGGGATGTCCTCAATTCTAGTTTCGGTTTCGGCTTGAGTATCAGATATGTTAGCCAAAATGGCCGGACAGCCCTTGCGAATACACTTCTGGGCCTTCATATAGGAGATGATGCCCACCATGGCACCACCTCGATCGCCCTGTATGGATAATAGTTCTCCACTTGGGAGAGGAATGCGAACAATTTTCTCCTGACAGAGAATTTCCGCGTGTTGCTTGGACAACCAGTCCTTGCCAACCACGAGATCAAAGCTACCTAGGGTGATAGGTAAGAGGTTGATGGCAAACAATTGCTTGTTCAACTCGAGCTTACAGTCACGATGTATAGGGTTACCTCGACAGGCTTCCCATCGGCCAGTTCAATAGAGTATGGGGTATCTAGAAGAGTAGGAACCATCCCTAATTGTTTACTAAGTTTTGATGAAACAAAACTATAGTCCGCACGAGTATCATATAAAACAGAAGCAAGAGTGTCGTTCAAGGAACACGTACCCGTCACGACGTTGTTATCAGTCCTAGCCTCCCCAGAGCCAATCACGAATTCTCTACCACGAGCCCCATTGTTGTTCCCGTTGTTGTTGTTCCCAGCATTGGTGGCGTTGTTGTTTCCTGCCCTGTTACCACCACCATTGTTGTTGTTGCCCCTGTTGTTGCCATTTCCATTACCATTCCCCTGACCATTCAGCTGTGGATAGTCTTTCTTGAAATGATTCTCACTCCCACACTGAAAACAACCCTTACCATTGCCCTGCTGCTGCCCTTGCTGAGCCGTTGGCTGGTTTCCACGAGGGTTACTCCTACATTCCCTAGCCAGATGTCCCATCCGACCACAGCGATCACATTTGTTGTAGTTACATGCCCCAGTGTGATGCCTGTAACACTTATTGCACTTGGGTAAGTTTCCATGATAACCTCCCTGGTTGTTGTTGCGATTGTTATTACTACCATGGCTGTCATGTTTCTTATTCTGTTGCTGCTGTTGACTTCCATTTCCTGGGGGTTTGCCAGATGCATTCTCCCATTTCCTCTTGTTATCAGTAGTGCCAGAAGATGAGGTGCCACGAGGAGGTAACACTCCCTCTTCCACCTTCTGGTCAGTCAGTTGATGAGCCATCCTAATAACCTGCTGGATGGTATTGAGATTAGCAGCAGTGACCATGCTCTTAATCTGGGGCACCAAGCCCTTGACATACAGCTCAGTCCTCTTGTAGGGCGGGTTGGAGTAATTCGGGCACATAGCTGCCAATTCATGCGATCTGGTGGTGTACTTCTCAATCTCCGATCCCACCATCTTTAGATTGAGATACTCAGTTTCTAGCTTCTGGATTTCGTCCCGAGGACAATATTCCTCCTTCATCAGTTCCTTAAAATCTGCCCAAGGTGTTGCGTTAGCCACTTCCACACCTAGCATCTGCACTTGAGAGTTCCACCAGGTTAATGCCAAGTTCTCGAGAGTAGCAGTGGCGTACTTCACCCTGTCAGCTGGTGGACAGTTACTCATTGCAAAGCAAGATTCCAGTTTCTCAAACCACCGCAGTAGTCCGACAGCCCCTTCAGATCCACCAAAATTATGAGGCTTGCAGTCCATGAAGGACTTGTAGGTGCAGGCTGGAGGGTGATGTCCAGGTTGTCCTGAGAGTAAAAGCGAAGGAATCACGAATGAATAAAAGAGCGTAACGTTGGAGCATAGAGGAAAGTTTAGAGCAAGGTAAAGTTACCAGCTTGAAAAGCTGTGATAGCCTCTACTATCCTGTCATTGATAAGGGCATTCAGCTCTGCTTGTGTCATGTTAATGTTGCCTCTCCCGTGTCCTCTTCCCGCCATAGTGATTCTACATTTACACTATACTCATGAGAAAACAATAATATGTCCCACATACAATCGTTCACACAGTACAAGTAAACTAGAATATATAAAACATGCGCGAGAATAGAATAAGGAATTTTCAGTGATAGTAGTAATTAAGAATCCAACCACAAAACAAGGAGTCCTCAAGTCTCACAACGTTAGGAATGAACAAAAGTCATAATACTAATATACGAATACTAAAAAAAATAATAAATAAGGAATCAGTCGTCGTCGTGATCCATGGAGATGCATGAGCCCTCATCCTCGCTCCCATCCTCAATCTCTATCTCCAATGGCTCCTCCTCCTCAGGCTCAAATTCTTCCTCGAGTTCTGCATCCAATGCTGCCTCGGGGTCATCAAATCCCCCAACTGCAGGCTCCTCTTCGGGATCCTCTTCCGGATCCTCCTCTGGATCCTCCTCTGGATCCGCACCATTCTGGGCTAGAGCTTCCTCAAGCTTGTTACTGACCAGGGTCAACTCTTCCCTCAGTAAGGCTGTCTCCTGAATAGCAATCGATCTCTCGTGCCTATCTTCTGCAGCTTCCCTTTCAACCCTTTCCAATTTACTACTAACCTTTGCCAATTTACTGTTAGTCTTTTCCAGTTCCCCAAACAGGTGGTCGATCTCTCTTTCCATGCGCTTAATTGATCCATCGGCGTTCTGCCTCCATGACTGAAATTGCCTTACTGCATTATAGGCATTTTCTAGCTCGGTGTGTACGTGTCTAACCATCCCTGCCAGAGACCTCTCCAATGAGTCAATGATGGGAGGGACCTGATCTGGTACTCCGTACCCTACTACCCACGAATGTAACATATTTGCAAACCACACCCAGCGATTTGTATTCTCCTCCGAGCTCCCCGTCTGAGCTGGCTGTTCGTACGGGTTCAATGACGTGTTCTGTGAACTTCCAAGAGGGTGATAAGAAGAATAATTACGGTGAGCGGGGTTAGTCATGTTTTCCTGCAATACATTAGATCAGCATATGTATCCAAGAAATAATTAGTAATGTGCTGCGAATAGTGAGTGTACTAATACTTATGCTATGATGGTTATAGTCTAGATGCAAATCCTAGTTCACTATAACCAATGGCTCTGATACCAATCTGTCACACCCTCAAATTTCCACTGCGGGGTTTATACCGCGAGACGCGTGACATACCAGGATCCCATAGCCATAAGTCATAAGAACGACTCTAAATGCCCAAACCATTTAGTTCGTATTTGAAAATCATGTTTAACGTTTACCAAAAAGTTCAGTTAAGTTGCGGAAGCGTAATTCAAACATAACCATTTAAGTTCATGCGCAAAACAATGCGCCCAAAATAAGACCGTTAAATGCAAAGTAAAGTATAAGTTTAAATAGTGTTCACAGCCCATGACACAATGATGCATGTCCTATCGTGCTCCGTACCTAGGGACCTGCAAAAACATGCTATCGTGTGTCAACATAAAGTTGGTGAGTTCACAAAGTAAATTAATTTGATAAGTAAAAACGCTGGTTTTCAAAACCACGTAAGTAAGTAAGTTATGTTGGTACCCCGCACCGTGTAACCACTAATTCATCGCATGCCAAGGGTAGCTAACCCATTCATGATAACTAACCGATTATACCGAACTGCTATGTACGTGTAGCCACATAAGTGTGCCGTATGCCTGACATCATTGTCTATCCACAATGATAATGTTTCGTTAAGTTATAGTTCACGCCCGCGCTCCCCGAGCCGGTGTGAGGTTTGTAAAACCTAATAGCGCTATCAACTAGTAACCCGCTTGCCAACCCTGGCAACTCATTCGGTACGTGAGGACTTACAAATGATAGAAAGGGTTTAGTTTATCAAGGACACAATTGCGAATTAGCAAAGTGACCGACCCTCATAAGGATCCATGGCATCCCAACCCAGGATGTGTAAGTAGTCCCAAACCGGACTAGAAAATGTTAAGTAAAGTGTCTCATACCTGAGACGCATGCTTTTGAGAAAAAGAGTAGTGAAACTCACCTTAGGTCGCAAGTGAAAAATCCAAATTCCACGAATAGTAACGTGCTACCGACTCCCTATTACAAATGTCACTAGGTGAGTATACGTGCGTAACCAACACACCATGTAACTCGTTTATCCAAGACTTTTAAAAGTTCAAAACTGTGTAGTGACACCTAATGACTCTACTTGCTCAAGTATGCCCTACGTATCCCGTTGGTGATCATAGCAATTATTATCAGTTTAATGCATCAAATACATCTCATACAAGTTTCCACACAAGTACATGTCAATTACACACCACATAGAACTCCAAATAGTCACTTAAAGACCCCGTACACAATCTGTGTTTTTAGGACAGATTGTGCGCTGTGAAAAACAATTTATTTAAAATACTTAATGAATGAATTAGGGTCCCAAATTTTTACTGAATTTTATTTGGGATTCACTCGAAAATATCTATTTTTTTTTGTCTTAGTTCCAAACACAAAAATTATAAAAATTCGTACAACACAGCAGTATCCAGAAAATTTCCTCAACAGGTCAGTTTAGTAGGAAAATTCTTAAAAATTGTGTATTCATCCAAATGAGATGAATCCACTTGGAAAAGCTCTATTTTTCCAGTATTGACCTACTGTAAAACTTTCATAACCTAACTCCTTGTAAATCTCAAGTTATGACCATTTAAAGTTAGCCCAATTTACAAATCCGAAAATCTGATATGACCCCTAATCAATTAAAATTCCAAAAACGACTCAAACGGTGTCCAAATTCGATGGTTTTGCCCATTATGAAAAGCTAAGACCTTGTACATTACAATCATGCAAAGAAATCATCAAAACAATCGATTTACCAACCCGTTACAGCCCCTTCAACACGTTCAAACAAATCTGTCAGAATCTTAAACTTGCATCCCAAGTAATCTACAAACCCTAATTCTTCATAAACATCCCTAATACATGTATAACACCTATAGTACTGATTAAACACCATATTAATCATAGCAAAACACATATATTATCATGTGAAAACCCTAATCATGGCTGCTAATAACAATCATCATCATCAAATCATCAAGAACATTCAAGAACTCCTATACATACATGTATGCGATTTTGTATATATTATTTTTAGGGTTTTTAAAGTTTTTCAATCATTATAATTCATCAAAAATCGTAAGAACGTATACCTTGTGAAAGATTAAACTCCCTAGAGCCTTGAAATCAAACCCGAACTAGCTTGATTAGTGAAAGATTGCTTGAAAACAAAGAGAGAGGGGGGGTGGGGGGTTTCGCACGGCGCCAAGGGGGGCAAGGGATAGGGTTTTTATCTTTTTCCTTGCCTCCTAATTATAAAAGGGCTTTGCTTGTTCCCCAAGCAATTGGTATTAGGGCCCTTCTAGTCCATTAACTTGACCCGTTAACCATGTTCTAGCCCAATACCGGACCCAATACTATTAACCATGCTAAATTATATAAAAACCATTGTTTTTATTATTACATAATGTTCACCAAAATTCACTTGTATATATTATTGCTATGTATGTCACATAATTCACCAACGTTTGGGATACAGGACTCATGTGTGTGTTTAACAAGGATTTTCTTACGTATAACATATGTTAGCATCTTCTAACATATGTTAAACCTACTTAACTAACCCTAGTTAAGTATCTAGCCATGTATGAACATGTAAGTTAACTAGAGTTCAGTAAAAGTATTTAACCTGAAAATGCGGGGTGTCACATAATTAATATATAAAAGATTGTGGAATAGCACTACGTTGATGGGTTTTAGACATTGAAATGCCGAAAGGTAACACAATACTTACATATTTAAAAAAAAAAAAGCAAAGTTGCTTGAAGCAAAAACTCTCGAAGATACAAAGGGCCAACACAAACCCTGATAAGACACCCGAGAGCAATGCCGAAGTTGATACTCAGAACACCCTAAAGTTGTACGAAGCAACAACTTTAGGCATGAATTGTAGAAGGTCGAAACAAACCTTCACAAAAAATCTGAACATAACATAGCGCATATGAATATCAAAGAACAAGCATACTAAAAGCAATAAAAAAACTAGTGCTATTCATTACAAGGATCACAACGATCCGAAGTACTACAAAATAAGGGATGGACCAGATTAATGTCTAAGTTCGATCCATTACAAAAAAAGGACTGGATTGAACCAACAACCAACATTTCACTACCACAAGAAGACGGATTCATTGTTGGGTCGAAGGAGGCTTGAAGACATCCCCTGAAAGACCAGCAGCTCGAAGGGTTTCATAAGGCTCGTCAAGAAAGAGCCCTGTATGCTGAATAAACCGAAAATCAAGATTGTCAAACTGTTCCAAAGTAGAGTTCAACGTTTCTTCAGCCTGCGGTATTAGCTTCGGCACTTTATCCATCGGCACACCCTTCGACGAATAATGATAGCCAATCTTAATGCCCACATCCACGCCACAAGCGTTCATGGCATTATTTATGGCCCCAATAACTGCTCGAAGCTCTCCTCCGGTATTAACCCTCCGAGCAACGAGAAGCATGACTTCGGTCAACAACCACTTCTAGGTTTCCAGCAGCTCTTTCACCCGATCAGATAACCTCGAGTTCATCTCAGTCAGCGTCGAAACCTGCCCATCCATCTTGATTTTCATCTCATCTAGTTGGCTTTGGAACTGGGTTACTTCTGTCTCAAACAACTTTTTCTCTGCAAAAGCATGAACATAAAAAAGTTAGAAAACCATGAAACAATCAAGCGTATCGACCAATAAAAGGAGTAAACGAGACTACTACCTCGCAACGCCACATCTCTGTCAATCTTAAGAGTTGCGGCCTCCTTCAAAGCCTTATCCCTTTCCTCAGTGGCCAACGCCGTAGCGCCACCACTGGATTTCAACTGAAGAAGGGTTTGCTCAAACCGCTTCTCGATCGCTTGCTTCTCCGAAACAACGTCTTCTGGCTTCTTCCCCATCTCCGACAAGCTACTCTCACCCACGAGAGAACTAAGTTTCTCCTTCTCCATTTCCAGCTCAACCCACCTCTGATACACCCCTACCACGATCCCATTGTATTGTGCTTGATTAATCATTAAGGCATAGATCAAAGCCATGGGAGAAGCTTGGCGGTACCGATGGTCCTCAGCAGGGGTGTTAAGGTTCAAGAGCATGGTCCGAGCCATCAACGCATCGATTATTTTATCACTGTTTTTTAAACTCTAGTTGGGGATGAATTTATCTTCGGCCACCGCAGGGTCTAGATTCAAAGCATCTACAAACACACCGAAAGAATCCGCTTTAGTCTCTGAATCGAACCACAAACGATCAAGATATCCTTTCGGATCTTCATCGTCCGAGGTAGAAAACAAAGGGTACCAAGCCGAACCATCACACTTACCAAGAGGACTTGCACCACCGGATGTACCAGGAAACGAATGAATAGGTGAGGGGTTCATATGCCTTGCACCACCTTCGGAAAATGAAACATGAAGTTCATCCCTAGCCGACTTCCCGTTGTTAAGATGATCAGAAAGGGCGTCTAACAACCCAGACAGCGAAATAGGATCGGTTGACCCACCCTCCGGAACGGTCACCAAGGGAGTCTTGCTCCTCTTGGGAGTCCTCTAACCTCCCTCCAAAGAACTATCATCCTCCGAAGCCTTCCTCTTTCGGAACTTCTTCTTCTTATGCTTTTCTGAACTCTCCTCCTCCACATCAGCAGACTGCAACACAACCTCAGATTGCTTACTAGCATCCTTGTCCGAACTAGTTGCAACTGCAGTAGAGGTCGAACCGCCCGGCTTCACCGAAGAAGATCCCTCCGGAGTCCTAACCTTAAAAGAATTCGCCTTGGTGCAATCCAGAAAGGGCTTATCACCCGACGCCATTGGCAGAGTAGTAAACTCTAGCTCCGGATCCTCAAAAGACTCCAAGTGTAGGCAATCTCTCAATGACATATCTGCAAAGAAAAAAGCAACAGTTAATAAAAAGAGAAAAGAAAGGGACGAAGCTATCATAGTACGGATACTAACCATCCTTTCTAAGCTCTACAATGGGCCAATGATCCGACCACTCCTAGTTTCGACTAACACATCCCATAACTAATATATGCTCCGGAAGCCTCCGGATTGGGAACTTGTTCTTCACCAACGCCTTGTACATCTCCTCATCATACTGAAAATCCTTTCGCAGATCACTTTCCAAAGGATCGTCCTTATTCCTCCACACCATATCCTTCGAAAAACAAAGGTCATCTAACCAAAACCACCTATCTTTCCAATCCTTCAAGCTAGAAACCTCCCACCCCACACACTCTCGATCCTCTTTGGGTATATCAATATTCTTAACCTTCTTATCCTTCGGTTGTCTCTTCTCAAAGGTATACCAGTCACCGGAACGATTGAGACGATAAAAAGCCCTAAAGACATTCAAGTCCGGCACAAAGTCCAACGACCGACTAGACAGTTCAAACTGGTTTATCCTTCTAAGGCCGATTGGATTCAACTGGGATAAATGAACTCGATGATGTCATAAAACCTTCATCAAAAAACGTGTAAAGGGTACTCGGTAGTTCGTATAATTACACATATGGGTGTAAAATGCAAATCTACCAGGGTTTGGAAGGGTCGGATTCAAAGACAAAGGAATATTAAACTCCCCTATGAACTCGTCGAGCTTATTTTGGGTTAAAACACTATACGAGATGATCCTGAAACCGGAATACTAAACTCCCCTATGTTCTAAAAGGGAAGACGATCCCGAAACCGAACTTGCAGAGCCGAAGGATTGGTACGAAGATCTGGGGAGGAGTATGATTTTTCAGAAGGGAAAGTGAAAAGGTAAAAAGTGAAGGAGGAAACTATTCATAAAAAAGGTTGTGAACACAAATCGACGGTTCATAACCGTCCAATCAAAACTCTCTAAAGGTTACCTCGAGCCAATCAAAAGAGTCACATCAAAGGATTCATGTTAGGTTCACATGTAGGTGACTCAGCAAAAACGCGTGAATGACAAACAGCTGTCGACCACTCAGACGACAGCTGTCGCCAAATGACACCAAAGCTCTAAGGAACCCAAAAGACCTGAAAAAACACTCCAAAGCTTACAAGTACTTTTTAACTAGCAAAGGATTTAAAAAGACTTTGGGGGACTTGAAGAGAATATGTGGTCCTAGGCCGAAGGTCGAACCATCACGATATGGCCGAACCGAACCTAGGGCCCCCAATGAACGATGCTTCGGTGAAAAGGCCCATGGGCCTTGAACCACCGAAGCCCATTACAATAGCAATAACCATTGTAATACTTTGTAATCAATCTCCTTAGTAATAAACATTCGGCTCTTTACAGTGGACGTAGGTCATTAACGACTGAACCACTTACATTCTTGTGTTCTCACTTTCACCACACACACACTCGTCTTTACTTTACGGTTTCGGTTCTACCTTCGGTGTGAGTAAAGGGTAGTTGTTGGGCAAACACGTGTATTAACCACATGGTGTTTAGTATTAATAACCTTGTTACTCGTTGTTTCTTCAGATCCAGAGCCCAAAATGAGAAGAAGCCTCATGTGGTGTTTATACCATTTCCTGCACAAAGCCATATCAAGTGTATGCTCAACTAGCCATGCTCCTACACCAAAAGGGCCTCTAGATAACATTCATCAACATCCACACTAACCACAAGCGACTCGTGGACTCTGGTGGGCTCAATGAGGCTCCTGGTTTTTTGTTCAAAACGGTTCCTGATGGGCTCGGCTCTGCTACAGAAAACAACAACGGTGTGAAAGCTAGTGAAGCCTTAAGTGAACTGATGTTTGTTAAAACGTGTAGGACCTATACTACATCACCAATTGCTCCTGATTATCTCCACAACACGTCAAACCGAATATATAAAATGATAAATAATATGTGTAAAACCAAGAATCTTACTTTATTGATTGATAAAACAAGTCGGCACAGATTCTTCATACATACACACATACATACGTTGTTGAATGGAACGCCGGCCTGAGGTGAGCTCAACCTCAGGCCAACCTGGACCAGACCACACATAGTAGTCTTCTCCTAGAGACTGTTGCAACTATCTCTTTAGAACCCTAAACCTAACACACATATATATAGGCTATGAATATCTAAGTCTGGGTTGGGCCTCAGGCATGTCGCATGGGCTACCACAATAATGCCCTCACTCTAATACATTAAAACTAAGACCACATGAGTTGCATAGCGACGATCACAAATGTACCAACAATGTTCTCTTGTCAGTTGTCACTTATCTCCTAATTACAAGACTTCAACACTTTTTTTGCATGAATAATTCCATACATGAACGTTATTGAGGACTTATGCAGTAATTATGAGTGGTAAAACGGTGGGTGCGTTAAAATTTAAAAACTTGGACGCAGTACTTACCTTTTCTACTATTACACTTTTATTTTATCAATTCTGGGGAAGGACAAAGCAAAGCAATTCCAAACTTGAAAGTGAAGGGAGTAGTGTCTCTTGCAGATGTCTAAGCTTGATTTTTTTAGTAGTTTAGTGCTACATTGTAATTTTTTTGTGCAACAAGTGGGTGTCAGAGTGAAATTATGGTTTTTGGTCAACTTGCGGGTTATGCTTACTTGGATGCTGAGTAGGAGGGATGGAAGGTGGAGATTAGGAAAGAGGTAACTAATCCGTAAGTTGAACTTGCGGATATACTTTAAGCTAACAAATTAGTAATGGTTCATTAATATTAAGGATTATTTTATGTATTAATGGTTCATTAATATTAAGAAAAGTTCGTCTTCGTCAGATTCACTTCCAACTTCTCCTCTTTAATTCCCTCTCTCTAAACAAACTTTTCTTCAATGGCAGAAACAAACTCCGACGAAGACGATTTCGTCGCTAAAAAAAACTCCAAACTAAACCATCATGGGAAGACCTTGCATCGGCTTTAGCCAATGCTCGCCATGAGTTCTGGGAAAAAGGTGAAAAGTGAACGTAAAAATGTGAATGAGCTGATGAAGAGCCTTTATATAGGCAGAGATTCTTCACGAGAGAAAACACAAAATAAACGGACGAGATCACTTTGTGCTTTCTTTATAAACGGCCAAGATCAAAACTTGTGCACTACTCCGGATTGATGACATGGCACAGGGCTTTTAATATTGTTGGATTTGGGCTGGTGAAACACCAAAGCCCAAAGCACCTTCTTGATGACTAGCCCACAACGAAATCTTTGATAATTGGCCCATTACTGAAAGTTCAAAATAATTATAACTTGTGTCTTGATCACAAACCATCAACTCTTGACCGGTACATCACTCTTGATCTCGTACACCATCAATCTTGATCTCAGCAACCAGCAACAACTCGTACAACTTGTGTCCAAAATATCTTGATCAATCCAACAGCTTTACCTATCACACTTATGCAAAATGTTCAAGACACCAAATATTCAACACATATAAATATTAATCTCTTTTGGTTTAAACTGATACATTTAGTGATTAACATTTTAACACCCCCCCCCCCCCCCCACAATTTAACAACCAAAAGGATCTTCCATGTTTAACAACTTACACATCTCATCATGATGACCAACTCCTAACCCTTTGGTCATAATGTCAGCAACTTGAAGTTCTGACTTTATTTTGACAGTTTGAACTAACCCTTTAGACACAAGGTCCCTTAGAAAAAACAAGTCAAGTTCAAAGTGTTTTGTTTTTTCAAAAAAACACTGGATTTGCTGCAATAGACAGTGCAGCACTATTATCACAAAATAATTGCACAGGCAATTCAACCTCAATTTGCAACTCAGATAACAAGTTTTTAAGCCATAGAACCTCACAAGAAGTGGAACACATTGCTCTAAACTCTGCTTCAGCAGAGGATCTAGATATTGTAGACTGTTTCTTGCTTTTCCAGGAAACTAATGAACTTCCTAGAAAAATGCAGAATCCAGTCACACTTTTTCTAGTAATAGTACATTTAGCCCAGTCTGAATCTGAATAGGTTGTGAGATTAACGTTTAAGTCTTTTCTAAATAAAATTCCTTTTCCTGGAGCCCTTTTTAAATATCTTAACAATCTAAATGCTATCCTAAGATGACCATCAGTTGGCTTATGCATGAACTGGCTCAAATAATGCACAGCATATGAAATATCTGGTCTTGTATGAGACAGATATATGAGTTTTCCTACAAGCTGTTGATAACCAGTCATGTTGCTTAAAACATTTGAATGATCATTGCATATATTTGTTAAGACATGATTAGGCTCTAAAGGATTACTAACTGGTTTGCAGGCCAACATGCCATACTCAGTTAGTAAATCTAAGCAGTACTTCCTTTGAGATAAACAAAGCTTATCATTAAAGGACACTACTTCAAGACCTAGGAAATACTTAAGTTCTCCTAAATCCTTTATCAGGAATTTTTCCTTTAAACAAGACTTAACCTCATTTATCTCATTAATACTATTACCTGTTAAAACTATATCATCAACATATACAAGCAATAAAACAGTAGTAGTCTCAGTTATTCTAAAGAACAAACTATAGTCACACTTGCTTTGACAGAAACCAAGACCACTCAAGACACTAACAAGTTTTTCATTCCACATCCTAGGGGCCTGTTTCAGCCCATAAAGAGACTTATTCAACTTGCAAACTTTAGTCTCATGTTCAGAAAAGAAACCTTCAGGTAAAGACATATATACATCTTCATTAAGGTCACCATATAAAAAAGCATTATTAATGTCCAACTGGAACAGTTTCCAGTTATTTTGCACAGCAATAGACATAACAGTTTTAACAGTTACAAATTTAACTACAAGAGAGAAAATTTCATCAAAATCAATTCCCTCCTTCTAGCTATAACCCTTAGCCACAAGTCTAGCCTTAAACCTTTCAATCTCACCACTAGACTTATATTTTATCTTGTATATCCACTTACAACCTACAAGACTTCTTCCCTTAGGAAGATCAACTAAAGTCCAGGTGTTATTTCTATTTAAGGCTTCAACCTCATCATTCATTGCTCTCACCCAATTTGGATCAAGAGCAGCCTCTTTATAATTCCTAGGCTCAACTGTTTTATTTAACATGCTAGCAAACACCCTATTTTCACAGCTCAAGTTAGAATAATTGACCACTCTCTCTACCCTATACTTAACCTTCCCCTCAACTATGAAATCATTCAATTTCCTAGGAAGGGAAGTCTCCCTATTCCCCCTTCTAACACTTTGTACTAGTGAATCATTGCCCTCAGAGATAGAAGTTATTTCATCTCCAGTTATCACATGTCCAGCCTTGTCCTTCCCTCTGATTTCATCAGAATTAGAAGAATCAGGAGATTCATCTTCCTGACTAATACTTGAGGTGGACTGCTGATGTACATGTGTCCCTGAATCACTCATACCTGAGCCCCTTCCTTCATCATTGGGCTCTTCAGAGCATTCAGGTGTTTGTTGTTCAATATCAACTATATCAAAAAAGTTTAATGAGTCTACTTTAGAAAAATTATCTTCATTATATTTTTGAAAAACATTTTTTTCCCTAAAAGGAAAGATTGTTTCATAGAACTTCACATCTCTTGAATAAGAGATGGTTTTTGTTTCAAGGCTATAAACTTTATAACCTTTTTTCTCATTGGAATACTCAATAAAAACACATTTTTCTGGCCTCACTAAGTTTATTAGACTCATTCAATATAGTTGCAAAACACAAACATCCAAATACTTTTAAGTGATCTAGGAAGGGTTTAAATCCAAACATAAGTTCATAGGGTGTCTTTCCTTCCAAAACAGAAGAGGGGGTCCTATTGATTAAGTAAGCAGCAGTCATTACACATTCAGACCAAAATCTCACAGGTAAATTACTTTAAAATAATATAGACCTAGTCACATTTATCAAATGTCTATGTTTCCTTTCAACTATTCCATTTTGTTGAGGTGTGTAAGCATAAGTGGTTTGATGAAATATTCCTAATGTTTTACACAAGTTATTCATTTGACTATTAACAAATTCTGTCCCATTATCACTCCTAAAACATTTAATATTTTTCTCAAACTGTGTTCTAATTATGTTAATAAATTCTTGTATACACACAAACACCTCACTTTTGTGCTTCATTAACCACACCCAAACAACTCTAGAATAGTCATCTACCACAGTAAGGAAGTATTTAAAACCCTCCTTACTTGGAACCCTATAAGGACCCCATACATCTAAATGGACTAAATCACCAATACTTAGGGACTTATGATCACTTAAAGGGAATGGTTCTCTATGCTGTTTTGCTTTGTGACACACATCACATGGCAATTCAGAATTTTTAGAACCAATATTCCCAACAATGGACTCTAACTTCTGAATGACAATATCAGAAGGATGTCCAAGCCTAGCATGCCATAAATCAAACTGTTTATTAATAATACCAACCTTATTACTAACATATGATCTACCACAGAAGTACAAGCCCTCAAGTTGACTACCAGTCACCAGGACTTTCCTTGTGGACAAATCCTGAATGTAACAACTATGTTCATCAAAACCAACATACAAGTTGTTGTCCTTTACAAGTTTATGAACAGAGATGAGATTTACACAATATTCAGGCACAACAAATACATCATGTAACACAACATTGTTACCCAGTTTTAAGGTTCCTATCTTAGTGACCAAAGCATTTGTACCATTAGGATGTTTTACTTGAATATTCAAGTCAGAAACATCAACATAATCAGTTAGATCATGTTCACTAGTTACCATGTGCTGATTAGCACCTGAATCTCTTATCCAACCCATCCTAATTCTTTTACTACTAGTATTAAAACAAAAAACAGGTTTCACACTCACATTAGCACAAAAATGGGAAAACACATTACCTGACACAATATGACTTTGAGGAGGATCACAACTCTTGTCAGAGATCAGACTTAAGAGTTTAGATACTTGCTCACTAGTCAAAGAGGAAAGGTGAACATCAGGTTTATCATTACTAGTATTATTCACAACAACTTTCCTATTATGCATACCCCTAGCCTTAGCCCATGCAGGATATCCAATTAACTCAAAGCATTTATCAATTGAATGTCCTGTCTTATCACAGTGTGTACACTTAAGATTCTGACCAACCCCTTTATTAGATTTTTTACTAAAATCAGAAGTTCAATTAGTTTTAGCAAAAAACCTACAGTAGTATGTCCCTTTTTAGAAGACTCTGCTGAGTTTCTATGGGATTCCTCCCTAGAAACAATAGCAAATGCTTCTTTAACAGTTGGCAAAGTTTCTTTAATTAGTAAACTTGTTCTTACAGGTTGATACACACTGTCAAGACCCATGAGAAATTGCATAAGTTTTATCATACTACTAAAGTTATTGAATTCCCTAGCAGCATTACAAGTACATGCAGGTAATTGTAGGATTTGATCTAACTGTTTCCACATTATGTTTAATTTGTGATAATATTCAGCAACTGTCATTCCATTTTGATTAAAAGAATTTTTTTGGTACAAGTCAAAAACTACAGAACCATCAACCTTGTCATATGTTTCTTTAAGTTCAGCCTAAACATCATTGTCTAGCAAGTATAACATCAGTTTCAGATTTGACACAACTTTTATCAATAAAGCCCCATTTGTTTTTAACTTGTAAAGCTAATGTTAAAGCATTTGCCCAAATAGAATAGTTCTCAGGCCCTTTCAATTTAATTGTTATGATAATTAAATTGCTAGTCAGATGGATGCAAGTAAAGAGGATCACTAGCATCAAGTTTACTAATAAGTGTTTCATTATTAGTATTAACCACAGTACCAGTACTTCCATCAGTAGTGGTTCCCCCACCAGAAGGATTAGTATCACCCATGAAAGAACAATCAACCACAAATATATACTAATCTAAGCAAGCAATAACACAGACAAATAAGAGCACTTAAAACAGTCAATCAACCAAGAAACCACACGACACTAGGCGAAGCCGAGTTAGTGATCCAGATCAGTGGATCCTCAAGGGGATCCACCGCAGGTCTTAACACGGGAGCCTCTAGACCTAGACACAGACCCACAACAGAATACTTGAGCCAACTCCGGTCCACCTAACTCGGACAGTGCTCCTAGACACAACAAAGGAACAGAAAATAAAGCAATAAGATGGAACGATCTCACCAAGAACAAACCCAAGTTAGGGTTTCTCCTAAAACTCGTAACGATTAACCTTCACTTAGGGTTAATCGTTAGAGAGCAATAATAAAATCCACAGCAGTTCCAGCTCCAGCCAAATCAACCAGATCTTCACCAAGATTAGATCAGAGATCCTTGTTTCAAGAATATCAACGGAAGAGATACCCAAGATCTACAATTTAGATCCAGAAATCTTCAATAAAAGAATATCAGAACCTAGACTTAAAACCTGGCTCTGATACCATGTCAAAAACATGATATCAAAACTATAAACTCTTTATTAAACTTTAACCAAAAAGAATATTACACTCAAGAAACAAAAGAAATCTACTGATACAACTCAACTCTCTACCTCAAACTCCCTGATCTAAAAAAATCACAGATCATCTACAAAAGTAAGACTCCACAATCAAAGGATCTGAACAAGACGTTCAAGATCCAGAGAAACCCTAGCTTAGATGATGAGAGAAAGAGATACAAAATACTGAGAGAAAGGTGAAAAGTGAACGTAAAAATGTGAATGAGCTGATGAAGAGCCTTTATATAGGCAGAGATTCTTCACGAGAGAAAACACAAAATAAACGGACGAGATCACTTTCTGCTTTCTTTATAAACGGCCAGGATCAATACTTGTGCACTACTCCGGATTGATGACATGGCACAGGGCTTTTAATATTGTTGGATTTGGGCTGGTGAAACACCAAAGCCCAAAGCACCTTCTTTATGACTAGCCCACAACAAAATCTTTGATAATTGGCCCATTACTAAAAGTCCAAAATAATTATAACTTGTGTCTTGATCACGAACCATCAACTCTTGACCGGTACATTTATCTGGATCTCGTACACCATCAATCTAGATCTCAGCAACCAGCAACAACTCGTACAACTTGTGTCCAAGATATCTTGATCAATCCAACAGCTTTACCTATCACACTTATGCAAAATGTTCAAGACACCAAATATTCAACACATATAAATATTAATCTCTTTTGGTTTAAATTGATATATTTAGTGATTAACATTTTAACAGAGAACACGACGACGTTAACATGTCCATCGAAGCCTCCGCCACCTTCACCGTCATGGAACCAGAGACCCTCAGCCACATGTTCGCCGGCGAACTGGGTCCCGACCGTTGTTTTTTTTTCTACAACCGCCATTTTAACCCTACAGTTCTTAACCTTGGACGACAGACGGCGACTCTTTAAGGCACCCAAGCTGTGTAATGAACCATTACTAATAATATGACCACATGCAATAATAATATGACTTCATAGGATTGTTCAAGGGTAAGAGAGAGAACCAGAAATCCGCAAGTTGAACTTGCAGATTAATCAACTTCCCTCCTAGTCATCACCTGGGTCATGTGCCATCGAGCCACGTATGCATAACCCGCAAGTTGAACTTACGGGTTCACCAAAAAACAAAATTTCACTCTGACACCCACTTGTCGTACAAAAAAATTGCACTGTAGCACTAAACTACTAAAAAAACGTCTAAGCTTTGGGCATGAACACATATGAACACTTTCAAGGCTGGTGAGGTGTTGAAAGCCCTCTGATAGTGATTCCAACTACACAAAACCATTGATACGTAGTTGAGTTAGAGATGATGGAAGAATAAAAAGTGAATAACCACTCGTACCTTCTTATGCCTTTGCAGCAAATGAAACTACTCATAAGTTTTTACCACCAACTAACGATAGTTCAACGAGTGAGGTTGGAAATTTTTGCAACCCCCGCGCTTCGAAATGGGCTTTCTTAAGCCACCAATTTCTAGTAAGCATAAATTAGGAGGCCACAAGTCCTGGACAACTTTTAAAAGGATATCAAAAGGGTTCAGATCATGACAGGTTTATGTGCTATATTTATTTTTATAGCGACTAGCGGTAGTGCGTGGTGGCAACGACTGTAGTGTGTTGAAGGTGGAGAGGCTATGAGGATAGTCGTGGCAACTGGTAGGTGGTGTAGCAATGGTAATGTCAATGACCATGCTGGCGTTGACTCGACTATTAGGTGACGTGGCGGCGACGGTGTTGACGACAATTGCTAGATGTGGTATACCGAATATGACCGTGAGAAAAATACCGAAGGGTGGTGGGAAAAAGAATCTCGTATACATTACTCATGCATGTTTGTTCAGCGCCCACCCGAATACAAGGACATCTGCTGGCCTTAGGGAGTACCGCCCTTCAAGCGGATCCATCAAAAAGTTAACCAGGACTTCTTTCCTAGCCAAAATCCCTGCTCTTCGTAAGACATCTCACAAGACATCCCTGACCAGATCATGCCTATATTTAAACCCCAACAACTCCTTACAGTGAAGGGCATGTTCACAATTATAGTTATTCCATATCATATTCATTGATCTTCAAAAAAAAATGAAAATGGATTTTAATACTCCCAACTATCGCCTGTTGGCGGATAATACTCCCAACTATCACTTTGGCCATTAACACTAATGGCCAAAGCAAACAAGTTGAAAGTTTGGAGTGCTAATGGCCAAAGTGATAGTTGGGAGTATTATCCGCCAACAAGCGATAGCTGGGAGTATTAAAATCCATTTTCCCAAACAAAAAAAAAATCATACTTTGCTGGAACAATAAACCACGGTTCAAAAGCTTCTTAGTTCGTATCTCACCTTCAACCAAATCTAACAGTTCAAAAGCTTCATTATTATGGGATTATGTTATTTGGATCATCAAAATCATATAATTAGCTTAAACAAAAGCGATTGTTATAGGGTGGAGGTGGTGCGGCGATGGTTGTTTCAGGGTGGAGGTGTTGCAACGGTGGTTATTTCAGGGTGGAGGTGGTGTGGTCGTTTTAGGGTGGAGTTGGAGGTGCTACAGCGATGGTTCTTTCAGGGTAGAAGTGGTGCGACAATGGTTGTTTTAGGTTAAAGGTGGTGTGGCTGTGGTTGTTTTAGGTTGGAGGTGGTGCGGCGGTGGCTGTTTTAGGGTTGGAGGTGGTGCGGCAGCCGTGATTTTTGGGTAGTTGAAGAGGTGGTCGGTGGTGGCCGGTGATGGTTATGGTCTTAAACTTTTAGGATTTCCTAATAAGATGATGGTCTAGTCTAGATGATGACGATGATGATGATGATGATGATGATGATGATGAAGAAGAAGAAGGGGAGGTGAGTCCCACCTATATTTTAATGGTTAAATATACTAAAAGTCTTGTATATTAGCAAAAAGACTAAAGTGCCCATGAGTTTAACGGGAAATTTAAACGGAGTGAGCAAATTGGACGATAATGGCAAGAAATAACAAACCTCAAAGGTTCAGCTGTAAAAAAAAAAACACATTTTTGGATGGAACTAGCAAATATGGCCAAACCTCATGGATAATTTTGGCTATTAACTCTTAAATGTTAAATGTGGTGATTTTCGGTTTGGTTTGATCAAAAGACTATTTTGGTAATTTCTCATTAGTATATTCGATTTCTATACAAGTAAGAGGGTGTTTGGGATTGAGTTTGGAAATATAAAAGTGTTTTTGATCAGAAGTGCTTATTGTCTTATGATTTTTTGAAAAGGAATTTTAAAAAAAGTGTTTGGATTAGCTTTTGAGATGAGAAACGTCAAAAAGTCAATAGATTGTTTTTTAAATGTTTCGCTTAACTTATTGTGAATATTAGTTGTATGGGTGGTGGTAGATTTGTAATTTTTTTTTCAAAAGCCAAAAGCCAGGATTTCTAACTTCTCAAAAACAGTTTTTCCACCCTTAAAAGCCAAAAGTCAAAACAAAAAGTACTTTTAGGTTAAACAAACAGCTTATTGACTTATTGGCTTCTTGAAAAGGCCAATAAGTCAATAAGTTATTTTGAAACTCAATCCCAAACACCCTCTAAATGTTGGTTTAGGCCCTCACAAAACACACACTCACAAACGATCAAACCTTTTAATGTATATGAACTTGCAGAAAGAATTAAACCGGAAAATCACTTGCATTCTTTATTTAGTGAAACATGCTATATATAGTCATACAAGTCATCACCACCTCTTAACTACTTAACAATAAAATAGCACTTTGCTAAATAATAGGACACACTCTTTGACTCTACTAACGGATACTTCACAAAGCTATCCAATTGACCCATTCAACTCAAGACTTTCTACCATTATTTATTTCACTAAATTACTAGACTACTAATTAATAAAAACCGACCCGTAAAACGTCCCGACTTGACCCGAACAATCAAGATTAATCTAACACTAAATAGGATACAAGACCGGTTTCAGATAATTAGATCGGTATCACCTAATTGCGCTACAACACCCGGTCTCAACGTGTTTCATATGTCCCGTTGGGTTTGGAACTTTGAATTTATGTCATCTCTTACGTTTTATTGGGCTTTAAAGTTTCTACAAGGGCAATGCTCAATAATTGTATGGAACAATAATCATTAATATTTGGGGGCCACATGTGGACAACGATTGTTAAACAATCTGAAACCATTGAATGTCTTGAATAGGGGACCGAACCATATCACATATAATTCATTCTAAAACACACACACGGATTAATGGATCCAGAGCCCAAAAATGAGAAGAAGCCTCATGTGGTGTTCATACCATATCCTGCACAAAGCCATATCAAGTGTATGCTCAAACTAGCCAGGCTCCTACACCAAAAGGGCCTCTATATAACCTTCATCAACACCCACACGAACCACAAGCGACTTGTGGACTCTGGTGGGCTCAATGAGGCTCCTGGTTTTTGGTTCAAAACGGTTCCTGATGGGCTCGGTTCTGCTACAGAAAACAACAACGGTGTGAAAGCCTTAAGTGAACTCATGATTTACCTTGAAACTAATTTCTTGAATTCTTTTCTTGATGTTGTATCCGGGTCTGACAACCCGGTTACCTGCATCATTTGTGATGGTTTCATGACTTTCTTCAACACCATTGATGCTGCCGAGAAGCTTAAGGTTCCTATCATGCTCTTTTGGACCATGGCTGCATGTGGATTCATGGGCTTTTACCAAGCTAAAGTTCTGACAGATAAACATATCATCCCACTTACAGGTAAGGTGGTCACGATGCAACGTATTTTTATTAAAGTTTGGTCTAATAAATCTTTTTATAGAGTCTTTTAAAAATGGATTATATAATTTCAAATGTAAAAAAACTAATATACACAACATTAGTCTCTTAAGTTTGGATTAATTTAAAGGAAAAATTACAGAAATCGTCCTTTATGTTTACATCGTTTTTCAGTAGTTGTCCTTTAACTTCAAAATTGACGAGAATCGTCCTTTATGTTGTAAAATCTTGCAGGTCTCGTCCTTTAGGCCTAACCTGGTTAGTTTTTGTGGTTAAGTTTGGCAAAATGACAGTTTTGCCCTCATCTCTATTAAACTCAAACCCATACCCAAACACCCAAAACCACCACGCTTTCCTTAACAGTAACCTCACTAACCACCATCTCTGACCTCGTAACCACCACCGTGACCTTCATCATCAACAATAATATGTGATTGTTATTAAAAGGAATAGAGATGGAATTGCGGATTTTACCTTCAAAGCTATTTATGGCTCAATCGGAACCCTTTCATCCGAATCACCATCGTCCGTCATGATCTGTAGTCACCGGAGAAACAACCGCCGCCGTTGCTCAGTCCCACCATCGTCTCCTCCTCTTCTTTCTCTCTGCTCCGGCTCTCTCTCTTCAACTCATCTCTCTCTCTAGTCTCTCTACCGGTCTCTCCCTCTGTAACACCCCAACCGATGGCGGAAACATCGAGGTGTCACGTAGTGACGATTGTTCAATAGCTCATGGACTAAAGTGTAAATTTGAATACATTGATTAAATAATTTATTACATTGAAATGAAATACAACGATTCTAACTGTCAACTAAATTGAAATGCAATGAATCAAAATCTAAATATAAATCCGAAAGCTTAAAGGATGCATCTCAAAACAACCTGAAACATGTACAAAATAATTTGGTCAATACAAAAATTGTATTGGTGAGCATACCCTGTTTAAATATATATAGTAGAAAAGTGTTTAGCAATTCATGTGCGGTACCATTTGCAATTATGTAATAAGTAATATCCGTTCAAAACCAAACCTGAAGAATAATGACTAACACATGACTAACCAACTGAATAATGAATTAACAATACAATGACCAAGATTCTCTTAACAGAGTCTCAAGGGGGTATACCATAGTACTATTCATTGAAAAGCTAGGCCGCCCAGCGGTTAATGATTTTGACAAGCCATAGACACACCAATTAACATAAAGCAAACACACATGAGAATTGCATTGAGTATAAGAAATAGAAACTTGATAGTAAGTACATGAGTCACCCCAGAATAGTAAAACAGTAAAAAGGGGAAAGATATACTCACAGTTTGCGAAAGCGAGCAAAATCCAACTTAAGCGGTCGTGAGCTAAGTAATGGGAATTCCGAGGAATTCAACCTATAATGTGTAAGCATACTAATAAGGAAATGTCTAAAAAGTCTAAGGTAACTAGGGTCTAAGGCATTAGGGTTTGCTAAGTCGATTTGGGGAATTAGAGTTTTTATGATAAGTCGCGTTAATGTAAAAGTTGTATATCACAAATAATATATAAAAGGTTGTAAATGTGGTTTAAATAATATAATTATTACCTATTGAATATTTAGTTAAAAATATGTTTGAATAAATAAGACAAAAATAATTTAGTTAATTACCTTAACTAAATTAAAATAAATACAATAATCATAAATATATAAATAAATAATTTTTGAGTTACACAATGATCCAACAAAAGATAATAAAGACATTAAACCATAAGAGTATTTCTATTTTATAAAAAAAAGTATTTATAAAATAGGTGTTGTAATAGTATAAATAAATAAACGTTTAATTATGTCGTAATTGATAAATAATACAAATAATACAATACATGATCCAAAAATGCTATTTTTATAGAAAATAGATGCTTTCTGATGTAAACAAGTAAAAATAATTTTCTCATAATTTTTATAGACTTATTTATATTTAAAACTGATTTAATGAGATTTAATCACGTTTAAATGATTAAAAATAGGAAATTTTATAAAAATAAGTGTTTTCTGATCCAATAATTTTTATTTTAGTTCATAATGATTAGAAATAATTTATCAAAAAGTTTGAGATTAAAATCATTAAAAATGAATTTTTAGTCAATTAAATATGATTAAAACAATTTAATTCCATAAAATATAAAAATAAAACATTTTTCAAAAATTAAAAGTGGGATAATTTCCTATGAAGTGTCAAGAAGCTACTCCTAAATTTTCATAATTTTTGGAGCAAAAATGAATTTATTATAAATATTTCAAGTTATATGATTATAATATTGATTCTAAATAACAATAACAATAAATAAATAAAAACTGAAAATAGGGGTGAAGGTGCCAGGGTTCGAACCCAGGTTCCCTTCTACCACAAGGTGTTCCACTACCACTAGTCTACCACATATGTTTGTTGGTTATAATCAGAATACAATTTATATAAACATTGTTACCAACTCATCATCTTCCCCAATCCTACTAGCAAGAACCCTAACCCTAACCTTTAAAATCAATAACATGAACAAGGCTCGATTAAAGACCTGTAATAAGGGGCTTTTGTTCCTGGAACGATTCTAAGCAAAACGGCATCATAAAAATGAACTTACATCGCGTATTAAGGACGAACACGAGCTTGAATAGGCCGATGATTTTGGTTCAATTATAAGGCTTCTTGGACGCAATCTGGACGAATTTTTAGGTGGGTTATGAATGTTTGCAAGTGCAGAAACGAGATGAAGGTTTCAGATTATATAAAGGATGATTAAACAAGGCGTTTGAAGCTTTTCTTTAAACCCGATCGGTTACAAAACAAATTCCGAATTAACTCACTTAAAACATGTTAATTGCGAGTTATTACTTCGTATCAGTTATAAAATGATGGGGAAACGACTAGTTTGTTAAGAAAACGGGTTAAAGACTAGAAGTGTTAAGTTTTAAGGGTGGCCGGAAAGTAAATCCGGTGACCGGATTTTTAACTGGTCGGAAAAACGTAAGGGGAAAAGGGAGGGCTGGTTTGGGTTTTAAAACTTTCAATAATTGGCAGAATTGGTCCCCCAAGTTTAACTTAGTTAGTTAAATTATGAATTAGTTAGTTTTTTTCTTTATAGAAACTTAACCACACTAACTAGCTTTTAACATTAACCAATCCCAAACCTTTTTTTTTTTTAACTTTTTGTCCTAATTTATCAAATATCTAAATAAGTTTGTATTTCGAAAGTTTTTTATCGAGAAATTTCAATGTCACATATAATATTTAATAGAACCTTAGACGTTAAAATTAAAAACAAATATTAATAATATGACGATTAACAGATGGAAGGTATGAGGACTAGATTTGACTTTTAGATAAAAGATAAGGGTGACGGATGTCACACCCTCTCTCTCTCTAGATCTGATTATTGGTAAACAGGGTTTGTGGTGTTTTGTTGGGGAGCAGGACCGCCGGAGCTCCGCCGTGACTAGCCAGAGGTCCACCTCCTCTCCGATCTCCTCCTCTCTCTCTCTAATGTTTTTATATAAGTGTATTGTCTGTGTAATGTGTGTGTGTGTGAGTTTTATAAAGAGGGTGAGTGTGAGGTGTTTACATAATAGAGTGGGCATGTGTCTGGTGGTTTGGTGGTGGGGGATGAAAGAGATGACGGCATAATTGTCATTTTGCCAAACTTAACCACAAAAAAACTAACCAGGTTAGGCCTAAAGGACGAGACCTACAAGATTTTACAACATAAAGGACGATTCTCGTCAATTTTGAAGTTAAAGGACAACCACTGAAAAACGACGTAAACAAAAAGGACGATTTCTGTAATTTTTCCTAATTGGAATTTGTCTAGTATTGTTTTAAGTTAATCTCATTATAATTAACTTTTTGTTTGTCCTCTCTTGTTATAAATTAAGATTTTTTTTTTATTTTTTTAACAGCTTAAATTAGAAAAATCCGTATTTAGCGGGCCTGTCAGGCATGAACCCTTGACCTCAAGGGGAACAACACATTAACTCTAAAGACGTTGCTAATTGGACCCCAAAGTTATTGATTGTTGATATATAAATTGAAAATAACTATGTGTATAAATAGTAATTTAATACTTTTAACTATGTTTTAGGTTACCCGGTGTGGGAGTGTGGTGTGGGTCGAGGTGTGCCATGAGGGACGTGGCTTCTAGTAACGGATCTAGAACAAAATTTCAGGATAACTTTCATTTTTTTTATCGTACAAAAAAAACACAATAATAAATAAAGTTAAACAGATACATAAAAGTATCTCCTCTTTGGTATTTCAAAACTTGAGGTCAAACCATTACGTCGTCTTCTATATATTACTATATTAAAAGTTTCTTTTTCAATCACACAAATTTAAGCATTGTTTAAGTACTCCTCACCCATTCGATTTCATAAATATATCTTGATAAGCTTCATTTTATTAAAAACATCTTTTAATGGTTTGTGGTTCCAAGATACTCTGAAAGACACCCTCTTTCTTCCGTACAAAAATCATTCATATACATTTTGAAAAATGTCACTATTTTAGATATGTCAAACTTAGAAAACCAATCACAAGAATTTAACCCAAACATATATTTTTTTTTTATCAAAGTAGTTCATACCCCCATTGAATCGATTTTCAATTTCTTCAATTTGCATATCAAAACCGTATTAAAAACTTCAACTTCAAAATGATGCCGATTAGTAATGAAATTCTTTTGGTTTTTTTTTATTACCATAATTTTTCGTCATATCTAACACCCTAATCTTATTTTTTCACAAAAAGATTGTCACTTTTTCCAACATCAAGTCAATCTCGTTTTGTCTTATCATTCAATGCTCATTTTGTTCTGTTTATCAAAACCAAAGGGCCACAAGGCAAGCCCACTTTGAAACCTTGGGTTTTAAAGTTTAGTTTCTTAATTAAAACTTTGGGCTTTTAGCATTTTTATTAAGTTAGGCTTCTAAGTTTGAATTAATTAGTGGGCTTTTGATCGTCAATTAATGTTAGGCTTTTACTAAAAGCCAAAAAAAAAAAAAAAAAAAAAAAGAGAGAAAAGGGGTGGCCTAAAATTGTTGAAGGGGTAATGTGATACGTAATATGTAAAAAACACACCAAGTTTCCCAAACTCAAATTGTGTCGTTTGGCACAGTTCTTGATACACAAAAACGACGTGTTTTGGACTAACCCGAACATTTGATCTATGCATACCCTTTAACCCGAAAAAACTAGTTCGTTTAGACTCCACCCTAAGTTAAATGGTACATGTCATTTGACTACCTTAGGCTATGCGATATGGGGACCGTCTCCTGGATTGTCTTGGACCGTCCTCGTCTCGCTATACCGCCCCCTGGGGCTGTCCTCGTCCTAAATGTCTTGCAGAGGACGTTGAGGACAGGTTTTTTTTTTCTTCTACCAATCAGATTGAAGGAACGGGGCACGTGGTCCGTCACCACACCAAACCGCCTTACTAATCAAATTTTGTTGTATGACATGCATTAAATGTTTTACCAGTTCTATTTTCTCCATTCATTAATTTTACATGTATATTAACTAGTTTATAACCCGTGAGTTTCACGGGTAGACAAATTTAGATTGAAGAAAAGAAAATTTTGTTAATATGTAGTATATGTTGGGAATCGCGTGACCTGTTCGGGTTCAAATCAACCCGAACCGTTTACCCGGTTTATTATAAAATCATATTTTATAAATATATTATTTTAACACAAATAATATTAATAACATTTATCAATAATCAAAGTGGAAGCGTGTTGTAACAAAAACAATGTATATTATTTCTAAACCGAATACGCAATCCTAATCTAATGATCCAAATACAAATCAAGAACAAATAATACAATCACAACCATAGGGTGTTTAGAAAAACTACCTTTGACGAAACACTAATTAGATCACAAGATGGATCTACGAATGCCACACTAGTTAGCAAATCACCTAACACTTCGAATATCCCGAAACACCCAAGAACACCTAGTGTAGATCTCAATCAACACGAAGACGGAACAACCAAACAAGACAACCCTGTGCGAGAACCGAAGCCACGCGACCCCAAGCAATAACCCATGGCCGCACGTAGGCGGTGCGTGAGCGAGAGAGAGAGGGAGAGAGAGAAAGATATAGATAGGTAGGTAGGTAGGTAGGTAGGTAGGTAGGTAGGTAGGTAGATAGATAGATAGATAGATAGATAGATAGAGCGGAAGGGAGGGGCGCGTGGGCTTGGTTCAAAGGTAGGTAGCGGCGCGTGTGGTTGTGGTGTGGAGGTGGGTGGTGGCTGAAGGCGAGGTGGGCAGTGGTGGAATATGGCGATTATGGTTATGGTGGTGATGTAGGGTTTTGAATATTATCACAGATTAGGATTTTAGGATTAAGATGATTACGGGTATGTTTGGCAAAACTAGCTGGTAGCTGAAAGCTTTTTAAATATATTTTGGTGTTTGGCAGAGTAGCTGGAGCTTTTAATAAAATTACCAAAATGAGCATAATTAAACGCTTGTAAAGAAGGTTTTTATTTTATTTTTAAAATAGAATGGATACTTGTGTCATTTACAAATTAAAAGCTTGTAGCTAGTAGAGCTTTTTCTTAAACGCTAGTACTAGTAGCTTTTCACTGTAGAGTTTTTTCTCCTAACCTAAAAGCTTCTGCTCCTTCAACCAAACAAGGTTTTTTATTAAGTATGAGTTTTTTCTTAAAAGCTTGAAGCTCCTAAAAGCTTTTAAAAGCTCCATGCCAAACATACCCTACATAGTCCTTAAACATAACTTGTTCCCAAAGGAGTTACCTTTTAGCAATTAACAATTAATTGTTTGGTCCACCAAATATTATTAATTAACAACTTAACTATTAAACTTTATATATTATATTATGTATTAATATTATTATCAAATAATAATATTACTATTAATTTACTCTTTAAATAATATTCACGGTAATATTAACCCGTCTATAATTGTCATGACCCGAGAATTATCTATTACCATCATTTAATATCGAATAACAATTATTCGATAACGCCGTAATAATTATTCTCTAATAATTATTATATCGTTCAACGCTTTAAACAATTCAATTGATTAATCCCATTAATCTATCCACTTCCAATCTGTTGTTTCCTTAAACAATCAACACCGATTATTCGTAATAATCTATTCGATAAATATTTCACTAAATATTTATTTCTCAATCGAAGTTATTTGTGATTAATAATATTTAACAATTAAATATTATTTCTATGTTCGCAGTCCAAAGTGTAATTTTTTTAATCGTACTTTGACAGTCACGTTATTGGTCGATATTTGGACATCATTTCTAACAGTATAAACAATTATAACCCATGAGTTTTACGGGGTAGAAAAAATAAATTGGAGAAAATAAAAGTTTGTTAGGATGTAGTATAAGAAATTATGTAATACATAAAAAAAAAGCAATAATTTTATTCATAAGACTAAGAAAGCTAATTATATTAAAAATAATGTATTAACGAAAGTAGAAATAACTTTTTTAAATAATAATAGTTCTATTAATTTCATTAAAACAAAATACGAAAGTTACATCAAAATAGAAGGTAGACGGGCAACAAGTTGTGCCGCCACCCCTTTCTGAATTGCGAACCCTAGTCTACCAAAGACAAATCCTTGCCCCTGGAGATGAACTATTGATGTGGACCTCCCGTTGGACCCTGGTCAAGAAACGAATAGCTTCTGGCGCTAGGGAGCCAAAGGTATCAAAGGCCAAAGGGATAAAAACATGTTGGTTCTCTGCACAAGTTGTAGCATGCTTATCTACTTTCTTCGATTCCGCCTTTCTCGATGCTTGACCAGCTACAAACCCTGTTTCCCTTAACCCAACCAAAGGAGATATCCCTGTGAGGTCCATGCAAGCATGTTTCCCCCTCTCCCAACCAAAGACAAGCAGATCTGCTGGTCGTAGGGTGGATCTCCCTTCCGTAGGGTCTGTGAGAAAATTTACAAGGGCCTCCTTTTTGGCAGAAATCCCAACTCTTCTCAGGATGTCCCACAAAACGTCCCTCACCCAGTCATGCCGGTGAGAAAACATTTTTGTAAACAGAATTATAAATTTGAGAAAACATTTTTGTAAACAACATTTGTTGCTCGACTCTTTGGTTGTCCATCTTCGTCAACTATTAACAATTTAACTCCGTCAATCATTTATTTTCTATAAGTCTGAGGTAATAAACTTTTGATGATACTTCTTTCCCGTTACAATGTTTTTTTTTCTCTCACATCTAGCTTATGACAATTTTATGAGTCATTCAAAACAAGAAAAAGAAACAAATAATGCATGAAGTTTACTAACATGTTGTGTTTACTTAATTTACCATTCATTAACAACTTATGCATTCTTTTTGCAGATGAAATTTATTTGACAAATGGATATCTAGACATGGAAATAGACTGGATTTCTGGAATGAAAAGAATCCGCTTGAAGGATCTACCTGAGTTTATACAAGCCACAAAACGTGATGATTTTGCATATAGTTACCTCCTGAAAATCGCCCAATTGGCCGATAAGGTCTCTCATACAATCATCCATACTTTCGAGGAACTAGAAGACAGCCTCATCAATGAGATTAGGTCCATGTATCCTAATGTTTACACCATTGGGCCTCTTCAGTTGCTCTTGAACCAGATTACAAAAACAGAAACTAAAATTTGCTATAGCTTAAGGAAAGAAGAGCCTGAATGTGTCCAGTGGCTAAACTCGAAGGAAGTGAATTCTGTTGTTTATGTCAACTTTGGAAGTTTGGCTATGATGTCTGAACAAGATCTGTTAGAATTCGGGTGGGGACTTGTTAATAGTAACCAATATTTTCTTTGGATTATACGGACGGATTTGGTTGATGGGAAGCCTATAGTTTTGCCCCAAGAACTCGAGGAGGCATTAAACAAGAAAGGGTTTATAGGAAGGTGGTGTTCACAGGAAGAGGTTTTGAATCACCCGGCGGTTGGGGGGTTCTTAACTCATTGTGGTTGGGGTTCGATTATTGAGAGCTTGTCGGCTGGGGTTCCTATGTTATGTTGGCCATCTATTGGTGACCAACAAACTAATTGTAGACAAATGTGCAAGGAATGGGAGGTTGGTATGGAAATTGAGAAGAATGTGAAAAGGGATGAAGTGGAGAAGCTTGTGAGGGCATTGATGGAGGGATTAGAGGGTGAAAGGATGAGGAAGAAAGCTTTGGAGTGGAAGAAGAAGGCAGAAATAGCAACTGGTTCTAATGGGTCGTCTTATTTGGATACAAATAATCTTAGTAATGAAATCATTGAGTTATCAAGAAACAAACTAGATCCTTTAGTATAATCATTGAGTTATCAAGACACACAAATCTCGTTGTTTTATATATATGCCTTATCCATCAGTGATGTAAGTTTGGTTCATAATATCAACCGAGTGTTGATTCTCTTCAGGTTAAACATCAACACATATCCATGTGTGATCACTTCCAAATATATTGTTTTTATGTTTATGTGAGTATGAAATTGAATGTAAGATGTTCATGTACTTGAGTTATTCTCTAGATAGAAATCTGTAACCCCCAAGTTTATTATCATTCAAATGAGCATAATGTACTGGAAACTTGTAAATCAACTACACTCGGCTAACTTATAGATGAATGCTAACGCAACGAACTTATAGATGAACGTACGATTATGAGGAACAATAACACTTTAAAATGCCTTAAGTGAATGTAACCAAAATGTATCTCAAAGCTTTCCCTTTTGACGAGTGTCCGCCTCACTCTTAACTTCCTTGATACCACTCGATTCGCCTATCCAAGCAAACCAAGCTATCGTTAGGATTCATTAACAATGTCCTACGACATACACAACTCATACAAGTGTTCAAATTATCGGGTGTGGTTTTCACCCAACAACTTATTTATCCGTATTTCATTCAAGTGTTTTAACGAACACTTGGCGGGATCATTTTGACTAATAATCCATAAGTTAATTCCTAGTTCTTATTTTACCCTATTTCAAGCATCATAACCCAACATCAAGTTAATGTTATCATACTTTAGCAACATTAGTTCATAAACAAGCATGTTAAACCAACTTTTAGTCAAGGTCTTGGGGGTCTTTACCAAGGGGTCGAAACCCACCCGCTTGCCATTACCGATATCATGATTTCAGCCCTAAAATCAACAATTAAGGGTTGAGGTTAGGTATTTGATATCCTTATACTCACACAAACTAGTCTACTTCATAATTTAAGGATTTCCCTACTAAAGAGAATTATCATCAAAAACCCAAATTTTGGGATAAATCACAAGATTAAACATACCTCTTGTTCAGATTTTGATGGTGATTCATTTTATGTAAACATGCAGCAGATTTACTTGATTTTCCCCTCTAGATTTTGAAGAAATCGATGTTTTGGAGTGAGGTTCATCTTGTGTGTGTGGTGTGTGTGTTTTGGTCGATCATAATCTGATCACCAACACAAGTTTTCTAGTTTTTATTATTTGTTGATTTTACTTTGGTCATTTGACCATTTTGGCCCTTGTAGTCTTGCTCAATCACACAAAGGCACTAACCTACTACTTGGTTTTTGTTTGGTGATTAATATCAAGACCTCTTTTGACCCATTCTTAATGAGTTAATCATGCTATTATTTTATACTTTAGATTTTCGGGTGTTACATTCCATTCTTGAGACCGGGAGGTGATGGAATGTTGGGTTGTCTAGAGCTTTAGGTGTTAGGTTTTGGGTGAGACCGGGAGGCTATCCTATCCTAGTTGTTTTTAGTTTCTTGCAATTCCGAGTCATAGTTAACCCAATTAAATTACTCCTTTACATCTTCGGGTGTATTGTGATTAGAGAGACCGGGAGGTGATCGAGTCATTAAAGTACCTTAGCATTCTTAGTGAGGTGAGACCGGGGGGTGATCCGAGCTAGATAACCAGTGTTTTATTCCTTAGGATTCTTTGGGGTGTGTTAGTAAGACCGGGAGGAGATCTAGTATGTCCTAAGGTTTCTTAAGCAATCTTTAGAATCTGGTATCCATTCAGTTTTCCATTACCAAGAGTTGTGAGTTTGCATGTAGGATTCTTGACCTAGGTAGTTGCCTTCCTATCCTAATATTTTCCTTAGTTATCTTCGACGTCTATTTATCTTATTTATTTATTTTATTTTAATTAATTATTTAAAAAAACCAAAAACAAATTTTTAAACCATTTATTTTAAGTCTTAGTCGAGTCTAGTTTTGTTTTCTAGTTGTGTCATGTGGGTTTGATACTCGGACTTACTTAGTCTGTACTGCATTGATAGGTACACTTGCCTGTCGTGTGGTCTAGTTTAGTTGAGTTTGTTTTATATTATTAGGTGTCTAGGTTAGTTTATTATTTTTAGACCATACATAGCACATCAAGGGAAACATCTTATTTTAAGTCATAGGTGTTCTTGCAATTGTCTTCCCTTCATGATTTGTAATGGTACACATTCCCACTTCAAAAAATACATTATATCCCTTTTGCAGTAGTTGTCCCACACTAAGGAGATTGTGTCTTAAACCTTCTACACAGAATACATTCGGTATCTTGTTTACTCTATCATTTACTCTTATGCACACCTTGCCACTTCCTAAAACTTGTAGTCTTTTATCATCACCTGTTCTTACTTCTTGTTGGATCAGTATGCTCTTTGTTTAAGTAAGAACTTGCTATCTTTGACACTTAAGTGTTTAGCAAGCTCTTGTATATCAGATTGTAAGCACAGCGGAATGTATAAGTTAAAGCAACACTTTTTATACTTAAGAGGAATTATTACTCCCTCTTGATGATTGAAACTAATAATGACAAGTATTTATTATGAATCTAAGCAGTAAATGAGAATTAGATACTTAGGCAGATTCACAATAAATACAGAAATTGAATAGAACAGTGAAAGTGTTTGAAGGATTTTTCTATTAAAATCAATGTCTAAAATAGAAGGTTGAAGCCTCCTATTTATAGACGTTTACATGCATGTATCTTGCCAATAAAGCAAGTACAGAAACATCAGAAACAAGTTGCACAAGTTGCAACATTGAAACAAACAATTACAGCTAAAAGTAATAATAAACAATAAACTACTGATACAAAAGGCGGTGGAAAATATCTAATGCTAAGTGCTGATGAATGACAAACTACTGATGAGTAGTTTGTCTTCAGTACTTCTGAAGTGAACTTGTCTGGTTTGGACTTCAGAACTTCTGATGAAGTTTCTTCTTCAGCACTTGTCATATCTTCTCTTCAGCAGTTTCTTGTCTTCTCTTCAGTACTTCTATACTTAGCCAAAATGACAGAAGTGAATTAGACTAAGGTTTCCAAAAGTGGTTTCACCAATCCTCTTTGTCCTAACAATCTCCCCCTGGATTGATGAACCCAAAACCTTACTAATTCCTTATGATCTTCTTCTGTCTTGAACAATCTTCCATATTTCTTTATACATGGTGTTCTTTAGCTGGTTTAACTGTCCATCAGATAGAGATCCTCTCTGTGGTTCCAGATGTTGAATTGTGAGCAGGTCTTGTGTTGACAGTTTCTTTAGATCACTGATCTTCTTGTAAGCCCTGCTTGAAAGGTCTCTTCTTGTCAATAATACTGAGTTGTTAGCAGTAAGTGACCATCTGATGATAGGTACCTTTGACTTGTTAAAGTCAGAGGTATAGGGAACCAGACTTGTCCCTTGGGTTGATGATCCTGAGTGTTGGATGCTTTCTGTTTCAGTAAGCCTCAGGTGGGAGTCTCTTCCTTGTTGTTGTTGTTGTTGTTGTTGCATATCAGGCATCTGAATAGTTGGGAGATGGTGTTCAGTCACTACCTTGGTATGCATCTTGTCTTTGATAGTCTTTTGAATTTGGTAGGCAAAGGTGGAAGGATCCCTGAATTGTGTTATCAGAGGTTTCTCATCAATGTCAAAATCTGCATGAACTACTGAACTTCCTTCAAGTAGTACCATTTTGAAATTAGTTTTGACATTGTCCTCTGATTTCTTCCTTTGAGTAGCAGGCCTTCTTGTTAAAACACCAGAAGTTCTAACTACTGATCTTGAAGGATCAGCAGTTTGAAACTTCTCTGGATTTGCAGCCTTGGCAGCCTTATATTTTCGATAAGTATCCACCAGTCTTTCTTCTTTCCATCTGGATACTGAGGCTTTTGAACCAAAGCCATCTGCTACTAATTCATTTATCATCTGGGCTCTCTTGGCCTTTCCTTCTTTACTTGTGGCCAGTTTGTCTGCAATTAGTTGTGCCCTTCTTGTCAGCTCTTGCATAGAGAGTCCCTTGAGTGTGTAGGCTTTAGTCTTGCTGTTCTTTGTGATGTAAGACACCAGTTGTTGTCTTTTGTCTTCTTCAGCAACATGATCAATTTCAGCCTGTCTTTCCAGTTCAGCTTGATAAGCCTGGAGCTTCTCTTCAAATTCTAAGTCATCCCTTTGTTCCAGATTTTTCCAAATCTGGTCTTCCTTGGCTTTTTGTTGAACTGCCTTTAACCTCTGCTCAAGAAGTTCAGTAGATTGAGAGATTGGAGCAGGGGTTAGGACAGTCATGGTAGTGGTTGTTGTAGGCCTTGGAGGAGCAGAAGTTGGTTTGATTTGTACAGTGGATCTGGAAGGTTTAGTTTGTTGAGCTTTGGAAGTGTTAACCTCTGCTGGGTTGACAACTGCTGATGGTTTGTCAACTACTGAAGGATTGTCTTCAGTATCTTCTGAGTCATCAGTACTTTGACCATCAGAGGTTTCTTTATTATGCCTTAGGGATTCTTCAGAAGTTTGGGTCTCATCTTCTTTTTCTATGGCTTCAATATCTTCCACTGAGACACCAAACTGTTTGGCCATTGCTTCTTTTCTGGCCTGGTTTTTCTGATCTCTCTCTAGGATAGCAAGTCTTGCCTTTCTTCTGGCTTCAACTGTATCCATTGGTTCCTTCATCTTCTCCCTCTTTTTGGATTCATCAATAGTCTTCAGAGGTTTGATCTGATCTGTCAGATTGGCAATTTGTTTGCTGTTGAAGTCAATCTTGGTCTGCAGATCATTCATTTTCGTCTGAATCACCCCAAATTGATTCTTGATGGACAGCTCCAAGTTAGCTGTATAGGTTTGGAGGTGATTCTTGATGAGAGCATTCATCATATGATAAAGGTCACCACCTGGGCTGCATAGTTGGTTCATGTCTATGCTTGAAGGCCCAGGGAATTGGGTAGGCATTTGATGTGAAGGGTGTGTTTTTAGGAGATCCTCATGTTGTACAGAGGATGCCACTCTAGGGGTTTTAGGGATTGAGTGGACTTTAACCTGTTCAGGGGTGACTAGCTTCTTGAGCTTGGATACCCCTGAAACAGGACCTTCATAAAGTGTAGTCAATTCAGTAGTTTTGGTTGTTGAATCATCATCCAAATTAATGGAATCATCTGAATCCCTGATGTTGTCCTCAATGAGGACTGTCTCAGTTAAATCATGAGCTGAGCCCAACTCAGTTCTCTCATGAACCTCTTGTTCTTGGTTCTGAGGATTTCCTACCTCAGGCATTAAGCCTTCATCAGTAGTTGCCACATCTGAGGTCTTAGCTGTTTTACTTCTATCCTCAGATCCACCACTGGGTGGTAACTGAGTAGTAGCAGCCTCAGATGCCCCAAGAGTCTCTAAGATTGGGCTTAAAGACTCTGGTCCACCCTCATCTCTTGGGTTAGGGCTAGTGATGTCCACATCCATGTCTGATTCTGTGGTTATGTCCCCTGTTTGTTGTGGTTGTAGGGGACTGACATTATCAGGTGGGACTATCTCTTTTAGCCCAGAGAGAAGTTTGGCAATCTCTATTGCCTCTGGTTCAGAAATTTGAGGGGTTGGTTCAGAAGTTTGGGCAATAGGTTGAATAGGTTGGTCAGCAGTTTCAAAAGAAGTGTCAGTTACAAAAGTTTTTCTAAGTCTTTTTCTTTTGAATAAGATTTTTATGGGTGCTCTTGGTGGGGTTTGAGATGTATGAGACTGAGAGGGTGTTTCAGTCTCACCTATTTGAAGAGCAGATTGCTCATGAGCATGTTCAGGCATCTCAACCTCCTGAACAGCTTTTCTTTTGGGTTGGTGGGTTATTGTCTTTGTTGGCTTGGGCTTTTTGGCTTTTGATGGTGTGAGTTTGGAAGATGTGGGTTTCAGGGGGGACTTTTTGTTGTTCTCCCTGATCATCTTCTGGCCAGGTAGCCGGTTTGTTATGCCTAGAGTATGCTTGTGAGGTTAATGGATTTAACGTTGAAACTTTTCCCACAAGCACCTCATTACCCAGTTCCCCTATTATGCATTGCATAATGAACCTTGGGTATAACAAAAACTTTTTCTTGGTATTATTATGATGTAACACCAACTCATTGAAAAATAATTTTGATGCCCTGAATTTAGTTTCATTCACTATGGAATGAAATATTGGTTGAAAAGTAGAGGGCATCTGGTCATAAGACCCTGTCTTTGGACTCAAACACATAATAATATAATGAAACAAAAGCTTGTATTTTGGTTCAAAATATTTTTTGAAGATAGTAGCATGGGAGAGAGTACCTTGATAACCACACTCAGTCATGGTTAAGTGAATGTCAGAGTTAGCAACATGATCAGGGGCAGCTACATCATTCAAGCCCAGTCTTGTTGCCAGTGTGGCCGGTGTGATGGTCAGTGGTTTCCCTTTTATTCTTGAGTTGAGGGAGATAATTTCACCATCAACCGTCACCGTCTCAGCATTAGCCCAGAACTCATTTAGAGTTTCAGTATGAATTGGTGGGTCGATTGTGAGAGCAGTAAAATATTGGGATTTTACGACAAGATCAATGATCTCATCGTATTGGGACCAGCCTTCTTGTTTTTCAAGAAAGGCCCTTTGATTATGTCCCTGTTTTAGAACGAGAGCCATGTGGTTTGGGTTTTTGATGATCGAACAGTTGATTTGCAGGTTTAGGTTTGTAAGAGAGTTTTTGAGAGAGAAGGAGGGAATTTTTGAGTTTGAAAGGATAAGCGTTGAAAAAAAAGGTATTTATCAGAAGTTTTTAACCGCTTGAATCTTCTTTATTAGAAGTTTTTAAACCGCCTTGGTTAAAAATCTCTTTATCAGAAGTTTTAAACCGCCTAGGTTAAACTTCTGATGATGGGAAAAGTCAGATTTGCCCTTTTTGACTAAACTGCTGATGAAGGATTATCTTCATCAGTAGTTCCCATTTCCTCTTCAGTAGTTTTAACAGCTGATGAGAAATGTTTTATAAATACTTTTATTCACAACTTCTGAAGGTTATTTTATCAGAAGTTATTCACTTTTCAGAAATTATCCCCATACTGATGTTTTGATCATCAGTGGTTTCTCTCTTTTCAGAAGTTTTGTTTCAGACTTTTTGTCTTTTTGTAAGTGGAAAATGAAAAATATGTACAAAACAATAAAATAAACACTTACAAATTTAGCATCCCAAGCATGGATACTAACTTCTGAAATGTTGATGTGTCAAGGGGTTTTGTGAAGATGTCAGCTATTTGATTAGCTGTTGCTACATGCTTCACCTCAATCTTGCCTTTTTCATAGCAATCTCTTATGAAATGGTACATGATCTCAATATGTTTAGTTTTTGAGAACTGTACCGGATTTTGAATGATGCTAATAGCAGATTTGCTGTCTACAAACAAAGGTGTCTTGGTCTCTTTGATTCCATAATCAAGAAGTTGATATTGGAGCCATTGTATCTGTGATGTACAACTTGCAGCTGCAATGTATTCAGCTTCAGCAGTTGAAGTTGCAACAGATGTTTGCTTCTTTGATTGCCATGACACTAGACAGTTACCCAAGAATTGACAACCACCAGATGTTGACTTTCTTGTCATCTTACACCCTGCATAGTCACTATCTGAAAAAGATGATAACTTGGTATTGCCTGAAGCAGGATACCAAATTCCAAGTGTTGGAGTTCCTTTCAGATATCTGAAAATTCTTTTGACTGCTATAAGGTGTGATTCCCTTGGTGCTGATTGATATCTAGCACAGACACATGTTGAAAACATAATATCTGGTCTAGAAGCAGTTAGATATAAAAGGGAACCTATCATGCATCTATACATGGTTTGATCAACCTGTTTTCCTTGATCATCAGGTTCAACTTGTGTGATTGGTGTCATGGGAGTGGAACATGATTTACAGTCTTGTAAAGAAAATTTGTTTAATAATTCTTTAACATATTTTGATTGATGTATAAAAGTTCCATTTGTTTGTTGCTTGATCTGCAGTCCCAGAAAGTACTGCAGTTCTCCCATGGTACTCATCTCAAATTTTGATTGCATGAGTTTCTTAAAATCATCACACAGTTTTGTGTTTGTTGAACCAAAAATGATATCATCAACATAAATTTGAACAAGTAGAACATGATTTCCAACATGTTTAATGAAAAGAGTTTTATCAATGGCACCTCTTGTAAAGTTATTTTTGAGTAAAAAGGTGGAGAGTGTATCATACCAGGCTCTTGGAGCCTGTTTGAGCCCATAAAGAGCTTTGTCCAATCTGTACACCCACTCAGGATGAGAAGGATCCTCAAACCCAGGTGGCTGACAGACATACACCTCCTCTTTTATTTTTCCATACAAAAATGCACTCTTTACATCCATTTGATAAACTTTAATTTTGTTGGAAATGGCATAGGCCAGAAATAACCTGATGGCCTCAAGCCTTGCAACTGGAGCAAAGGTTTCATCATAGTCAATTCCCTCTTCTTGAGAGTACCCTTGAACTACCAGTCGTGCCTTGTTCTTGATTATCATACCAGCTTCATCTTGTTTGTTCCTGAAAACCCATCTTGTGCCAATTGGTTGCTTGTTTGGAGGTAAGGGACATATTTCCCAGACCTGTTGCTTGTTGAACTGAAGCAGTTCATCTTGCATAGCTTGCACCCAATTATTGTCTTTGAGGGCTTCCTGGTAATTCTTTGGTTCCAACTGTGAGATAAAGGCTGAAAATAGGCAAAAGTTGAAGAGCTGGTTTCTGGTAAGAACACCTGAAGCTATATCACCCATGATTTGATCAAGTGGATGATCTCTGTGTTCAATCAGTTGTTGTAAACCACTGACAGGTGTAGGTGGCTCATGTTCTTCAAACAAACTACTGAGGTCTATAATATCTGGTTCAGATGTTCCTTGATCTTCAGTAGTTGGATCTACTGAACCAGAAGTTTGAGTTTGTTCCTCAGTACTTGTTTGATCAGAAGTTTGTGGAACTTCTGATGATTTTGAAGTTGACTTGATAACTGTTTGAGGAGTCCATGGTGTGGGATCCTCATCATCAAACCTTTTGTCACCATAATAAGTAGGTTTAGATGAAGTAACAGCCTTCTCAAGTCCAAAATGGAAGTTGTCAAGGTCAAAAAGTTCAGCAGGATGTGCTGGAATAAGAGTGTGTTTTGACTCATTGAACTTGACATTCAATGTTTCTTCTACTATCCTGGTGTGAGAATTAAAAACCTTGTAGGCTTTTCTAGTTGAAGAGTAACCAAGAAAGTAACCTGAGTCAACTTTGGCAGCAAACTTTGAAATAGATTCCTTGATGTTCAAGATGAAACATTGACACCCAAAAGCCCTGAAAAAGGAGATAAGGGGCTTCATGCCATGAAGAACTTCATAGGCAGTCTTGGAATGTCTCTTGACCATAAGAACTCTATTCTGAACATAACATGATGTGTTAACTGCTTCTGCCCAAAAGTACAAGGGTAGCCTAGAATCAGCTAACATTGTTCTTGCTCCCTCTATTAAGGTTCTGTTCTTCCTTTCTACTACACCATTTTGTTCAGGAGTTCTGGGAACACTGTATTGTCTAATAATCCCTTTAGAAAAACAGAATTAATCCAGAGTTTTGTTCCTGAACTCTGTCCCATTATCACTTCTAATGGTTTTGACAGGTAGAGAATATTGTTTCTCCACTTGTAGAATGAAGAACTTGATGATTTCAGCAGCCTCATCCTTGGAGAATAAGAAGAATACCCATGTGAATCTTGAGTAGTCATCAATGATGACTAAGCAGTACTTCTTCTTACCAAGGCTCATAATCTTGACAGGTCCGAATAAGTCCATATGGAGTAGTTGAAGACATGCAGTTGTTTTTGATTCTTCAATAGACTTATAGGAGGACTTATGTTGTTTTCCCTTTAAACAGGATACACAGTGTTCTTGACACTGGTATACATTCAAAGGTAGACCTCTGACCAAGCCCATTTTTGTGACTTTATTTATGGTTTTAAAGTTCACATGGCCAAGTCTCCTGTGCCAGAGATCAGTTTCTGAAGTTGATGCCCTTGAGAAGAAACAGGCAGTGTTGTTCAATACCTTGTCTTTCTCAATCTCCACTGCATAGACATTTCCACATCTTTTGGCAATCAGCAAGGTATGATCTTCAATGATCTTCTCTATCAACTTCTGGCCTTCTGGTGAGATGATCTCGCATGCTGTCTTTGTGAAAAAGGAAGAATATCCTTTATCACACATTTGTGACACACTTAGCAAGTTGTATTCAAGGTTTTCAACCAGATTGACCTTGTCAAACTGTATTTTGCCAGATGAGACAATGCCATGTCCTAGGACATATCCCTTAGCATTGTTCCCAAAGGATACAGATCTTTCTCTTTGGCTGATAAAATTGTTTATCAGGTATCTGCTTCCAGTCATGTGCATAGAGCCTCCACTATCAACGTACCATATGCTGTTTAAGCCCCTGGAAACTCTCTGCACACAATAGCAAATTAGTTAGATTTAGGAACCCAAGCCTGTTTGGCTTTGGGTTTGCTCTTGAGAACAGTTACAGTTTGTTTTTGACCAGGTTGAGAAATCCATGTCTTTTTGGCAATGGATTTTTCATTAAGAGCCATGGTGGTATCCTTTTCAGGACCACCATCAACCTTGGTAATCAGTAGTTGTACCAAGTTCATTAGATTTTGAATCTCAGCAGTTTGTGAAACTGCTGATGATTCAGGTCTAACTACTGACAAAGAATTTTGAGAAAAAGATTTTAGTTGAGATTTTATCTTTTTCTGAGAAAAGGTGTTTTCAGGTTGTTGTTTCTTGGGATTAACGATTCTTTCATAATCATTTCTGATTTGATTTCCCACAACCTGTTGTTTAATTTTTTGATTGAACTGAATTCCTTTTCTATATCTACAAAACTCTGTTTTGTGGTTGAACAGACCACAAATTTCACACTCTTTTGCCTTTTATTTTTGATCTAAAGGAAAATTTCTGACATTAGTGTAAAGATTTTGCTCATCAGTAGTTTTCAGGGTCTCAACTCCTGATGTAGATGAAACTACTGATGGCTTGTTGTCAGATTTTGTTAATACTTCTGAAGTACTTTCTTTGAAAATACCAGGATTTCTGTTTAGAAAGTTTTCATGGAAAGATGTGCAGTCTTTCCCTTCAGAAGTTTCATTTGAAACAATTTTTCTCCCATCTTCAGTAGTTTTAGGAGAGAAATCTGTTGGTGTTTCAACATGATGGTACCCTATGCCAAACTTAACATTTGAAGCACTCTGTTTGTTTAGCAATAGCTGGTACCCCTTACAAGAATCCACCCATTTTTCACAACTGATCTTGGTGTCAGCAAGCTCTTTTCTGACATTCCCAAGATCTTCTATCATCATTTTAATTTGTGCTTGGGTTTCAATAGCTGAGTTAGATAATTTAGAGGCTTCTTTTGTTTTAGCAGTAAGTTTTCTCTCTAAATCACATTTCATCTGAGTGTATTTTCTTTCTAAATCATTGGCTTTTCCTTGTAAGTGCACATTTGTCTCTCTTATGAGAGCAAAAGTTTCTTTGCAAGAATTTGAGCAAAGTTTTGTCAAAGACTCTTTTGATACCTGTGACAATGCAGATTTTGAAGTGCAGCCTTCAAATGCCATTAAGGCAAAGTTCTTTCTGCCATTGTCTGGTTCTCCCCAGTTAATGTCAAACAACTTGTTGTCTGCATCAGGATTGCACTCTGTGGTGTCAAAAGGAAGACTGCTCCAGTCAACATACCCTGAGGTGAAAAGACTTTGTTGAGAGGGTTGTTGAGGCCGTGGAGGTTGTTGAGCAGCTGGAAAGGGAGGGATTGATTGTTGGCTCTGCATCTGTTGAGCAGGCATTTGAACATATTGTACTTGTGGCATGTATTGCTGTTGAGGAGCTTGTGCCTGTACAAAATGAGCACTCCCTTGAGTTCCATTATTCCTATTATAATTGGGGTTAAAGTTATTTCCAGATTGTGATTGGTTAAAGCTAGAGTTTCTACACTCTCTAGCAAAGTGTCCCAACTTCTGACACTTGTGACATCTCAGTTTAGATTTGTCAAAACCAATTTTTGTATTACTGGTCAATCCTGGAAATTTCCTTCCTGGCCTTTTATAAAACTTGTTAGTTTTAATGCTTAACATGGCCAGTTGGTGTAAAATGTCCATTTCTTCTAAGTCATCACTGCTAAAGTTTTTCAAATCATCCATGATAAAACATAGATTATCAGCAGTTTGACTTTGGTCATTATTGTCATAACCTGGGAAAGATCTTTCTGATGAGATCCCAGTTGTTATGTCAATGTTGTCATAAGATCCATAGGAACAAGTTGGTGAGTCTTGTCCCAAAAGTGTTGTACTACCTGGTAGGTAGTCATCAGCAGTTTTACCAGATGATTGTAATTTCTTCTTTTGATCAATTTCTCTCTCAAAAGTAAGTAATCTCCCATGGAGTTTTGTAAGAGTGAGGGAGCCAAAATCTGGTGAGGATCTTTAAACAATGGAGTATGTTTCCCATTTGTCTGGTAAAGACCTTAAAAATCTATGTAGCATAGATATTGTTGTATAGGTCTGACCATTTAACTTTAGCTCAGATATTAATGAGGAGAATCTTTCAAATTGTTGAGTTAAAGTTTCCCCATTAACGTGAGCAAATGTCTCATATTGTTGAGCTAAAATCTCTCTGGTGTTGGCAATCACCTCTTCAGTTCCTCCAAACTGTTCTTTAAGACAATCCCAGAGTTCTTTGGCACTTTCACAATGTAAAAGGCCAGAGTATATCTCATTTGGGAGAGCCATTGCCAACATAGAGAATGCTTTAGCATCTAGCTCAAGTTTTAGGAAATCATCATCTGTATAGTCTTTTGGTTCTTTAGGAACCTCAACTTTAGTTTCAAGATTTATGTTTACTGGTTTGTGAGGACCATATATCACAGATCTCCAACAACCTGTGTTGGTCTGTGACAAGGTATGTGCCATTCTCTTTTGCCATATGTTATATTCATTTCTTACAAGCATGGCAGGTTTAGTGGCAGAACCAGTATTATGAGGATCCATTTTAAAGAGTATTGATTTGTCAGATGACTCTTTTAAGTGATGGATGTTGATAAAAAGTGAACTTTTGATCTTTTATTGAGTATCAATAAGAGCTTTGTGTCTGATTCTCAATTTGTTAGATTGATATGTGATCAGATAAACCAATGCTCTGATACCAATTGTTGGATCAGTATGCTCTTTGTTTAAGTAAGAACTTGCTATCTTTGACACTTAAGTGTTTAGCAAGCTCTTGTATATCAGATTGTAAGCACAGCGGAATGTATAAGTTAAAGCAACACTTTTTATACTTAAGAGGAGTTATTACTCCCTCTTGATGATTGAAACTAATAATGACAAGTATTTATTATGAATCTAAGCAGTAAATGAGAATTAGATACTTAGGCAGATTCACAATAAATACAGAAATGGAATAGAACAGTGAAAGTGTTTGAAGGATTTTTCTATTAAAATCAATGTCTAAAATAGAAGGTTGAAGCCTCCTATTTATAGACGTTTACATGCATGTATCTTGCCAATAAAGCAAGTACAGAAACATCAGAAACAAGTTGCACAAGTTGCAACATTGAAACAAACAATTACAGCTAAAAGTAATAATAAACAATAAACTACTGATACAAAAGGCGGTGGAAAATATCTGATGCTAAGTGCTGATGAATGACAAACTACTGATGAGTAGTTTGTCTTCAGTACTTCTGAAGTGAACTTGTCTGGTTTGGACTTCAGAACTTCTGATGAAGTTTCTTCTTCAGCACTTGTCATATCTTCTCTTCAGCAGTTTCTTGTCTTCTCTTCAGTACTTCTATACTTAGCCAAAATGACAGAAGTGAATTAGACTAAGGTTTCCAAAAGTGGTTTCACCAATCCTCTTTGTCCTAACACTTCTCGTCTGTCTTGATCGTTAAATGTGATGAATATATTCCTATTTCCCGTCATATGATTACTACATCCGCTATCTAAGTACCAACAATTTGAATTCTTATTTTCTTCCATGTTAAATATCATAAACATACTATCTTTTTTTGGTTGATTCTTATTCTCTTCCTTACACACCATTGCAGGTTCATCTTTCTCATTTTCTTCCTTATGTGGACAATTTCTAGCTATATGACCTAACCCTTGACAATTATAATATATGATGGGTCCGTATCGCCCTGACCTACCTCTTTTTCCTCTTCCTCTATAGCTATTGTTATACCTATTTCCGCCTTTATTTCTTCCTTGAGTCCCACTTTGTACTTGGAAAGCTTAATCTACTATATGTGTGTCATATTGTTTCAGTCTTAACTCATGGGAATGTAATATTCCCATAAGTTCTTCAATTGATACATTTTCTAAATCCTTGGACTCTTCTATAGCTACTACTACTGACTCGTACTTTATTGTCATACTACGCAATATTTTTTCAACTACTCGTTTATCACTTAATTCTTCTTAATTCATTCTTAATTGGTTAACTATTGTGGTAACCCAATCAAAGTATCCTTCTATTGTTTCGGTTACTGACATTCTTAAGGTATCAAATTCGCATCTAAGAGTTTGCAGCTTTTTCGTTTTGACACGACGTTCTCTATGATATGATTTATACAATATCTCCCATGCTTCCTTAGATGATTTTGCATTAGCAATCCTTTTGAATATTGTTTCAGTTGATGCTTGAAATAAATAATGAAGTGCCTTCTTATCTCGTTTATTTTGTTCTCTATATTCCTTTCGTAATGTATCGTTTGCATCGTTGGGTAAATCCCTAACACCGTCTTCTACCACATTCCACAAGTCTTGGGATTTTAAGAGCACTTTCATTTGAATGTGCCAATGATAATAATTTTGTCCCAATAATTTTGGAATTTGGGTTTGTACTCCTCCTTGTGTTGTCATAATCCCGAACTAAGGAATGTAATTTAATAATCGAATACACAAAAAAAATGTTTGACTTCTCGGGGTCAATAATCTTTCGAATAATAATAAAAAAATTGTTGTCCCTCCTTTTGATAATTTCCCGCGTAAAACCGAAGAACAAAAACGAAAAAAACATAGTGATTCCTAAATATGATTTCTGATTCAATAACTTGATTTCACTCGAACGATTGTGTGTGATTCCTTTTGCTAATCAGTAACCGCTTAATATTCACACAAAAATTGATAAAAATCGAGTGTAACATCCCGTTTTGTTATATAAATAAAATGTGTTGGTTCATATTTATTAATGTATGAAACGGGTCCCTAATCGATGAAACGAACCAATAACAAGGGAAATGGGTATTTTTGTATTTAAAATTTGTTAACGAGTAAGTGATGGTTAGCATGATTATTTGAGATATAAGATCTCGTCGAGAAGTTAATATTATAAGAGATCGTTTAGTTATAATAATAAAATATATTGTATTCGAACCCTGCTCCGTTTTAATGAAATTTAGGTGGATGCGTAGATAAAGATTAACTCGTCTCAACAGTATATTCATATTTCTACAAAACGTTATACTTTAGAAGTTATACTAGATAAACGAGTAAAGCAGCTGAATTAATAATATATAAATTTTAATCTTATGTTTGAAATAATAATAACAAGTTGATAGGATGATCAAGATATAATAATAATAGTATATCGTGAATTGGATTGTGTATGGATAATAATATTAATTAATAATGATTTTATGTCAATGTTTGGACTTTGAAAATAAATCATGGAGCAGGAGGCTCCCATCGAAGGAAATAAGAAAAACAAAGATCCTACATATATGTTTCACATAAGCTAGCAGGCATGCATGTTATTTTGTCCCACATCGAAGAAATTAATGTCCACCGTCCTTTTTCATATATATATAGAGGCCTTCAGTAAGCCATTCAACTGCACCTAATCTTGGGAACACTCTAGTATAAGAGGATCCCGAGCCTATGATACCCGGTTAGGTATTGTTATTAGTCATTTTTAGAGCACGAATAGGAACACAAGTAGGGGAGACCCTACACCAACTGGGCGTAGATAGTTTAGAGGTATGTTTTTGTTTAAGTTATGTTTAGTTCATTATTATTTTTATTAGCATTATTATTAGTAGTTTAGTGTTATTATTTTTAGGTATTAGGATTATTATTAGACATGGACTGATCATCCATGCTTAAATAAGGTAGCGTTAACCAATATCCAGCTTTAATAATAATTAGTTAGGTGTACAGTTACCTAACCTAGGGGTGGTATAATTGTATCAGGACCATGAGATAGTACCTGGTCGTATTAGCGTTGTCAACTGCTAAAGGACTAATAAAGAGGTGAGTTACTTAAACTATTTTCAAAACGTGATACTTGCTCATAAAATTGTTTTGATGGTGATTGATCATGTATATGCATTGAACCATAGGTGTGGCATCCAGGGTGTTATATATATTATAATGATCATTATATTTTCCCGGGGCGTGGACATACACTTACAGCCTCATGAGGTGTATCTAGGCTGTATGTGTGAATATATAATGCCTAGTTCGGATTATGATTATGGTGACATGCAAGGAGCTCATACTTGATCAATAAAAATGTTTTATGCTGTTACTGATGAGTCAGTTTATGTGGCTCACCAGCTGTGTGCTGACGTATTTTTATTACTCGAGCATGTATCACAGGTTGATGGTGTAAGGAATGGGAGTTCCTAGCTGAGAGTTGGAATAATTTAGACGGTTCATCTTATTATAGTTAAGCTTTGTTTAGCTTGGGGTACTTGGATCGCACTGGCTTGTACTAAACACTCAAGTTATATAATGAGATTACGTTTCCGCTTTAAGTCTACGCCGACTGGTCACTGTAAGTGCCCCGTCCTGGGCGGGGTGTGACAAGTTGGTATCAGAGCATTAGTTTAAGAGATTTAAGTACTCATTGAAGTATCTAGACTTAAACTAGGAGTAGTAAGCCAAGTAGAAGTGCCAGTCTTGGTAGGCAGAGGATAGTATAGTAGAGGATCTATAAGATTGGTATGCCGAACTTTATGATGGAAGGACCATATGGTAGTTGAGAGTATCATGGTGTGTATCATAGATTGCTTTCATGCCTGGCCAACATGAAGGTTAATGAATGATACCGCTATGACCTCGCAAACATCATATGGTACTGAAATCAGGAAATAGTACGCAGAGTTTTAAGAATGTGGTTGAGCTCTAGTACTTTGCTACTAAAACTTGTGTATATAGGTTTATCTATGGGAGCATACTGTGCTTATCTTATCCTGATTTGTTTTCTAGGGTGGCATTGATTGATAGGATAATAAGAGCTGATTTTGTGTCTGAGGTAATTAGTGGAGTTTGTATACGTATTCTAGCTATACGAGCGCATGTCTCAAAAGTATGCCAACGGTTTATGTGTAGCATAGGTGAGTGTGCATATTTGTGGGTGTTAAATGAAACCATAGAATACATAAAGTGGATAGAGCAATATAAGGCTTGAATAGAATACCCTAGACATGTTAGTTGTGTAACCTAGTAAGGAACTTAACCAAACTTGGTATCTCCACTTTCCCATTATAGTTAATTAGAACCAGGTTCGGAAGTAACCCAAAGACAGACTGTAGTGGAGTAAGGAAGACATTTGAAGCCGATGTTTTCTTTTTTTTTTTTTACTCGGTGACATATAAAACTCTCTTAGAAGTCTAGTCAGAAATATCAAAGGTGCATTAGTTGAGAAACCTCTAAAAAAGATTAATGTGTCAATGGTTGATATCCAATCAACCAGGCGCACGTACAAAGACGGTAAGCCTTGCAAGCTGAGGTACTAGAAATCAAAGCAACTATCACTTTTGAAATATGTTAGATGAAATCCCCAGACCCTATTATTAAGAGAAAATGGGATAATAATCAGGATCAGGGGAGATCCAATTTTATGGATTATAAAAACAAACGTAGACCCACACTTCAATGTCTTACAGGCGGAAAAACACTTTCTTGTCCATGTCACCTGTTGATTTGTAGAAAGTATAAGAAACCCAGACACACCTGCCATGATGGCAGAAAGCCCCGTTAGTGTTTTTATGATTTTAAGGATTAATGTCTTAAGGAATAAAAGAATGAAGAACCTGATAGAGCGATATATAGAGCTTTTTGACATAAAGACTGAAGAAACCATAGGAACCTTGATGTGATAATGAGTTGATATTAGTAAACAACTTCTATGCTAAGATACTTTTGGTACCGGTGTTGATAGAAGTTTAGTATATGAACCTTTTGGAGTTTCGTTTAACTAGGTTCTCTACAAGTTAGATAAACCATTTATAGTAATAGTAGTGAATGGAAGGAAATAAGAAATTGGGAGCTAGATTAAGGGTTGTACCATCTAAATTAGTAAATACCTCGATACCTATAGACTTACTATCAATAAAACTTGGAAAGTGGAACATAGTACTAGGGATGGATTGGTTAGCTTGCCAAACTCGTATATTAGGTGATAAAAAGCAAATTCAAATCAAGGACCCGAAAGGGAAACCTTTGATAACTCGAGGGGAAAAACCTAGTAAACCCATAAGTTTCAGTATGATGATAAAGGCAATTAAGTGTATCCGAAAGGTCAACTAGATTAACTAGTAAGTGCACCAGAGACTAAGGAAGATAAGAATTTAATGGATGTGCCAGTGGTAGTCAAATTTCATGAGGCATTCCCTAAAGGTCATTCTAGACTATCAGCCGATAGAAAAATTGAATTTAGAATCGACTTGATGCCAGGGGCAACCCGTATTGCTAGAGCCATTTATTGTCTTACCTTGACTTTCAATGGTGTAACACCCCAACCGATGGCGGAAACATCGAGGTGTCACGTAGTGACGATTGTTCAATAGCACATGGACTAAAGTGTAAATTTGAATACATTGATTAAATAATTTATTACATTGAAATGAAATACAATGATACTAATTGTCAACTAAATTGAAATACAATGAATCAAAATCTAAATATAAATCCGAAAGCTTAAAGGATGCATCTCAAAACAACCTGAAACATGTACAAAATATTTTGGTCAATACAAAAATTGTATTGGTGAGCATACCCTGTTTAAATAAATATAGTAGAAAAGTGTTTAGCAATTCATGTGCGGTACCATTTGCAATTATGTAATAAGTAATATCCGTTCAAAACCAAACCTGAAGAATAATGACTAACACATGACTAACCAACTGAATAATGAATTAACAAGACAATGACCAAGATTCTCTCAACAGAGTCTCAAGGGGGTATACCATAGTACTATTCATTGAAATGCTAGGCCGAAACGGTTAATGATTTGACAGGTCATAGATACACGAAATGACATAAGCAAACACACAATAGAATTGCTATTTTAGTAAAATGAAATAGAAAATTTATAGTAAGTACATGAGTCACCCCAAAATAGTAAAATAGTAAAAAGGGGAAAAGATATACTCACAGTTTGCGGAAGCGACCAAAATCCACTTAAGCGGTCGTGAGCTAAGTAATGGGAATTCCGAGGAATTCAACCTATAATGTGTAAGAATACTAATAAGGAAAAGTCTAATAAGTCTAAGGTATCTAGGGTCTAAGGCATAAGGGTTTGCTAAGTCGATTTGGGGAAATAGAGTTTTAATGATAACTCGCGTTAATGTAAAACTTGTATATATATAATATATGAAAGGTTGTAAATGTGGTTTAAATAATATAACTATTACCAATTGAATATTTAGTTAAAAATATGTTTAAATAATTAAGACAAAATAATTTAGTTAATTACTTTAACTAATTATTGTAAATAAATACATTAATCATAAATATTGAAATAAATAGTTACGAGTTACTCAAAGATCCATCAATGATAATAAAGACTTTCAATCATAAGACACTTCTATTTTTATAAGAAAAATATTTATAAAATAGATGTTAAGTAGTGTAAATAAATAAATGTTTAATTATATCTAATTATACATAAATAATATTAGAAATACAAGACATGATCCAAAAATGTTATTTTTATAGAAATTGGATTCTTAAAGATGTAAATAAATGAAAATAATTTTCTCATAATTTTTATAAACCTATTTATATTTAAAACTGATTTAATAGAATTTAATCATGTTTAAATGATTAAAAATAGCAAAATTAATAAAAATAAATGTTTTCTGAGCTAATAGTTTTTATTTCAGTTCTTAATAATTAGAAATAATTTATGACAAATTTTGAGACAAAAACCATTAAAAATGAATTTTTAATCAATTAATTATGATTAAAACAATTTAAATTAATAAAATCATAAAAATAGATATTTTTCAGAAAACTAAAAATATGACAATTTTCTATGAGGTATCAAGAAGCTACACCTAAATTTTTATAATTTTTGGAGCAAAAATGAATTTATTATGAATATTTTAAGATATCAAGTTATTTATATAATAAACAAAATAATACTAGAGAAAGAAAAAAATGTTTGGCAAAAATAATAATACTCAACCCGTGAGCCAAGGGACTCGAACCCGAGTCTCTCCCAAACACAACAAAGCATTTCACCACTAGGCTATCCCATGCTTTTGTTAATTTATTTGAAACAAGATAATATTTAACCTATACTATATGTTCATCATCTTCCCCAAATCTTCTCCTATAAACCCTAACCCTAGCTTTTTGCACAACCCCCAATTCGTGTGAGATAGGATCCGAAATCATGGGGGTTTTAAAGAGTGACGTAAAAGAAACAGAATGGCTCGAAAAAAAAAACTAACTTACATGATCGTGTTCAAGTCGAACGAGCAAGCATAAGGCCGCAAGTCCATCATCAATTTTTGCGACCTTCTGGACATGATTGTAGCGTTATTAGAGTGGGTTTGGTATGTTTAGAGGTGCAGAAGCGAGATGGTGAGTTCAATTTGTATGGTGAACAAATGAAATGAGCGTTATGGATAAAGCTTTAAAACCCCGATCGGTTATAATACTAATCCATTTAAATCGTGATTAAAGTTGTTAAAACCTTGTAACTGACCTATAGTTGATGGAGAAAAACGTTTGGGTTCACTAGACTTTGAAACGGGCCATTAAACTGGACAATCGAGGCTCGCCGGAATAGTAATCGCCGGCCGGAAACCTTGGCCGGAAAAAAAAAACGGGACTGAAGGACAAGGGAGGGTGAATTGTTTTAAAAGTTTAGGTTTTTGGCAGAATTGGTCCCTCATGTTCAACCTTAGTTAGTTTCCATGTTAGATGGTTAAGTTTGCCTTTGTAAAACAATTAACTTAGTTAATCAACTTAACTTAAGAACTTTTAAAACTTTTTAAACTTGAATTTTTTTATTAAATCAATAACGAATAACGTCTCAACATACGTATTAGATTAAAACATAGACTCGGTAAATACTAAACATAAATGATAAAATTTTAGTTTGCTCAAAAATTAAATTTGAAAATGACGAAATTTACAGGGACTGTAGTGGAAATATTTGAAGGGCTATTTTAGTAAATTTGACGAAAGACGAGGGTGACGGATGTCACAAATGGAGAAACTAAGAAACCAAATGTTGGAATTACTGGAAAAGGTTTTATATTCTAGCACGTCGACATGGGTCGTTGTCAGGATGGGATACGATGTGTAGTGGTTGATACCCATAGCTAGGAGATTAGGACACAATACGATACGATCACTGCTAGTTGTTAGTAATGCCATAAGACCAACATATCTGTAGTATTCATAGATCTCATTAATTTAGTTGTAAGACAAACGCGTTGTGGATACACTCACTAGAAAAGAAAGAAGCCAACCAATAATAAACTTCATGCATCTGGACATGGTGTTAAGGTAACTCTCTCGTACCAAATTAAGAATGTAATGATAGGCCTTAATGGAAAACCATATCAAAAGAGGAAACGATGGTTGGTAGCCAAGATTATTGGGATCTATGAATGATAGTATATTAAGTTTCATTAATTGAATACGAGATTCTTAGTTTTGGCAAGATTATGAAATATGATACCAGAGCAACCTCATAAGTCAAAATACACCATATACCCTAGTAGCAATAAAATGTAGGATTTAAGAAACGATTATTGTTGGCTGGGAATAAAAAGCTATATCACAAGACAAGTAAGGAAATACCTTACCTACCTAAAGGTCAAGGCAGAGCATATGAAACCACTTGGCTATCTATAGGAACCTGATATCCCATGAAGGAAACGAGAGATAATTATAATGGACTTTGTTTCTAAGCTTCCAAGATCGAGGCATGGGCACAAATTAGGTAATAATTGATAGGTTCGCCAAATCTACACAGTTTGCCTATCCTTGGGGGGCAAATGAAATGTCGGTCGAACCTTATACTATATAGATTGTCTTATAACACGATGTGCTTACATGAGATATATTCAAGAGAGAGATTTGTTCTCCTTAAGATTTGGGCAATGTTTCTAGGGAAAGCTGAGAACTCAAATATATCCGAGTAGTGGGAAAATAAATGCACCAGTCAAGCTTCAGAAGGTATACCACGTGCATACATAATAAACCTTAGTAGTAGTAGTAAGGTTAATCATCTAGCATTAATCAAACATTCGTACAATAATAGCTACCACACCAATATTATGGCAACACCATATGAATCCATATATGAAAAAAAAATGTAGAACGTCCATCTTCTGGACTGAAGGATGTGACGGTCTTTCTAAACATGGGATCTAATATGAAATAACTGATAAAGTAGTTATGTCATAAAGCGATAAAACAAATATATTATAACAGTGGAACATAGAATGGTAAAATATTACATAGGAAGTGATGACGAGGTGAAGGAGTCCTCACCGCATTTGTTCAAAGTTGACAGGTTTCGAGGACGAAACCTAATTTAAGGGGGGTATATTTGTAACATCCCGTTTTGTTATATAAATAAAATGTGTTGGTTCATATTTATTAATGTATGAAACGGGTCCCTAATCGATGAAACGAACCAATAACAGGGGAAATGGGTATTTTTGTATTTAAAATTTGTTAACGAGTAAGTGATGGTTAGCATGATTATTTGAGATATAAGATCTCGTTGAGAAGTTAATATTATAAGAGATCGTTTAGTTATAATAATAAAATATATTGTATTCGAACCCTGCTCCGTTTTTAATGAAATTTAGGTGGATGCGTAGATAAAGATTAACTCGTCTCAACAGTATATTCATATTTCTACAAAACGTTATACTTTAGAAGTTATATACTAGATAAACGAGTAAAGCAGCTGAATTAATAATATATAAATTTTAATCTTATGTTTGAAATAATAATAATAAGAAGTTGATAGGATGATCAAGATATAATAATAATAGTATATCGTGAATTGGATTGTGTATGGATAATAGTATTAATTAATAATGATTTTAATGTAATGTAACGTTGGTGGTTTGTGGCTATCTCCGTCTTGGAAATAGGCCTTTGTGTTTAATGAAAGTTGCTTTACAAAAAAAATTAATAATGATTTTATGTCAATGTTTGGACTTTGAAAATAAATCATGGAGCAGGAGGCTCCCATCGAAGGAAATAAGAAAAACAAAGATCCTACATATATGTTTCACATAAGCTAGCAGGCATGCATATTATTTTGTCCCACATCGAAGAAAAGTAAATGTCCACCGTCCTTTTTCATATATATATATAGAGGCCTTCAGTAAGCCATTCAACTGCACCTAATCTTGGGAACACTCTAGTATAAGAGGATCCTGAGCCTACAATACCCCGTTGGGTATTGTTATTAGTCATTTTTAGAGCATGAATAGGAACACGAGTAGGGTAGACTCTACACCAACTGGGCGTAGATAGCTTAGAGGTATGTTTTTGTTTAAGTTATGTTTAGTTCATTATTATTTTTATTAACATTATTATTAGTAGTTTAGTGTTATTAATTTTAGGTACAATCTTAATTTAATTGATATTCGTTAATATAAAATATTGATATAGATTATTTGAAAAATATCAAATACGCATATTATATTTTGTGGCTTTGAGTTGGATCGTTGATTTGGCAGTGATTTAATCCTTTAAATATGTATTTCCATAAAGTTAAACAAGGTGCTTATTTTTTTACCCTCTTAAGCAAGTTGTGATTTATGTCTTGTTTTCGTAATTGTATCATTTTTGTTAATTTTTTTTGTTCATTTAGGAACTCTTTCTTTTTGACAATTTCTTAAAAAGAAAAGAACCATCCTCAAGTGAAATTCCATTTGGTAGTATGTGCTGTAGAAGTGGATGAACTTCTCAATGTTACTAATGAAGATGTAATCGAACGTTTCCAAAAGATGAAAACACATAGAGGACAATTGTAATCGAGGTATGTCGTTATTACATTCAAATATTCAATGAATTAAGTTATTTTATCATTGTTTTTTACCTAGTTTAAACCGACCCATATTGTGCCCCCGTACAAAAAAATTCTGTATCCGCCACTGCATGTATCACAGGTTGATGGTGTAAGGAATGGGAGTTCCTAGCTGAGAGTTGGAATACTTTAGACAGTTCATCTTATTATAGTTAAGCTTTGTTTAGCTTGGGGTACTTGGATCGCACTGGCTTGTACTAAACACTCAAGTTATATAATGAGATTACGTTTCCGCTTTAAGTCTACGCCGACTGGTCACTGTAAGTGCCCCGTCCTGGCGGGGTGTGACATCGAGTATGATGTACTCTGTTCTATGTAAAATGAAATCGAAATATGAGTGCGAAGATCAAGGAATTTACAAACAGTTTCTTTCGTGTTTTGATGAAGATTCTTCGTGAAAGAACACGTGTAAATCCTTCTGTGTATCATCGTTCCTTGGGACGCTTCCTAGATGATTGAATTGTTCCTCTGTTTTCTGGATTGATCGTAATATGGCACGGTTTTGATTCTTCTGGCTCTGATACCAGTTTTGTTGGATGATTTACACAGAATATATGCAAATTGATAACAAAAACTGATAAAGATCAATAATTTTGATTGAATGATTGTAATAGTACAAATGATAGTTTGGGTTGTTTGGTTTTGATAATGAAGCTTGATAACCGAATATGATTACCAACAACTACTATATATACATTCTAAACTAAACTATATTAACCGTCGACATGTGTGAATCAACGTGTCTTGTTTGTGAACCGACGTGAGTGTTGTGAACCGGCGTGACAATATTCGAACTATGTTGAACCATGCGAATCATGTTGAACCGGTTTTATATCTAGCTTATATAATATTAACGTCCGATAATGATATCATCATTGCTAATCTTGCATAGAACTTCTCCCTCTATATAAGTGACTAAACGGTCGTTTAACAACTTATCACTTACATTATTCTACAACTTTTTTCTTCACAAAACTCATAGCCGAGAAGGCTCTTTCAACACTAGCAGTTGCAACCGGAAGGATCAACGCCAATTTGATAAGTAAACATACAAGGTTATACACTTCATTTTTTTCACCTCCACAAGCTTCTTAGTGAGCTCTTTAAGATCTTTTAATCCCATAAATATCTTTCATCTGTCCTCACATCATTAATGTACTTGTCAAGTTGATCACTGAGATGATGCAAATCATTACTTGAAAACTCGTTAGGATAAAATTCTGCAGCTTTTGCTTATCAAAAGAGCAGAAGGAATTTATGGGGCTTAAGTTGCCCATATAAACAAATTATTGAAAAATATAACCTCTAGAAATGTTTGTTTTTTTAGTATGTGTCGCTTTTTTTTTCTAAAGTTGCGTTTTTTTTTTTCATTTGTATGGTTTTAATATTATTTGTGTGGTTTTAATATTATTTGTAACTCTTTTTAATAAAATAATAATGAGGTAATCATTGGATGGGGCCTTAAACCCTATTTTCAATTAAGGCCCCTTGATGACTGAACAACCACATATGTACAAATCAATAGATGGAGCCTTAAATGCCCCCCACTACACATGGTCTTAGCTAAAGTAAGAATAAGCAACTTAGAGAATGTTTGGCTCTCATTCTCCTTTTCTCTTAATGATTTTTCCCACCTCAAAAGTTCCTTAATTCCATAAGTCACAAATTGTGACCTATGACTTTTCCTCAATTTTCTCCTTTTCAAAGCAAAAATTCTTTCAAAAAGTTATTTTTCAAAGAATTACCCAAACACTTTGTTTTTAACTTTTGACTTATTGAATAAGTCATAAGTTAAAAGGAGGGGAAAAAATGGAGAGCCAAACACCCTCTTAACTAGGGCTGCAAATGAACTGAAATTTCAGCGAACAGTTCATGAACCGTTCGGTGGAAAGTTCGTTTGTGTTCGTTCGTTTAATAAATGAACGAACATGAACAAATGTCGCGTTCGTTCGTTTATGTTCGTGAACATTCGGTAACATGTTCGTTTATGTTCGATAGTTTATTAAGGTTTTTAATTGTTATACTTTTTTATATTCATTTATTTTTATTTATTTTACACAATAAATAATATATATGAGCTAAATATATGACTATATGAGATCAATAAACTTGTTTTTTGTATCCAAGCTCAATATATGTTTTCACTTTCCAACGTTGATGTCCTACACCTCCAACGTCCTTTGCCATCCACCTCCTCCAACGCCCTTCACCAATACTAAGTATATTTGGACAATTTGTTTATATTTTGGGTTGATCTAGCTAATGTCTTAATGTATGTGAATTCGGTGTTATTCAAAAGTTAATATATGTCTGTTTGTGTTTGTTTCCGTTCATGAACACTTCTTTGTGCTCATTTGTGTTCATTAACACTTGTTGTGTTCATTAATGTCCGTTTGTGTCTGTGTGCGTTCATGAACAAAATTAACAAACGAACACGAACATGAGTGTTTTCTTAACAAACGAACACGAACAGAAAATCTCATTTGGTAAGTGTTCGTGAACACATAATTTTCTTAACAAACGAACACGAACAAGGCCTTGTTTGTGTTCGTTCGGTTCGTTTGCAGCCCTACTCTTAACCATATAGAACATCCAACCTTAACACTATAGAATATCCACCCTTAACATCGTCTTTTTTTTACCGTTGGGCGCGCTATATTTGTTGATTAAACCTTAAACGATGATTTGATTGCAAAGGAAAATAAAAAAAACTATTGGAGAAATTAAAAAGAGGCAGGTAAAGGATCATACTAGGTTAATAAATACTAAAAAAAGAAAAAAAACAACATTTAGGTCATAAAATTGTGTCAAATGACACCACATTTACTTATTTATCATGCTTGCTTAATCTACTATCATCCGAAACATCGATGAGCAAAAAGTTGTTCATAAATGAAGAGACAAAGGGTCTTCTCATCTTATACCCTCTTTAGATGATATCATATTAACCCATCATTGTAACAAAAATTAAACCCAACAAAATGTAATCATTCAACTCAAAATAACAATGGGTTGTTCAAAATAACATGACATCTAGTTAAAAGTTCAAGACACATATTCAAATTTAACTTACAATTGCTTTTGACAGGCCTTAGAACTTTCAAAGTTCTTGATGATTTCATCATTGTGAATCTTACAGTGAACTTCCCCTTCTACGTACGCGACTAAACGATCGTTTAACAACTCATCGCTTACACCATTCCGCAATTCTTTCTTCACATAAGTCATAACCGAAGAAGCTCTTTCCACGCTAGTCGTTGAAACCGGAAGGATCAGCATCAACTTGATAAGTAAATAGACAAGATTATACTCTTCATGTTTTTTCACCTCTACAAGCTTCTTAGAGAGCTCTTTGATATCTTTTAATCCCATAAATCTTTCATCTTTCCTCACATCATCAATGTACTTGTCAAGTTGATCATTAAGACGAAGCAAATCAATACTCGAAAACTCATTAGGATAAAAGTCTGCAAGCCGAAGCAGCTTTTGCTTATCGAAGGAACAAAAGGAATCAACGGGGCTTAAGCTGCCCATACAAACAAGCAACTCCATAACCACCTCATCAAACCGACTGCTGAGTTCTTGAAGATGTAGATCAACTGTTGCGAAAAACATGTCAACTTGAAAATGATGAAGTTTTGTAATTTTTTGTTCTTCGTGATTTTTTCTGAATGGATACTTGTTATACATGTCTTCCATATTTGGAACTTCAATGTCGTTTTTGTTGCAAAAGGAAGCGACCGAAGTTAAGAGAGTTTCCCATCCATTATCTCTTATTACTCGCAATCGTTCCTTAGCCGACTTCACAAGTGACATTGCAGTAACAATAGTCTCATCTTTTTTCTGTAAAACACTACTTAGTTCATTTGTAACTTCAAATATTGTCTTCATCAGATGTGCCGAAAACACAAACTCAAAATCCTCGATTCTACTACCGCCACAGGAGGATAAAATAGGACTATATCCGATTCTATCTCGATGTAGAGGTGAAAATGGAGACTCATTCGCAACTGCGTCGACCATCTCTAGTATCACAGGATAAAAGTCAATGACTGTTGTACGCATGCATATAATCTGCACATACATACACATGATATATGGGGACCCTTATACGTGACGCTGCGGTGGGATTTGTCAGTACTACGCTGCGGTGTAGTTGGCATTAACTGTATGGTAATGTAAATCAAGGACCCGGTGAGGGTACCAGATTGACACGGGGTTATGATGACATGGGCGGGTACAAGTCATGAATAATTAAAATAATGTGGTTTATAACTTGTGTCTATTCATGAACTCACCATCATTGTCTGGCGTCCTTTTTAAGCATGTGTCACAAGTAGTGATGCCTAGTTCTTGTGCATGCTGTTTAGCTTGAAGCTATGTGACCAATGGAATAGGATATGCTAGTTCGTGTGATTCAATGGAAAAGTATATCTCCGGCTAAGAATAGTTGATCAAGCTTTGTACTTTTTAAGTTTTCAACCTTTGTACCCTACAGTTTATATAAAAAAAAATAAGTGTTTCCTTTGTAAGTTGGTATTAATTGTGTATGGTGCATCCTTATCTGGGTGTGGGCGTCACAACTTGCAAGTTGACAATTGTCAATCTCCATGCTTTAACTTGAGGGGGAGTAATAGCATACATTGTGGAGGATTTCATGCTTTCCTTTCTTTTTTTCTTTTTTCTAGTCTTTTATTATTCTTTTGACTTTAGACCCCTATCTATATATTTATATTTATATTACCTTATTAAGGAGGAGAGATGGGTAAGAAGGTAATTTCACCATAATTTTAAGATGACATACAAAAGGTCTCATGCATAAATCTCTAACTTTTACCATTTTCTTCCATATATGCCCTTATGTACAAGTCACTAATACAAATCAATTGCACCATTCAATACATTTAATTCATGTATTAACTTTTTGTTACCTAGAACCATTACTAAGTAATAGATTAATTATGTAACTTTTTTTTTAACGGATTAACTTTTTGTTACCAATGGAATTTGAATTATCATCACAAGAAAAGGCTAAGCCTTATTTAACACTTTGTAACCAATAGGCTAAAGGCTTTTTGGTTCATATGTGTAACTAAATGTTGCAAATAAAAATCAAGCACTGATCGGATTAGATAAATGATAGTATGGTGTATAAAGTTTTGGCAATTTAAAATGTGAATAAAAATACATGCCGGCGACAACGCACGAGCATTCCACTAGTCTGTATAAATAAGGTTCTCTGTATTGTTTCAATCAAGAAATTTGAGAACAATATCCTTTACCATAATAACAAAATTATTATGACCACTCACATAGGCCAATGAGCCAATTAGAGAGACCCACATTTAGTCAATAAAAAACGAAAAATGTATTGTTTCAATCAAGAAATTTGAGAACAATATCCTTTACCATAATAACAAAATTATTATGACCACTCACATAGGCCAATGAGCCAATTAGAGAGACCCACATTTAGTCAATAAAAAACGAAAAACAAGGACCCTGGGAGTCGAACCTTGATGGACGCTGAGTCAACTGAAAGCACATATCACCGGAACACAACCATGTATTTTAAACTAAGACGCTAATTCTTCTATCTATTGATAAGCATGTTGATTTGAACAATCACGCTTTTGAACTACATTTTTTTTATTTCTACACCATATCTATAGTAGTTATATATATGGCGTGAAAATAAAAAATAAAAAAATGGTCCCACGGCGGCACTGTTCAAAAAAAAAGGTGCGCTTATTAACCAAAGGCTCCGTCTATTTCAACCCCCCCCCCTTCCTATTTTCACCTCCCTGAAAGCGTCTCACTTAGGCTTAAGCGAGACGTTTTCTTTACTTTTTAACTACCTCGGTACGAGGTCAGAAAAAGCTGATTTTTGACACGAAGCGCCTCGCTTAGGCCTAAGCGAGGCGCTTCGGATCAAAAAAAAAAAAAAAAATTGGTCTTTTGAGTTGGATTTTTTTTTTTTTTTTTTTTTTTTTTTTGCAGTCAGACGTTTTTCAAAAGAACATTTTTTATGTCAATGGGAGGGTAAACAAAATCGTCAATCCGACTGTTGATTTCTTTCTACAACAAGGAACAAAATGTCAGCTTTTTCCTGCCACCTTTCAATCTAACTGTCCAACAACTTAATTTTACTTGCTTGCATAAAAAGTTTATTTTAATTGTCCGTTTGACAAACGCCTGGCTAACCTGTCCAGTTATCAACCTCACTGTTCAACAACTGAATTTTACTTGCTTGCATGAAACGTTTATTTTAACGACGATCCATGGTCAACGATAGCGGTCAACGATGAAGACAACCTGAAAGTGGATACCATGGATCAGAGAGATTTAAGCTAATCAAACTCATATCTCAAGCCGGTGCAAGTTATGTTGTAGCATCTTTGATCATCTTCTTGTAATTACTTTCAAGTTTCTTTATAATCATTGAAGACAACTTTTCAGTTGTTATCCGAGAGATAGCGGTCAACGATGAAGACAACCTGAAAACAACTGGATGGTTGGTATCTATAGGTAAGAACATTGTGGATGAGGATTGTTTATCTTCCCATTGATTTCAAGTATGTTGCCTTCATCGTTGACACACAAGACGGATGTTGCAACATGAGTTCGACCAAGATGACACACGAAGCTTTAGACTCCAACCGGATCCAAGTATTGCTGTAATGATCAGGAACATTCCAAATAATTGTTCAATTTCAGCTTTTGTTTAACTATTTTAGCAACTTCCATAGAGAAGTTATCAATCTCACTTCTCACTGTCCATGTTTACCTTCAACGTCCAACGGTAATGAGTAACCTAGTAACCTCTACAATGATGTGATTTGTTTTAGATAAGGAGGTATATGTACAATGAACTTTTCATGCAAGCAAGTAAAATTCAGTTGTTTTACTAATTTCATAGTCTTGATACTTTTAACAATCGGATCGGCGCTAACGATGAGTTTGATGAATCATTGTACGTGGTCTAATCAGGTATATGTACAATGATGTGATTTGTTTTAGATAAGGAGGTATATGTACAATGAACTTTTTACGCTAAATAAAACCGATTAATGTTCTTTATATATGAATAGTGACCCTCTGGCAATCATCGTTGGTATTAATGGCAAGATATGTGGCTTTAGTCCTTTACGCAGGTTTGCTAGAGGGTCACTATTCATACACACAACTTTTTGCTCTAGTGGTGTGCTCTACCTTTTTGACAAACACCTGGCTAACCTGTCCAGTTATCAATCTCACTGGCAATCATCGTTGGTATTAATGGCAAGATATTTGGCTTTAGTCCTTTACGCAGGTTTGCCAGAGGGTCACTATTCATACACACAACTTTTATGTTCTTTATATATGAATAGTGACCCTCTGGCAAACCTGCGTAAAGGACTATATGTGGCTTTATTCCTTTATATGAGTAATGTCATGCACAATGTGTACTCACAGTGACATCGAACACTTTATATGAGTAAAACGATCGCTTTACCTGAAAACAATCGGATGGTTGGTAGCTATAGGTAAGAACATTGTGGATGAGGATTGTTTATCTTCCCATTGATTTCAAAGGATATTCATGTGAGAATGATTTCATTACTGTAATGATCAGAAACATTCCAAATAACTGTAATGATCGCTACGGTTAGTGGATACCATGGATCAGAGAGATTCAAGCTAATCAAACTCATGGCAACCTTTGTTTGATTATACTCGTGTACACCTTTATCAACTTTCCTTGATCTACCTTTACATTATTATTATTATTATTATTATTATTATTATTATTATTATTATTATTATTATTTACATTATTATTTACATTATTATTGTATTTGCAACTTAGTTCCTTTCTCTCGAAAAGTAATTAAAAACACTTAAAAATGAATTAAAAACAATTGTTGCGAGTTAGGTTTAGTCGGAGGACCACGTACAATGATTCATCAAATTTGTACAAAGCTGGATGTTTTTACTGGAAAACCAAAACGAGCAATTAACGAAGCGAAATGGAGAGATATAATTTTCTTCGCTTGGAAACAACTTAAAAGAACCAAAAATGAATTAAAATTATTTTTTGGTGATTAACAGATAATTTTAAAGAATTAAAAGAAATTCAAATTTTTTAAAAAAAAAAAAAAGCCAAAGCGCCTCGCTTTGGTCAAAGCGAGGCGCCTGTGGTCTAATCAAATCACTCAATCACCAAGCTTTGGCCAAAGCGAGGCACTCAAGCGCCTCGCTTTGACCAAAGCGAGGCGCTTTGGCCTTTTTTTAAAAAAATTTGAATTTCTTTTAATTCTTTAAAATTATCTGTTAATCACAAAAAAAAATAATTTTAATTCATTTTTGGTTCTTTTAAGTTGTTTCCAAGCCAAGAAAATTATATCTCTCTGTTTCGCTTCGTTAATTGCTCGTTTTGTTTTTCCAGTAAAAACATCCAGCTTTGTACAACTTTGATGAATCATTGTACGTCTTCCTCCGACTAAACCTAACTCACAACAATTGTTTTTAATTCATTTTTAAGTGTTTTTAATTACTTTTTAAGAAATGATAATTTTCAGATATTACAGATCAAGGTGTTACCAAGCATGTCAAGAAATGATAATTTTCAAATATTGCAGATCAAACATTTAAAAATATATTACCAAACATTTAAAAATAACTTTTCATGCAAGCAAGTAAAATTCAGTTGTTTTACTAATTTCATAGTCTTGATACTTTTAACAATCGGATTGTTTTTCGAGAGAAAGGAACTAAGTTGCAAATACGATAATAATCAAACTCATATCTCAAGCCGGTGCAAGTTATGTTGTAGCATCTTTTGATCATCTACTTATAATTACTTTCAAGTTGTTTACAATCATTGAAGACAACTTTTCAGTTGTTATCCGAGAGATAGCGGTCAACGATGAAGACAACCTGATAGTGGATACCATGGATCAGAGAGATTGATTTCGTTACTGTAATGATCAGAAACATTCCAAATAACTGTAATGATCGCTACGGTTAGTGGATACCATGGATCAGAGAGATTCAAGCTAATCAAAACTCATGGCAACCTTTGTTTGATTATACTCGTGTACACCTTTATCAGGTTCTTTTGGCCACAGGTACAGAAAGGTTATAAATGTTCATATCGTTTCAGGTTGCCTTCATCGTTGACCGATATCTCTCCGATAACAACTGAATTTTACTTGCTTGCCTGAAAAGTTGTACCAGTTATAGAGAGAAATCAACAGTCGGATCGACTGTTGATTGGTATATAGAGAGCAAACCGACGATCATTCAAAATTTAAAGTTACCGCTAACCTCTGTGCCATCATCGACTACAGCAAACCGACGATCTTCCTCCACGGCACTCCTAATGGGCCTCTCTTTATTTCACGGTACGATTTGTGTTTTTGTTTCTTTTTAAATAATAAGTTTTGTGTTTATCAAACCCTAACGTTTGAGCAATGATTTATTATTATTAACTTATTTATTGTTAGTTTCATAAATCGTTTTACTAATTTTACTAATTCCCGATTCTTGATACTTTCATAAATCGTTTTACTAATTTCCGATTCTTGATAATAATAAATTATTATAATAATAAAACAAAGGAACTAAATTACAAATATAATAAAAAATTATAATAATAATAATAATGTAATATAGTCATGGTTAATGCTCAAAAAAGTCAACCTTTGTTGACTCATAGGAGTCTTGAAGACGAAATGAATTTTACAAGATACTTGAAACAAGGTATGGATATGGAGAATAAATCTTTGACTATACGTTGTTGATGATGTCAAGTTTAAGTCGTTGATTCATTTGGAAATCGAAAACGCCTATCGTCACTCTGTATAGAGAAGAAAATCAACAACCGGATGGTTGGTAGCTATAGGTAAGAACATTGTGGATGAGGATTGTTTATCTTCCCATTGATTTCAAGTATGTTGCCTTCATCGTTGACAGATATCTGGTCTTCAGAGTTTCCAACCCCTAATACATTCATCAAAGGATATTCATGTGAGAATGATTTCGTACAAGATTCCTATGCAAGCAAGTCATCTCATGTTGAATATTTAGTTCTCTCCGAACTTCAGCTTCCAAAATACGACGTCGTTGTAGCTCATATGTTATTATCTCTTCTCTTATTCTCTGTTTCTCTAGTTCTCGATGGATTATTGCTCTCATATCGACTCTCACAATTATTCACAATTTTATACATACAACACACCTTCATCGTTGACCGTACTGTTCTTCTTGATCTTGATCTTCACACTCGCTACGGTTTGCCTTCATCGTTGACCGATATCTCTCCGATAACAACCCTTGTTTGATTATACTCTTTATGTATGAATAGTGACCCTCTAGCAAACCTACCTCTGTTTTGAATTTGTTGCTTCCATAGAGAAGTTATCAATCTCACTGTAATGATCAGGAACATTCCAAATAACTGTATAATTTCTGCTTTTGTTTAACTATTTTAGCAACTTCTAGAGAATGTAATGTCATGGATCCTTTGAAAGTGGATACCATGGATCAGAGAGATTTAAGCTAATCAAACTCATATCTCAAGCCGATGCAAGTTATGAAATGACACATGCAGAATGTAATGTCATGCACAATGTGTACTCACAGTGACATGTGAGAATGATTTCATACAAGATTCCTATGCAAGCAAGTCAAATTCAGTTGTTAGACCAACTTGAGATATGAGTTTGATTAGCTTGAATCTCTCTGATCCATGGTCAACAATAGCAGTCAACGATGAAGACAACCTAAAAGTGAATACCATGGATCAGAGAGATTTAAGCTAATCAAACTCATATCTCAAGCCGGTGCAAGTTATGTTGTAGCATCTTTGATCATCTTCTTGTAATTACTTTCAAGTTGCTTTATAATCATTGAAGACAACTTTTCAGTTGTTATCCGAGAGATAGCGGTCAACGATGAAGACAACCTGAAAACAACCGGATGGTTGGTATCTATAGGTAAGAACATTGTGGATGAGGATTGTTTATCTTCCCATTGATTTCAAGTATGTTGCCTTCATCGTTGACACGCAAGACGGATGTTGCAACATGAGTTCGACCAAGATGACACACGAAGCTTTAGACTCCAACCGGATCCAAGTATTGCCGCATTTAATGAAATTTAACGCGCATACCGCATTCATTGACTATACGTGGTTGATGATGTCAAGTTTAAGTCATTGACAATGATTAGGGTTATTACTTTGTTTTTTAAATTTTTTTAACTTTTTATAATTATTAAATTAAAAAAAAAATAAACCAACTCAAAACATCAAAACAACTACCAAAATAAATTACACCCTCGAAGCGCCTCGCTTAGGCCTAAGCGAGGCGCTTCGAATTTAAAAATCAGCTTTTTCTACCCCCTCGTACTGACCTCCTCGGAATGAGTTCAAAGCGCCTCGCTTAGACCTAAGCGAGGCGCTTTGAGGGAGTGAAAATAGAAGGTGGGGGGTTTAAATATGACCACCCACCAAATGTTTTCCTTTTTAAAAAAGAAAAATGGTAAGATATGAATGAGTTAAAAGAAAGTGATGGAGAGGTATATGATGTTCAAAGTTTCAACGGAATGGGCAATTTCTTTTAGTTATTTTTATCACAATTCATAAGTTTCATGCGTTACATGCTTTTTATGTTCACATGACTTTTTAAAGTTTCATGTGTGACACGTGCTTTCCTGTTTATAAGTTTATAAATGTTATTAACGAGTTAACGCGACCCCGCGCGTTACGGCGGGATTTTGATTATGAAAGTCTTTAATATAATTCGCCAATATTCTTTTGTATACACAAAACATGGACAAACAATTGCTTTTTGAGATAGGTTTGTTGTTGATGGATTAATGAAGGTGTCATTGTCGAACACGAAATTGATGAGTTCGTTAAGAGCTAAGTTATAATAAGGCATTAAAAACTTGGATGGTATTTCAATTTTCCTTGTGTTTAATGGGTCAACGATATATAGTGTACCCAATATTATGTCACCTACATCCAGAAGCCATGATGAAAAGTTGGTAATATCTGTGATTTCACGTATAAAGGATGTAATTTGCTTATTCATTGAGGATGTCCATGTTTTAAGACTATAAAGAGGGGGGGGGGGGGGGGATGAAGCGTCATGTGGCACTTGTGGGACACATGTGGGTGGGGGGGGGGGGGGATTGTGGGGAGTGGAAAGGGGGGGGGGGGGGGGGGAGAAAGGAAATAATATTATATTGTGTTAAAGTAAAAAAAATATCTGACCAATCAAAAGGCTCCACCTCACACCCAAGCCTCGCCCCACGCCTGCCCTCTTCTCCACGCCAAGCCCTTCCTGCCCCCTTGGCGGCGGTGTTCCCGCCCCTTTCCCCGCCCCCACTCCTGATGGTCTAAACGAATAAATATGTCAAAGTCATTAGTTGACGCCAACTCACGCGTTACGACGGGATGTTGATTTTAAATGTTTTTAATATTCATTATATGAGGTGCAAAATTATTAACCCTATGCAATGTATTTTCCTATTTGCAAACCTGAAAAAAAAAATTAGGTCCAAGAAAGGGGTTTAATGTCTCGAATCCAAAGAAAATATGAGAAATATGCCATGTAAGCACGTAACGATGGCATGCTACTTTTTTTATATATAAATGAATCACTCCTTTTTCTTTGAACAACAGTAACAACATTAGAAGCCATGTACAAGAAGATTGGCCCGGTATTTTTATGGATGATATCTATAAAACAGTGGCGACCTGGTCACAATCTCCTTTTAAGTCATAAGATTACTAATGGGATGCACAACCTGTGGATATTAATTATATTAAAGACAAATTAAAATATATAAGAATTCAAAATAATTATTTTGTAAAACAATAACACATGTCAACCTCAACTGCAATCTTCTCTAACCAAGAAGCGGGGCCGTCCCAAGTAATTTGGTACAGCGCCAATGTGACCCGTTTCCCGTTTAAACAACCGATGAACCATGACCCGCAACCTGTGAACTAACCCACAAACAACCACATGTAAAAAGAATTGACTAAATCGATGTGTGGAAACTACATATAGCAAGTAAAGGCATCAAAGATCATTCAACCCAGAGGTCAAATAACAACAGTTTTGGGCATAACCTAACCCGATCATAGATAAAATATCAGCAAGAACAGAGGCCCAACACTTCAAAAGGCAAAATACCAGCACTATAATTCATCGGATTCTTCCTATTATCATGGCTACATGGCTTATCCCTATTATTCCATCACTCAATCTTTGAAATTAGATGGGAAGAAATCAAAAGGCAATTCGAAGTGGGCGATCAATATGTGAACGGTCCGAATAAGAAGGGGAATTTGATCTAGAAACATAATAAACAACATCGATGAAAAATGAATTCAGTGTTAGAAGAAACAAAAACTTGACAATAAATGCAAATTTTACCCTAAAATTGTGTTGATATTATAATGAACCCAAAATTATATATAATGATCTAAGAGCACTAATCTCCAATTCTGAAAAGGCAAATATGCAGGAAATTAAGAAAAAAAATAAGCGTATATTATGCCCTAATCTCAATTTATTGTATATCGTAGCCTAATTGAAACAGAAATTGAATCAAACACAATTCTATGAGCACAGACTTTGATTACAGAAAAATAATATGATTAATATATAAATAACAAATACGTTACCAAGCCTTAACCCTAATTCTATTGGCAATCCCCAATTCAGAACAACCCACGATGATTGATTATCTAATCCTCCAGAGATACTATGTGAACATCAATCACGACAAACACATAATATGATGTATTTTTATTAAGCAATATTGGTGTTGTTATGGAATGTATTTTTATCGAAACTGCTCATTTGTTATTAATCAATGTTGGTTATGGATTTTATTGTTGTTAAGATTGATCATATTTATAAGCAAAGCTAAGATTGATAGACATGACTGATGGTTCTGAACATTAAAATAAGGTATGTGTCTATTAGAAATTAGCTAAAGCATGCCTTTTTCTTTTTCTTTTTTTTTTTTTGATTTTTGATGTAGGAACTATACTTGAACTTTATATTATATGTAAGGGTAGATAAAATTAGGTATTTAGGAATCATACATCCCATAATTAGGAATCATACATCGTGGCCCACATCACATACCACTAGGAGACTGCCACATACCTCAAAATATGATGTCACATCTCTAAAATGTGATGTCACAGGATGTATAAAATCCAGAACCCTAAAATTATTAAGTAATCAACTGTTTGTTTGTTAGTGATTACTTTTAGGTTTGCGAGTGAGTTTATTGCATCTGAATTTGAAACATTTTTTGCTCTTTTAGTCTTTTTCTTGCCATATTTGAAGTGGGCTAGGCTAATATGCTATTAGTCGTTTTCAGGTTCTGTCTTCTGTGTCGTATATGCAGTTTCCTTACCAGTGGTTGTGAGACTTGGTACATAGATGTGATAAGTTTTTGAATGGTTACAACTTCCAACTTAAGTGAATGTTTAGTTGATTAGGTTAGAAATTATAGGAGTCATTAGAATGTGAGAGATTAGAGAGATGTGATGGGTTTTTGAATAGTTGCAGCTTACTTAAGTGATTGTTTAGTTGATTACTGATTAGGTTTTAGGTTAGGGACACTACTAGAAAAAAGGCCTTTCTTGACACGCATTGCGTATCAAGAAAGGGGTCTGATGACAAGAAAAAAAACGTCAAGGATGGCGGTGTCATAAATTTAATATGACATATTTTCGCGTGTCATCTGTTTATGACACACATTTATGACAGCATTTAGTGACATACGTTATGACACTTTTTAATGACACATTTTTATGACAGTTTTTGTTGACATTTTTTCGACACATATTATGACAGAAATTTATGACAGAATTTTATGACGTTCTTTTGCGTGTCATAAATTTATTAATCTAAAAAAAAATTTCCTGTAAAATTACATATTTACCCTCCTGGATTTATAGCTATTTTATTATATGCAAAATAATTAGCAAACTAATAACAAAAACATTATTTCATTATATAATCCGAGACGTTTAACGTTTACAAAAACATTGTATCGACATTACATTGCCTTCAAACAAACAAGTTGATCATTTGAAAATAAATGTTGCGGCGTAGCCTGACCATTCTTCGCGAACAACATCCATGTCTTCATCCCCGTAATGATCCGCTCCTCCACCAACCTGAGACAACAATAAAATTAATAAATTAATCAAGGCCGGCCAATTATTTTACATAAATCATAACACATCGCTACGTTTATTTTGCCATAACTTACATTGCCCAATATTTCGACTCCTCCTTGCACTATCTCTTTCATGAATTTCATGACGTAATATCCACATTTTGTGCTTCCCGGCTGGCATGGACACTACACATTAAAAAAATAAGAAAAATATTATTTTACATAAAGCATTCATGTTCACATCACTGGTCAAAGGCATAGAACAACATTTGATCTTCACAGAATGTGGTCAAAGGTATGGATGTCTAAAGAATTTGATGTTAACAGAATGTCTAACTTTATTAATCAACAAACCCAATTTTAAAAGTTCGCTTCAAGTCCCCTAAAAGGCGGCCTACCTTTGAAAACTTAGCAAGGTTTAACTTTCAAAAAAGAGAAAAAATAAACATTTACCTTTCAAAGAAGTTAAATGATCCACCTGATCTCTACTTAGTAGTTTATGAGGGTTTTGATATCTCAATGGATGACGCGCGTTGCGGCGACAACCCGAATTCGTCGAGCCTAGCGAACCGCGTTCCCGTACCGGAGCGAACCGCGATTTAGGTGACTATGGTCTTACCCCTTTTGTAAACATTGACAACATGTTTTTCTACTGACAGTTATCTTGTTATACATCTTCTCTATAGGTGCTTATTACTTTCAAGTCTTTGTGATCCAATTTCACACATCATATGTATATCTTCAGTTATAATTAAGTTCTTATTTTGAATGTACATTATAATTCTTGTTTTCGCGGAACTAAACATGTTGCCTAAATCTGCATGATGCCAGCTACTATTTTGTGTATGCACTACACCAAAAAATAGGATTAGTGAAAAGCATAACAGCTATCTTAAATCTTAGCACATGTTTCATATAATTTTGGATAGAGGTTGCAAAATTGGTGCGCCAGACACAACGGGTCGTGTAAGAATCAATAATAAAAATCTTTGACTAACAATCAGATACCGAGCCCTACTTAATTAAGGAAGTATGTTCAGTATATTCTTAATGGACTTTAATGGAAGTTAACACTAAGTCACGTCTCATCAGGCTAACATAAGTTTCTTAATGTTGTCTTTAAGTGACTAAGTCTACATGCATATTAATCTCTAGCTTGATTTATAGATGAATTCTAAAGTAAACTCAGAAGCAACAGTTAAAATAAGAGCTGAAAAAACCTTGAACACATACAGAGTAAGTGAGGAAAGCTTGCTCACATTTGCCAATTTGAACAAGCAGCAACATAATGTTAAAATCAAGAACTTGAATACCTTATGGAAGTTGAAGACTAATCCCAGCTCATAAATGGAAACTAAGAAGACATTAACCCCGCGCCTCAACTCGAAGCGCAGACCTTGTTCTTGGTGCTCGGCCCAGAGCAAACCCAAGTCACCTGAGCTATGGTGCACCCTTTTTAACCCACCACCAACATCTAATGGGGCCAACCAGTCAGAACTTACTCTTGCAGTGCTACTTAAACTTAATACCCTTCTTAGCTTTGCACCAGAAGAAAGAACTTTTGGCGTTATATCCAACGCTTTTTCCGGCCAATTTAATATATTAATCACTTTTGTTTCTGGAACACTTATGTTGGTGAGGCCCGACTCGCCATTTTGGTTTAAAATTGGAGAAGTAGGAGCACTGTAACTTTTATGTATGGCTGCTTGTTCTTGTGACTTGTTCAAAGCTTTTCGAATGATCGCTTCCCATTTTAATATCGGCCTTCGAGTTTCAGCTCCCAAAACATTCCCAGCACTTAAAGGAACAACTTCCTGAAAACTGATATAATAATAATTCTTGATTCAAAAGAAGGCGCTTTGAATATTAAAGTCAAACCAGTTACTTGCAAGATTTCTACAAATATAATATAACTTTTGCCCTTTATGAACAAGTTATACACTTTTAAAAAACATAGTAACTGAATGTATTTAGCAAAAACAGAATCAGTAATTCTGAAGCTGAAATGTTATATGTTTGACCGCAAAAGTCAAATCGTACCCAAGAATGTAAATATCAGCTGGCTGATCCATACAAAGCCACTCATCTATCTCAAGATCTTCATCAGGGGTCCTTCCAGCTACATTCCATGTGCCAATTGTCATCCTGGATATATAAATATAAAAATAAAATCAAATTTTTTCTAAGACATTTCGATTACAATAAGCTAGAAAACAACTATGTCTAATATTCTAGAGCCAAACCTCACATCTTTTGTTTTAATATAATGAACACGTATAGTCTCCGATTTCCCCCTCTTATGTTTTATCAACCCTTTTGCAGGCATCCCTAAATTTACAAAGTTATCGCATAATCAGTCGAAAAGTCCATAAAAACCACCTGGAAGACTTATAGCTCAATCAAACTTCAAGATTTTTCCTAAAAGGGAAACGTTGCAGCACAAAAAAAAAGTAAATAAATTTAAAAATAAATATCACCATCTGAGATATGACTTGTACATGAAGACATGTTTCTTTGTGTTCTGCGAGCATAACTCTTATCAAAGTGCTTTCTTTCTTCTTTATGAGAGCAAACTGTTATAAAGTTGAATAACAAGAATGATGAAAAATGCATTTTAAGTTCAAACACTTTTAAGTTCAAACAAATGCATACCTTGTATTATGAATGTCTTGTTTCATGCTTTAAGAAACTTTTTGAGGAGCCTTTTCATATCATGTGAAGCACTGTAAGAAAATCAAAATAATTATTATTTGAAATCAATTGCGTCGATGTTGACAAAGTATGGTAAAACAAATAAATGAGCTAACTTGTCGAAGACGCGGCAATCGGTGGCAACATGAAACTGCTATTCAAGCACATTCAACAAACTATCTGATCGACCAACAATTCGTGTAACACCACAGAGACAAAGGGAAGCACAAACAATCTGATACGCTAGCTGATAAACAATGAACAAACCCACATGGACTATCCAATCAAATCAGAGACAAAAATGTCATCGAAATCGACGGGGGCAATACAGAGACCAATCGTTGGCTGCCAACAACGCATACAAACAACCAGCCAACCATAACAACAACATGAATAAGCAATCTTCGAGGCTCGGACAAAGGGCGCAACAGTCGGTTACCATGTCGCCGATGTAGGTTTAAAACATGGAAATTAAAAATAGAAGGGATGTATAAAATGCAATTACCTTAGTCTGGTCGTCTGGCTCATTTCTTCCCTAGACGTCTTCCGTTTAACCGTTGCACCTAACCATCGCCATAAATGTTTCACCCCAGTATTGGGCAGCGCCACGACTAAACTTCCCTAAATGTTACACCATAGTCGTTAATCGGACCAAGCCGTCGTGACCATCTCCTTTCTCGTCTCCATTCGCCACCGTTGAACCCGAAAATAGTACAGACGACATGTCTGCTGTCATAGGCGAGCGGACAACATGACAATCAACATGTCTCCATCTGCAAAGTATGACAATGAACACCATTTAGGTATACCAATCACTAAAACAAATTAGTTACGTATGATATATTCTATAAACATGATTCAACACCTCTTATATACATGATTCATAATTAATGCAGCATTCGTGGCGGGTGCAAACGTGTCACACCCTCAAATTCCACTTGCGGGGTTTTACCGCGAGGCGCATGACAAACCAGGATTCAAGTCAACGGTCACAATAAACGACACTATATGCATAATACAATATCCAAAAGATATAATTATAAAAGCATAAACTGTAGCGGAAGCTTTAAATGTTTACAACCCAAAAGACATAGTTCAAATGTTTAATGAAGACCATGCTCTAAACCCTAGACGCCCGTGCCGACTCGTGCGCCTAGATCCAGTTGTTGCTACCTTAGCGACCTGAGAAAAACATGCCAAAAGACGTCAACATATAATGCTGGTGAGTTCACAGGTTTGTTCAAAAATGTTATCCAAATGTTACCATGTCCATACTATATCAATGCTACCAAGTACGCTAGCTAGGCGTATGTTTTATTACTACTACGATTGGAAACCATTACTGGACACGTTTAGCAATGTTTAGCATGTTTAGCAGCCCGTAATGTTCAGCACGATAATGTTCCTGTTCGAGACAAAATGCACCCGCCCGGCCCTCCAAGCCGACGAGTGGGGCAGGTCACGCCCAATAGATCTATCCACATTTCCCCCGTTGTGCAAACCCGCACATTCATGGTTTCCCCCGGGACTTTCCAAAAGATCGTATAGCAATATAAAGTTAAAACCATAGTATGACATATGTTACCAAAACTGTTTAGCGCATGTTTTCTCCCCCAAAAGTTAAAGCAGTAAAAGTGGGGCCGTGAACTCACCTTAGATTGCGTTCCTTAAATGTAAGTAAAAGATGTTTAGCCCTTGATGATCCCTCTACCGGAGATCTATCAAAATGTTCACATAAGTGTTCCGACTAATAACCATAAGGTTATCTAGTCCCCGATTGTCCAGATCATAACCAAGTATGTTTTTAAAACGTGTTTACGTGTTTAACCGACACACTAGACCGACCCGACATCCCGTTGGTGACCCATTACCCTAACTAATCAAGTACACATAGATTACACGCAAGGTTCAAGCATAAAACACTTAGTTTGTATCAAAAATCTCATTTTTGTTAACGTAGGGTCGAATGTGACTGTAAGTGGTCGAAGGTGTCCCTATTTGGTCGAATGTGTCTTTGAAATTCCACCTTCGCCCCTTTTCCTCCCACCTTCGCCCACTTGTAGCACCTTCGCCCCTTCAGCTTCCAGGTTCGACCCCTGGAATCCACCTTCGACCGTTCGACTGGTCGAAGGTATTCCAGGTTCGCCCCTGATGTCAGATTTTTCCAAAAACGCGTCGAAAAACATCCGAAAACATCACGAAACATCATGAGTTACAGCAGTCAAGCATCATTAATATATTCCTACGAAACCCTACCAATTTTACCCCAAAATCTATCCGTTTGACAAGTTTCCTAAAATAGTAAATTATGGAGATGTCACATCATCATGCATGAAAATATTACCCAATTAGGAAACTTTCTGAAATCGATCAAAAATCAGTTTATCATACTCGAACCATCATGAACAAGAAACCCCTATCATAACCTTATCATAATCATCCAACAACAAACCCTAAATCTAACTAAAAACCCCTTTAATCGCCAAAACACCATCAACAATCAAAGGTAACATGTTCCAATCATAACCCATCATTAATAACAGCCCTAGGTTGTTGTCATATCATCTATACGACACCTAATCATCAAACAATGCATAATATCATACTAACACATGTTTGTTTGCATAAAAACTCATTGTTTATGAATAGGTTTTGGTTAGGAAAGGTTTTTATTCATAAAATAGGTTGATATCAGATCTGGACCCTTGGGGTTTAGATTAAAACAAGTCAAAATTGTTTAAAAAGGATTTGTAATGAAGAACACACCTTAGATCTTCACTTGTAATGATTTAGAGAGTTAGGTTATGAAAAACAAGCTCAAAAACTCCTTCCCCAATGATAATAGCTGATAGAGAGTGTTTGGAGGCGTTTAGGGTTTGTGAAATGGTGAAAAATGGCCAAGGATGGTATTTATACCCAGTTTAGGTTCGCCCAGTTTATGTGGTCGAATGTGGAACTTTTCCACATTCGCCCCTTTTTAATGGTCGAATGTGGAATCTTTCCACATTCGCCCACTTTGTTTCCACATTCGCCCATTTCTCAAGTCCCATTTCCACATTCGCCCATTATTTCCACATTCAGGTCATCGGCACTTTTTAACACATGTTAACAGCACTTTTAACACATGTTAACCTTTTTCCAGTTTGTCGTGTTTAACGCATTCTAACACATCTTAACACATAAGCATGCATCCATAGTCTATACTTAGCATGTTTAGGCACGTATAATCATTTGTACATCATTCAAGCAAGTATAAGCATACAATTCACCACACAACCCATAATCTACACATATACTTAATTAGTTTATGTAATGTCACCAACGACGGAACCCGGTACTAATGTATTCTCAAAACGACTCCCAATGATCCTCCAGATCATTGAACCCTGGACAATCCTAATTTGACCCGACTCAACTAACCCAGTTAAGTTTGTTTATAAACGTTTCTCGCTAAGGTAGACTTAGATGTTACTATTATGTTTAAGCCGAACATGCCGGGTGTCACATCATCCCCACGTTGAAAGAATTTTCGTCCCGAAAATTGCACGAAGTCCAAAAATGAAAAAGACAAAAAGGAAGAAAACGAAAAGAAAGGTTACCGGTTGTCACATCATCCCCACGTTGAAAGGGAATCTCGCCCCGAGATTCACTCTGCTTCAGCAGTAACATGCCTGGACTCGAACGCGCGCTTCGGAAAGAGATGAGGGTACTTAGCCTTCATCTGGTCCTCTCGTTCCCACGTGAACTCCGGTCCACGATCCGAGTTCCAACGAACTTTAACGATGCGGATTTTACTCCGCCGAAGGCTACGAATCTTGTAATCCAGAATCTCTACGGGTTCCTCCACAATGCGAAGACGATCGTCAACCTTGATCTCTTCCAGTGGCACAACAAGAGATTCATCATCCAAACACTTCCTTAAGTTAGACACATGGAAGACGTTGTGAACATTACCGAGCTCCGTCGGTAAATCAAGTCTGTACGCCACCGGCCCAATCCGTTCCAGGATTGCGAACGGTCCGACGTAACGAGGGTTAAGCTTGCCACGCTTTCCAAAGCGTATGACGCCCTTCCATGGTGAAACTTTCAGAAGCACCTTGTCCCCAACCTGGAACTCTAGCGGTTTGCGACGGCGATCGGCATAGCTCTTCTGACGATCCCGTGCAGCAGCCAAACGTTGACGGATCTGTACGATTTTCTCCGAAGTTTCGTACACGAGTTCCGGACCAGTGAGCTGGCTCTCGCCCACCTCGGCCCAACAAAGTGGTGATCGGCATTTCCGTCCGTAAAGAGCCTCGAACGGAGCTGCCTTGATGCTAGAGTGATAGCTGTTGTTGTAGGAGAACTCCACCAACGGCAGGTGAATCTCCCAACTTTTGCCAAAATCGATGACACATGCCCGCAGCATGTCCTCCAGTGTTTGTATCGTCCGCTCACTCTGGCCGTCAGTTTGCGGATGATAAGCCGTACTCATATCCAGCTGAGTACCCAAGGCCTTATGAAGAGCCTTCCAGAAACGCGAAGCAAAGCGGGAATCACGGTCAGAAATGATAGAAACAGGCACCCCGTGCCGAGAGACCACCTCCTTAAGGTAGAGTCGAGCCAACCGCTCGAGTCCATCCGTTTCCTTAATAGGTATGAAGTGTGCCGATTTCGTCAACCGGTCGACGATCACTCAAATCATGTCACAACCACTTGGTGATCTCGGTAACTTGGTGACGAAATCCATCGTGATCCGCTCCCACTTCCATTCTGGAATCTCAGGTTGCTGTAGGAGACCAGACGGCTTCTGATACTCCACCTTGACCTTAGCACAGGTCAAGCATTTGCTCACATAGGAGGCTATATCAGCCTTCATGTTCGGCCACCAATAAAGTATCTTCAGATCCTGATACATCTTATCGGAGCCTGGATGGATAGAATACCGGGATTTGTGAGCCTCGTCCAAGACAAGCTCCCGTAATCCCCCGTGTAAAGGAACCCAAACACGCCCAGCGAAGTAATGTAGGCCATCAGACCTAAGCTCAAGGTGTTTGTCCGCACTGTGCATCGTTTCGGCCTTAAGGTTTTCCTCCTTCAAGGCATCCACCTGAGCCGAACGGATCCGGTCAGGTAAGGAGGAATGAATGGTAAGCTGCAAGGCTCGGACACGCCGAGGCTTCGCCGACTCTTTCCTGCTCAAGGCATCCGCCACAACGTTTGCCTTGCCAGGATGGTACTTAATCGCACAGTCGTAATCGTTCAAGAGTTCAACCCAACGACGCTGCCGCATGTTTAACACCTTCTGGTCGAAAATATGCTGGAGACTCTTGTGATCGGTGTAAACTTCACACTTGGTACCGTACAAGTAATGTCTCCAGATTTTCAACGCAAAGACTACTGCACCCAGCTCCAAGTCGTGAGTAGTATAGTTCTTCTCGTGAACCTTGAGTTGACGAGAAGCGTAAGCGATAACCTTCCCGCGTTGCATCAACACGCAACCGAGACCCCGAATCGAAGCATCACAGTACACAACGAAATCGTCCGTACCCTCGGGTAAGGATAAGATAGGAGCAGAACAAAGTTTAAGCTTCAGCATCTGAAATGCTGATTCCTGTGGTTCGTCCCAGTCGAACTTTCGGTCCTTCTGGGTGAGAGCAGTGAGGGGTTGAGCGATCTTGAAAATCCCTCGATAAAACGCCGATAGTAACCTGCAAGACCCAGGAATTGCCGCACCTCAGATGGCGTCTTTGGTGCTTCCCAGTCTTTAATAGCTTCGATCTTAGCCGGATCGACATGAATTCCCAGTTCATTCACCACATGCCCTAGGAATTGAACTTCACGTAACCAAAAATCACACTTTGAGAACTTAGCATACAATTGCTCCCGTCTCAAAAGTTCCAAGACCAACCGCAGATGTTCCTCATGATCCGCCTTGTTCTTGGAATAAATCAGAATGTCATCAATGAACACGATGACGAACTTATCCAGGTACGGTTTACAAACACGGTTCATCAAATCCATGAACACTGCCGGTGCGTTAGTGAGACCGAAAGGCATGACTAAGAACTCAAAATGGCCATAACGAGTGCGAAAAGCAGTCTTCTGTATGTCAGCTTCCCTGACGCGTAACTGGTGATAACCGGACCGCAAGTCAATCTTCGAGTAGTAGCTGGAGCCCTGAAGCTGGTCAAAGAGATCATCAATGCGAGGAAGAGGATAACGATTCTTGATGGTCACTTTGTTCAGCTCACGGTAATCAATGCACATACGAAGGCTCCCATCCTTCTTCTTCACAAACAAAATAGGAGCTCCCCACGGGGACGAGCTCGGTCGAATGAAACCCTTTTCCAAGAGTTCCTGTAACTGGCTGGATAACTCTTGCATCTCGGGAGGTGCAAGACGATACGGAGCTCGGGCAATAGGAGCTGCGCCCGCAGCAAGATCAATACCAAACTCAACCTGACGATGGGGAGGAAGACCAGGCAAATCATCAGGAAACACATCAGAAAAGTCACGAACCACCGGAATATCCTCAATCTTCTTCTCATCGTCAGTAGAAACGTTAACCAGTGCCAGAATGGCCGAACAGCCCTTTCGAAGATACTTACGGGCTTTCATGCTGGAAATGATACTCAGCGGAGCACCGCTTTTCTCGCCGTGAACCGAAAGAATCTCTCCATCGGGGAGAGGGATCCGAATAACCTTGTCAAAGCAAACAATCTCTGCGCGATACAACGATAACCAATCCATGCCCACAACGACATCGAAACTACCCAAAGGTACAGGCATAAGGTCAATGGGGAATGACAGACCCGACAGTTCCAAGTGACACTCCCTAAGGATATGAGTCGCCTCGATGTTCTTACCATTAGCCAATTCTATCAAGTACTTAGCCTCTAAAGGTGTGGGTACTATATCTAGCAACTGACTAACATCCACAGATACGAAGCTCTTATCGGCACCAGAATCAAATAAAACAGAAACATAGCGATTGTTGAGAAGGAACGTACCGGTAACTGTGTCTGGATCCTGCCTAGCCTCCGCAGACCCAATGACGAAAGCACGCGCAGTCCTGCCTCCGCCGCCATTCCCGTTACCGTTACCGTTTCGGCCCCTCCCATTGTCACCCTGCTTCAGCTTGGGACAATCACGCTTGAAGTGTCCCGTGTCACCACAGTTGTAACACCCCTGCCTCCCCTGAGTCCCCTGAGCAGCAGGAGCAGGAGTAGCCGCAGGAGCCTGAGTTGGGGTGAGCGCCACCTTGCAATCCTTAGCATGGTGCCCCAACTGATGGCACCGATGACAACGAGCGCGATCACAATTCCCCGAATGGTGAAAGCCACACTTGTTACACTTGGGATGCTTCCCAATGTATCCACCTGTCTTCTGCGAAGAAGACGACCCAGATCCCTCAGTCTTCTTGGCCGGTTGAGACGGCGCCGGCACTGCACTCTTACTCACATTCTCCCATTTCCTCTTGTTGCCTTCAGAACCCTTCACAGTCGAGCCCTTGGGAGGTAAAGAGCCCTCCAAAATCTTCATGTTGGTCATCTTGTGTGCAGAACGGACGACCTCAGCCAGAGTAGGAAGGTTCCCAGCAGCTACTAACCCAGCAATCTCCGGCACTAACCCAGAGATGTAGTGCTCGATCCTACGGTACTCAGGTGTGTGCATGTCAGGACACAACACCGCCAGCTCATTGCGTCGAACAGTATACTCCTCGATCTCGGACCCCACCATCTTGCAGTTCCAGACTTCATGTTCCAACTTCTGTACTTCCTCCCTGGGACAGTACTCGCTCTTCAATAACCGAACAAAATCCGCCCAAAGCATAGCATGAGCTTCCCCCAAGCCCATGTTCTGCGTAGTAGCATTCCACCATGACAAAGAAGGACCCTCAAATGTCGCAGTGGCATACTTGACCCGGTCCTCAACAGGACAGTTACACATCAAGAAAACATATTCAACCTTCTCCAACCATCGAAGCAGTCCCACTGCCCCTTCAGTCCCTGCGAAGTTATGGGGCTGGCAGTCCCTAAACTTCTTGTAAGAACACTGAGGTGGAGGCGGGTTGACAGCAGCACCTGAAACATGACACAAGGATAAACCACAAAGGAAACATGACACCCAAGAACGAAACAAGGCAGGTAAGAACCAACTTACCACCCATAGCATTGTGCCCGGCCTGGAAAGCAGCCAAGGCTATGTTCACTTGCTGTTGAAGCAAGTTGTTCAGCTCTGCTTGGGTCATGTTGATGTTACCACGACCACTGCCACGACCACCGCCGCCACGACCACCACCTCGACGTCCACCACCACGTGCGCCCGACATGATCTGACAAATCAGAAATCGAGAGATTCAGATTCACTGCTAGTGTCAACCACTAGTAGCTAGAAAAGTTACGTCTAGACCCAATCCAGGAATATGCATCCAAGTTCAGAGTCCACTTGGATTCTCATGCATTTCAGTTTATGATTTCGTGTGCACCCGAAATGATAAACTGCTCTACATGGCCCTCCAAGCCTTCCCTTAGCTTGAACTCAAGTCGCCGGATGTCGGCGTCTAGCATCATGCTATCACAAACATAAGTGCACAGGATAATGTGTGAGCAAGTGCGTCTATTGGGGTACGAAAGGGAGATGTCCGAATCCTGGACAAACCTCGAGAGTACGCAAGACTACCCCAATATATGACACTGCCGTGCAATAACCAACGAGTCAACCCTTTCTCCTTCAAACCCCGAAGAAGAACACACGAGTGTATAAAGCCAAGAGTGAGGACGGATGATGTAACAGAGAAGTGTGATGATGATGTAAAGACACCCCGACAAAGTTAGTACATGTTCCAAACCGACTCAAGTATGTGACCGTCTAGTGTGTGTGACTCGGCTATAGACTAGACTCTAAATGCAGTCCTAGTTCACTATAACCATTGGCTCTGATACCAATCTGTCACACCCTCAAATTCCACTTGCGGGGTTTTACCGCGAGGCGCATGACAAACCAGGATTCAAGTCAACGGTCACAATAAACGACACTATATGCATAATACAATATCCAAAAGATATAATTATAAAAGCATAAACTGTAGCGGAAGCTTTAAATGTTTACAACCCAAAAGACATAGTTCAAATGTTTAATGAAGACCATGCTCTAAACCCTAGACGCCCGTGCCGACTCGTGCGCCTAGATCCAGTTGTTGCTACCTTAGCGACCTGAGAAAAACATGCCAAAAGACGTCAACATATAATGCTGGTGAGTTCACAGGTTTGTTCAAAAATGTTATCCAAATGTTACCATGTCCATACTATATCAATGCTACCAAGTACGCTAGCTAGGCGTATGTTTTATTACTACTACGATTGGAAACCATTACTGGACACGTTTAGCAATGTTTAGCATGTTTAGCAGCCCGTAATGTTCAGCACGATAATGTTCCTGTTCGAGACAAAATGCACCCGCCCGGCCCTCCAAGCCGACGAGTGGGGCAGGTCATGCCCAATAGATCTATCCACATTTCCCCCGTTGTGCAAACCCGCACATTCATGGTTTCCCCCAGGACTTTCCAAAAGATCGTATAGCAATATAAAGTTAAAACCATAGTATGACATATGTTACCAAAACTGTTTAGCGCATGTTTTCTCCCCCAAAAGTTAAAGCAGTAAAAGTGGGGCCGTGAACTCACCTTAGATTGCGTTCCTCAAATGTAAGTAAAAGATGTTTAGCCCTTGATGATCCCTCTACCGGAGATCTATCAAAATGTTCACATAAGTGTTCCGACTAATAACCATAAGGTTATCTAGTCCCCGATTGTCCAGATCATAACCAAGTATGTTTTTAAAACGTGTTTACGTGTTTAACCGACACACTAGACCGACCCGACATCCCGTTGGTGACCCATTACCCTAACTAATCAAGTACACATAGATTACACGCAAGGTTCAAGCATAAAACACTTAGTTTGTATCAAAAATCTCATTTTTGTTAACGTAGGGTCGAATGTGACTGTAAGTGGTCGAAGGTGTCCCTATTTGGTCGAATGTGTCTTTGAAATTCCACCTTCGCCCCTTTTCCTCCCACCTTCGCCCACTTGTAGCACCTTCGCCCCTTCAGCTTCCAGGTTCGACCCCTGGAATCCACCTTCGACCGTTCGACTGGTCGAAGGTATTCCAGGTTCGCCCCTGATGTCAGATTTTTCCAAAAACGCGTCGAAAAACATCCGAAAACATCACGAAACATCATGAGTTACAGCAGTCAAGCATCATTAATATATTCCTATGAAACCCTACCAATTTTACCCCAAAATCTATCCGTTTGACAAGTTTCCTAAAATAGTAAATTATGGAGATGTCACATCATCATGCATGAAAATATTACCCAATTAGGAAACTTTCTGAAATCGATCAAAAATCAGTTTATCATACTCGAACCATCATGAACAAGAAACCCCTATCATAAACTTATCATAATCATCCAACAACAAACCCTAAATCTAACTAAAAACCCCTTTAATCGCCAAAACACCATCAACAATCAAAGGTAACATGTTTCAATCATAACCCATCATTAATAACAGCCCTAGGTTGTTGTCATATCATCTATACGACACCTAATCATCAAACAATGCATAATATCATACTAACACATGTTTGTTTGCATAAAAACTCATTGTTTATGAATAGGTTTTGGTTAGGAAAGGTTTTTATTCATAAAATAGGTTGATATCAGATCTGGACCCTTGGGGTTTAGATTAAAACAAGTCAAAATTGTTTAAAAAGGATTTGTAATGAAGAACACACCTTAGATCTTCACTTGTAATGATTTAGAGAGTTAGGTTATGAAAAACAAGCTCAAAAACTCCTTCCCCAATGATAATAGCTGATAGAGAGTGTTTGGAGGCGTTTAGGGTTTGTGAAATGGTGAAAAATGGCCAAGGATGGTATTTATACCCAGTTTAGGTTCGCCCAGTTTATGTGGTCGAATGTGGAACTTTTCCACATTCGCCCCTTTTTAATGGTCGAATGTGGAATCTTTCCACATTCGCCCACTTTGTTTCCACATTCGCCCATTTCTCAAGTCCCATTTCCACATTCGCCCATTATTTCCACATTCAGGTCATCAGCACTTTTTAACACATGTTAACAGCACTTTTAACACATGTTAACCTTTTTCCAGTTTGTCGTGTTTAACGCATTCTAACAAATCTTAACACATAAGCATGCATCCATAGTCTATACTTAGCATGTTTAGGCACGTATAATCATTTGTACATCATTCAAGCAAGTATAAGCATACAATTCACCACACAACCCATAATCTACACATATACTTAATTAGTTTATGTAATGTCACCAACGACGGAACCCGGTACTAATGTATTCTCAAAACGACTCCCAATGATCCTCCAGATCATTGAACCCTGGACAATCCTAATTTGACCCGACTCAACTAACCCAGTTAAGTTTGTTTATAAACGTTTCTCGCTAAGGTAGACTTAGATGTTCCTATTATGTTTAAGCCGAACATGCCGGGTGTCACAAAACGGGTCACTGCGTTATACATGGCCGCCGCACGTTGCAAGGCAGCATATGACGGGTCAAGACATACCATCAACGCCGTCTCAACGCGCCGGCCGGGAACTCCACCTTCGGTCCCACTCGCGCATTGCGGCGGCGGGGGCAAGCGGTTAACCGGTTTTTTTAGAAACCGTTTTTTTTTCTTTCAAAAACAAAATAGATACCTCATTTTTATAATAGGTTCGGTTTTAAAAACTGTTTTTTTTATCAACCACCACCATAACCATAACCGTGCAGATACTAATAACGGCGAAACATTCATAGATGTCGCGAAAGGGTATACGACACGTATCACCCTACGACTAAAGCACCGAAACAACGGCAAACGACAACCGCAATTCTTTAAATCAATGACATCCCAATCGTAACTACTCTGACGGAACATAGTTTTTACTGAAACTTCCAAGAATTTCATTAACCTTGTTGTGATTATAGACTTAGCTGGAATTTATATTTAACAAAATGTAAAACTATAACTAAGGAGTAAATCACTTACCGGTGTATTCAGCCAGTGCAGGTTAGGGTTTCAGCTTCCTCTTTCGGCTACAGGTTAGGGTTCTATGATCCTTCTTCTGTATCGAATCAGGTTAGGGTTCTGTGTCGTTGAACACTTACATTCACGAATCAGGTTAGGTTAGGCTACATTCACGAATCAGGTTAGGGTTCTGTGTCGTGCATCTCTTTACGAATCAGGGTTACATTCTCGCCTTTATTTCTTCACAGTTAGGGTTAGGGGATGAACGAGCAGTGATTGAAGAATGGTTAGGGGATGAACGAGCAGGGTTTGAAGAATGGATGAACGAGCAGGAGATTGAGGGATGAAATCTTTTGAGATTTGAGAGAGAGAGGGGGATGAACGAGCAGGTGAGGGAAAACTTTTGATTTGAGAGAGAAGGGGAAGGTTTATGGAAAAACGTGCGGGGATTGAAAACTTTTGAGATTTTAGGTGACAAAAATCATGACACGCGATTTCAAAACTGTCATGTTTTTTTATTTTATGACAGTAAATTATTGACACGCGTAAAAAAACGTCAAGAAATTTTCACTTTTTTCCAAAGATGACATTTTTTTTATGACATGCACTTTTGCATGTCATAAAATGTGGCATGTCATAAAAAAAGTGTCAAGGAAGGCCTATTTTCTAGTAGTGGGAATATGAGTTATTACTGATTAGAATACATACTATGGACATGCAGTGATTGAGAGATTCTGTGGTTAGTTAACTTGAGCCATTTGCAATAGGTTTATCACGTCATATTAGATTTTTCAACCCCGGGACACTCCCGGGGTAGTAAGCTAGTATATAATATAAAGGATTTGGATAATTTGAGAGCACTTAGCATATTTGAAAACTGAAAGAATCATTCTAAACCACACATTTCTCTAAGGTACGTGAAAAAATTTAAAAAAAATCCCGTGATGGATTTATGTTTCTATACTTCCATGTAACTCGTTTACTCCTTCTTTAACTATTTGGTAGTTGCCTATGTGTTTATTTATAACATGTTTGATGTCGAGCCGATGGTCTCTCTAGAAGCAGCTTCTCTATCCCTATGGATAAAGGTAAGATTTACATACATCCCTCCCTCCTAAGACCCTACCAATAGCGTCGCTATGGCGGGATTTACCGGGTAATGTTGTTGTTGCTGATGTTTATATGTGATAGAAGTCACAACAATGACAAAGATGACAATCGAAGCACTACATGTCACGTGTTCCATTTTGAAGATAAACCGATAATGTGGTGCTAACGGAAACAATTGCTCTCTCATCATGGGAGGCCACCACATCAGCCAAGTGTAAGGCGATTTTGTTACGTGGTTTGTACAAAGAGATGGCTTTGTACAAACCACGTAATAAGTCGATGATGGCTCTGATGATTTGGTGTTTCAAAGTCGAATTGTAAGCACACTAACATGAGATACCACTTTTATTCAGGAATGTGTGGAGAAGGAACAAATTGTAGTCGAGTACGTAGGTAGGGACGAGAAACGGGCCGATGTTTTGACAAAGCCACCCGTGAAAAAATAAAGTTTGTAGAGATGGGAGAGTTACTTGGCGTTAAAGACCTCCCTCTTTCGATTCCTAAATTATGGGTGATTTTTGGCTAGCATTTTCGTCTAAAGAATCCACATGTCGCATCCGTATATTGTCCTTGTGGCTAGCCAGCAGATTCTCCCTTGGCATCCGTATATTGCAAACTTGGCATATGACTATTTTGGTAATTTATCATTAGCGTATATTCGATTTTTATACGGGTATACTGGTATATAAGATCCGTTTTCAGAAAATTGTATGGGTATCACGTAATTACTAGAACACACGGTGTGAACTTTAAATGTCCCTTTGGGTTTGGAACTTTAAATTTCTGTCATCTCATACGTTTTATTAGGCTTTAAAGTTTCTATAAACAATGCTCGATAATTGTATGGAACAATAAACAATAATATCTTGTGAACAATGATTGCTAAACAATCTAAAACCATTAAATGAATGAGTGTATATAATAGTGGACCGAACCATATCACATATAACTCATTCTAAAACACACACACGGACTAATGGATGCAGAGCCCAAAAATGAGAAGAAGCCTCATGTGGTGTTCATACCATTTCCTGCACAAAGCCATATCAAGTGTATGCTCAAACTAGCCATGCTCCTACACCAAAAGGGCCTCTATATAACCTTCATCAACACCCACACTAACCACAAGCAACTCGTGGACTCTAGTGGGCTCTACGAGGCTCCGGGTTTTTGGTTCAAAACGGTTCCTGATGGGCTCGGTTCTGCTACAGAAAACAATGATCTGAAAGCTACTAAAGCCTTAGGTCAAATCATGGCCTACCTTCGAACTAATTTCGTTAATTCTTTTCTTGATGTTGTAACCGGGTCTGAGAACCCGGTTACGTGCATCATTTGTGATGGTTTCATGACTTTCACCAACACCATTGATGCTGCTGAGAAGCTTAAGGTTCCTATCATGCTCTTCTGGACCATGGCTGCATGTGGATTCATGAGCTTTTACCAGGCTAAAGTTCTTACAGATAAACATATCATCCCACTTAAAGGTAAGGTGGCACAATGCAACGTATCTATCTATCTATCTATATTAATAAAAGAAAACTCATGAGAGACGCATGACACTCCCTTATGAATTCTCCCATTTTATTATTCAATACAATAAATTCAAATATAATTATATAATAAGTAAATTGCCAAATTCGTCCGTGTGGTTTGACCATATTTGCTAAATCCATCCAAAACAAGTTTTTTTCTCACATGGACCCTTCAGGTTTCTATTTGTCTGCCAATTCCATCCAAAACGTAAACCCAGTTAACTTAGTCAGTTAAATAAGGGGTAGTTTGGTCATTTTGCTTGATTATTTAACTAATATATTTTTTGATATTTATAAATGCACAAATCGTCGTCCCTGAGGTTAAACTCTAAAACTAACATCCCTCTTATCTGATTATTTGTGTGCATGACATCTTTTTCAATATGTATTCCTGTTTCTATCTTCTCCACCAAGTAATCAATGTGGATCAGTTTTACATTCTGCAGCTAACATAACCTACATGAGGATATACTGGTATAGAACGCCAACACTAGAACAAAAAAAATGGTGCATATTGTCAGGAAGTAATAAGTGAGGCCAACTTCCTTCTGAAATCTTAGGAAACCAAGAGGATATATACAATACTAATGTCATTATCCATGTAAGAACATAAATAAATATAAATAAAAACAGTTAATAAAATCTACAGTTACACACTCAATCATCAAATTATCAGCATGTAACCTCACAATACCATTATCTGGGACAACTACTTCAAGCTCGGTATACCTATCCAACGTAAATCTCTTGTGTTCCAATTTCTTTAAATTTATTGTTCGTTTGTGTGCTGCATAAGTTCCAGGCCTAACAATCCTCTCTCTAGCTTCCCCGAACTCAAGCTCCATCACACCGACAATAACTTACAGAAAACTACCTTCTTGAGGTTTTCTCTAGCTTCTGTGGACGTAGGTCACACGACCAAATCACATAAATCTCTTATGTACCACTTTCTTTACATTTATTGTTCGTGTGTGTTGCATCAATTTCAGACCTAACAATCCTCTCTCTACAATATGAAATAAACCTATACTTATAAGCTTCCCTAAACTCAAGCCCCATCACACCAACAATAATGTAAAGAGAACCAATTTCTTGAGCTTTTTTTCAAACTTCGCATATCTTATTGACTATCAAAAAATTGCTCTTCACTGATAACCATATTATAATTACAGTCAAAGTGAACTAATAAATGTCATTATGTTTAACGACCTTGATGTTAGAAAAAAATCATTATACACTCAAGGTTAGAAATACTTTGGCTTTGAAAGAAATTTGATGTCAAATTCCAAAATAAATGATACTTGATTGAGATGGTTTAATGGATGAGGAGGTTCTTTTAAATTAATTTAATTTTTTATATCTTAGCCTAAATAAATTTATTTTTATTACTTTTGATTTTTTTTTTTTTTTTTGTATCTGCACTCTACAAAGTATCAACCACGGATGGAAGATATATTTTGGAAAGTGTGAAATTAGTTTTACATGAATATGAATGTTTTTTTTTTTCAAGAAATTATTAAGAGGCTGATGAATATTTTATATTTTTTTCGGTTGTAAATACATCTTTTTTATTTTCAATATAATATGTATTCTAATTTTTCTTAATTATACTTATATATATATAATTTAAATTGTTTAACCCGTGTATCACACGTATACATAACCTAGTTTTTATTAAAAGTAATATACACAACATCAGTCTCTTAAGTTTGGATTCTTTAAATCTGCCTAGTGTTGTTTTAAATTAATCTGATTATGATTAACTTTTGATTGTCCTCTCTTGTTATAAATTAAGATTTATTTTTTTTTAACGGATTAAATTACAAAAATCCGCATTTTGCTGGGGAGGGATTAACCTTAAGGGAAAAACAGCTTAATTCTAAAGAGTTTGACAACTGGACACAAAAATTATTAATTACTAATATATGAATTGAAGATAACTAACTAGATGTATAAATAGTAATTTAATACTTTTTACTATATTATAAGGCTTCCCGGTGTGGGGAGCGAGGTGTGAGTCGTGGGTTTGCCACGAGGGACTTGGCTTTCAGTGGCGGATTTAGAACCAAATTTCAGGGTAACTTTCATTTTTTTACCGTACAAAAAGACACTGTAGATGCATATTTCATATATGTGTCTGTAGCTTTCAGGTAGTCTAGGTCGTTAAAAGTCGTCTGTTAATTTGTATTTTGAATTGTATTTTTGGTTCGGGTATTCGAGAGGTTGAATGAGAACTCATTCAGAGTTTTACAAGGTCAATCTGCCGATTCGAACCTTTGATAGGTCGAATGACAGAAGTTTATATATAGGGTAGTTGGGCAGCGGTTATTGAGAGTTACTATCAGTTGATCATTACTCCTAAGCGCCAATACTTTGTCCAGAAAACCTAGTTTTGAGAGTTTGTCTAAAATCGAGTATGTAATCGTTTATTTCAAGTTAATGATTAAGATGAACGTTGAAAATGATTTCTTGTGTGATTTGACATCGGTTTTCATCATTTTGCTAGATCGTTAGGGTTTCCGCACCTGACAGTTTATAAATCATGTTGATTAACTGTTAATTGATTGATTTCTGATCCTACAAACACAATAATAAATAAAGTTAAACCCTTACCTCATAGATATTTCATCTTCGGCATTTGAAAGTTTGAGATCAAGCCATTACGTCATCTTCTGTTACTCTATTAAAAGTTTCTTTTTCAACCACACAGCTTAAAGCAAACTACTCCTCACCCATTCAATTGTATAAATCCGTATTGATAAGCTTCATTTTAGAAAAAAAAAATATTTCAATGGTTGTGGTTACAACCTGTGAAACCAACGCTAGCTTCAATATCCGCTAAACCAAAGGAAAAAGTACTATTTGTTTTCAGTTTCGACACTACATAAGCAATTGTCACACATTTCATCCAATTTTGAAAATGTATCATCTTCCTTTACTGTGTGATAAAAGAACTTAAGATCAACTAAAAAACACCCTCTTTCTTTGGTACTAAAATCATCTAGATATATATTGAAAAATGTCACTGTCTTGGATATGTCAAATTTAGAAAACCAATCACAAGGTTTTAAACAAAACATATTTTCTATCAAAGTAGTCGATACCCCCTTTGAATTGATTTTAATTTCTTAAATTTGCATATCACAACCGTATTAAAAACTATGACTTCAAAATGATGCTGATTAGTAATGACATTTTCTTGGGTTTTTTTAATTGCCATAATTTCCGTGTTATTTTGACATCTCAATCTTATTTCTTTCACACAAAAAAATTGTCACTTTTTCCAACTTCAAGTCAAACCTTTTTTGTCTTAGATAACTCAGTGTTCGTTTTGTTCCGTTCATCAAAACCAAGGGGCCAGAAGTCAACCCCACGTTGAAACTTTGGAGTTTAGTTTTTTAATTGAAACTTTGGGCTTTTAGCATCTTAATTAAGTTAGGCTTCTAAGTTTCAATTAATTAGTGGGCTTTTGATCATCATTTAATGTTAGGCTTTCAACAAAAGCTAAAATAGAAATTAAGGGATAGCCTAAAATTATTTAAAGGGTAACGTAATACATAAAATGTAAAAAAAGTACCAAGTTTCCCAATCCAAATTGTGTCGTTTGACACGGTTCTTGATCCACATAAACGCCGTGTTTTGGTCTACCCCAAAGATTCGATTTGTGCGTAACCTTTTATCCGAAAAGAGTAGTTTGTTTAGGATCCACCCTAAGTTAAATGGTACGGGTCATTTGGGTACTATTCGAATCAAATTTGGTTATGTGACATGCATTAAATGTTTTACCAATTCTTATTTGCTCCATTCGTTAATTTTACATATATATGAACTAGTTTATAACCTGTGAGTTTCAAGGGTATACAAATTTAAATTGAAGAAAAGAAATGTTTGTTAGGATATAATATAAGAAATCATGTAATACAGTAAGAGAAAGCAACAATTATCAATGTTTTAAAAATCGGTTTATACCGGCCGGTTGAACTGGTTATACCGCCTACCTGTGCCTTGGCCGACACGAATCAGTCTGGTATTTTTAGAAAACAGTAAAGGATTTGAACCGCCGGTAAATTCCAGTATACCGGTTTATACCACTATACCGGTACCGGCACAAGGTTAAACTTTGGACTTTATCGACCCATAGTGATGATATAAATAACATTTGTGGTGGGAAAGAGCATAAATCGGTTTGTAAAACAGAAAATTAGAAATTAAGTAAACACAATATGTTAGTAACCTTCATGCATTATTTATTGGAGTATTGGATTTTAATATTCCCAACTATCAGTTATTGGCCATCACCAGTTCCAACAAAATGTATGGCAGTGGTCCCAAACTTATAAAAAAGAAATGATCAACGGAGTTAAATTTTTTTTGTAGTTGATAAAGATGGACAACCAAAGAGCCGAACCACAAATGCTGTTTATAAAGACGTTTTCTTGTATTTATAATTTGATTATAATTTTTATTTATACTTTCGTTATTACATTATTTTTAATATAAATTAGCTTTGTTATTCTTATGATTAAAATTGTTGTTTTCTCTTAGTGTATATTACATCCTAACATACTTTTCTTCAATTTAAATTTGTCTACCCCGTGAAACTCACATGTTATAATAGGCAATGTTTTTAAAACCGGTTTTTAACCATACCGGATTGGACTCATAAAGGGTTCAACCGGTTGAAGCGGCTTGTATCGGGCGATTCAACCGAATTCAAAAAGTAATCTAATAGTAATCTAATAGTACGTAATTTCATAATAAAAAATAATTCAAAAGTGAATCTATAATAAAAAAAATAATCCAAAAGTAGACAACTTTTCGACAAAATTCTTTTATATGAAAGGGTATACTAGGTTTTTGCCATTAGAAAGTTGAATGCATCCAAGTTTATGATTGCTTAAAAGATACAATTCATAATCATTGTGATACTCATCAACAAAAGTATAACCATTTTTGTTTTCTACAATCTTTAATAAGAAGTTTTAGTTACAATAATAAAAATATATTAAAATTACATTTATGCATTCTTTTTGCAGATGAAATTTATTTGACAAATGGACATCTAGACATGGAAATAGATTGGATTCCTGGAATGAAAGGAATCCGCTTGAAGGATCTACCTGGGTTTATACAAGCCACAAAACATGATGATCCTGCATATAGATACCACCTGAAAACCGCCCAATTGGCCGATAAGGTCTCACATACAATCATCCATACTTTTGAGGAACTAGAAGCCAGTCTCATCAATGAGATTAGATCCATGTATCCTAATGTTTACACCGTTGGGCCTCTTCAGTTGCTCTTGAACCAGATTACAAAAACAGAAACTAAAATTTGCTATAGCTTAAGGAAAGAAGAGCCTGAATGTGTCCGGTGGCTAAACTCAAAGGAAGCGAATTCTGTTGTGTATGTCAACTTTGGAAGTTTGGCAGTAATGTCTGAACATGATCTGTTAGAATTCGGTTGGGGACTTGTTAATAGCAACCAGTATTTTCTTTGGATTATACGGACGGATTTGGTTGATGGGAAGCCTAAGGGTTTGCCTCAAGAACTAGAGGAGGCGATAAACAAGAAAGGGTTTATAGGAAGGTGGTGTTCGCAGGAAGAGGTTTTGGATCACCCGGCGGTTGGGGGGTTCTTGACTCATTGTGGTTGGGGTTCAATTATTGAGAGCTTGTCGGCTGGGGTGCCTATGTTATGTTGGCCATCTATTGGTGACCAAAAAACTAACTGTAGACAAATGTGCAAGGAATGGGAGGTCGGTATGGAGATCGCGAAGAATGTGAAAAGGGATGAAGTGGAGAAGCTTGTGAGGGAATTGATGGAGGGATTAGAGGGTGCAAGGATGAGGAAGAAAGCTTTGGAGTGGAAGAAGATGGCAGAAATAGCAACTGGTTCTAATGGGTCGTCTTATTTGGATACAAATAATCTTGGTAATGAAATCATTGCGTTATCAAGAAACAAACTAGATCCTTTAGTATAATCATTGGCTACTAAAGAGAAAAGAGTTCGATCTCCCATCGGTGATGTAAGTTTGGTTCATAATTATCAACCGAGTGTTGATTCTCTTCAAGTTTGTTTTTCTACGATATGTCTTCAAGTTAAACATCAACACATATCCATGTGTGATCACTTCCAAATAAATTGTTTTTATGTCTTCAAGTTTAACTTTTTGAAAATACTTTCTTTCAGCATTCCATTTTCCTTCCATGAAACTAGAACCACATTTAACAAATCTTTAAGATGCTAAAAAAATGAACTTAGATGCGTATTGCCATCTTTGGATGTGTCAGCAAGTGTTAGTAGAAGATTATTGGCAAAACACTGAGTGTAATACGCCGATTGTGAATCTTTCTTGATCAAGGCTTGAAGACCACTAAAGTCACCAAACATATTGCTAACTCCATTATAACCTTGGCCACAGATATTAGACGAGCTTAACAAATGTTTCTCTAGCAACGCAATGACGTATCAACTGCATTTTTAAGAGATAAAGCTCTGTCGTCATTCAGTATTAACACAAATCAATAGTCAATAGTCAATCTCATATGATTCGCAATAATCTTATTTCCGTTGCAAAACTTTGCCATACTAATCAAGTTTCTGTTGAATTTTTTCCATCTTATTTCTTGGTTAAGAATCTACGCACGGGGGCGCCTCTCATGCGGGGTGTGAACATCAATGACGTTTATTATGGCCCACTCACAACCTCCCCTCAAATCAATGCAACAACAACAGGATCATTACTCGTGTGGCACCATATCATCCTTCGTTTCAAGTTTTCAAGTCTTTAATTTCTATATTACGACTTCCATATAATAAAGTGTCACTCGAGTCTTTTCATTGCCCATCCTGCTCGTTAAACAAAAGTCACAAACACCTTTTGGTAAAAATTCATTTGTTGCAACTAAACCTTTACAACTTCTTTACTCGGATGTATGGGGACCGGTCCAATCGTCCATTGACGACTTCAAATATTACATCATTTTTGTTGACTACTTTTCTAAATACATTTGGTTGTTTCCAATGAAAAGAAAATCCGATATCTCAATTCTTTTCCCCCAATTCAAATCACTAGTGGAAATTTTTTTAAAACACCTATTATCTCTCTATTCACAGACAATGGTGGTGAATACATTAGTCTAAAACCATTCCTCACCACTCATGGCATCTCCCACTACACCACACCCGCTCATACACCTGAACAAAATGGGGTGGCTGAACGTCGTCACCGACGCGTTGTTGAAACGGGCCTTGCTCTCCTCCACTATGCTCGACTCCCATCACAATTTTGGTCACATGCCTTTCAAGCCACCACTTATCTCATCAACCGTCTACCCACCACCATCTTGAACAACAAATCACCTTATGATATGTTATTCAATGTTGCTCCCACTTACTCCAAACTAAAACCGTTTGGATGTCTTTGTTATCCTTCGCTCAGCCCATACAACACCTCCAAGTTACAATCTCGCTCCACATCATGTATCTTTCTTGGATAGTCCTCTTCCAGATCAGCATACAAATGCTTTGATCCAGCCACCAACAAGTTATATCACTCTCGCCATGTTGAATTCATACCACACATCTTCCCATCCCAGACCAATAACCCCGCCTCTCCCACTGTCACCTATGAATCATTTCTTCACAACATACCAAATCATCCAAAGCCTTCACACTCTACACAACATCCCATCGATCCCACGCCCCAACCCATACCTCCTACACACCACTCTCCTGACCCTACACAACCTTATGCCGCACCTACACAGCAGTTGCCTGATACTACACAGCACTCGTTTGACCCTACACAGCTTTCTACTACACCTACACAACATTCCCCTAACCCTACACAACTCTTGTCCCCTACACAGTCCCCATCTCCTACACAATCCTCCACTCCTACACAGCCTAATTCACCTACACAGCCTTCCAATGACTCTACCACCTCCCCATCTCAAACTCCTTCAACTAACCCCTCTCCTACCATCTCTACTCGCCCACAATGGTCTCGCAATCCTAACCCTAAATATTACAATTCCAACTTCATCAACTCCACCACACTTCACCCACTTCCTACATCCATTGAGTCCTCTACTCACATCCAAGTGATAAAAGATCCACAATGGTGACAAGCAATGGATCTTGAATACAACGCTCTTCTGCAAAACCAAACGTGGGAGTTTGTCCCTCATACTACCCAAAATCCAATCGGATGCAAATGGGTATTCCGAATTAAACGAAAATCCGATGGAACTATTGATAAATTTAAAGCGCGCATAGTCGCAAAGGGGTTTCATCAACAGTGCGGTAAGGACTATTTTGATACCTTTAGTCCGGTAACGAAACCTGTTACCATTCATACTGTTCTTTCCATCGCACTCTCTCGAGGGTGGTCGTTACGCCAACTAGACGTCAATAATGCATTCCTTCATGGAACCTTACATAAGGATGTGTACATGATTCAACCACCCGGATTTGCAAATTCGGCGTTTCCTAATCACATTTGCAAACTCAAGAAATCTCTCTATGGCTTTAAACAAGCCCCACGGGCTTGGTACAATGAATTCACCGCCTTCCTCATTAGCTTCGGTTTTAAAAAAATGTCTGTCTGATGCGTCGCTTTTTGTCTACAACACAAATGGTAACACTTGCTACCTACTCGTCTATATTGACGACATTGTCCTCAGTGGAAACAATAATCCATTCATGGACATCTTTCTGCAAGCCCTAAGCAAAAAAAAAATTCATCAAAGACTTAGGCCCTCTACATCACTTTCTAGGAATCGAAGTCATTCCAACTCCTCATGGTCTATTCCTCTCCCAACACCGGCACATTCAGGACATCTTAACCACTTTCAAAATGGATGGTGCCAAAGAGGTCCTCACCCCCCCCCCCCTCCCCCCCCCCCCTAAGCGTCACTGATCCGCTTATCCCCTCGGATGCCTCTCCACCCGTTGACTCAACTCCTTATCGCAAACTTGTTGGCATACTTCAATACCTTGCCTTCACCCGTCCTGATATCTCTTTTACTGTCAACAAACTCTCCCAGTTTATGCACCACCCAAAACAGTCACACCGGCAAGCTCTTAAACGTGTTCTATGCTATTTGAAAGGAACATTGCACCATGGGTTATTGTTAAATAAACAGTCCTAACTTGATTTACATGCTTTATCAGATTCTGATTGGGGAGGCATACATGATGAAGGAAGATCTACTACAAGTTATATATTATATCTTGGATCCAACATCATCTCCTGGCGTTCATCAAGACAAAAAACGGTCTCACGCTCATCCACTGAAGCAGAATACAAAGCACTAGCAAACACCGCAGCTCAAATCTCATGGGTTAAAAATCTTCTCCAAGAACTCGGTCTTCGCACAGCACGTACACCATCTCTTTTCTGTGACAACACCGATGCCACCTACCCTTGTGCCAACCCAGTGTACCATTCACGCATGAAACATGTTGCCCTCGACTACCACTTTGTTCGTGAACAAATCAATGCCGGTCACTTAAAGGTATTTCACATTAGCTCAAAAGATCAACTAGCTGATGTCCTCACCAAACCACTTCCACGATCACCGTTTCTTTCCTTTCGCTCCAAGATTGGCGTATCCAATGGACCCTCCATCTTGCGGGGGCGTATTAGCACAAATCAATAGTCAATAGTCAATCCAATATAATTAGCAAGTCAACAGTCAAATAGCTAACTTTATGTCTTAGTAATTATTTAGTCCAGTCAATATTCCTCCTAGAATCAAGCCATTGTATTAATATAGTAATCATTAAATAATCTTATGTGAATAATGAGAACAACACATTTGATCCAATTCACTCTATTACCTAATACTCTATATTCAGGACATTCATAATACCAAGAAACCTCTCTATGACATCTCCCGTTTTGTCAACATACCTCAAACACAACGCGATTGGATGGTTATGTTTGACATCGACATATTTATTGACCAATATGGCAAAATAGTCACCACCAATGTCTTTCACAATGGAATTAGTTGATCAAATCTCTTTCAATTAACGGAGCATTCTTTGTTGGAAATTTTATAAGTGAATGTGAGTTGGTTGTTGTCACACATTGGTGGGGATATGAAAATTGGAGGAGTTTATAAGGTGAAGCTTGAGTTGAAGATTGAAAATGTTAAGTTACTTTATACTCTGGCGCCTACACGCGCGCAGGGCGTGCAAAAATGGGTTCTGGCTCGGGGAAATTCTTGAACCAATGCGACGCCCGCACGACCTGAGGATACGAATGCAGCTTGAAAAACCCGGGTCCGCGTGACGCTGGATTTTGCTACCCGTTTATTTATTTTTGTGACTTAAATTAAAAGCTTCCAGAAGAATGAGAACTTGAAACTCGAAGTCTTTTCAGCTGCTAACTACTATTAATGAGGAGTTTCAACTCCTAGTCTTCAGCCTGTTAATGACTAATTAAGCTGCCATTAATCACGAATTTGAATGGGCCAGCTGTAGTTTCATTCTTGCATTCAAGTATATAAAGGTTGGTTAGCATGATGCAGAAACACACTACATACTTTCATCTCACAGAAACATAAAAACATTCTTGCATACTGCATTGATCCACAACAGAAGCGCGCTTTCAGAAGCAGTCCAGTTCTGGTTACTTTTCAGGCAAGTAGGATAGTCCGGCAGTGCACCATCGCCACTGTTAGCAACCGGTGTACCCTGGGAACAGACGAAGAATCTGTTTAAGGGAATTGTGTCAAACATAAGCCCGATTTACTTTGTTAATCTGTTTGCATTTCTTTCCTAGTTTGTTTTGTTTCATAATCATCTCAGTCTTTGTTTTACTGTAAGATTTCTAACAAACTTAAACAGATTTTTGTTCTAACAATTCTGATTTCTTTTCAGAAATGGAAAACTCGTAGCCCATGACTACTACTCCTCTTCTTAACTCCACTGTCGCTGGATTTTCTGCAGTGCTTACTCCTGCTATTGCTGATACCACTGGTTTAGTCTCACCGTTGCCGAATGCGGTAGCGAGCCATGCTGAAAAACCAGAGAAATTTGCTGGTGTGAACTTCAAATGTTGGCAAAAAAAGATGCTCTTTTATTTGACAACATTGAAGCTTGTGAGGGTTTTGACCGAATCTGTTCCTCATGTTGCTGAAGAGGAAATGAACACTCAAACTGTGAGTGCGATTCAAGCTTGGAATCAATCGGATTTTCTGTTCCGAAACTATGTCCTTAATGGAATGGTGGATTCGCTTTACAATGTGTATTGCAAAGCCGCGATGGCCAAAGAGTTATGGGAATCTTCAGAACGCAAGTATAAAACTGAAGATGCAGGCACAAAGAAATTTGTGGTGGCTAAGTTCTTGGATTTTTGTATGGTGGACTCAAAAACTGTCATGAGTCAAGTCCAAGAGTTACAAGTTATTATTCATGATATACATGCGGAAGGAATGATGCTTAGCAAAACATTCCAAGTTGCGGCTATTATTGAAAATTGCCACCAAGTTAGATTGATTTCAAGAATTATTTGAAGCATAAGCGAAAGGAAATGAATATTGAAGACTTGGTTGTGCGTCTTCATATTGAAGAAGACAACAAGGTTGCTCAAAAGAGGAACGTCATTCCTGAAACCGCTAAAGCTAATGTGGTTGAACATGGTCAATCATCAAAGGGTAACAAAAGCAACAAACGGGCTGGGTGTAAGAAAACCAACAGGAAGAGCTCCCACCTTGGACCTAAAGGTAGGATTGGGAAGAAGAAGTTCAATGGAACGTATTGTAACTGTGACAAACCGGGGCATAAAGCAAGTGAATGCAAGCTTCCCAAGAAGAAAAAGGCCCAACAAGCAAACATGATTGATAATCTTGTTGCTGTGATATCTGATTTGTCAATGATGGTCACTGAAGCAAATCTGGTTGGTATGGATGCTAAGGATTGGTGGGTTGATACAGGGGCAACCCGGCATGTGTGCTTTGACAAGAGTTTTTTCAACACTTTTAAGGAAGTTACTGGTGAAAAGTTCTTCATGGGGAATTCTGCTACCGCGGATATCAAAGGTGAAGGAAATGTGGTTTTGAAGATGACGTCGGGAAAAGAACTTACTTTGTCAAATGTGTTGTATGTTCCTGAGATTCACAAGAATTTTGTGTCTGGTTGGCAGTTGAACAAGTTTGGGTTCAAAATGGTGTTTGAGTCGGATAAGGTTGTGTTGACCAAAGGTGGAATGTATGTTGGTAAGGTCTATGCCCTAAATGGTATGTTTAAGTTAAATGTAATCGTGATGAATGGAATGAATAACGATAATTCTGCTTACTTGCTTGAGTCTTCTAATGTTTGGCATGGTAGACTAGGTCATGTGAATTTTAATTCCATTCGACATTTAATTAAATTGAATAGCATACCAAAAATTGATATTGACTCAAACCACAAATGTGAAACTTGTGTCGAAGCAAAACAAACACGAACGTCATTCAAAAAGGTTGAAAGAATCACTAGTCCTCTTGATTTGATCCACACCGATCTATGTGATTTGAAAGCTATTCCTACTAGAGGTGGGAACAAGTATTTCATAACATTTATTGATGATAGCACACGATTTTGCTATGTGTACTTACTTAAGAGTAAAGACGAGGCTATTTACAAATTTGTTGTGTTCAAGGCCGAAGTTGAAAATCAACTTAACTGAAAGATAAAAAAGGTGAGGAGTGATAGAGATGGTGAATATGTTTCACCTTTTGCTGATTTTTGTGCAAAAAGGGGAATCATACATGAACTCACACCTCCTTACTCACCACAATCAAATGGCATAGCAGAACGTAAAAATCGAACATTGAAAGAAATGATGAACGCCATGTTGATAAGCTCTAGGGTGAGCGAGGGAATGTGGGGGGAAGCGTTGTTATCAGCAAATTTCATTCTAAATTTAATTTCCCGTAAGGAGAAGGATGTAACACCGTATGAATTATTGACGGGAGTCAAACCATCATATAATCACTTGCGAGTGTGGGGGAGCCTAGCTAAGGTGGTAGTGACACCACCAAAGCGTCTTGTGATAGGACCCAAAACTGTAGATTGTGTGCTCATTGGATACACTCGTTTAGGTGGTCCACTTTGTTTTCTTGTACATGACTCGAAGAATCCTGGAGTGTCTAACGGCGCTATATTGGAATCTAAGGATGCTTCTTGGTTTGAGCACATATTCCCATGCTTGGATACGCCTAAGTTGGGTTCACCAAACCCATTTTATGATAGTATTCTAGATGATGAACCAGACCCATCAAACCCAACTAGGGAAGGTGTTTCAAGAGAAGAGGTTGCAAATGATGAACCTCAAATCGATGAAAGTGAAATCTGAAGGAGTAAAAGACAAAGGACTGAAAAATCTTTTGGTCCAGATTTCCTCACCTATGTGGTCGAGGAGGAACCGCAAACTTACCAACAAGCAGTAAATTCCTCAGATGGACCCTAGTGGAAGGAGGCCATAAAATGTGAAATAGAGTCTATTTTACAAAACCACACCTGGAAATTAGTGGATCTTCCTGCGGGATGCAAACCACTAGGATATCGATGGATCTTCAAGAAAAAGATGAAGCCAGATGGCACCATTGATAAATACAAGGCAAGATTGGTGATCAAAAGATATAAACAGCGAGAAGGCTTGGATTATTTTGACACGTATTCGCCTGTTACGCGAATAACATCCATCAGGATGGTTCTTGCCATTGCATCCATTAGAAATTTGGAAGTTCACCAAATGGATGTGAAAACGGCTTTCTTAAATGGAAATCTAGAGGAAGAGATTTACATGGAACAACCCGAGGGCTTCATAGCCAAGGGACAAGAAAAGAAAGTATGCAAGCTTGTAAAATCTTTATATGGTTTGAAACAAGCTCCAAAACAATGGCATCAAAAGTTTGATCATGCCATGCTTGATTTTGGGTTCAAAATCAACGAATGTGACAAGTGTGTGTATGTGAAAGACACACCAGATGGATATGTCATCCTATGTCTGTATGTGGATGACATGCTCATTGCTGGTAGTAATGAGAAAATGATAAAATCTACAAAGGACGTCCTAAGAGCAAGGTTTGACATGAAAGATATGGGATTAGCAGATGTGATTTTGGGAGTACAAATTACACGAACCCAGAATGGACTTGTGATAAGTCAGTCTCACTATGTGGAAAAAATTCTTGAGAAGTTCAATGCAAATGACTCTAATGTCCTATTGACACAAGTCAACATCTAGCTAAAAATCGAGGTGAGCCTGTTAACCAATTAGAGTACTCAAGAATTATTGGCAGCTTGATGTATCTGATGAGTTGTACCAGACCAGACTTAGCATATGATGTAAGCAAGCTAAGTAGATACACGAGCAACCCAAGTTCAAGTCATTGGGGTTGCATGACATGAGTGCTTCGATACTTGAGATACACACGAGATTACGGGATGCATTATAGTAGATATCCAACAGTTATTGAAGGTCACTGCGATGCAAATTGGATATCTAACACGAACGATTCCAAAGCAACAAGTGGGTATGTATTCACACTTGGTGGTGCAGCGATATCGTGGAAATCATCTAAGCAAACTGTTATTGCTAGATCCACGATGGAATCAGAATTCATTGCTTTAGATAAAGCAGGTGAAGAGGCAGAATGGCTACGTCAATTTGTTGAGGATATACCAAGGTGGCCGAAGCCGGCATCGGCCATATGTATACATTGTGATAGCCAATCGGCAATTGGCAGAGCTCGTAGCACAATGTATAACGGTAAGAATAGGCATATAAGACGTAGACATAATACGGTACGACAACTAATCTCTACAGGAGTTATCACTGTTGACTATGTGAAGTCAAAGGATAACATCGCGGATCCGCTAACAAAAGGCTTAAGCAGAGAGTTAGTTCAGAAGTCGTCAATAGGAATGGGGCTAAAGCCCATGAAAGGCTAAATTTATGAGATGTAACACCCACGAATTTTCAATGATAATAATAATAAAAATAATTATGTCATGATAAGACATTTGTTTTATTTTTTATTTTTGCATTATTCTTCTCGCTTGAATTGTTGCACAAAAACATCATAATCAAAGTTAATAATAATAATAATAATAATAATAATAATAATAATAATAATAATAATAATAATAATAATAATAATAATAATAATAGCAATCATAATAATAAATGTAAGAAGACAAGATGGTTAAGCAAATTCTCCTCCATACTTCTCTTTACCGCTCAAATGGATGATGAAACGTCCAGTGATATCGTAACCTGTATTTTGCAATCAACAGTATTAATTTAACCAATTATTTCGTAACCGATCGAGCAATAATATGTCTTAATTTTTGCGCCTCTATAACCCAAACTCTCTCTATAAACAAACATTCAATTGCCATGCGGTACTCCGGCAAAGCACACTAACTTGTTCTTTTGGTCGCTTACTGAGTTGACGAGCGTTACCACCAAAACCTTAAACATCTCACGACTTCCACCATCCAACACCAAATGAGTAGACCACCCCCGTATCCTTTTCCCGTTCCGGCTAGTCTTGAAAATCCATCAAACAAGCCGCATTACCTCCACAATATACCACCGTTTGGTGCCGCTTTAATCGTCGTTGCAGTAACCGCCTCTGGCTGGAACCACCTATATCTTCATTCGATTTGCACACCGTGACTTTTTGGTAACCATCGACACTTAATTTTTTTTACCATGAAAGCTAGTATAAACCAAGCTTTACCCATAGAAGGTTTGTGGGGGAAAAGAAATGGTGTTCTACTGATTTGTTTTCTTTTATGTTTTTAAACAAAAATAAATTTTACTATTAAAATAAATTATTCCTGAAACTACAAGTTTTCTTAAATATGATCAATGAAAAATCATTCTGACGTTTTAGTGACTACTAATGTTAGTTGGGTTATTAAATGATTTGATTAAAATGTATATTTTGTAAAATAAAAAAAAAATTGTATTACTACTTATAGTATGAACATGTGTTCCACACTTTAAATTTAAGCATGAAAAAGAATATTATCTACAAAATTTTTATAGTATTTTGGTCTAAGTATCACAAAGTGTCGTAATATGCAAACAACCACTAAAACAATTCATGACACTAATCACCAATGAACGTATCGCTAGGTTGCCACTAATTTGAAGAAGCCCTTAGAGTATTTGGTGAAATTAAATATACGCGGCTATGCATCAAGCAAAATTCATTGATACTCATTGATTTCTTACTAAGTCTATCATCAAAATCATGTGAGTATATCTTTCCCCTTTTTACTGTTTTACTACTTTGGGGTGACTCATGTACCTATTAATCAAGTTTCTATTTCTTATACTTAATGCAATTCTCATGTGTGTTTGCCTTATGTGAATTTGTGTGTATGCTTAGTCAAAATCATTAACCGCTGGGCGGCCTAGCATTTCAATGAATAGCACTATGGTATACCCCCCTTGAGACTCTGTTGAGAGAATCTTGGTCATTGTCTTGTTAATTCATTATTCAAATTGTTAGTCATGTGTTAGTCATTATTCATAGGCTTGATTTTGACTGATACTACTTATTACATAATTGCAAATGGTACCGCACATGAATTGCTAAACACTTTTTCTACTATATGTCTTCAACACAGGGTATGCTCACCAATACAATTTTTGTATTGACCAAATTATTTTGTACATGTTCAGGTTGTTTTGAGATGCATCCTTTAAGCTTTCGGATTTATATTTGGATTTTGATTCATTGTATTTTAATTTAGTTGGCATTTAGAATCGTTGTATTTCAGTTCAATGTAATAAATTATTTAACCAATGTATTCAAATTTACATTTCTAGTCCATGAGCTATTGAACAGTCGTCACTACGTGACACCTCGATGTTTCCGCCATCGGTTGGGGTGTTACAGTTCAATAGGACAACCTAATTGTATGAACTGGCGAAGGTCACTGTGGGGGAGAGTTGGTAGAAACCCCACGTTTTGAAAAGGGAGTTTACTATAAATTTAATAAGCTTCCTAGTCCATTCCTAAAATTGACAAGGTTGAGGTTAAGCTTATGGCTTTTTATGATTTGACTCAGGTAACCAGTCCTAGTAGATCACCTATGTGAGATAGAAGTGGGGTCGCTTCGAAGGGTATTGTTGGGGCACAATACTTAAGAGCTCTCACAGAATGAGGCACATGTTCATGACCATAACGGACACAACTATGAGGACTTGATGTTGTCAGGGAGAGTTTTGTGTGAAGCGTATTGTCGTCTACACAAACGGCAGACGAGTTCAAAGACATCGCGTTCTACTCAGAGCCAGTAGGCAAAGTGCGTTTCATAAGCGAAGGTTCAAAGGGTCACACCTACCTATCGTATGCAAAACTCAACTGTTGAAATTTAATTAGAATGAGGTTGTTTCTAAGAATAACTCCCATTCATGTGGGGGATTGTTGGAAATTTTATAAGTGAATGTGAGTTGGTTGTTGTCCCACATTGGTGGAGAGATGAAAATTGGAGGAGTTTATAAGGTGAAGCTTGAGTTGAAGATTTAAAATGTTAAGTTACTTTATACTCTGGCGCCTACCCGCGCGCAAGGGAGGATGCAAAAATGGGTTCTGGCTTGGGGAAATTCTTGAACTAACGCGACGCCTGCACGACCTGCGGACACGAATGCAGCTCGAAAAACCCAGGTCCGCGTGACGCTGGCTTTTGCTACTCATTTATTTATTTTTGTGACTTAAATTAAAAGCTTCCAGAAGAATGAGAACTTGAAACTCCTAGTCTTTTCAGCTGCTAACTACTGTTAATGAGAAGGAGTTTCAACTCCTGGTCTTCAGCCTATTAATGACTAATTAAGCTGCCATTAATCACGAATTTGAATGGGCCAGCTGCGAATTCATTCTTGCATTCAAGTATATAAAGGCTGGTTAGCATGATGCAGAAACACACTGCATGCTTTCATCTCGCAGAAACATAAAAACATTCTCGCATACTGCATTGATCCACAACAGAAGCGCGCTTTCAGAAGCAGTCCAGTTCTGGTTACTTTTCAGGCAATTAGGATAGTCCGGCAGTACACCATCGCCACTGTTAGCAACCGGTATACCCTGAGAACAGACGAAGAATCTGTTTAAGGGAATTATGTCAAACACAAGCCCGGTTTACTTTGTTAATCTGTTTGCATTTCCTTCCTGTTTGTTTCGTTTCATAGTCGTCTCAGTCTTCGTTTTACTGTAAGATCTCTAACATTCTTAACTACAGCCTCATCAATGTTTTCATCGTAGTGAGCCAACATAACAGAAACCTCAAACAAAGAAGGGAGCAGCTATTGGATGTCGATACTTCTTTACACTGCCAGTGCCGGCTCTGAGGCAGGGCGGGGTGGTCGCCGGCTCAGGGTCCGACCCGCAAATGGGCCCAATTTTTTTTATATATATATTAAAAAAATAATTTAACTAGGCCCAATGTGATTTTAGATTTTAGAATTGTAGTTTTTAATAGGCCCACATCTTTTTTAACTAGGCCCGTTATGTATTTGTTCACACTTGAAAGTAACCCAATATTTGAGCCCAAAGACGTGTAGTTTTTAATAGGCCCTCAAAAAAAAATTTAACTATGCCCAATGTGATTTTAAATTTTAGAATTGTAGTTTTTAATAAGCCCACAATTTTTAACTAGGCCCATTATGTATTTGTTCACACTTGAAATTAACCCCATATTTGAGGCCAATATTTTAACTAGGCCCATTGTGTATTTTTAGAATTGTAGTTTTTAATAGGCCCTCAAAGATGTGTGATACGTAGGAAAAAACAAGTTGTATTTACGATCGACAATGTCCCAACAAAGACTTAATGGATTGGCAATGATATCTATTGAAAACGAAATACTGAAAAGTATGGAGTTAAAGACTTGATCGAGAACTTTGCTTCCAAAAACGCTAAGAGATCCACGCGATTCGCTTAAGTAAGTAGGTTCGATCATTTTGTTAAAAAAAACTTTTGTTTTGTTTGCTTTATAACAATTAACGTTATATTGTGTTTATATTTGAATGATGAATTTATATCATTTTACGGGGGTAAGGCCTTTTTTTTTTTTCATCAAGGGCCCAAACAAATTTTAAGATTTTCAGAGACGGCCCTGTACACTGCAGTAACCGATCAACATCATCCATTGATCAAACGGGCTTTCATTTTCGCAAGGTTGCAAACACAACTTTTTTTCGTCAATTATGCTTCTAAAATTGTCAAATACAACTTGTTGCAAAAGGAAAGTAAAAATAAACAACAGAAGACTTGTTGAACGTGTACCTTTGATTTTACCGAGAGAAAACCTAGTTCAAATACTTTTTTCAGTTTTGACTACAAAAGGTTTTGGGCTCATAGTGAAATGGGCTTTTTGTTAATTTTATTCTAGAATGATGTTCGTAATTTTATACTAGTGGGAATGCCCGCACGTTTGTAACACCCCGAAAACCCGTTTCATTTAATTACACTAATAGGTGGGATCAATATATATACAATATTGAGCCCATTATCAAAAAGGAATATTTTGCGGATAATAAAACGAGACATTGACAAGTCCCGTAAATTGCAAACACACGTGGGAACATTATGAGAACTAACTTAATTAGTAAAGATCACGTACTTGTACTAAACCGGAGGGGCTGAACTTGACAACTAGGCAAAGTTGGAATAAAATGGGGGTTAAGAGTGAAAATGTGTGATAACACACACTAAAATCGTTCTTCACACCATCAAAAACACACACACAAGAACCTCCACCAATTCAGCCCCAAATCATGCCAAAATCGATGGCTTTTCTAAATGCATGATGGAATTCATGATCATCTAGTGTTCTAAACGTCATAAGGTAACTCTAGATCCTTTTAAATCATCCAAATCCATGGTATATTGAAGATGATGGTTCTAGGGTTTTATAAAAATGTGGAATTGATGGTTAATATAGGTTGCCCTAGCCTTGGGGAGCCTTAAACATGTATAATTTGGTTACAAATCACATTTAATATGTGTGTTTGATTATGTTCATATGAATATGTTAAGTTATGAAATTGGGGTTTTAACCTCTAGGTTGAAACCACACATGGTTAGTAGTTTTGGTGACTCTTAGGAGTTGTTATAATGATCAAATTTAGTTAAAATGCCTAAATATCTTGTTATGATAATAATTAGATACATGGCTATATTTTGGATAAACTTAAACTCATGAAAATCAAGTGAATTTGGTGGGTGCACACCAAGTGTTTGATGAAATGCCTCAATAGTCTTGTTTGCAAATTGAGGTGATAACTTGATTTGGGTAATCATGGAATTACCCGCATATAAAACGCGAAACACATGTTTAAAAGATGAATCACGCCATACATGAAAAGTTTAGCCAAATGATAATTGGGAAAACAAAATAATGGTGTGAATAAACTCATGAGATGTGTTAGTTATTGGATATAATGACTAACTTAATTAATCTTATGAGTATAGTGAAGGTTGATCTTGTCAAGCTAGGTGCAAGCTTGGATGGAATGGATCAACGAACTAAACGGGTCAAGCGGATATGAGCCTAAAGTGCAAGTCAATGGGAATGAATACAAGTAAGTTCTACTTACACTACTAGACTATGACATGGATTAAGTGTTATATATATTGGTATTAAGTGTGTACTAAAGACAAACCCCAAGGGATGAAATTCATTAAGTGTGTCAATTTATGTGGATTCACAATAAATCAAGGTTTATGAGATTAATTGAAACCATAAGTGGTGACCGAATGGTGAAATTAATCAAACGGGTCAATTAATAATGATATGTAAGAAATGATGTTTTAACCCAAGATGGGTCACTTAAATCATTTGAATGAAATTGTTAAGCTTGTTGTTAAATGGGTCAAGTTTGTAACACTTGAACCATATATAAAAACTTGGATAACTTAGTATTATGAACTACGAGTCTAAACGGGTCAAATGGTGATATCCTCACCATGTGAGTCCAATACTTGATGCTTGTATTTCAAGCACTAAGATTCATAAAGTTAAACGGGTCAAATGGCAAGTTATTGCCATTTGAGTTCCGAGAAATTAACGTTGTCTATTTAGAAAGCATACAGGTAGATGCAATTGCGCGTGCATTCTTGATGTTAAGAATCATGGAGGATAAACACAAGGTATGGATATGGGTCAAGGCCACCCGGTAAGTCCGTAGTCAAATAAACGCCTTCGGCGAAGCAACATAGGTGATAAAGTACCCACATGAAGTGTGGGTGCAAATCAAGTAAGTTATTTCCATAACTATGTCTAATGCGCGCTAAGGCGCTTAGAATCGACCACATTAGAACAATCTTGAGAAATGTTGAAAATCTAAGTCCGTATGGACTTAGAGGTTTTTAAACAAGTCATTGAGTCAAAAACATTGGATTTGAAACAAGAAGTTTCGCCACGAATGGCTAAATTGAAAGATTTGGTCATGAGGGGCATTTTGGGGATTTAAAGGATTAATAAAAGTTGATTCTAAGAATCTAAGTCGTAATGAAACAAATCGGACAAACGCTTTTGTTGATCAAGTGTCTAATGACTTGACAACTCAAACGGTATGCAATTTAAGTGGTCAAAAGTGCCTTATTTGAATTAAGGCCTTAATGGGTCAAATTGGGTAAAAGTCGTCATAAACATTCAAAACTAAGAACCGGATCATGGCGACATAAACCGGACGATAATTTCAGTCAAACAAAGGTTTATTTAGTCGGCAAGTCATTACTTAGGCTTCGGGAATCATCAAATGCGGTTGCGACATGATTCCCACGCTTAAAAGCCACCAAAATTACATCAGAAGCTTCGAGCGGCCGCGCGAATAAACCGACCGGCCGCGCGAATAGACCTGCATGTCAGCACGATCTTTAAAATTGCATATAAAATCGTAGAAAAATCGTTAGGAGGCGTTCTTTATATGCCTGGAAAGCTCTCGGAGCGTAGAACAATTCTCATTTGAAAGTCGAAGTCGGATTTTGGGTTTTAGAAGGGGTAAAAGCGATCCGAACAGCTGCTGCGCATAAGTTGCAGTAGTTTGTTCTCCTGATAAAGGGCCGTTTGGCCTGGTTCGTTCCGTTTCGACGTGTAACGACTATCGTACTAGTTAAATGTTTCATTTGACCACTCACTAACCATTCTTTGTGTAATGGTGCTAGGTAATCATGTGATGGAAGTCCCGGAGCAAGGATCTAGTCGCGATAAGAGCCGAACACACCCGATCACCCATACAAGCTTCCGCACTAGAATCTAAGGAACTCCCGTTAAAACGCAACATCTTAAAATATGTTTTAACTATTAAAATGTAAAAATTTGTGTGAACCAAACATGTATTTGATCTTAATGGGTTGACTTCTAAAGAAAATTTCAAAGTTTTAAATCGGGAGTGGTTTAAGTAAGGTCCAAACCTGTATAATTTGGGCGTTGATCGCGTGATTACGGGTAAGGGTGTTACAGCGTTGCGGCGGGTGCGTCCGTTTTGTTGCATCGAGTTGTTGAGGCTCGTGATGTGTGTATGACGTTTGTTGGTTATTCCTTGTGGTGACGTGAAGTAGGAAGCATCAACCTAGCACGCTAGTAGTATGTGCAGGTCATAAATGCAAGTTATAAAAAATTGAAAGTCATAAATATACATTATGGAATTTTAAAAGGTACATTACAATAAGGCATACTATATCGTGCAAAACTCTTAGATTGTCCAAGTCCTTAGTTGGGACCACTGAAGGAAAGATGTAGTTCCGGTAGGTTCAGCTAACTTTAGGTTTCGTTCACCTTTATAGTTACAAAAGAGGGGTAATGGTTTCTCTTGAGGTTCCAGTTGTCCGAGTTTTTTGCCTTTCTCTGCAAGTAAGAAATATATGTGTTAGATCGTGTTTCGAATTGCTTAGAGGCTAGAGTATTGAATATTGATGATTGGTTTAAGCTTCATTGGTAAAAGCAATTAAAGGTCTAGTCAGATCCATGGATATTGGAACGAAAAATAACAGCTGAGCATTTTACCTTTAATATTTTGATATAGCCTTTTCGCTGAGTTGGTCTTTGTTACTGGTGTTGTGAGTTGCAGGGTTATTGATGCTGTTGATGTGAAGTGTGGCAGAGCAATGGTTGGTGGTTCGACAAAAAACGTAATACCAGTTGCAGTTGGTGCCTATTTCTTTTACTTTTACAAACATGTGAATAAGTTTTGTGATGTGCTTGCATGAGTATTTTTAGCAAGCAACTTTGCAATGGTTACCAAGTTCTTGTCCCTGGTTGTTATCTTTGTTGATAGTCTCTGGAGCCTGAAATGGGTTATATAAGGTGTGGGGTGTGTGTGCGCGCAAAATTAAAGGAAATGAGAGGCTAATTTTTTACTTCACATGGCTGTATAGTTGGCTGTGTCAACTGAGGTTAGATTGATGACAACTGTAGTTGCAGGGGTCTTTTCTAGTTGTAACATTCCTTGAATTAACAAAAGTGTATTTTGGTAATGCTAACTCATATATATGTAGGTGTAGGTGGATGAACCACCTTATTAAAGCTTATTATTAATGCTAGTTTTTTTTTTAATCTAAATTCTATTAGGATTTGGATAAAACCCATTTCAATACTAATAAGTAATAACAATTGGGTATCAACAACCAAGGTCCAATATCTGATGATTGATATTATTAGTAGCTAAAATGAATAGTACTCAATAGCAAAATCAAACTGGAAGCTATAGATACCTGTTTACTATTTATCAAAATTTGAGGAGTAATATATGTGAAAGTACCACACTCTGGTTAACTTGTGCATGCACCAACATGTTATTGATGTATCTGGATGATACATTATGTTTATTATTACATAATTCTAAACTATGTATTTGTTCTACAATTTAAAACGAAAAATATTACAAAAGTAAACTTACATAGGGTTACATTAATGGCATACTCTCATTCTTCATTACCAACAAACTTCCAATCATGTGACAATATAGGCAATATGAGTAGAAGTATCATCAATTTTAACTTTTACTGCACTAATGTATATTTAGAACTAATAACTATATTAATAACAGAATTCAAATGGTAGAGGGTTTCAATTAGCGGAAATAATGTAAGCTACAACTTGAATTCAAGGTTTCACGTTTTAAAGAATAAAACTTAGGGAGCAGACTAAAAATAAATAAATGAGAAATCGAGTTGGTAATGCCACCAGTTCACCGTATAATGATGTCGACGAGCATACTTTATATTCAAATAACTTAGTTCAATGATAGGAAGCTAACCTTTGAAATTTGTAATGGTCGTTGAGGTTTAATGTAATGATCATACTACATACACAAAAAACAAAGTCAAAGTGGGTTAACAATGCAACATAAGAAAGCATGAAGAAAGAACAATAGGGCTCAATTATGGAAACTAAATAGAGATAATGAATAATATTACTGCTGACAACAACTTGAAATCTCCAGTTTGCTTCTATTCTGTCAATGTCCACCCATGGATCCACAATATAAATGAAGTGATCAACTAAACAAGCTAGCAGTAACCTATCAAATAAGTTTGTCAAAACTCCAATTTAACAATCCAAGACATAAGTAATGTACCTAAATGGATATGCAAATAAAGATATTAAAAGAATCAATAATCATTGTCAACAACGAAGAAGGTTTTCATTATCAAAAACCTTCAAAAAAACAGAAATACATTAACTTACTCGTATGGGTCCCGATCAAAGTCGGGTAACTTCTGGTATAGGCCATGTTAGGTTTACCCATAACACTATTTGTCCAAAGTAGTCTCAAGTTCGTATAGTCTGTTATCGTGCCTATTGTGGTGGCCCAACACTTCGCTTGTCTGCCTAATGCAAGAACATGGTCAAGGTACTAACTTCGTAAAATACTTACAACATGGTCTGAAGTGTTGTGGTTCATGTATAAAAGGTAACAATAAGGGTAATAATTCTCACTAAATCGCGAATGTATATAGCCACTATGGTCTATTTCTTGGATGGGGTCTAGTTTTTGATCATATAGAAACTTGTATGCCAAATTGCCAACAAACTTTTGAGATGTCACATTTTTTATGATTTTATCACAGAACAAAAACCGAAGGGAATCATTATTACTTTAAAATTTACCACTTTAACAATTGAAAGGGAGACCTCATTATCAGCCAGCATGTCTTTATATAAAATCACTTCATCATAGAAAAGAATAGGCTCTTTTGATGTCAATACAGCCCCATTAATTTGTTCTTCATAGTTATCCCATTTGTGACAATTGAACCTTCAAAGTCTACTCCTCAGCTAGTCTCATTATCAAGACAACATAAAAGAATCATTAAGTGATACTGATTACTGTGACAATTGAACCTTCAAAGTCTACTCCTCAGCTAGTCTCATTAAGTGATACAGATAGAGAGAGAAAGAGAGATGGATAAACTAACTAAGAATTTACCTCAAGAGTTTGAATGGCATAATAAGGTGTGGTGAAGGTGCAATCATAGTCCAGACTTTGTTGCATAACATATTAAAAGCTCAAAATGAGATAGGAATTTATATATAATAGATTAAATAACATTCAATTGTTAACTGTAACCATATAAAGTTCAATCGGGTAACACCTTGTTTTTCCAGCCAAGTAAAGCTAGCATCAAAACATTAAAGGGAATTTTGGTTCCACTGGTCATGTGCTAAAAAAGTAAGCAACAGTGATGTAATAGAATTAATACCCCTTTAAATCTCAAAGAACTAAGAAGTAGTACCCTAATGCGTAGCCAGTTCGAACACATAATAAAGACCGTATCAAGAAAGTTACCAACAAAGTTGGTCGTCGCCTTTGAAATTATATCATACACAAAATGCTCATCTTCAGCATGTGCGAAACTTATGGGATGATGATGACTAACCTGATTAATATTAATTTTTAAACTATTAGTTACTTCATGAAATTATACAACAAAATATTCAAATTCATCAGAATACATAACAGGGGTTGAAAAGTTCTTATAGTAATAATCTTAGAGATGGGCATATATATAATTTATAGAGTACCTGTTCTGCGATAAATGTGATACCACAATGATCGACCATCTCATAGGTTTCACCTAGAATAGGATCCAATGGCTTCCAACTTCGTTACAAAGCACAGTATATTGAGATGAGCCATGATTTTGTAATCTGAAACATGCAACGACTTTATTTTGTTCTTGTTCTTACAGAACGTGGCACAACGCACTTATTGAAAAAAAAATACATGAGATAAAAAGTAGCATAATTTGTGAACATGTATATACTGATCGCATGTATTGATCCTTACATTCATGCTACCTCTAGATGGTGGGGATATTCCATCAACTAAAACAAAAAATTAAAAAAAAAATCATGGTGTCTAAATAAAAACATGTATACAAACAATAAATACTCAACATATTGGTGAAGTTAGATAAACCTAAGAGAAAATGGAGTTTTTACCCAAGCACTTGATCCCGTGATGTCTAAGACCAGAAACTCTTGAGGGCTAGCTTGACCTGTTGATAAAGGAAAAAGTTGTATTTGATTGGTAACAAGTCAAAAGGGTTGAATTAAAATATAAGCTAACTATCACATTGTACAAAGAATACTTCTTACTACACCATTTACCGTAACATTTCAAAAGTTTGTTTCGTGTTTCATGTATCACCAAAAAATTCATTCCATAGCGCACTTCCACAAATAACCTGCAACACTTTGAATCATAATGACATATACTTATAACCACGGTTTAAAAAAACGGGTGAGCCTTGCACCTCTAAGAAAACGAGTTTGAGGCGCGCGTCATGGGGTTCAGACTGTAAATACGCCTCTAAGGGCTGAGGCGCTAAGAAAATGTACGCCTCAGGTGCGCCTCGGGGGGTTTAGGGTGTTTTTGATGTGTTTTTTTGTTGGTGTTTTAGACTTTGAGGTCAATTATTTCATTTTTGATGTATGTTTTTTATGTTTTAGACTTTTCTAGGTCAAGTATGTTACTTTTTATAGACACATAATTTTTATATTTATTTTTTGACTGCGCCTCGGGCTTACGCCTCATGAGGCGAAGGGAAAACGCCTCGAGGCTCGTTTCCGTTCTTTTAAACTTTGGTTATAACACTGGAAGAAGTCAAATGAATGGGTAGATCTCTAATGAAATGTTTGAGAACAATCAAACAGAATGGAAAAAACAGATATGAACTCTAGTGCACATTATTTTAAATATTACCACAGACTCTGAAGAGGGAACTTACTCCCTAAAACAATATAAGCTGTTTTACACATAGATTCACTCACATCTAGTGTGCAGTTAATGATTGCAGTGGATGTTACATTAGAGGGTGGTAGAGATAGCAGTATAGTTTTACGAACATCCTGCAAATTTCACAAAGAATTCCATCAACAATTCAAAAATACAACCGATGTTTAAAAATATGACAGTGGGGATGAACTCACTGGATTCTGTTCTAAAGGTATTCTAAAGGTAATGTTTCTGGTAATAAATCAAGAATGTCACTATTCTCTGCATCATTTGTAAAATGAGAAAAATCCCTGACTGAAAATGTGCGAATTACAGGAACCTTGTCTCCCACCCGCACCTTAATGCAATCAATCACCTCATCTCAAAACTCATCGCTGACTTCTGCATCGTCTGGCAATCGCATTATGATCTAACAGTAGAAGTTCCATAAAAAGGAAATGGTTAAAGGTTTAAACAAAAATAGGAACATGTGCAATAGAAAAGGTAGTGATCTGATGTATTATTGATACCCTATAGGTAAACAGAGATAAAATAGGTGGCTTTATGTACAGAATGGCTATAAGATTCAAGGTAGTTTCTATATTAAGAATAACATTCTTTAAAAAGAACCAAAGATAATTATGAGATAAAACTTCTACAACATTTTTGAGAAAATTGAATAAGAGTTAATTGAAATTGAAGAATGTTTTGTACCTGAAAGCTATCAAATCGCCACCACACAACCAATTATCAGTCATTTTAAAAGCACAATTGAAGATCTGGATACCACGATAAACACAACCATGAACAATCCAAAAACACGAAAAAGACAACCATAAACATGAAACCTGGTCGAAGGGCTGGGGATGGTAGCTTTTCTTCAAAGTTCAGACCCATAAACATGAAACCTGCAATCGATATCCACCATCATCACCCTGTTGTATGGGTTCGTGGCGAAACCTGTGTGAGGTGGTCTTTATGGGATTAGGGTAGGGGAGGGATGTAAACGGTGGTTTAGGGAAGATGAACTCACTGTCTTTAATTTTGAAGTTGCATTGATTTCAGAAACCTGTTCGTATGTAACCACCATTTCACCTAGCTTGTGGGGGATATGGAAGGAAAATAAGGGTAGGAATGTAAATTTGTTTTGATATTATAAAGGATGAGCATGATGAAATGTCTAGATTACCTTTTAAAGTGTCTTAATTGTCACCAACATCCCTATAATACCCTTATTAAGTGAGCTTAAATATGTTGTACATGTTGCTTCTTACGTTGTACGGAAATAAAAATTACTATAGGGGCCATCACTCCTCCTTTATAATGTATTACTAGTGGTAATGCCCGCGCGTTGCAGCGGGTTCGTTACGCGAGAAAAATATAGTCAGTATCTTTTTTCGGTACCAGAACTTCCTATGAAGCGGCATCTGAAATTCCCGATATTCAAACGTGTTAACGTGTTTTCAAAGATTAAAAGACCGAAAAGATTGATCTAATGTTTTGTTGTTTACCTCTATGTGTGAAATTTCTTTCAATGGCCTTATCAGCAAAATAGGCATATAAAGCTCTTAGAACAGTATGCAATGCACAAATCCATTAAACCCATGTTTGCATTGCACAAATCTTTTAATGGATGAGTTGGGTAACTGGTAATTTACATACAGTTTGGGCCATGCCCACCAAAAATAATGTTCATTTGTTTTAAAAATGTTAATAAAAAACTAATGCCCTAAATATTATTCAAAAGCTATATTGATACATAAGCATGTATTAAAATACACTTTACAAACACGTTTAACCCGTTTAATTTTTAGTTTTTTTTTACCCATTTGTGGAGGTAAAATTTTGTGGTTGCCTTGTCTTACCTGGTGAGATACGACTACAACAGGAGCGCGTTGTTGTTCTAACTCAATAATAACCGGCTCCAACCTATTATATACACAACTGCAAACTTTTGACGTTGCTTAAAATACCAAAACTTTAATTATTTACTTTCTATATTGTCAACAGAGATTTTTCCTTGTATTTGAATTCAGTACCTTTGTATCACATCGAGATACAACTCTCCACGAGGATATCGATACCTGAGTTTGTCTCTCTTCCTTGACCTTTAAAAAAAAGACCATTGAATGGAAAGGTATAAAATTACAAAAAAAAAAAAAAAATCGAATATTTCATATTTAACATACTCGTATTCTTCAGGCATGTTCTTCTTTATTTCTTCATACGTCATACCGTCACATACACCAGCATTTATCTCATCAAGTGCACGCCATTGTATCTATAACGTAAAGAAAGTACACAAATTTTACAAATGATAAGTGATCAAAGAAGCAATTTATGTGACATGTAAAACTAACCTTGGGAAATCCAACAATTTGATTTGCAGTCAAAATTGTTCGCTGCAATGTGCTTGTCCAAATCTAGGTGCATAAATAAAAAAACAATATAAAACATTGCAAACTTTGTGCAACAAACAAAGAAAATGCAAATAGTAAAATAAGTAATAGTTCTTACAGAAGCATTTTTTTTGAAGGCAAGATAATTGCAAACTTTGTGCAACAAAAAAGAAAATGCAAATACTAAAATAAGTAATAGTTCTTAGAGAAGCATTTTTTTTTAAGGCAAGATAGTTCATGTAGGCCTTCAATTGAATGTTATAAGAGAAGGACTTGAATTTCACAATCAAATCTCATTCAATTTGATCCTTAAGGTTACGGAACTTGAAGGGACAAGAGGTTAATGATCTATATTGATGAAGGAAGAAGGAAAATGATTGAAGGGTATGGATGGAAGAAGGAGGGTAGTATTGTAAAAGTCTTTTGATATTGTAAAGGATGAGGTGGATGAAATGCCTATATTACCCTCTTAAGTGTCTTAATTGTCCCAATTATGCCCATAATACCCTTAAATTTCTTGCTTAAATATGTTGTACATGTTGCTTGTTAAGTTGTACGGAAATGTAAATTACCTTGTTGTACATCACTCTTTCTTTATAATGTATTATAGATATAGATTACTAGCAGGAATGCCCGCGCGTTGCAGCGGGTGTCCCAGCTCATACTGATATTAGATTCAATTATGACGTCTTTTATGAATCACAACCTAGTACTCCAGATTTCTAATATTTTACTCCATTCAACGAGAAATAGCCATAAACATGCAAAAAAAAAAAAGTCTAGAATTTCCATACGAACAGCCAATTTTATTAAACCAAAAGAAATTTTCATTAAAATTACCAAATGTAGGTTAATCTACAACCTTATTAACAATAATGATATCATAAGCTAAATGTATCGGTTTATATACGGGCATAATTTTGTACACGTCCATATACTCTAATTCAATCCCATTCCAAACACTATATGTTTTAGTGATACCAAATATAATACGATTCGAATTGACCCGTTCTCATATTAATAGGTTTAAATGGTATTTGGTGGTTGAAGATAGGGGTGTAAACGAGCTGAGCCGAGCCCGAGCCTGACTGGGCTCGAGCTCGGCTCGTTATGGTTTTATGAAGCTCGAGCTCGAGCTCGGCTCGGTTCGAGCCTACAATCTTGACCTCGAGCTCGGCTCGCTAGCAAAATCAAAAGCTTGAGCTCGGCTCGAGACGATTTGAGAACAATCTCAAACGAGCTCAAAGCTCGGCTTGAGATCGCAAAGCTCGGGTCGCGAGTGTTATTAAATGTGCCTATGAAATAAGGACTCGGGCTTTGGAGATGTGGTCTATAAATTATAAGAGATATATAAATAACTTATAATTATGTTTGGGCTCGTTTAGGCTCGCGAGCCCAATCGAACTTTGTATCTAGGGCTCAATAACTAAACGAGCCATATTTCAGGCTCGGGCTCGAGCTCGTTAAAGCTCGAATAGTTCGGGCTTTTTACCGAGCCGATCCCGGGTAGCTCTCGAGCTGCTACGTGTCATTTACACCCCTAGTTGAAGATAGTAAAGTGTTAATATAATAGTCATGTCAAGAGAAAGTATACCACCTAGCCTCCCATATGTAACGAATGTGTTAGTAGCGCATTTATAGTTGATTTCATACATGTGCATTTTAAACAAGTTTTATATATTCAGTTTGAATTGAGAAACTTTTTTTTTTTTTCAAAATTGAATATATGTTTGTTTATATAGGAAAAATGATTTTTAATCGGAATTAAATATGAATGCATGTATAAATTTGAGTGTTGGCTTTAAACTATATTAATCCGGTAAACATCATATTAACTTGAACAATAAATGCATTATGCATTAATAATCAATATATGTAAAGCCGTTTATTTATCAAGCGCATGTGAACTTTGCGAGGCCACGAGTCTTATCGAGCTTTCTTGTAAAAATTGATTACTCTATCTATTAATATGTACACTACTATGAATAGTAACTTGATGTGAGGGGCATTTTATTAATATTTAATAATATTTAACCCGCATTTACTAAATGAGTTGAGCCCCAACCTAAAAATAAGTTTGTTTAGTAAACGAGCTCTAGCGTCACCTATCGATCTCACAAACCTAATAGAGCCTATTATTTATATTATTTTTAGTTAATGTATTAACTAATAAATAATACACGAGCTGAGCCCGAACCTATCTTGAGCTTAAGAAACTACCAAATGTCACGTTTATCATGAACGTTTGGTAACATGTTTGTTTATGTTCGTTCGTTTACATTCATTCATTTATTCCGTTCGTGTTCCTTTGTTTATGTTCATTATTTAAAGTAAAAGAATTTTGGTTTATGAATACGATAATCTTACATCCATCCTTGCAAGATATTCCAAGAACCAAAATATTGCAGATTACCAAATCTAAAAAAACAATGCCCCCATATAATAAGGTGATAGGTTTCTAACACATGATCTCAACTAAAACCTTTGTAGGGGTTATGGGGAAAATAAAACAAATAGCAATTAAAAAAAAATGAAAATAGAATCAGTTGTGTATAAATATCACATAATCCAAACGGCCAAACATCTATTACTACTTCAAACAACACAAGCACAATGTACAAAAAAAAATTAAAGAAAAGAGGTGATAATCTAACCTGCGTTATGATGGCAGTACAAGCCCCGGCAAAAGCAGCAAGAATCAAATTTGCTTTTCTTCCTAGTGACTTTGTGCCATATTTTACATGGTACATCCTTTTAAAATAGCTATATCCATAAAAGTACACAAGTGCTATAAATTATTGCAGGGGTTACGAATTGAATGATTATAAGCCTTTAATAGCACTTATTTAGGTATAATGAAGAGCCAAAACATGTGAAGAGGATGAATAACTCAATGAAGTAAGGGTAGCATTGTAAATTTATTTTGATATTGTAAAGGAAGAGGTGGGTAAAATGTCTATACTAACCTTCTAAGTGTCTTAATTGTCATTAACATTCCCATAATACCCTTAAATTTCATGCTTAAATATGTTGTACATGTTGCTTCTTAAGTTGTACGGAAATGAAAATTACCATGTTGTACATCACTCCTCCTTTATAATGTATTATAGATAGATAGATAAGGTTTATAATGTTAATTAAGGTCTATATTAAATATATTAGATTATTATCTTTTAAATGAAAATAGTAGGATTTCCCGAGCTATGCGGCAAGAATTGGTTTGGCATCGGTTCATTTCATTACGGTACAAGCACTCTTTATAGAAACTGAAAGATAAAACTTAAAAAATAAAGTTATGATATGCGTAAAAGACATTTATACAAATTTTACATTGATGGAAAACCTTAAAAAGAATATCAACACCGGTATTATACTGACGCTGACACTGTAGCTTATGATACCAAAACAATATTTTATTTTGAAATTAAACCTTTCAGTCAATACCAGTTTGATTCGTTACGGTATTGCTAAAAAAGAAACCCCAAAAATCAAAATCATGTTATGACTCTCTTTATTTCCCTTAAAAAAAATGTTATGACTCTTTATTATATATTACTAAAAAACTAATAAGATAAAATAAGTGAGGCAAGATGTGAAAATGTGAGGCCATGGTATGTTCATAAATCACATAAAATGATAACCGTTAGAAAAATGTAAAAGAATAATAAGTTATATATGTATTTATAAAAATTTATGCTTTTTTATCTAATCATATAACAAAATTGTACTATATTAATAAACTAACCTCTTTGAACAGTAATCTTACTTTTATTATATTTTACATTCGTATTTAGGATTACAAATCTATTTTGTTTACAATATTGTGCTTTAGTCGGGTGGTTGGTCTGTTGTGTTTTTGTTAGACTATAAGGAGTGGGGGGAAAAGGGGGATGAAACGTCATGTGGTACTTGTGAACCCTTGTGGGGGGAAATAATTATGGGGAGTGGAAGGGGGGGAAGAGGTGGGGGAAGTGACACTTGGCATTTCTTTTTTTTTTTTTTATTTTAACTTTGATATATAAAACAATAATAATAATAAATATTTTTAATTAATAAAAACCTAGAAAAATACAAAAAAAAACCTAGAAAATTAAAAAAAATACAAAAAAAAACCGAAAAAAATTAAAGACTAACAAATCAGTTCATATTATATTTTTCCATAATATCACGCTTCATTTGAAGCGTCATTCCTAACTCCGGCCCTTGAAGATGCTCGGTATTCAAGGCGAGAAATTTCATATCCTCGCGTTTTTCGCGCTGCTCTTTGATAGACAATTTTCGCTCTTTCATAGTCAACTTTTTTTCAAACGCTTCGCGAATATTTTTTTTCTCCTCGAGCATTTTTTCTTGAATCGTATTGAACTGAATCATGGTGGCATTTAAATCTTGCAAGTCAGCGCTGTAGGCGCCGGTTGATCCAGAACCCGAACCCGAGGCAGTAGATTTTTGCGCCCTCTTTTTTGACTTATCTCGACCGGGTGGGCGACTCAATTCCTCTTCAAAGTGGGTGTTTTGTAGTAAAATGAGGGTAATTTATAAAAAAAACAAAAATTTGACCGTTGATATAGCCGTTAGTTTAAATTTTTTTTTTTTAAAGTGACCATTTGAATGTTTGTTGGCCCAATAAGAATCTGCCACGTGGCCACTCACCTCCCCCCACGCCGGTGAACTTCCTCCCGCCCCTCCCCCCCCACTCCCGTCCCTCTCCACGCCATAAAGCGGCGGTGTTCCCCCCCCCCCCCCTTCCCCGCCCCTCTCCCGCCCCCACTCCGTTCAGTCTTAGCTGCTATACACGTGTAGGGTGATTTAGGCATGGGTGAAGACACGTGTCTGTGCTTTTCAACGCGTGTACCTTTACCCACGTGTTTCCTTTAAACAGGTCTTCGCCTTTTTCTTTTTTCCTAAAATGTTGACTTGCATAAGACTATGCGGAGTGGGGGCGGGAGAGAGGGCGGGAAGGGGGGGGGGGGGGGGTTACACCGCCGCAAGGCAGCGTGGAGAGGGGCGGGAGGGGGGGCGGGAGGAAAGCCTGGCGTGGGGCTTGGGGTGGGGGTGAGGTGGCAGCGATCTATTGGTCAGTTTTTTTTTATTTTTTTTTAACTTTAACACAATATAATATTATTTCCTTCCCCCTCTCCCCCCCCCCCCACAAGGGTCCCACAAGGGATCGGAGGCGGAGATCCTCCTGTGTTTGGATGTTGTGTTTTTAGATAAAGAAGTTGGTTTTGCGAGAATGAGAGAGTAGGTGAGACATAAAGGGATCTCCGGCTATCTACACCGGTTCCTAACCCATTCCGGTACGTCCGACCATCTTTAACTTCATTTATTGTGTCCTAGCACAGTTACGTTCAGGTGTGTGTAGGCACGTCGTATGAGGGCGCTGATGGTGTTTGCGTAATCAGCGGCAACATGTTTTCTGACGAGTCTCCGGTAAGCTTCTTTTCTTTTGCATGTCCCTGGATCGGTTTTTATTCTGTGCTACTATCTGTTGTGTCCCTTCTGTTGAACAATATGAAATTGTGAAGGTTATGTTTTTGATTGAATAAGGGATGGAAAACAAGAATGTGGTTGTGAGATCAATTAGGATTGACTGATGACTACAAGAGCTTACTGAGGTGTTTATTAGAATAATGGTAAAGTAAACTATGATCCATGTGCAATGCAAAATATAATAATGAAAATTTGGCAGGTAAGCATATTTATTTATATGTGAATATATTATATATAGTAAACTAGGTACTAAATTAAGAGGTTAATTGGTAAATATTTTCTTCTTATGTTATGTAATTGTGAGCGGTGGTATAGGGCTTTGATGATGGTTACATACGATTTTGGTATTAATATTTGCAAATTCCTTGAACTTGAAGCACAGATAGAAGAGATATTAAGTTAATCAATCATAATCTCTATTATTGATGAATTAACGGACAAATATTTCGGAAATTAAATTTTAATTATAATATGAATTTGTTATTGATGATAAAATAAGTAATAAAAAATAAATATGTAAATGAATGAAAAAATAATTAAAATTTGATGAACTGGAAAAGATAATCATGAATTGGGTTACTCCTTTCATGCATATCATCATCATCATTTTACTCAGTTAATCCCACCTATAGCAAAGCTAAGGTAAGGTCTGAGGAGGGTAAGATGTAGACAGCCTTACCTCTACCCCTAAGAATAGAGAGGCTGCTTCCAGTGAGACCCCCGGCTCGATGTGGTTTGGTATCAAGCCTTGGACATAAGGCACATAATACTTAGCAATCAGGACAAACCTGATCAGTGCATGTACCCCTTTGTCTTTTGGCTATCAACGCCACCACATGAACATGATGCATGATTAACCGTCCGTCGTTTTTAACGTTATTTTCACGAAATTAATAAAATGACGTTAAAACTAGTGCAACTTTACTTTTACCCCGAGGGCCACACATATATACATTATATGCGCACACCGTAAGTGTGGCATTCCTTTCATGCATATAAAAATGTTTATTTTGTGAAGGAATTGTGTGGAAGGTAAAACTAAAAATGTTAGCATGAAAACTATTTAACTAACAGTAAAGTGTTTAATATTGAGTGGTTACAGGGTAAAGATAACAGGTTCATTCCCACCGAGTAACAAGGTACGTACCTCTTTAACTTAAATGTGTATGTGACAATGACATACACTTTTGACTTTGAAACGATTTGAAAATAAACACTAAGGTAGGATGATCAGTTGGTTTTTGGGTCGTCACAGGCCTTAGGGTTGTTTTTTACCCCCAAAATTAAATTTTTATAGACCTTTTTATGATAATGATCTAAAACATATATGCTAACACTTGGTTTTTGTTAACGGAGTCATAGTCCAACTAAGGTAACCATAAATTCTTCTAACTGATAATAGTAAAATATGCCTTTTTATGTTATTGGAAAAAATATAGTAATACTAGATAATAGTAGAGGTGTGGATGGCCAAGTGGATTCATGTTAGTCATATGTAAAATACTTATTAAATCACTTTGTTACACTTATTCTGTCTAACTAACAATTCATAGCAGGTATCGCATCCCTGGGACCATATCATATGCGTCAGGCCTCCTCAAACAAACTATCTTCGGAAGGCAACAACACAATTATTGCACGTTTCATGTATCATAAACAAAGAGGAAAAACTCCTAATTCAGGCACAAAGGGGTATAAGAACCGATACAACACGTTGTTGTACCGTTAACAGCGCTTCGGACTTCCTTAAGCATCTTTACGTCAATATGAATAATTAAGATTTCCTTTTTGGCAAGGTTCTTTAACTTTGTACGCTTTTTTTGGCTTTTGGGATGAGGGCATCTATGTCCTTCCACGATGCCTCCAGATTCTTCTTTATCTTCTCACCATTTCTGAAAGATGAAAAGAAAAAAAAACAGGGTAATCAATGACAGTTCCATCAGGAGATTTAAAGCCAAAAAGTCATGAACAACACATCTCAGCAGAACCTAATAAATAGAGAACCCGTTTTACTCAAGTTGATTATGGAATTGAACAATTGTGAGTTCATGTATGTACTTCAGATTCTCTGTTTCTGTCATTTTAATGAATAAATGTAATCTGAAAATTATATTATTTGTGCAGGTTAAGATAGCTTAAACAGTTATACTGGAAACTTTGGCTTATTTCAGCAACCTTGATTAGTAGCTGAAAGTTGGAGATGCTATCCAAATCAAGACCTAGACTTTAGTTGGTGAGTTTTGAATGGATGAAATTCATAGAGATGTCAACTTTTTTTCTTTATAATTGCTTTTACAATTTTTATGCTGTAGGAAACTTAAAGAAATCAAATCAAGTCCGTGATCAAATGTTTGTAGACCCTCTACATCAACGATGCTGGTAGAAGACCCTTTACCTTATTGGTTTTTACCATATAGAAAGAACTAATAGTTGTGTTTTTAGTTGGTAAACCATGGGATTCGAAACAGTCAAAAAGCTGACCAGCGATCCCTACAAGAAGTGTGGAGCAAAAGTTTTAGGAAATGGTGGCAACTGGCAACCAAAGCATTAGATGGGTATATACTAACTTTAACACATTTTCACTATCTTATTAAATCTATTTCACACCTTTCAATTATGAGTTATCTAACTTTGTCCTTATTGTCTCAACTAACGAAGGTAACTACTTATATATCGCAAGATTGTACATTTGTACAAGGGCGATTTCTTGAGGTACGATTTCTTCATTTTATTTTTCTTTGCTTGCCTAAATTAATAATCTGTGGATTCTGTCATTTGCATTTGCATCATAATCCACCCATTCAAGGTCCACCACTCCACCTGTAATGGTATAAGTGTGAAAACAAAGCCTAAGTTAATTATTTAATTCATTTGGTTGTCTCATTGATTATCTTTTGAGCCGTATACTTTGCTCTTGTAGTGGTTATCACTGAATTCATTATGAGTGGTATAAAACTACCTTTTTTCCTTGACTTTAGATAATCATATATTCACATTGCTTGCTCTATGGACCTCACACTTTTGATTGTTGGTGGAAATTGCTTTTCATCAGGTCACAAAGAAGCAAAGAATGCCCAATATGTTGGCAAGTGATTGTGTTGAAGGATCCAGCCAGGTACAAAATGCGATATAAGTGAAACTTCTAGATTTATGTAGTATGAAAATTGAATCTTTGAACCTATATTCTTTTGTTTCAATTGTATCTTTAAATAACTAGCTTAATTGATTTGGCCTGCTTTGTACACCATAGCCGTTCGGAAACTGATCAGTGTGCAGGATATGATAGAAGATTATCGCAATAATAGGCTGCAGTGGAACAGAATCGTGCAACAGGATCCAGAACAGCAGCAACTAAAGGAAATGTTTGCGGTGCTATGAAGATAAATCGAAATGGGAAGGAAATGAGGATGGATTACACCTCCAACTAAAGACAGATTTATATCACATTTCCTTTTGAAAACAATTGTAAAAATGAACCTGTATTACTATCTTTTACTTAGACTTCAAACATGTAATCACTAATGCTATAATCCGAATATGGAATCTCAATATCTCATGTTTGTACACATTGCAAAACCGCAATTAAAACGTGCAACGCGCGTCACTGAAAAAACCTAGTTAAATTAGTTTACTTATAAAAAGAAAATTCAAAGATAATACAAAGTTTTAGAAACTGAAATACATACAATTTAGCATAGTTAATAAATTTATAGGTTTAAAATAACTTGGAGAATGCTTTGAGAAACTTGATGTTTTCAACGGTAACCTTGTTTATTTTTTTTATATATTCGTTGGGGGTGGGGTTTTTTTTTTTCAAAATCTAAATTTTTAGATATTTTATGTTAAAGCGTAAAGAGAGAGAGAGGGAGGGAGGGAGGGAGAGAGAGATGTGCGTCCGGATTTTTAGTTTAAGCACATAAACAACCAAACCCGAAAATCATTAGCTAAAGTAAGAATAAGCAACTTAACCATATAGAATATCCAACCTTTAACACTATAGAATATCCACCCTTAACATCATCTCTTGTTGGTATCGTTGGGCACGCTATATTTGGAGAAATTAAAAAGAGGCAGGTCATGGATCATACTAGGTTAATAAAAACGAGAAAAAACAACGTTCGGGTCATAAAATGATGTCAAATGACACCACATTTACTTGTCATCCTAGCTCAATCTACTATCATCCGAAACACCGATGAGCAAAAAGTAGATCATAAATGAAGAGACAAAGGGTCTTCTCATCTTATCCTCTTTAGATGATAATCATATTAACCCATCATTGTAACAAAATGTACTCATTCAACTCAAAATAACAATGGGTTGTTCAAAATGACATGACATCTAGTTTAAAAATCAAGACAGATTAAACTTAAACTTACAGTTGCTCTTGACTGGTCTTAGAACTTTCAAAGTTCTTGATGATTTCATCATTGTGAATCTTACAGTGAACTTCCCCCTCTACGTACCCGACTAAACGATCGTTTAACAACTCATCGCTCACACCATTCCGCAATTCTTTCTTCACATAAGTCATAACCGAAGAAGCCCTTTCAACACTAGCCGTTGCAACCGGAAGGATCAGCATCAACTTGATAAGTAAATAGACAAGATTATACTCTTCATGTTTTTTCACCTCCACAAGCTTCTTAGAAAGCTCTTTAATATCTTTTAATCCCATAAATCTTTCATCTTTCCTTACATCATCAATGTACTTGTCAACTTGATCATTAAGCCGAAGCAAATCAATACTCGAAAACTCATTAGGATAAAATTCTGCAAGCCGAAGCAGCTTTTGCTTATCGAAGGAACAAAAGGAATCAATGGGGCTTAAGCTGCCCATACAAACAAGCAACTCCATAACCACCTCATCAAACCGACTGCTGAGTTCTTGAAGATGTAGATCAATTGTTGCGAAAAACACGTCAACTTGAAAATGATGAAGTTTTGTAATTTTTTGTTCTTCGCGATTTTTTCTGAATGGATACTTGTTATACATGTCTTCCATATTTGGAACTTCAATGTCGTTTTTGTTGCAAAAGGTAACGACCGAATTTAAGAGAGTTTCCCATCCATTATCTCTTATTACTCGCAATCGTTCCTTGGACGAATTCACAAGTGACATTGCAGTAACAATAGTCTCATCTTTTTTCTGTAAAACACTGCTTAGTTCATTTGTAACCTCAAATAGTGTCTTCATCAGATGTGCCGAAAACACAAACTCAAAATCCTCGATTCTACTGCCGCCGCAGGAGGATAAAATTGGACTATGTCCGATTCTGTCTCGATGTAGAGGTGAAAATGGAGACTCATTCGCAACTGCGTCGACCATCTCTAGTATCACAGGATAAAAGTCAATGACTGTTGTACGCATGCATATAATCTGCACATACATACACATGATATATGGGGACCCTTATACGTGACGCTGCGGTGGGATTTGTCAGTACTACGCTGCGGTGTAGTTGGCATTAACTGTATGGTAATGTAAATCAAGGACCCGGTGAGGGTACCAGATTGACACGGGGTTATGATGACAGGGGCGGGTACAAGTCATGAATAATTAAAATAATGTGGTTTATAACTTGTGTCTATTCATGAACTCACCATCATTGTCTGACGTCCTTTTTAAGCATGTGTCACAAGTAGTGATGCCTAGTTCTTGTGCATGCTGTTTAGCTTGAAGCTATGTGACCAATGGAATAGGATATGCTAGTTCGTGTGATTCAATGGAAAAGTATATCTCCGGCTAATAATAGTTGATCAAGCTTTGTACTTTTTAAGTTTCCAACCTTTGTACCCTACAGTTTATATTAAAAAAAATAAGTGTTTCTTTTGTAAGTTGGTATTAATTGTGTATGGTGCATCCTTATCTGGGTGTGGGCGTCACAACTTGCAAGTTGACAATTGTCAATCTCCATGCTTTAACTTGAGGGGGAGTAATAGCATACATTGTGGAGGATTTCATGCTTTCCTTTCTTTTTTTCTTTTTTCTAGTCTTTTATTTTTCTTTTGACTTTAGACCCCTATCTATATATTTATATTTATATTACCTTATTAAGGAGGAGAGATGGGTAAGAAGGTAATTTCACCATAATTTTAAGATGACATACAAAAGGTCTCATGCATAAATCTCTAACTTTTATCATTTTCTTTCATCTATGCCCTTATGTACAAGTCACTAATACAAATCAATTGCACCATTCAATACATTTAATTCATGTATTAACTTTTTGTTACCTAGAACCATTACTAAGTAATAGATTAATTATGTAACTTTTTTTTAATGGATTAACTTTTTGTTACCAATGGAATTTGAATTATCATCACAAGAAAAGGCTAAGCCTTATTTAACACTTTGTAACCAATAGGCTAAAGGCTTTTTGGTTCATATGTGTAACTAAATGTTGCAAATAAAAATCAAGCACTGATCGGATTAGATAAATGATAGTATGGTGTATAAAGTTTTGGCAATTTAAAATGTGAATAAAAATACATGCCGGCGACAACGCACGAGCATTCCACTAGTCTATATAAATAGGGTTCTCTGTATTGTTTCAATCAAGAAATTTGAGAACAATATCCTTTACCATAATAACAAAATTATTATGACCACTCACATAGGCCAATGAGCCAATTAGAGAGACCCACATTTAGTCAATAAAAAACGAAAAACAAGGACACTGGGAGTCGAACCTTGATGGACGCTGAGTCAACTGAAAGCACATACCACCGGAACACAACCATGTATTTTAAACTAAGACGCTAATTCTTCTATCTATTGATAAGCATGTTGATTTGAACAATCACGCTTTTGAACTACATTTTTTTTATTTCTACACCATATCTATAGTAGTTATATATATGGCGTGAAAATAAAAAATAAAAAAATGGTCCCACGGCGGCACTGTTCAAAAAAAAAGTGCGCTTATTAACCAAAGGCTCCGTCTATTTCAACCCCCCCCCCCTTCCTATTTTCACCTCCCTGAAAGCGTCTCACTTAGGTTTAAGCGAGACGTTTTCTTTACTTTTTAACTACCTCGGTACGAGGTCAGAAAAAGCTGATTTTTGACACGAAGCGCCTCGCTTAGGCCTAAGCGAGGCGCTTCGGATCAAAAAAAAAAAATTGGTCTTTTGAGTTGGATTTTTTTTTTTTTTTGCAGTCAGACGTTTTTCAAAAGAACATTTTTTATGTCAATGGGAGGGTAAACAAAATCGTCAATCCGACTGTTGATTTCTTTTTGCAACAAGGAACAAAATGTCAGCTTTTTCCTGCCACCTTTCAATCTGACTGTCCAACAACTGAATTTTACTTGCTTGCATGCAAAGTTTATTTTAATTGTCCGTTTGACAAACGCCTGGCTAACTTGTCCAGTTATCAACCTCACTGTTCAACAACTGAATTTTACTTGCTTGCATGAAACGTTTATTTTAACGACGATCCATGGTCAACGATAGCGGTCAACGATGAAGACAACCTGAAAGTGGATACCATGGATCAGAGAGATTTAAGCTAATCAAACTCATATCTCAAGCCGGTGCAAGTTATGTTGTAGCATCTTTGATCATCTTCTTGTAATTACTTTCAAGTTTCTTTATAATCATTGAAGACAACTTTTCAGTTGTTATCCGAGAGATAACGGTCAACGATGAAGACAACCTGAAAACAACTGGATGGTTGGTATCTATAGGTAAGAACATTGTGGATGAGGATTGTTTATCTTCCCATTGATTTCAAGTATGTTGCCTTCATCGTTGACACACAAGACGGATGTTGCAACATGAGTTCGACCAAGATGACACACGAAGCTTTAGACTCCAACCGGATCCAAGTATTGCTGTAATGATCAGGAACATTCCAAATAATTGTTCAATTTCAGCTTTTGTTTAACTATTTTAGCAACTTCCATAGAGAAGTTATCAATCTCACTTCTCACTGTCCATGTTTACCTTCAACGTCCAACGGTAATGAGTAACCTAGTAACCTCTACAATGATGTGATTTGTTTTAGATAAGGAGGTATATGTACAATGAACTTTTCATGCAAGCAAGTAAAATTCAGTTGTTTTACTAATTTCATAGTCTTGATACTTTTAACAATCGGATCGGCGCTAACGATGAGTTTGATGAATCATTGTACGTGGTCTAATCAGGTATATGTACAATGATGTGATTTGTTTTAGATAAGGAGGTATATGTACAATGAACTTTTTACGCTAAATAAAACCGATTAATGTTCTTTATATATGAATAGTGACCCTCTGGCAATCATCGTTGGTATTAATGGCAAGATATGTGGCTTTAGTCCTTTACGCAGGTTTGCTAGAGGGTCACTATTCATACACACAACTTTTTGCTCTAGTGGTGTGCTCTACCTTTTTGACAAACACCTGGCTAACCTGTCCAGTTATCAATCTCACTGGCAATCATCGTTGGTATTAATGGAAAGATATTTGGCTTTAGTCCTTTACGCAGGTTTGCCAGAGGGTCACTATTCATACGCACAACTTTTATGTTCTTTATATATGAATAGTGACCCTCTGGCAAACCTGCGTAAAGGACTATATGTGGCTTTATTCCTTTATATGAGTAATGTCATGCACAATGTGTACTCACAGTGACATCGAACACTTTATATGAGTAAAACGATCGCTTTACCTGGAAACAATCGGATGGTTGGTAGCTATAGGTAAGAACATTGTGGATGAGGATTGTTTATCTTCCCATTGATTTCAAAGGATATTCATGTGAGAATGATTTCATTACTGTAATGATCAGAAACATTCCAAATAACTGTAATGATCGCTACGGTTAGTGGATACCATGGATCAGAGAGATTCAAGCTAATCAAACTCATGGCAACCTTTGTTTGATTATACTCGTGTACACCTTTATCAACTTTCCATGATCTACCTTTACATTATTATTATTATTATTATTATTATTATTATTATTATTATTATTATTATTATTATTATTATTATTATTTACATTATTATTTACATTATTATTGTATTTGCAACTTAGTTCCTTTCTCTCGAAAAGTAATTAAAAACACTTAAAAATGAATTAAAAACAATTGTTGCGAGTTAGGTTTAGTCGGAGGACCACGTACAATGATTCATCAAAGTTGTACAAAGCTGGATGTTTTTACTGGAAAAACAAAACGAGCAATTAACGAAGCGAAACAGAGAGATATAATTTTCTTAGCTTGGAAACAACTTAAAAGAACCAAAAATGAATTAAAATTATTTTTTGGTGATTAACAGATAATTTTAAAGAATTAAAAGAAATTCAATTTTTTTTCAAATCACTCAATCACCAAGCTTTGGCCAAAGCGAGGCGCTTTGGCCTTTTTTTAAAAAAATTTGAATTTCTTTTAATTCTTTAAAATTATCTGTTAATCACAAAAAAATAATTTTAATTCATTTTTGGTTCTTTTAAGTTGTTTCCAAGCCAAGAAAATTATATCTCTCTGTTTCGCTTCGTTAATTGCTCGTTTTGTTTTTCCAGTAAAAACATCCAGCTTTGTACAACTTTGATGAATCATTGTACGTCTTCCTCCGACTAAACCTAACTCGCAACAATTGTTTTTAATTCATTTTTAAGTGTTTTTAATTACTTTTAAAGAAATGATAATTTTCAGATATTACAGATCAAGGTGTTACCAAGCATGTCAAGAAATGATAATTTTCAAATATTGCAGATCAAACATTTAAAAATATATTACCAAACATTTAAAAATAACTTTTCATGCAAGCAAGTAAAATTCAGTTGTTTTACTAATTTCATAGTCTTGATACTTTTAACAATCGGATTGTTTTTCGAGAGAAAGGAACTAAGTTGCAAATACGATAATAATCAAACTCATATCTCAAGCCGGTGCAAGTTATATTGTAGCATCTTTTGATCATCTACTTATAATTACTTTCAAGTTGTTTACAATCATTGAAGACAACTTTTCAGTTGTTATCCGAGAGATAGCGGTCAACGATGAAGACAACCTGATAGTGGATACCATGGATCAGAGAGATTGATTTCGTTACTGTAATGATCAGAAACATTCCAAATAACTGTAATGATCGCTACGGTTAGTGGATACCATGGATCAGAGAGATTCAAGCTAATCAAAACTCATGGCAACCTTTGTTTGATTATACTCGTGTACACCTTTATCAGGTTCTTTTGGCCACAGGTACAGATAGGTTATAAATGTTCATATCGTTTCAGGTTGCCTTCATCGTTGACCGATATCTCTCCGATAACAACTGAATTTTACTTGCTTGCCTGAAAAGTTGTACTGGTTATAGAGAGAAATCAACAGTCGGATCGACTGTTGATTGGTATATAGAGAGCAAACCGACGATCATTCAAAATTTAAAGTTGCCGCTAACCTCTGTGCCATCATCGACTACAGCAAACCGACGATCTTCCTCCACGTCACTCCTAATGGGCCTCTCTTTATTTCACGGTACGATTTGTGTTTTTGTTTCTTTTTAAATAATAAGTTTTGTGTTTATCAAACCCTAACGTCTGAGCAATGATTTATTATTATTAACTTATTTATTGTTAGTTTCATAAATCGTTTTACTAATTTTACTAATTCCCGATTCTTGATACTTTCATAAATCGTTTTACTAATTTCCGATTCTTGATAATAATAAATTATTATAATAATAAAACAAAGGAACTAAATTACAAATATAATAAAAAATTATAATAATAATAATAATGTAATATAGTCATCGTTAATGCTCAAAAAAGTCAACCTTTGTTGACTCATAGGAGTCTTGAAGACGAAATGAATTTTACAAGATACTTGAAACTAGATATGGATATGGAGAATAAATCTTTGACTATACGTTGTTGATGATGTCAAGTTTAAGTCGTTGATTCATTTGGAAATCGAAAACGCCTATCGTCACTCTGTATAGAGAAGAAAATCAACAACCGGATGGTTGGTAGCTATAGGTAAGAACATTGTGGATGAGGATTGTTTATCTTCCCATTGATTTCAAGTATGTTGCCTTCATCGTTGACAGATATCTGGTCTTCAGAGTTTCCAACCCCTAATACATTCATCAAAGGATATTCATGTAAGAATGATTTCGTACAAGATTCCTATGCAAGCAAGTCATCTCATGTTGAATATTTAGTTCTCTCCGAACTTCAGCTTCCAAAATACGACGTCGTTGTAGCTCATATGTTATTATCTCTTCTCTTATTCTCTGTTTCTCTAGTTCTCGATGGATTATTGCTCTCATATCGACTCTCACAATTATTCACAATTTTATACATACAACACACCTTCATCGTTGACCGTACTGTTCTTCTTGATCTTGATCTTCACACTCGCTACGGTTTGCCTTCATCGTTGACCGATATCTCTCCGATAACAACCCTTGTTTGATTATACTCTTTATGTATGAATAGTGACCCTCTGGCAAACCTACTTCTGTTTTGAATTTGTTGCTTCCATAGAGAAGTTATCAATCTCACTGTAATCATCAGGAACATTCCAAATAACTGTATAATTTCTGCTTTTGTTTAACTATTTTAGCAACTTCTAGAGAATGTAATGTCATGGATCCTTTGAAAGTGGATACCATGGATCAGAGAGATTTAAGCTAATCAAACTCATATCTCAAGCCGATGCAAGTTATGAAATGACACATGCAGAATGTAATGTCATGCACAATGTGTACTCACAGTGACATGTGAGAATGATTTCATACAAGATTCCTATGCAAGCAAGTCAAATTCAGTTGTTAGACCAACTTGAGATATGAGTTTGATTAGCTTGAATCTCTCTGATCCATGGTCAACAATAGCGGTCAACGATGAAGACAACCTAAAAGTGAATACCATGGATCAGAGAGATTTAAGCTAATCAAACTCATATCTCAAGCCGGTGCAAGTTATGTTGTAGCATCTTTGATCATCTTCTTGTAATTACTTTCAAGTTGCTTTATAATCATTGAAGACAACTTTTCAGTTGTTATCCGAGAGATAGCGGTCAACGATGAAGACAACCTGAAAACAACCGGATGGTTGGTATCTATAGGTAAGAACATTGTGGATGAGGATTGTTTATCTTCCCATTGATTTCAAGTATGTTGCCTTCATCGTTGACACACATGACGGATGTTGCAACATGAGTTCGACCAAGATGACACACGAAGCTTTAGACTCCAACCGGATCCAAGTATTGCCGCATTTAATGAAATTTAACGCGCATACCGCATTCATTGACTATACGTGGTTGATGATGTCAAGTTTAAGTCATTGACAATGATTAGGGTTATTACTTTGTTTTTTAAATTTTTTTAACTTTTTATAATTATTAAATTAAAAAAAAAAATAAACCAACTCAAAACATCAAAACAACTACCAAAATAAATTACACCCTCGAAGCGCCTCGCTTAGGCCTAAGCGAGGCGCTTCGAATTTAAAAATCAGCTTTTTCTGCCCCCCTCGTACTAACCTCCTCGGAATGAGTTCAAAGCGCCTCGCTTAGACCTAAGCGAGGCGCTTTGAGGGGGTGAAAATAGAAGGTGGGGGGTTTAAATATAACCACCCACCAAATGTTTTCCTTTTTAAAAAAGAAAAATGGTAAGATATGAATGAGTTAAAAGAAAGTGATGGAGAGGTATATGATGTTCAAAGTTTCAACGGAATGGGCAATTTCTTTTAGTTATTTTTATCACAATTCATAAGTTTCATGCGTTACATGCTTTTTATGTTCACATGACCTTTTAAAGTTTCATGTGTGACAGGTGCTTTCCTGTTTATAAGTTTATAAATGTTATTAACGAGTTAACGCGACCCCGCGCGTTGCGGCGGGATTTTGATTATGAAAGTCTTTAATATCATTCGCCAATATTCTTTTGTATACACAAAACATGGACAAACAATTGCTTTTTGAGATAGGTTTGTTGTTGATGGATTAATGAAGGTGTCATTGTCGAACACGAAATTGATGAGTTCGTTAAGAGCTAAGTTATAATAAGGCATTAAAAACTTGGATGGTATTTCAATTTTTCTTGTGTTTAATGGGTCAACGATATATAGTGTACCCAATATTATGTCACCTACATCCAGAAGCCATGATGAAAAGTTGGTAATATCTGTGATTTCACGTATAAAGGATGTAATTTGCTTATTCATTGAGGATGTCCATGTTTTAAGACTATAAAGAGGGGGGGGGGGGGGGGGGGGGGAGAGGGGGATGAAGCGCCATGTGGCACTTGTGGGACACATGTGGGAGGGGGGGGGGGGGATTGTGGGGAGTGGAAAGGGGGGGGGGGGAAAGGAAATAATATTATATTGTGTTAAAGTAAAAAAAATATCTGACCAATCAAAAGGCTCCACCTCACACCCAAGCCTCGCCCCACGCCTGCCCTCTTCTCCACGCCAAGCCCTTCCTGCCCCCTTGGCGGCGGTGTTCCCGCCCCTTTCCCCGCCCCCACTCCTGATGGTCTAAACGAATAAATATGTCAAAGTCATTAGTTGACGCCAACTCACGCGTTACGACGGGATGTTGATTTTAAATGTTTTTAATATTCATTATATGAGGTGCAAAATTATTAACCCTATGCAATGTATTTTCCTATTTGCAAACCTGAAAAAAAAATTAGGTCCAAGAAAGGGGTTTAATGTCTCGAATCCAAAGAAAATATGAGAAATATGCCATGTAAGCACGTAACGATGGCATGCTACTTTTTTTTATATATAAATGAATCACTCCTTTTTCTTTGAACAACAGTAACAACATTAGAAGCCATGTACAAGAAGATTGGCCCGGTATTTTTATGGATGATATCTATAAAACAGTGGCGACCTGGTCACAATCTCCTTTTAAGTCATAAGATTACTAATGGGATGCACAACCTGTGGATATTAATTATATTAAAGACAAATTAAAATATATAAGAATTCAAAATAATTATTTTGTAAAACAATAACACATGTCAACCTCAACTGCAATCTTCTCTAACCAAGAAGCGGGGCCGTCCCAAGTAATTTGGTACAGCGCCAATGTGACCCGTTGCCCGTTTAAACAACCGATGAACCATGACCCGCAACCTGTGAACTAACCCACAAACAACCACATGTAAAAAGAATTGACTAAATCGATGTGTGGAAACTACATATAGCAAGTAAAGGCATCAAAGATCATTCAACCCAGAGGTCAAATAACAACAGTTTTGGGCATAACCTAACCCGATCATAGATAAAATATCAGCAAGAACAGAGGCCCAACACTTCAAAAGGCAAAATACCAGCACTATAATTCATCGGATTCTTCCTATTATCATGGCTACATGGCTTATCCCTATTATTCCATCACTCAATCTTTGAAATTAGATGGGAAGAAATCAAAAGGCAATTCGAAGTGGGCGATCAATATGTGAACGGTCCGAATAAGAAGGGGAATTTGATCTAGAAACATAATAAACAACATCGATGAAAAATGAATTCAGTGTTAGAAGAAACAAAAACTTGACAATAAATGCAAATTTTACCCTAAAATTGTGTTGATATTATAATGAACCCAAAATTATATATAATGATCTAAGAGCACTAATCTCCAATTCTGAAAAGGCAAATATGCAGGAAATTAAGAAAAAAAATAAGCGTATATTATGCCCTAATCTCAATTTATTGTATATCGTAGCCTAATTGAAACAGAAATTGAATCAAACACAATTCTATGAGCACAGACTTTGATTACAGAAAAATAATATGATTAATATATAAATAACAAATACGTTACCAAGCCTTAACCCTAATTCTATTGGCAATCCCCAATTCAGAACAACCCACGATGATTGATTATCTAATCCTCTAGAGATACTATGTGAACATCAATCACGACAAACACATAATATGATGTATTTTTATTAAGCAATATTGGTGTTGTTATGGAATGTATTTTTATCGAAACTGCTCATTTGTTGTTAATCAATGTTGGTTATGGATTTTATTGTTGTTAAGATTGATCATATTTATAAGCAAAGCTAAGATTGATAGACATGACTGATGGTTCTGAACATTAAAATAAGGTATGTGTCTATTAGAAATTAGCTAAAGCATGCCTTTTTCTTTTTCTTTTTTTTTTTATTTTTGATGTAGGAACTATACTTGAACTTTATATTATATGTAAGGGTAGATAAAATTAGGTATTTAGGAATCATACATCCCATAATTAGGAATCATACATCGTGGCCCACATCACATACCACTAGGGGAGACTGCCACATACCTCAAAATATGATGTCACATCTCTAAAATGTGATGTCACAGGATGTATAAAATCCAGAACCCTAAAATTATTAAGTAATCAACTGTTTGTTTGTTAGTGATTACTTTTAGGTTTGCGAGTGAGTTTATTGCATCTGAATTTGAAACATTTTTTGCTCTTTTAGTCTTTTTCTTGCCATATTTGAAGTGGGCTAGGCTAATATGCTATTAGTCGTTTTCAGGTTCTGTCTTCTGTGTCGTATATGCAGTTTCCTTACCAGTGGTTGTGAGACTTGGTACATAGATGTGATAAGTTTTTGAATGGTTACAACTTCCAACTTAAGTGAATGTTTAGTTGATTAGGTTAGAAATTATAGGAGTCATTAGAATGTGAGAGATTAGAGAGATGTGATGGGTTTTTGAATAGTTGCGGCTTACTTAAGTGATTGTTTAGTTGATTACTGATTAGGTTTTAGGTTAGGGACACTACTAGAAAAAAGGCCTTTCTTGACACGCATTGCGTGTCAAGAAAGGGGTCTGATGACAAGAAAAAAAACGTCAAGGATGGCGGTGTCATAAATTTAATATGACATATTTTCGCGTGTCATCTGTTTATGACACACATTTATGACAGCATTTAGTGACATACGTTATGACACTTTTTAATGACACATTTTTATGACAGTTTTTGTTGACATTTTTTCGACACATATTATGACAGAAATTTATGACAGAATTTTATGACGTTCTTTTGCGTGTCATAAATTTATTAATCTAAAAAAAAATTTCCTGTAAAATTACATATTTACCCTCCTGGATTTATAGCTATTTTATTATATGCAAAATAATTAGCAAACTAATAACAAAAACATTATTTCATTATATAATCCGAGACGTTTAACGTTTACAAAAACATTGTATCGACATTACATTGCCTTCAAACAAACAAGTTGATCATTTGAAAATAAATGTTGCGGCGTAGCCTGACCATTCTTCGCGAACAACATCCATGTCTTCATCCCCGTAATGATCCGCTCCTCCACCAACCTGAGACAACAATAAAATTAATAAATTAATCAAGGCCGGCCAATTATTTTACATAAATCATAACACATCGCTACGTTTATTTTGCCATAACTTACATTGCCCAATATTTCGACTCCTCCTTGCACTATCTCTTTCATGAATTTCATGACGCAATATCCACATTTTGTGCTTCCCGGCTGGCATGGACACTACACATTAAAAGAATAAGAAAAATATTATTTTACATAAAGCATTCATGTTCACATCACTGGTCAAAGGCATAGAACAACATTTGATGTTCACAGAATGTGGTCAAAGGTATGGATGTCTAAAGAATTTGATGTTAACAGAATGTCTAACTTTATTAATCAACAAACCCAATTTTAAAAGTTCGCTTCAAGTCCCCTAAAAGGCGGCCTACCTTTGAAAACTTAGCAAGGTTTAACTTTCAAAAAAGAGAAAAAATTAAACATTTACCTTTCAAAGAAGTTAAATGATCCACCTGATCTCTACTTAGTAGTTTATGAGGGTTTTGATATCTCAATGGATGACGCGCGTTGCGGCGACAACCCGAATTCGTCGAGCCTAGCGAACCGCGTTCCCGTACCGGAGCGAACCGCGATTTAGGTGACTATGGTCTTACCCCTTTTGTAAACATTGACAACATGTTTTTCTACTGACAGTTATCTTGTTATACATCTTCTCTATAGGTGCTTATTACTTTCAAGTCTTTGTGATCCAATTTCACACATCATATGTATATCTTCAGTTATAATTAAGTTCTTATTTTGAATGTACATTATAATTCTTGTTTTCGCGGAACTAAACATGTTGCCTAAATCTGCATGATGCCAGCTACTATTTTGTGTATGCACTACACCAAAAAATAGGATTAGTGAAAAGCATAACAGCTATCTTAAATCTTAGCACATGTTTCATATAATTTTGGATAGAGGTTGCAAAATTGGTGCGCCAGACACAACGGGTCGTGTAAGAATCAATAATAAAAATCTTTGACTAACAATCAGATACCGAGCCCTACTTAATTAAGGAAGTATGTTCAGTATATTCTTAATGGACTTTAATGGAAGTTAACACTAAGTCACGTCTCATCAGGCTAACATAAGTTTCTTAATGTTGTCTTTAAGTGACTAAGTCTACATGCATATTAATCTCTAGCTTGATTTATAGATGAATTCTAAAGTAAACTCAGAAGCAACAGTTAAAATAAGAGCTGAAAAAACCTTGAACACATACAGAGTAAGTGAGGAAAGCTTGCTCACATTTGCCAATTTGAACAAGCAGCAACATAATGTTAAAATCAAGAACTTGAATACCTTATGGAAGTTGAAGACTAATCCCAGCTCATAAATGGAAACTAAGAAGACATTAACCCCGCGCCTCAACTCGAAGCGCAGACCTTGTTCTTGGTGCTCGGCCCAGAGCAAACCCAAGTCACCTGAGCTATGGTGCACCCTTTTTAACCCACCACCAACATCTAATGGGGCCAACCAGTCAGAACTTACTCTTGCAGTGCTACTTAAACTTAATACCCTTCTTAGCTTTGCACCAGAAGAAAGAACTTTTGGCGTTATATCCAACGCTTTTTCCGGCCAATTTAATATATTAATCACTTTTGTTTCTGGAACACTTATGTTGGTGAGGCCCGACTCGCCATTTTGGTTTAAAATTGGAGAAGTAGGAGCACTGTAACTTTTATGTATGGCTGCTTGTTCTTGTGACTTGTTCAAAGCTTTTCGAATGATTGCTTCCCATTTTAATATCGGCCTTCGAGTTTCAGCTCCCAAAACATTCCCAGCACTTAAAGGAACAACTTCCTGAAAACTGATATAATAATAATTCTTGATTCAAAAGAAGGCGCTTTGAATATTAAAGTCAAACCAGTTACTTGCAAGATTTCTACAAATATAATATAACTTTTGCCCTTTATGAACAAGTTATACACTTTTAAAAAACATAGTAACTGAATGTATTTAGCAAAAACAGAATCAGTAATTCTGAAGCTGAAATGTTATATGTTTGACCGCAAAAGTCAAATCGTACCCAAGAATGTAAATATCAGCTGGCTGATCCATACAAAGCCACTCATCTATCTCAAGATCTTCATCAGGGGTCCTTCCAGCTACATTCCATGTGCCAATTGTCATCCTGGATATATAAATATAAAAATAAAATCAAATTTTTTCTAAGACATTTCGATTACAATAAGCTAGAAAACAACTATGTCTAATATTCTAGAGCCAAACCTCACATATTTTGTTTTAATATAATGAACACGTATAGTCTCCGATTTCCCCCTCTTATGTTTTATCAACCCTTTTGCAGGCATCCCTAAATTTACAAAGTTATCGCATAATCAGTCGAAAAGTCCATAAAAACCACCTGGAAGACTTATAGCTCAATCAAACTTCAAGATTTTTCCTAAAAGGGAAACGTTGCAGCACAAAAAAAAAAAGTAAATAAATTTAAAAATAAATATCACCATCTGAGATATGACTTGTACATGAAGACATGTTTCTTTGTGTTCTGCGAGCATAACTCTTATCAAAGTGCTTTCTTTCTTCTTTATGAGAGCAAACTGTTATAAAGTTGAATAACAAGAATGATGAAAAATGCATTTTAAGTTCAAACACTTTTAAGTTCAAACAAATGCATACCTTGTATTATGAATGTCTTGTTTCATGCTTTAAGAAACTTTTTGAGGAGCCTTTTCATATCATGTGAAGCACTGTAAGAAAATCAAAATAATTATTATTTGAAATCAATTGCGTCGATGTTGACAAAGTATGGTAAAACAAATAAATGAGCTAACTTGTCGAAGACGCGGCAATCGGTGGCAACATGAAACTGCTATTCAAGCACATTCAACAAACTATCTGATCGACCAACAATTCGTGTAACACCACAGAGACAAAGGGAAGCACAAACAATCTGATACGCTAGCTGATAAACAATGAACAAACCCACATGGACTATCCAATCAAATCAGAGACAAAAATGTCATCGAAATCGACGGGGGCAATACAGAGACCAATCGTTGGCTGCCAACAACGCATACAAACAACCAGCCAACCATAACAACAACATGAATAAGCAATCTTCGAGGCTCGGACAAAGGGCGCAACAGTCGGTTACCATGTCGCCGATGTAGGTTTAAAACATGGAAATTAAAAATAGAAGGGATGTATAAAATGCAATTACCTTAGTCTGGTCGTCTGGCTCATTTCTTCCCTAGACGTCTTCCGTTTAACCGTTGCACCTAACCATCGCCATAAATGTTTCACCCCAGTATTGGGCAGCGCCACGACTAAACTTCCCTAAATGTTACACCATAGTCGTTAATCGGACCAAGCCGTCGTGACCATCTCCTTTCTCGTCTCCATTCGCCACCGTTGAACCCGAAAATAGTACAGACGACATGTCTGCTGTCATAGGCGAGCGGACAACATGACAATCAACATGTCTCCATCTGCAAAGTATGACAATGAACACCATTTAGGTATACCAATCACTAAAACAAATTAGTTACGTATGATATATTCTATAAACATGATTCAACACCTCTTATATACATGATTCATAATTAATGCAGCATTCGTCGCGGGGGCAAACGTGTCACACCCTCAAATTCCACTTGCGGGGTTTTACCGCGAGGCGCATGACAAACCAGGATTCAAGTCAACGGTCACAATAAACGACACTATATGCATAATACAATATCCAAAAGATATAATTATAAAAGCATAAACTGTAGCGGAAGCTTTAAATGTTTACAACCCAAAAGACATAGTTCAAATGTTTAATGAAGACCATGCTCTAAACCCTAGACGCCCGTGCCGACTCGTGCGCCTAGATCCAGTTGTTGCTACCTTAGCGACCTGAGAAAAACATGCCAAAAGACGTCAACATATAATGCTGGTGAGTTCACAGGTTTGTTCAAAAATGTTATCCAAATGTTACCATGTCCATACTATATCAATGCTACCAAGTACGCTAGCTAGGCGTATGTTTTATTACTACTACGATTGGAAACCATTACTGGACACGTTTAGCAATGTTTAGCATGTTTAGCAGCCCGTAATGTTCAGCACGATAATGTTCCTGTTCGAGACAAAATGCACCCGCCCGGCCCTCCAAGCCGACGAGTGGGGCAGGTCATGCCCAATAGATCTATCCACATTTCCCCCGTTGTGCAAACCCGCACATTCATGGTTTCCCCCGGGACTTTCCAAAAGATCGTATAGCAATATAAAGTTAAAACCATAGTATGACATATGTTACCAAAACTGTTTAGCGCATGTTTTCTCCCCCAAAAGTTAAAGCAGTAAAAGTGGGGCCGTGAACTCACCTTAGATTGCGTTCCTCAAATGTAAGTAAAAGATGTTTAGCCCTTGATGATCCCTCTACCGGAGATCTATCAAAATGTTCACATAAGTGTTTCGACTAATAACCATAAGGTTATCTAGTCCCCGATTGTCCAGATCATAACCAAGTATGTTTTTAAAACGTGTTTACGTGTTTAACCGACACACTAGACCGACCCGACATCCCGTTGGTGACCCATTACCCTAACTAATCAAGTACACATAGATTACACGCAAGGTTCAAGCATAAAACACTTAGTTTGTATCAAAAATCTCATTTTTGTTAACGTAGGGTCGAATGTGACTGTAAGTGGTCGAAGGTGTCCCTATTTGGTCGAATGTGTCTTTGAAATTCCACCTTCGCCCCTTTTCCTCCCACCTTCGCCCACTTGTAGCACCTTCGCCCCTTCAGCTTCCAGGTTCGACCCTTGGAATCCACCTTCGACCGTTCGACTGGTCGAAGGTATTCCAGGTTCGCCCCTGATGTCAGATTTTTCCAAAAACGCGTCGAAAAACATCCGAAAACATCACGAAACATCATGAGTTACAGCAGTCAAGCATCATTAATATATTCCTACGAAACCCTACCAATTTTACCCCAAAATCTATCCGTTTGACAAGTTTCCTAAAATAGTAAATTATGGAGATGTCACATCATCATGCATGAAAATATTACCCAATTAGGAAACTTTCTGAAATCGATCAAAAATCAGTTTATCATACTCGAACCATCATGAACAAGAAACCCCTATCATAACCTTATCATAATCATCCAACAACAAACCCTAAATCTAACTAAAAACCCCTTTAATCGCCAAAACACCATCAACAATCAAAGGTAACATGTTTCAATCATAACCCATCATTAATAACAGCCCTAGGTTGTTGTCATATCATCTATACGACACCTAATCATCAAACAATGCATAATATCATACTAACACATGTTTGTTTGCATAAAAACTCATTGTTTATGAATAGGTTTTGGTTAGGAAAGGTTTTTATTCATAAAATAGGTTGATATCAGATCTGGACCCTTGGGGTTTAGATTAAAACAAGTCAAAATTGTTTAAAAAGGATTTGTAATGAAGAACACACCTTAGATCTTCACTTGTAATGATTTAGAGAGTTAGGTTATGAAAAACAAGCTCAAAAACTCCTTCCCCAATGATAATAGCTGATAGAGAGTGTTTGGAGGCGTTTAGGGTTTGTGAAATGGTGAAAAATGGCCAAGGATGGTATTTATACCCAGTCCAGGTTCGCCCAGTTTATGTGGTCGAATGTGGAACTTTTCCACATTCGCCCCTTTTTAATGGTCGAATGTGGAATCTTTCCACATTCGCCCACTTTGTTTCCACATTCGCCCATTTCTCAAGTCCCATTTCCACATTCGCCCATTATTTCCACATTCAGGTCATCAGCACTTTTTAACACATGTTAACAGCACTTTTAACACATGTTAACCTTTTTCCAGTTTGTCGTGTTTAACGCATTCTAACACATCTTAACACATAAGCATGCATCCATAGTCTATACTTAGCATGTTTAGGCACGTATAATCATTTGTACATCATTCAAGCAAGTATAAGCATACAATTCACCACACAACCCATAATCTACACATATACTTAATTAGTTTATGTAATGTCACCAACGACGGAACCCGGTACTAATGTATTCTCAAAACGACTCCCAATGATCCTCCAGATCATTGAACCCTGGACAATCCTAATTTGACCCGACTCAACTAACCCAGTTAAGTTTGTTTATAAACGTTTCTTGCTAAGGTAGACTTAGATGTTACTATTATGTTTAAGCCGAACATGCCGGGTGTCACAAAACGGGTCACTGCGTTATACATGGCCGCCGCACGTTGCAAGGCAGCATATGACGGGTCAAGACATACCATCAATGCCGTCTCAACGCGCCGGCCGGGAACTCCACCTTCGGTCCCACTCGCGCATTGCGGCGGCGGGGGCAAGCGGTTAACCGGTTTTTTTAGAAACCGTTTTTTTTTCTTTCAATTTTTATCAACCACCACCATAACCATAACCGTGCAGATACTAATAACGGCGAAACATTCATAGATGTCGCGAAAGGGTATACGACACGTATCACCCTACGACTAAAGCACCGAAACAACGGCAAACGACAACCGCAATTCTTTAAATCAATGACATCCCAATCGTAACTACTCTGACGGAACATAGTTTTTACTGAAACTTCCAAGAATTTCATTAACCTTGTTGTGATTATAGACTTAACTGGAATTTATATTTAACAAAATGTAAAACTATAACTAAGGAGTAAATCACTTACCGGTGTATTCAGCCAGTGCAGGTTAGGGTTTCAGCTTCCTCTTTCGGCTACAGGTTAGGGTTCTATGATCCTTCTTCTGTATCGAATCAGGTTAGGGTTCTGTGTCGTTGAACACTTACATTCACGAATCAGGTTAGGTTAGGCTACATTCACGAATCAGGTTAGGGTTCTGTGTCGTGCATCTCTTTACGAATCAGGGTTACATTCTCGCCTTTATTTCTTCACAGTTAGGGTTAGGGGATGAACGAGCAGTGATTGAAGAATGGTTAGGGGATGAACGAGCAGGGTTTGAAGAATGGATGAACGAGCAGGAGATTGAGGGATGAAATCTTTTGAGATTTGAGAGAGAGAGGGGGATGAACGAGCAGGTGAGGGAAAACTTTTGATTTGAGAGAGAAGGGGAAGGTTTATGGAAAAACGTGCGGGGATTGAAAACTTTTGAGATTTTAGGTGACAAAAATCATGACACGCGATTTCAAAACTGTCATGTTTTTTTATTTTATGACAGTAAATTATTGACACGCGTAAAAAAACGTCAAGAAATTTTCACTTTTTTCCAAAGATGACATTTTTTTTATGACATGCACTTTTGCATGTCATAAAATGTGGCATGTCATAAAAAAAGTGTCAAGGAAGGCCTATTTTCTAGTAGTGGGAATATGAGTTATTACTGATTAGAATACATACTATGGACATGCAGTGATTGAGAGATTCTGTGGTTAGTTAACTTGAGCCATTTGCAATAGGTTTATCACGTCATATTAGATTTTTCAACCCCGGGACACTCCCGGGGTAGTAAGCTAGTATATAATATAAAGGATTTGGATAATTTGAGAGCACTTAGCATATTTGAAAACTGAAAGAATCATTCTAAACCACACATTTCTCTAAGGTACGTGAAAAAATTTAAAAAAAATCCCGTGATGGATTTATGTTTCTATACTTCCATGTAACTCGTTTACTCCTTCTTTAACTATTTGGTAGTTGCCTATGTGTTTATTTATAACATGTTTGATGTCGAGCCGATGGTCTCTCTAGAAGCAGCTTCTCTATCCCTATGGATAAAGGTAAGATTTACATACATCCCTCCCTCCTAAGACCCTACCAATAGCGTCGCTATGGCGGGATTTACCGGGTAATGTTGTTGTTGCTGATGTTTATATGTGATAGAAGTCACAACAATGACAAAGATGACAATCGAAGCACTACATGTCACGTGTTCCATTTTGAAGATAAACCGATAATGTGGTGCTAACGGAAACAATTGCTCTCTCATCATGGGAGGCCACCACATCAGCCAAGTGTAAGGCGATTTTGTTACGTGGTTTGTACAAAGAGATGGCTTTGTACAAACCACGTAATAAGTCGATGATGGCTCTGATGATTTGGTGTTTCAAAGTCGAATTGTAAGCACACTAACATGAGATACCACTTTTATTCAGGAATGTGTGGAGAAGGAACAAATTGTAGTCGAGTACGTAGGTAGGGACGAGAAACGGGCCGATGTTTTGACAAAGCCACCCGTGAAAAAATAAAGTTTGTAGAGATGGGAGAGTTACTTGGCGTTAAAGACCTCCCTCTTTCGATTCCTAAATTATGGGTGATTTTTGGCTAGCATTTTCGTCTAAAGAATCCACATGTCGCATCCGTATATTGTCCTTGTGGCTAGCCAGCAGATTCTCCCTTGGCATCCGTATATTGCAAACTTGGCATATGACTATTTTGGTAATTTATCATTAGCGTATATTCGATTTTTATACGGGTATACTGGTATATAAGATCCGTTTTCAGAAAATTGTATGGGTATCACGTAATTACTAGAACACACGGTGTGAACTTTAAATGTCCCTTTGGGTTTGGAACTTTAAATTTCTGTCATCTCATACGTTTTATTAGGCTTTAAAGTTTCTATAAACAATGCTCGATAATTGTATGGAACAATAAACAATAATATCTTGTGAACAATGATTGCTAAACAATCTAAAACCATTAAATGAATGAGTGTATATAATAGTGGACCGAACCATATCACATATAACTCATTCTAAAACACACACACGGACTAATGGATGCAGAGCCCAAAAATGAGAAGAAGCCTCATGTGGTGTTCATACCATTTCCTGCACAAAGCCATATCAAGTGTATGCTCAAACTAGCCATGCTCCTACACCAAAAGGGCCTCTATATAACCTTCATCAACACCCACACTAACCACAAGCAACTCGTGGACTCTAGTGGGCTCTACGAGGCTCCGGGTTTTTGGTTCAAAACGGTTCCTGATGGGCTCGGTTCTGCTACAGAAAACAATGATCTGAAAGCTACTAAAGCCTTAGGTCAAATCATGGCCTACCTTCGAACTAATTTCGTTAATTCTTTTCTTGATGTTGTAACCGGGTCTGAGAACCCGGTTACGTGCATCATTTGTGATGGTTTCATGACTTTCACCAACACCATTGATGCTGCTGAGAAGCTTAAGGTTCCTATCATGCTCTTCTGGACCATGGCTGCATGTGGATTCATGAGCTTTTACCAGGCTAAAGTTCTTACAGATAAACATATCATCCCACTTAAAGGTAAGGTGGCACAATGCAACGTATCTATCTATCTATCTATCTATATTAATAAAAGAAAACTCATGAGAGACGCATGACACTCCCTTATGAATTCTCCCATTTTATTATTCAATACAATAAATTCAAATATAATTATATAATAAGTAAATTGCCAAATTCGTCCGTGTGGTTTGACCATATTTGCTAAATCCATCCAAAACAAGTTTTTTTCTCACATGGACCCTTCAGGTTTCTATTTGTCTGCCAATTCCATCCAAAACGTAAACCCAGTTAACTTAGTCAGTTAAATAAGGGGTAGTTTGGTCATTTTGCTTGATTATTTAACTAATATATTTTTTGATATTTATAAATGCACAAATCGTCGTCCCTGAGGTTAAACTCTAAAACTAACATCCCTCTTATCTGATTATTTGTGTGCATGACATCTTTTTCAATATGTATTCCTGTTTCTATCTTCTCCACCAAGTAATCAATGTGGATCAGTTTTACATTCTGCAGCTAACATAACCTACATGAGGATATACTGGTATAGAACGCCAACACTAGAACAAAAAAAATGGTGCATATTGTCAGGAAGTAATAAGTGAGGCCAACTTCCTTCTGAAATCTTAGGAAACCAAGAGGATATATACAATACTAATGTCATTATCCATGTAAGAACATAAATAAATATAAATAAAAACAGTTAATAAAATCTACAGTTACACACTCAATCATCAAATTATCAGCATGTAACCTCACAATACCATTATCTGGGACAACTACTTCAAGCTCGGTATACCTATCCAACGTAAATCTCTTGTGTTCCAATTTCTTTAAATTTATTGTTCGTTTGTGTGCTGCATAAGTTCCAGGCCTAACAATCCTCTCTCTAGCTTCCCCGAACTCAAGCTCCATCACACCGACAATAACTTACAGAAAACTACCTTCTTGAGGTTTTCTCTAGCTTCTGTGGACGTAGGTCACACGACCAAATCACATAAATCTCTTATGTACCACTTTCTTTACATTTATTGTTCGTGTGTGTTGCATCAATTTCAGACCTAACAATCCTCTCTCTACAATATGAAATAAACCTATACTTATAAGCTTCCCTAAACTCAAGCCCCATCACACCAACAATAATGTAAAGAGAACCAATTTCTTGAGCTTTTTTTCAAACTTCGCATATCTTATTGACTATCAAAAAATTGCTCTTCACTGATAACCATATTATAATTACAGTCAAAGTGAACTAATAAATGTCATTATGTTTAACGACCTTGATGTTAGAAAAAAATCATTATACACTCAAGGTTAGAAATACTTTGGCTTTGAAAGAAATTTGATGTCAAATTCCAAAATAAATGATACTTGATTGAGATGGTTTAATGGATGAGGAGGTTCTTTTAAATTAATTTAATTTTTTATATCTTAGCCTAAATAAATTTATTTTTATTACTTTTGATTTTTTTTTTTTTTTTTGTATCTGCACTCTACAAAGTATCAACCACGGATGGAAGATATATTTTGGAAAGTGTGAAATTAGTTTTACATGAATATGAATGTTTTTTTTTTTCAAGAAATTATTAAGAGGCTGATGAATATTTTATATTTTTTTCGGTTGTAAATACATCTTTTTTATTTTCAATATAATATGTATTCTAATTTTTCTTAATTATACTTATATATATATAATTTAAATTGTTTAACCCGTGTATCACACGTATACATAACCTAGTTTTTATTAAAAGTAATATACACAACATCAGTCTCTTAAGTTTGGATTCTTTAAATCTGCCTAGTGTTGTTTTAAATTAATCTGATTATGATTAACTTTTGATTGTCCTCTCTTGTTATAAATTAAGATTTATTTTTTTTTAACGGATTAAATTACAAAAATCCGCATTTTGCTGGGGAGGGATTAACCTTAAGGGAAAAACAGCTTAATTCTAAAGAGTTTGACAACTGGACACAAAAATTATTAATTACTAATATATGAATTGAAGATAACTAACTAGATGTATAAATAGTAATTTAATACTTTTTACTATATTATAAGGCTTCCCGGTGTGGGGAGCGAGGTGTGAGTCGTGGGTTTGCCACGAGGGACTTGGCTTTCAGTGGCGGATTTAGAACCAAATTTCAGGGTAACTTTCATTTTTTTACCGTACAAAAAGACACTGTAGATGCATATTTCATATATGTGTCTGTAGCTTTCAGGTAGTCTAGGTCGTTAAAAGTCGTCTGTTAATTTGTATTTTGAATTGTATTTGTGGTTCGGGTATTCGGGAGGTCGAATGAGAACTCATTCAGAGTCTTACAAGGTCGATCTGCCGATTCGATCCTTCGATAGGTCGAATGACAGAAGTTTATATATAGGGTAGTTGGGCAGCGGTTATTGAGAGTTACTATCAGTTGATCATTACTCCTAAGCGCCAATACTTTGTCCAGAAAACCCTAGTTTTGAGAGTTTGTCTTAAATCGAGTATGTAATCGTTTATTTCAAGTTAATGATTAAGATGAACGTTGAAAATGATTTCTTGTGTGATTTGACATCGGTTTTCATCATTTTGCTAGATCGTTAGGGTTTCCGCACCTGACAGTTTATAAATCGTGTTGATTAACTGTTAATTGATTGATTTCTGATCCTACAAACACAATAATAAATAAAGTTAAACCCTTACCTAATAGATATTTCATCTTCGGCATTTGAAAGTTTGAGATCAAGCCATTACGTCATCTTCTGTTACTCTATTAAAAGTTTCTTTTTCAACCACACAGCTTAAAGCATTGTTCAACTACTCCTCACCAATTCGATTGTATAAATCCGTATTGATAAGCTTCATTTTAGAAAAAAAAATAATATTTCAATGGTTGTGGTTACAACCTGTGAAACCAACGCTAGCTTCAATATCCGCTAAACCAAAGCAAAAGTACTATTTGTTTTCAGTTTCGACACTACATAAGCAATTGTCACTCATTTCATCCAATTTTGAAAATGTATCATCTTCCTTTACAGTGTGATAAAAGAACTTAAGATCAACTAAAAAACACTCTCTTTCTTTCGTACTAAAATCATCTAGATATATATTGAAAAATGTCACTGTCTTGGATATGTCAAATTTAGAAAACCAATCACAAGGATTTAAACAAAACATTTTTCTATCAAAGTAGTCGATACCCCCATTGAATTGATTTTTAATTTCTTAAATTTTCATATCACAACCGTATTAAAAACTTTGACTTCAAAATGATGCTGATTAGTAATGACATTTTCTCAGGTTTTTTTAATTGCCATAATTTCCGTGTTATTTTGACATCTAAATCTTATTTCTTTCACACAAAAAAATTGTCACTTTTTCCAACTTCTAGTCAAACCTTTTTTGTCTTAGATAACTCAATGTTCGTTTTGTTCTGTTCATCAAAACCAAGGGGCCAGAAGTCAACCCCACGTTGAAACTTTGGAGTTTAGTTTTTTAATTGAAACTTTGGCTTTTAGCATCTTAATTAAGTTAGGCTTCTAAGTTTCAATTAATTAGTGGGCTTTTTATCATCATTTATTGTTAGGCTTTCAACAAAAGCTAAAATAGAAATTAAGGGGTAGCCTAAAATTATTTAAGGGGTAACGTAATACATAAATTGTAAAAAAAGTACCAAGTTTCCCAATCCAAATTGTGTCGTTTGACACGGTTCTTGATCCACATAAACACGTGTTTTGGTCTACCCCAAAGATTCGATTTGTGCGTAACCTTTTATCCGAAAAGATTAGTTTGTTTAGGCTCCACCCTAAGTTAAATGGTACGGGTCATTTGGGTACCTTTCGAATCAAATTTTGTTATGTGACATGCATTAAATGTTTTACCAATTCTTATTTTCTCCATTCGTTAATTTTACATATATATGAACTAGTTTATAACCTGTGAGTTTCAAGGGTATACAAATTTAAATTGAAGAAAAGAAAAGTTTGTTAGGATATAATATAAGAAATCATGTAATACAATAAGAGAAAGCAACAATTATCAATGTTTTAAAAATCGGTTTATACCGGCCGGTTGAACGGGTTATACCGCCTACCGGTGTCTTGGCCGACACGAATCGGTCTGGTATTTTGAGAAAACAGTAAAGGATTTGAACCGCCGGTAAATTCCAGTATATCGGTTTATACCGCTATACCGGTACCGGCACAAGGTTAAACTTTGGACTTTATCGGCCCATAGTGATGATATAAATAACATTTGTGGTGAGAAAGAGCATAAATCAGTTTGTAAAACAGAAAATTACTTGTTATATATGTTACTTATCTTATGTAATTTTAATATATTTTTATTATTGTAACTAAAACTTCTTATTAAAGATTGTAGAAAACAAAAATGGTTATACTTTTGTTGATGAGTATCACAATGATTATGAATTGTATCTTTTAAGCAATCATAAACTTGGATGCATTCAACTTTCTAATGGAAAAAACCTAGTATACCCTTTCATATAAAAGAATTTTGTTGAAAAATTGTCTACTTTTGGATTATTTTTTTATTATAGATTCACTTTTGAATTATTTTTTATTATGAAATTACGTACTATTAGATTACTATTAGATTACTTTTTGAATTTGGTTGAACCGCCCGATACAAGCCGCGTCAACCGGTTGAACCCTTTATGAGTCCAATCCTGTATGGTTAAAAACCGGTTTTAAAAACATTGACAATTATAACATGTGAGTTTCACGGGGTAGACAAATTTAAATTGAAGAAAAGAAAAGTATGTTAGGATGTAATATACACTAAGAGAAAACAACAATTTTAATTATAAAAATAACAAAGCTAATTTATATTAAAAATAATGTAATAACGAAAGTAGAAATAAAAATTATAATCAAATTATAAATACGAGAAAACGTCTTTATAAACAGCATTTGTGGTTTGGCTCTTTGGTTGTCCATCTTTATCAACTACAAAAAAATTTAACTCCGTTGATCATTTCTTTTTTATAAGTTTGGGACCACCGCCATACATTTTGTTAGTTGGGACTGGTGATGATCAATAACTGATAGTTGGGAATATTAAAATCCAATACTCCAATAAATAATTGCATGAAGGTTACTAACATATTGTGTTTACTTAATTTTTCATTCATTAACAACTTATGCATTCTTTTTGTAGATGAAATTTATTTGACAAATGGACATCTAGACATGCAAATAGATTGGATTCCTGGAATGAAAGGAATCCGCTTGAAGGATCTACCTGGGTTTATACAAGCCACAAAACATGATGATCCTGCATATATATACCACCTGAAAACCGCCCAATTGGCCGATAAGGTCTCGCATACAATCATCCATACTTTCGAGGAACTAGAAGCCAGTCTCATCAATGAGATTAGATCCATGTATCCCAATGTTTACACCGTTGGGCCTCTTCAGTTGCTCTTGAACCAGGTTTCAAAAACAGAAACTAAAATTTGCTATAGCTTAAGGAAAGAAGAGCCTGAATGTGTCCAGTGGCTAAACTCAAAGGAAGCGAATTCTGTTGTGTATGTCAACTTTGGAAGTTTGGCAGTAATGTCTGAACATGATTTGTTAGAATTCGGTTGGGGACTTGTTAATAGCAACCAGTATTTTCTTTGGATTATACGGACGGATTTGCTTGATGGGAAGCCTGAGGGTTTGCCTCAAGAACTAGAGGAGGCGATAAACAAGAAAGGGTTTATAGGAAGGTGGTGTTCGCAGGAAGAGGTTTTGGATCACCCGGCGGTTGGGGGGTTCTTGACTCATTGTGGTTGGGGTTCAATTATTGAGAGCTTGTCGGCTGGGGTGCCTATGTTATGTTGGCCATCTATTGGTGACCAAAAAACTAACTGTAGACAAATGTGCAAGGAATGGGAGGTCGGTATGGAGATCGCGAAGAATGTGAAAAGGGATGAAGTGGAGAAGCTTGTGAGGGAACTGATGGAGGGATTAGAGGGTGCAAGGATGAGGAAGAAAGCTTTGGAGTGGAAGAAGATGGCAGAAATAGCAACTGGTTCTAATGGGTCGTCTTATTTGGATACAAATAATCTTGGTAATGAAATCATTGCGTTATCAAGAAACAAACTAGATCCTTTAGTATAATCATTGGCTACTAAAGAGAAAAGAGTTCGATCTCCCATCGGTGATGTAAGTTTGGTTCATAATTATCAACTGAGTGTTGATTCTCTTCAAGTTTGTTTTTCTACGATATGTCTTCAAGTTAAACATCAACACATATCCATGTGTGATCACTTCCAAATAAATTGTTTTTATGTCTTCAAGTTTAACTTTTTGAAAATGACTTTCTTTCAGCATTCCATTTTCCTTCCATGAAACTAGAACCACATTTAACAAATCTTTAAGATGCTAAAAAAATGAACTTAGATGCGTATTGCCATCTTTGGATGTGTCAGCAAGTGTTAGTTTAAGATTATTGGCAAAACACTGAGTGTAATACGCCGATTGTGAATCTTTCTTGATCAAGGCTTGAAGACCACTAAAGTCACCAAACATATTGCTATCTCCATTATAACCTTGGCCACAGATATTAGACGAGCTTAAGAAATGTTTCTCTAGCAACGCAATGACGTATCAACTGCATTTTTAAGAGATAAAGTTGTGTCATCATTCAGTATTAACACAAATCAATAGTCAATCTCATATGATTAGCAAGTCAACAGTCAAATAGCTAACTTTATATCTTTGTAATTATTTAGTCCAGTCAATAGTACTCCTAAAATCAAGTCATTGTATTAATGTAGTAACCATTATATAATCTTATGTGAATAATGAGAACAACACCTTTGATCGTATTCACTCTATAATCTATTACTCTATATGGTATCAGAGCACTAATGCTCCTCTGAGCCATCGATCCAGCCTTCCTCTCCCTCACCTCTGATAAACAACCACAGCAGCCTACGTAGCACCTGCGTCACAGCCCTTTCATCTTCTTTTTTATTTCTAATTTGCAGCCTCAATGGCTCCCTTTTTTGTTCACCAATCAAAACGTAACTACAATCGGAACCTTTGTTCCTCAGCCTCAAACCCCTCATTACAAAACCAACCCTCCTCATGGTCAAAAAAATCCGCAACCCAAACTCAGAACAACTCGTCCCGCAACAGCCAAACTAACATTTTTTGTTATTTTTGCAGTATACCCGGTCATGTAACGAAGGATTGTTGCAAACTTAGTCGCTTCCTACGCGACCATCAAGTCTTTACTCATGATTTCTACTCATACCCGGTTGTGAACAATACATCTTCTCACACCGCGGTTCCAAACACTCCATGGATGTGGGATACAAGCGCTTCCAATCACACTAACAACAACAACAACCAAATGCATGTTCTCTTTCGAATATGGTGGCTCGAATGAGATTGTTTTAGGTGACGATAAAAACCTTCCTATTACACATATTGGTCAAACAAACCTTCACACCAACTCACGACCGCTTTTCTTAAACGATGTCTTAATCGTTCCATCTCTTCGCAATAATCTTATTTCCGTTGCAAAACTTTGTTGTACTAATCAAGTTTCTATTGATTTTTTTCCATCTTATTTCTTGGTTAAGAATCTACGCACGGGGGCGCCTCTCATGCGGGGTGTGAACATCAATGACGTTTATTATGGCCCACTCACAACCTCCCCTCAAATCAATGCAACAACAACAGGATCATTACTCGTGTGGCACCATATCCTTGGACATCCTTCGTTTCAAGTTTTCAAGTCTTTAATTTCTATATTAGGACTTCCATATAATAAAGTGTCACTCGAGTCTTTTCATTGCCCATCCTGCTCGTTAAACAAAAGTCACAAACACCTTTTGGTAAAAATTCATTTGTTGCAACTAAACCTTTACAACTTCTTTACTCGGATGTATGGGGTCCGGTCGAATCGTCCATTAACGACTTCAAATATTACGTCATTTTTGTTTACTACTTTTTTAAATACATTTGGTTGTTTCCAATGAAAAGAAAATCCGATATCTCAACTCTTTTCCCCCAATTCAAATCACTAGTGGAAATTTTTTTAAAACACCTATTATCTCTCTATTCACAGACAATGGTGGTGAATACATTAGTCTAAAACCATTCCTCACCACTTATGGCATCTCCCACTACACCACACCCTCTCATACACCTGAACAAAATTGGGTGGTCAAACGTCGTCACCGACACGTTGTTGAAACGGGCCTTGCTCTCCTCCACTATGCTCGACTCCCATCACAATTTCGGTCACATGCCTTTCAAGCCGCCACTTATCTCATCAACCGTCTACCCACCACCATCCTGAACAACAAATCACCTTATGACATGTTATTCAATGTTGCTCCCACCTACTCCAAACTAAAACCGTTTGGATGTCTTTGCTATCCTTCGCTCAGCCCATACAACACCTCCAAGTTACAATCTCGCTCCACATCATGTATCTTTCTTGGATAGTCCTCTTCCCGATCAGCATACAAATGCTTTGATCCAGCCACCAACAAGCTATATCACTCTCGCCATGTTGAATTCATACCACACATCTTCCCATCCCAGACCAATAACACCGCCTCTCCCACTGTCACCTATGAATCATGTCTTCACAACATACCAAATCATCCAAACCCTTCACACTCTACACAGCCTCCCATCGATCCCACGCCCCAACCCATACCTCCTACACACCACTCTCCTGACCCTACACAACCTTCTGCTGCACCTACACAGCGGTTGCCTGATACTACACAGCACTCGTTTGACCCTACACAGCTTTCTACTACACCTACACAACATTCCCCTAACCCTACACAACTCTTGTCCCCTACACAGTCCTCATCTCCTACACAATCCTCCACTCCTACACAGCCTAATTCACCTACACAGCCTTCCAATGACTCTACCACCTCCCCATCTCAAACTCCTTCAACTAACCCCTCTCCTACCATCTCTACTCGCCCACAATGGTCTCGCAATCCTAACCAAAATATTACAATTCCAACTTCATCAACTCCACCACACTTCACCCACTTCCTACATCCATTGAGCCCTCTACTCACATCCAAGTGATGAAAGATCCACAATGGTGACAAGCAATGGATCTTGAATACAACGCTCTTTTGCAAAACCAAACGTGGGAGTTTGTCCCTCATACTACCCAAAATCCAATCGGATGCAAATGGGTATTCCGAACCAAACAAAAATCCAATGGAACTATTGATAAATTTAAAGCGCGCATAGTCACAAAGGGGTTTCATCAACAGTGCGGTAAGGACTATTTTGATACCTTTAGTCCGGTAACGAAACCTGTTACCATTCGTACTGTTCTTTCCATCGCACTCTCTCGAGTGTGGTCGTTACGCCAACTAGACGTCAATAATGCATTCCTTCATGGCACTTTACATAAGGATGTGTACATGATTCAACCACCCGGATTTGCAAATTCGGCGTTTCCTAATCACATTTGCAAACTCAAGAAATCTTTCTACGGCTTTAAACAAGCCCCGCGGGCTTGGTACAATGAATTCACCGCCTTCCTCATTAGCTTCGGTTTTAAAAAATGTATCTCTGATGCGTCTCTTTTTGTCTACAACACAAATGGTAACACGTGCTACCTACTCGTCTATGTTGACAACATTGTCCTCAGTGGAAACAATAATCCATTCATGGACATCTTTGTTCAAGCCCTAAGCAAAAAAAAATTCATCAAAGACTTAGGCCCTCTACATCACTTCCTAGGAATCGAAGTCATTCCAACTCCTCATGGTCTATTCCTCTCCCAACACCGGCACATTCAGGACATCTTAAAAACTTTCAAAATGGATGGTGCCAAAGAGGTCATCACCCCCCCCCTGTAACATTACGCAATTATACTTGTACGTTACACTCATTATTAATAAAAACGTCAAGTTCCTGTATTAATGTGTGCAATTAATTATTGTTATTAATTTTGTTGCATTTTGGAAACCCTAATACCATATTAATTATTTATATATATAATTATATCATGGAAAAACATTTTAAAAAAAATGGTGCTTGGGCCGGGAATCGAACCCGCGCCCAAGCCGGTTCAAACAACACAACACACACCAACCACCTGGTCTAGCATTCATGTTTGTTTCAAACCCGGACTATTATTATTATATCACTTGTTTCAAAATCCTCACAGTTGACTTGGAAAGTCAACTGTGATACGCGATTTGCCAAAAACATCAACATTAACTCGTGATTTACCTATTCTTGGTATCACTACACAATTATCGGCCTATTATGACTAGGATACACGATGATTGACAGCCAATTGTTACCAAATTTACCAATTACGCGTTCCACATTCAATGTATTGTCAACCCTTGCTAATTCGAACACCATGCCACTACCCTATAAATTGAATCATTCCTGGATCATCACAATTCGCTAATACATCTTTCTTAACCTTCAATTCTTCTTAATTATCCTCTGTTCTTGATTTTTCGATCGCGTTTTGACTTCGGCTTTGACTTGGCAATTATAGTCGTAACAGCTTTGTAAGTATGATCTTTTTGTTGGGATTTAACCTTCGACATTCACACATCAATAGCCCTAAGTTTAATTGGGCTATTGATGTATGAATCAAACGATTGGAAAATTAGGGCTCGTGAGTTTGATTTTGGGGATAAACATGTTTTGGCATATAATATTTATTTTAAATAAAACTGAAATCAACACAACCACTGGTCTGGACCAAGTGGTTGTGTCTGGTGCTATGTTCCTGAGCCACCCGGGTTCGAGTCCTGGCTATGGCATCCTTTTTTCCTTTATTTTGTTTTTAAACAAATAAATCCAAATAATTATATATAATACATATAATTTTATAAATTCATTTTTAATTATTAAAACTCTTTTATAAATTCTAAAAAAAAATTATTTTAAGTTAATATGATGAAAAAGTTTCACCCACAATTTTTAGTTTTCAAAAATTAATTTATTTAATATATATAATAATTAAATCAATTTTATTCTATTATATTTATAAAATTCCATTAAAATATCAAAACAATTTTATAAATTTCCACAAAAATTATTCTGAGTTTGTATGATGATAAAATTTTCTGAAATGATTTTTAATTTTGAAAAATCATTTATTTAATATTTTTAATCAATTTTTGTTAGTTTTAATCATAATTAAATCATAATAAATTCAATTTTTAATATTTTTGCACCAAAATTTTATACAATTTATTTCTGAATATTTAGAACAGAAATATCAATTTTAAACTAAGAATTCTTTAATTTTAGTATTTTTAAATATTAAAGTTAAATTTTGACAATTTGTAATAAATAGATTTAATATTCTATTTTAAAGAAAATAATTTTATAAAAATTATTTTTATACTTCAAACACATTATTGTGACCATCCTAAATTCAAACTTTATAAAAAGACTTTCATTTATTAAATTATCAAATTTCCCTTTATTTATTAAAACATTTTATTATAAATTCAACAAATGGTTATCCCCAAATCGAAACCCTAGAATATACTTGTAGACTAGATAGACTTAGACTTATTTGTTGCCTTATACATAGGGTAATACTTGGCAATCTATTGGGCTACACTCATACTATTCCTCAAGACCTAATACTATACTAAGGTGAGTTTACGTAACCATGTTTATGCGATTCTTTATACCTGCAACATTTTATTTAAGCAATTCAACATGCATGTCTAGTTGTAAACTTTATTGCCTCATGAATTAGACAACAACAGTTTCAACGAGTTTCAACATTACATAATCATTAGCTATGGCCAAGCCGGCGATACTCAATAATAGATCTATTGGATTGACAACCCCACCCGGATACGTATACCTCCTACATAGGTAGCGTGGGTGATTGTTATCGTTCCAACATATTACTAAGGTGAACCGTAGATGACGGGATGGACCTAAACTAGTCGGAGGTTTGATTATGTCGATTCAACATATTATGCTTATTCATGTAGACTTAAACTTACGATAGACATATGAATTGCTAAACTTTTATACTTAAACTATTTGCTTAACATGGATTATGTATTCTCACCAACTTCTAGTTGACCGCCCCCATTTTTACAACTCAACAGGAAATAATGATGCATGAAGACTAGAGTATTTTCGTGAAGACAATATGAAGTCTATGCTTGTTTGGTTTTTGTGATGTATTAGATTTCCACATTGAAACTCATGATGTATTTCTATTTTTGGATATTTGCACTTTAAATCTATTTCAATTAAAATTTGGTTACCATGTGCTACTGTATACTCATTCTTACGTGACACCTCGATGTTTCCGCCATCGGTTGGGGTGTTACAGATTGGTATCAGAGCCTTGGTTTTAGGGAATTAGGTTATTAGAAAATAATCTAGACTATAACCTTAGGGACTTAAACAGTACTTGCTCCTCTTACTTGTAACCTTAATTGCTTCCCTAATCCTATCCTTATCCTATACCTTATATAACCCTAAGCCTACATGTGACTATTCTTATTCGTCTGCTGCAATCTGATCCACCATTAGATTAATAGGACAAAATCCTCAGGTTTAACCTGAACCCCTTTGAAATCTCGTCGAAGTTCTAGATTTTAATAACAAACACGTGCAATCTGGAAGGGTGAACGCCTGTATTCTGAGTCTTCTGTCTAGGCTGGCATTGCGCATATATCCCAATCAGACGAGGGACCCGGATGCCTACCTGGGAATTCTCGGGATGAGTGTTCACTTATAGGCTAAAGCATGTCTTCATATGTTATTAGAATTTAGAATCTTTGATAAGTCAACGTTTTCGTTTATTCGTTTTACTTAATGAATAAATGATTACATTCCTTATATAATCTCATTCATTTCATTGTGTCTATTACAGATCATGCCTCCACGTCGCAGCACTCGCAACAGCAATGGTAAGAACCACGATGAAGGTGGTGACAACCATAACCATAACCACGGTCCTAACCACAACAACAATGGTGTCGATGCCCAACTGGCTGCGATCATTTCTCAACAAATGGCGCAGCAAATCGCGACTCTGGTCCCCAATTTACTAGCACAAGTCATCCAAATGAATGGCAACGGGAACGGTAACGACAACGGGAACGGGAACGGCAATGGTAATGGAAATGGAAACCACAACGGGAATGGAAATGGTCTCCCAGCCTGCACCATTAAGCATTTCAATTCTTGTAATCCCCCAAAGTTCAGTGGAGAAGAAGGAGCTACAGGACTCCTACAGTGGTTTGAGGGTATTGAGAATACCTTCATCAACAGTGAGTGCCCCGACAACTTCAAGGTTCGTTACGCCATGAGTGTTCTCCACAAACGAGCACTCACTTGGTGGAATGAAGAAAAGCGCACTCGTGGGGCTGAAGTTGCTCTTGCTATGACATGGGACCAAGTCAAGGAGGTTATGAAGGAAGAGTTTTGTCCTCGCAACGAGGTTAAGAAGCTTGAAGATGAGTTCCACACCCTAGCTCAAGATAGTGGGGAAAACCTTGCCTACAACACCCGCTTTCACGAGTTTAGCTTATTGTTGCCTCACAAAGTCACTCCCCTGCCGGTAGCCATCGAGAAGTACATCGGTGGTCTGCCCATGCAAATCCAGGACACCGTTTGGGGAAGGAATCCTGCAACTTTGGAAGAGGCCAAACGTCTAGCGGCCACTCTTACTGATAATCACGTGAAGAACGGTACTCTCTTCCGCAAGGGCACTAAGAAGACGGTTGCCAAAGACACTCCCCAGCCCGCGATTGAAGTCAAGCCTGAGACCTCAAGCAACAAAAAGCGCAAGGCTAGGAACTACATGGTTGCTACCACTCCACCTGCTGCCCAAAACCCAGCCAAGAAGCCGTATGGCGGGAGTCACCCTCTCTGCAACACTTGTCAATACCACCATCTTCCTGGTAGACCGTGCCGCCAGTGTAATAACTGTAAGCGGTATGGATACTACACCAACGCCTGTCAAGCCCCTGCTGCCCAAAACAACCAAAACAACCCAGCCAGAAATGCCCCAGCTCCCAACCAACAAAACAACAGGCCTGCTCGTGGTCAATGCTACGAGTGTGGCAGCCCTGATCACTATATCAACAAATGCCCCAATCGTAACCAAAACCATAACCAGAACCAAAACCGCAACCAATACCAAAACCAGAACCGCAACCAGAACCAGGGTGCTCGAGGTCGCGCCTACAATCTCAATGCTAACCAGGCTCGTGACAACAACGAAGTGGTGAATGGTACGTTCCTCATTAATAACCACTATGCATCCATATTATTTGATTCGGGAGCTGATAAGTCATTTGTATCACTGAAGTTTGAACCTTTACTTAACTTACCCCAAACTAACCTAGAGGAACCTTTAGTGGTAGAGGTAGCTAATGGGAAGTCTATTTCGATTGACTCTATTATTCGTAACTGTGTGTTGAACCTCGACGATCACACTTTCTCTATCGATCTCATCCCTATGCATCTTGGAAGTTTTGATGTTATAGTAGGCATGGACTGGTTGTCAACCCATCGTGCCGAAATTCTGTGCTTTGAGAAAGTCATACGCATTCCTCTCGAATCTGGTGAGATTTTGAAGATCTATGGTGAGAAACCCTGTGGCGAGCTTAAGCTTATGTCTTGTACTACTGCCCAAAAGTACTTACGAAAGGGGTATACAGCCTTCTTAGCTAACGTGATAGAGAAGAAGGACAAAGGCAAAAGTATCCAAGACATTCCAATTATTCGAGACTATCCTGAATTCTTCCCAGAGGATTTACCTGGTTTGCCTCCTGCTTGACAAGTGGAATTTAGAATTGATCTTGTTCCTGGTGCTAATCCTGTCGCTAAAGCTCCTTATCGTCTTGCACCCTCTGAGATGCAAGAACTTGCCAGTCAATTACAGGAACTTTCTGATAAAGGGTTCATTCGCCCTAGTTCTTCTCCATGGGGAGCCCCTGTCTTGTTCGTTAAAAAGAAGGATGGTTCTCTTAGAATGTATATTGACTATCGTGAACTCAACAAACTCACCATCAAGAATCGTTATCCACTGCCTAGGATTGACGATCTCTTCGATCAACTTCAAGGAGCAACCCACTTCTCGAAGATTGATCTTCGTTCTGGTTATCATCAGCTTAGAGTCCACGATGAAGATATTCCCAAGACAGCTTTTCGCACACGTTATGGTCACTATGAATTCATGGTTATGCCTTTTGGATTGACCAATGCTCCCGCAGTGTTTATGGATTTAATGAATCGGGTTTGTAGACCCTACCTCGACAAATTCGTGATCGTTTTCATCGATGATATTTTGATTTACTCTAAATCAAAATTTGATCACGAGCAACATCTTCACTCCATCTTGGGTCTCCTAAAGAAAGAACAACTGTATGCTAAGTTCTCAAAATGTGAATTTTGGCTTAAGGAAGTTCAATTTTTGGGACATGTCATTGATATGAACGGAATTCATGTTGATCCCGCAAAGATCGAAGCTGTGAAAAATTGGAGTGTTCCTAAAACTCCAACCGAAGTCCGTTCTTTCCTTGGTTTGGCTGGTTATTATCGTCGATTCTAGGCAGTGGATTATGTATATAATAATTAAATCAATTTTATTCTATTATATTTATAAAATTCCATTAAAATATCAAAACAATTTTATAAATTTCCACAAAAATTATTCTGAGTTTGTATGATGATAAAATTTCCTGAAATGATTTTTAATTTTGAAAAATCATTTATTTAATATTTTTAATCAATTTTTGTTAGTTTTAATCATAATTAAATCATAATAAATTCAATTTTTAATATTTTTGCACCAAAATTTTATACAATTTATTTCTGAATATTTAGAACAGAAATATAAATTTTAAACTAAGAATTCTTTAATTTTAGTATTTTTAAATATTAAAGTTAAATTTTGACAATTTGTAATAAATAGATTTAATATTCTATTTTAAAGAAAATAATTTTATAAAAATTATTTTTATACTTCAAACACATTATTGTGACCATCCTAAATTCAAACTTTATAAAAAGACTTTCATTTATTAAATTATCAAATTTCCCTTTATTTATTAAAACATTTTATTATAAATTCAACAAATGGTTATCCCCAAATCGAAACCCTAGAATATACTTGTAGACTAGATAGACTTAGACTTATTTGTTGCCTTATACATAGGGTAATACTTGGCAATCTATTGGGCTACACTCATACTATTCCTCAAGACCTAATACTATACTAAGGTGAGTTTACGTAACCATGTTTATGCGATTCTTTATACCTGCAACATTTTATTTAAGCAATTCAACATGCATGTCTAGTTGTAAACTTTATTGCCTCATGAATTAGACAACAACAGTTTCAACGAGTTTCAACATTACATAATCATTAGCTATGGCCAAGCCGGCGATACTCAATAATAGATCTATTGGATTGACAACCCCACCCGGATACGTATACCTCCTACATAGGTAGCGTGGGTGATTGTTATCGTTCCAACATATTACTAAGGTGAACCGTAGATGACGGGATGGACCTAAACTAGTCGGAGGTTTGATTATGTCGATTCAACATATTATGCTTATTCATGTAGACTTAAACTTACGATAGACATATGAATTGCTAAACTTTTATACTTAAACTATTTGCTTAACATGGATTATGTATTCTCACCAACTTCTAGTTGACCGCCCCCATTTTTACAACTCAACAGGAAATAATGATGCATGAAGACTAGAGTATTTTCGTGAAGACAATATGAAGTCTATGCTTGTTTGGTTTTTGTGATGTATTAGATTTCCACATTGAAACTCATGATGTATTTCTATTTTTGGATATTTGCACTTTAAATCTATTTCAATTAAAATTTGGTTACCATGTGCTACTGTATACTCATTCTTACGTGACACCTCGATGTTTCCGCCATCGGTTGGGGTGTTACACCCCCCCCCCCCCCTAAGCGTCACTGATCCGCTTATCCCCTCGGATGCCTCTCCACCCGTTGACTCAACTCCTTATCGCAAACTTGTTGGCATACTTCAATACTTTGCCTTCACCCGTCCTGATATCTCTTTTACTGTCAACAAACTCTCCCAGTTTATGCATGTAACACCCCAACCGATGGCGGAATCATCGAGGTGCCACGTAGTGACGATTGTTCAAAAGCTCATGGTACTAAAATGTAAATATTATTGAATAATCCAAAATTGTCTTACATGGAAATGGAAATTACATTGTCTAAATGAATTGCAAATATTGAAATAACTGAATTGAAATAAAGCACTAAATATCTCTTGCTAAAGCACTAGATCAAACTGCACCTGAAACATGTACAAAAGTAGGTTTGGTCAACATATGAAATGTTGGTGAGCATTCCTAGATTTGGTATATATAGTAGGTTAAAAAGTTATACAATTCAAGTGCAAGCTACAGTGCAAATATGTAAACCATGTATCAAACAAATGAGCGAAATCAACCCTGTGACTGTATAATGTACTGTATGAACTGTAGTGTACTTATCCAATAAATGGATAATAACTTAACAATGGCCACGGATTCTCCGATGAAAAAGGGGGAGAATCAATCTAGGCGGGTTGTCAATCCAAATAGCGCTATCCAATGTTAAGGTCGGCTTGTACCATGTTAATGATTTCACTAAGTACAAATGTAATCCACATGTAATGTCTAAGCATAAAGCACGTTGTAAGCAATGCACATAGTACTAGAATTGTATTGTAAAAATGTAAACTTGTATTTGAAATTGTAATAGTGTACATGTAACACCCCAAAAATGTATAAAAGCAAAAAGGGGTAGGAATACTCACAGTTCACGTAATAACTTGAATTTGAACTTGGACAACGAAATATGAATTGAGATTATTCCCAAATGATCAACCTAAAGTATTTGATAATGCGTAAGGGAAATAACTCTAGGATACATGTATTTCTAGGGCTTCGAATTGGGGATAAATGTTTATTTGATTAATTATTGAATTGTTTATTAAATATATGAAATTTAATAAATAAATAAATAAAAGTCTCTTTGTAAAACCTTAAGTTGAATATAATCATAACATAGGGTTTTGAGTATGAAAATAATTTTTATAAAATTATTTTCTTGAAAATAGGATATTTAATTTAATTATTTCAAATTGTCAAAATACGACTTTAATATCTAAAAATATTAAAATCAAAGAATTTCTGAATTAAAAATTGTATTTCTGTTTTAAATGAATAGAAATAATTTATGTAAAATTTTGGTACAAAAATATTGTAAAATGAATTTATTATGAATTAATTATGATTAAAACTAACAAAAATTGATTAAAAATATTAAACAAACGGTTTTTCAGAAATAAAAATAATTTCTGAAATGTTTAAGGATGTACAAGTTTAGAATAATTTTTGTGAGATTTAATAAAATCGTTTAGATATTTTTATTGAATTTAATAAACATAAATGAATAAATTTGTATTATTAATAATATATATTAAATAAATTATTTTTGAAAAACTAAAATTTGGGTGATGAACTTTATCACTTGAAGATCATATAATAAATTTTGTAGAATTTATAAAATAGTTTTAGTATTTTAAAACGATTTTTAAAAAAAATGGAGATAATATAAGTATAAGGAATAATAAAAAAAATGTTTGTTTAAGGTGGGATTCGAACCCTGGCCCATGGCCGGTTCAACCCTTTCTTCACACGCGTGTATACCAGCTGGTCTATACCAGCTGGTCGTATGATTATGAACTGATAATAATTATATACGATAGCTGGTTAAAGTGTTCTTCCCCAATTCTAACATTTCGAGCCCTAATTTCCAAATCAACATAATTGGTGATCATTAGCCCCTGAATCCTTGGGGCTAATGATCACAAGGTGCCGAAGGTTATAACCCACAAAAAAAGACTTACAATCAGCTCGTAATCGGGTCTGCGAGTGCTTGTCAAAGAATACGAAAAAAATGATCAAAGGCTTCAAAATCACGTTCTTTAACAGAAATTGGAGTTGAGGGAATGTTAATCGGCGAGTAAGGATGGTGTAGAGAGGTTCAATTTATAGTAGAAGGCTTGGATTGAAGATTTGGTAAGTTTGACTCGTTTAGTCAAACTCGCGTGATTGATCATAAAAAATGGAAGCTTTTGACTGTGATAATGTATACAATACGCGAAATTAATTATCATACCATAAACCTATTGAATCACGAGTCAAACTACCATGTTTGACTTGTTAATTGAACAATCAAAACATTTGGGGCTGTCATCTTGCGCGTAACAGCAGCAGCAAGAAAAGGAATAACTCAGAGTTAAACTGGGCTTAAGTATATTAAAGGTTGGAATATCATCAGATCAGAACCTTGGCTCAGTTGGTGTGTGTGCATGTGTTAGAGGTTGGACCGGGTCTGGACGCGGGTTCGAATCCCGTCCAGACCATATAATTATTTTTTTTTTTTTAAAGTGTAGGGGAGGAGGAGGAGTGGGCCAGGCTTGTGCTGTTGGGCCTGCTTCTTGGGCCTGTGCAATGGGCTCCAAGGTTTAAAAGAGAGAGGTTAATGGGTTATGTGTGATTTAAAAAAAATGAATATGTATAATAAAATCTGAATTTTATTTATTTATTATTATTATTATTATTATTATTATTATTATATATAAAAAGTGACGGATGTCACAGCATCCCCTACTTTTAGAAACTTCGTCCCAAAGTTATTAGAAACATAGGGTTGTGGATGTTTGAGTAAAAATTAAGATAACTGTGGTTTGGAAAATTTGGGTTAAGGCACGACGTAAATTTATAGGTAACAAAGTAAACTGTTTCAAGTGATTTGGATAGTAGGTTTGATAGGTGTGGGTTAAGGATTTGGATTAGGTTTGCCTCGAATAATAAGGAAGATAAGATCTAGTAACTCAATAAGTATCAAGTTTTAGGAATCCTATGATAAATGTACGAGTTGATTGTCTACAGAAAGACTAAATGAACTACCAAATAACCAGAGTTTGTTCCTGGTTCGACTCCCAGTCTCACTTTCAATGCATCATTAGTGTTTGTATACAGGGTGTACCGCAGCTAACCCACCACACCTTTGATACCCTAAAAACGTACTGGACGTCTTCCCAAAAACTCTAATAGAATTTCACACTACCCTAATGTACCTGTAAATTCATGATTACGTTCCGGACCGGAATCATCAATTTACCTTACATTAAAGTTTTGCGTCCTTCTATGACCCCACCGATTGTTGAGCAGGTTTGATAGCCTCCACCAGTCGTGGAGTAGGTTGTAGGGCCTCTCCCGACTGTTTGAAAAGGCATAGTGACCTCTACCAATCGTTGAGTATGTTCGATAGCCTTCACCAGTCGTGGAGCAGGTTGTAGGGCCTCTCCCGACTGTTTGAAAAAGGCATGATGACCTCTATTAAGTGCAGCAATTATTATTCACATAGATTTGCAAATTGTTAGCATGTTTATGCAAGCAAGTTTGTAAGTACTACAACCATTAAGTGTAAGTGTTATCTTAGTGGCCTATAGAAATAGATTATAAGTATCATGAATAACTAAATGTTCAATAGATTGTTAAATCAAAGGAAAAAAAAAATAAAATAAAATAACAAACAATGATGTTTTTAGAAAAGCCCCGTAGAATCAATCATTAAGTTTTTTTTTTTTTTTTTTTTAGTAGTTTGATTTTCATGGAAATCAAGTCCAAATGTTTCAATAAAATGTAAGGTAGAGTCTGAAACTTATATGATATAAAAATAAATGTAATCGAATATGATAAATTTTCAATCTGTGTACGTACACAATAGTATGCAAGTAAATTTCTAGATGTTATATGTCTATGAGTATGACATAATTGGGTACAAAATGATAATAAGATCAAGAAAATGAAAACACGAGTATCATGAATAATTAAATGTCCAGTGAATAGTCAAATTAAGGGGAAATCAAGTTTCACAAGCAATGATGTTTAAAAAAAAAATCATGTAGAATCAAGTATCAGGTTTTTAGTAGTTTGATTATCATGGGTAACTAGCTCACGTGTGAGAAGGTGAAGGATATGAATTTAGTTCTTGAGAGGATGATGAAAAATTTTGAAGCAGAATCAAGGTTGTGAGAGATGGTGAATGTGAAGATAGTTGATAAGGAGTTTATTTTATAGTAAGGAGATTATGTAGCAGTGTAAATTTTGAGGTTTGGATCAAAGGTTATAATCAAGTGTATAAGAAAACATGACTGTGGTATATGCCAAATATTGTAAAAAAAATTTGAACAAGTTGAAAATGAGTGAGTGTCGATGGAGAATCTAGAGACTAGATATTATTCCTAAAAAAAATTATTTTCAAAATTGGTTTTGTACATAAGGCAAAAGTTGTTAAATAGTACAAGCTAAGTAGGCTTTGTAATAGTTTAAAACATTATATAGAAAATCGTTTGTTACGTCAATAAATAATCAATTGAATTTAAGTTCGAGGAAAATATGTACTTTGTAAAGTTACTAGGTAATACAACAAGTTTTAGAAATCTTTTAGTTTGTGCTAAGGTATGAGGTTATAGCTTTTTAAAATAAATAACATGTGAAGAAATGAAATAATATGATTTGGGTAGGGTGTTGAATATTTAAAAAGTGGCTAAGAGTGTAAGGTGAAGTGTGATTGTGAAATCCATAGATGGTTATGAATGTATGAATTTGTAAGCAATATGTGAAATACAAAATATTGTATACGAACCGAGAGAGTATTATTGAAAAACTTGCATAAATGCTTGGAGTGCCCTTGTCTAGCTGTAAAGCCAAACAAGAACGTTGACTTTTCAAAGGAGTTGAACCCAATGGTGATCAAAGAAGACATGCTTTAGCCTATAAGTGGACACTCACTCCAGGAATCCCCAGGTAAGCATAACAGGTCCGTCAATGGATTTATGCGCTATGCTTGCCTATGCCAGAAAACCCAGTGTACAGGCATCCACCCTTCCAGATTGCACGTGTCCTTATCACACTCATTAAGTTCAACAACTTTGAAGGAGCAAAAATAAGAGTAGGCATTGTATCTAAGAGTGTCTTAATAAAAGGTACTGTTCCCGTTCCATGATGATGTAAACTTTCCACTCTCTATAGGACTCCATCTCTATGCACCATGATGAAAGATAAGAAGAATAGAGAGAGAGAAGAAGGGAAAGATAGAAGGAGGAAAGTAGGGAGAAATGAGGAGTAGGGTAATTCAGGAAATATTATGCATGCAAGTTGTAGTTCGGTTATAGTCTAGGCCTTTTTATCTAATAACCTAGTTCCCTATAACCATGGCTCTGATACCAATCTGTAACACCCCAACCGATGGCGGAATCATCGAGGTGCCACGTAGTGACGATTGTTCAAAAGCTCATGGTACTAAAATGTAAATATTATTGAATAATCCAAAATTGTCTTACATGGAAATGGAAATTACATTGTCTAAATGAATTGCAAATATTGAAATAACTGAATTGAAATAAAGCACTAAATGTCTCTTGCTAAAGCACTAGATCAAACTGCACCTGAAACATGTACAAAAGTAGGTTTGGTCAACATATGAAATGTTGGTGAGCATTCCTAGATTTGGTATATATAGTAGGTTAAAAAGTTATACAATTCAAGTGCAAGCTACAGTGCGAATATGTAAACCATGTATCAAACAAATGAGCGAAATCAACCCTGTGACTGTATAATGTACTGTATGAACTGTAGTGTACTTATCCAATAAATGGATAATAACTTAACAATGGCCACGGATTCTCCGATGAAAAAGGGGGAGAATCAATCTAGGCGGGTTGTCAATCCAAATAGCGCTATCCAATGTTAAGGTCGGCTTGTACCATGTTAATGATTTCACTAAGTACAAATGTAATCCACATGTAATGTCTAAGCATAAAGCACGTTGTAAGCAATGCACATAGTACTAGAATTGTATTGTAAAAATGTAAACTTGTATTTGAAATTATAATAGTGTACATGTAACACCCCAAAAATGTATAAAAGCAAAAAGGGGTAGGAATACTCACAGTTCACGTAATAACTTGAATTTGAACTTGGACAACGAAATATGAATTGAGATTATTCCCAAATGATCAACCTAAAGTATTTGATAATGCGTAAGGGAAATAACTCTAGGATACATGTATTTCTAGGGCTTCGAATTGGGGATAAATGTTTATTTGATTAATTATTGAATTGTTTATTAAATATATGAAATTTAATAAATAAATAAATAAAAGTCTCTTTGTAAAACCTTAAGTTGAATATAATCATAACATAGGGTTTTGAGTATGAAAATAATTTTTATAAAATTATTTTCTTGAAAATAGGATATTTAATTTAATTATTTCAAATTGTCAAAATACGACATTAATATCTAAAAATATTAAACTCAAAGAATTTCTGAATTAAAAATTGTATTTCTGTTTTAAATGAATAGAAATAATTTATGTAAAATTTTGGTACAAAAATATTGTAAAATGAATTTATTATGAATTAATTATGATTAAAACTAACAAAAATTGATTAAAAATATTAAACAAACGGTTTTTCAGAAATAAAAATAATTTCTGAAATGTTTAAGGATGTACAAGTTTAGAATAATTTTTGTGAGATTTAATAAAATCGTTTAGATATTTTTATTGAATTTAATAAACATAAATGAATAAACTTGTATTATTAATAATATATATTAAATAAATTATTTTTGAAAAACTAAAATTTGGGTGATGAACTTTATCACTTGAAGATCATATAATAAATTTTGTAGAATTTATAAAATAGTTTTAGTATTTTAAAACGATTTTTTAAAAAAAATGGAGATAATATAAGTATAAGGAATAATAAAAAAAAATGTTTGTTTAAGGTGGGATTCGAACCCTGGCCCATGGCCGGTTCAACCCTTTCTTCACACGCGTGTATACCAGCTGGTCTATACCAGCTGGTCGTATGATTATGAACTGATAATAATTATATACGATAGCTGGTTAAAGTGTTCTTCCCCAATTCTAACATTTCGAGCCCTAATTTCCAAATCAACATAATTGGTGATCATTAGCCCCTGAATCCTTGGGGCTAATGATCACAAGGTGCCGAAGGTTATAACCCACAAAAAAAGACTTACAATCAGCTCGTAATCGGGTCTGCGAGTGCTTGTCAAAGAATACGAAAAAAATGATCAAAGGCTTCAAAATCACGTTCTTTAACGGAAATTGGAGTTGAGGGAATGTTAATCGGCGAGTAAGGATGGTGTAGAGAGGTTCAATTTATAGTAGAAGGCTTGGATTGAAGATTTGGTAAGTTTGACTCGTTTAGTCAAACTCGCGTGATTGATCATAAAAAATGGAAGCTTTTGACTGTGATAATGTATACAATACGCGAAATTAATTATCATACCATAAACCTATTGAATCACGAGTCAAACTACCATGTTTGACTTGTTAATTGAACAATCAAAACATTTGGGGCTGTCATCTTGCGCGTAACAGCAGCAGCAGCATGAAAAGGAATAACTCAGAGTTAAACTGGGCTTAAGTATATTAAAGGTTGGAATATCATCAGATCAGAACCTTGGCTCAGTTGGTGTGTGTGCATGTGTTAGAGGTTGGACCGGGTCTGGACGCGGGTTCGAATCCCGTCCAGACCATATAATTATTTTTTTTTTTTTAAAGTGTAGGGGAGGAGGAGGAGTGGGCCAGGCTTGTGCTGTTGGGCCTGCTTCTTGGGCCTGTGCAATGGGCTCCAAGGTTTAAAAGAGAGAGGTTAATGGGTTATGTGTGATTTAAAAAAAATGTATATGTATAATAAAATCTGAATTTTATTTATTATTATTATTATTATTATTATTATTATTATTATTATTATATATAAAAAGTGACGGATGTCACAATGCACCACCCAAAACAGTCACACTGGCAAGCTCTCAAACGGGTTCTATGCTATTTGAAAGGAACATTGCACCATGGGTTATTGTTAAATAAACAGTCCTAACTTGATTTACATTCTTTCTCAGATTCTGATTGAGGAGGCATACATGACGAAGGAAGATCTACTACAAGTTATATATTATATCTTGGATCCAACATCATCTCCTGGCGTTCATCAAGACAAAAAACGGTCTCACGCTCATCCACTGAAGCAGAATACAAAGCACTAGCAAACACCGCAGCTCAAATCTCATGGGTTAAAAATCTTCTCCAAGAACTCGGTCTTCACACGGCACGTACACCATCTCTTTTCTGTGACAACACCGGTGCCACCTACCTTTGTGCCAACCCAGTGTACCATTCACGCATGAAACATGTTGCCCTCGACTACCACTTTGTTCGTGAACAAGTCAATGCCGGTCACTTAAAGGTATTTCACATTAGCTCAAAAGATCAACTAGCTGATGTCCTCACCAAACCACTTCCACGATCACCGTTTCTTTCCTTTCGCTCCAAGATTGGTGTATCCAATGGATCCTCCATCTTGCGGGGGCGTATTAACACAAATCAATAGTCAATAGTCAATCCCATATAATTAGCAAGTCAACAGTCAAATAGCTAACTTTATGTCTTAGTAATTATTTAGTCCAGTCAATATTCCTCCTGAAATCAAGCCATTGTATTAATATAGTAATCATATAATCTTATGTGAATAATGAGAACAACACATTTGATCCAATTCACTCTATTACCTAATACTCTATATTCAGGACATTCATAATACCAAGAAACCTCTCTATGACATCTCCCGTTTTGTCAACATACCTCAAACACAACGCGATTGGATGGTTATGGTTGACATCGACATATTTATCGACCAATATGGCAAAATAGTCACCACCAATGTCTTTCACAATGGAATTAGTTGATCAAATCTCTTTCAATTAACGGAGCATTCTTTGTTGGAAATTTTATAAGTGAATGTGAGTTGTTGTTGTCACACATTGGAGGGGAGATGAAAATTGGAGGAGTTTATAAGGTGAAGCTTGAGTTGAAGATTTAAAATGTTAAGTTACTTTATACTCTGGCGCCTACCCGCGCGCAGGGGGTGTGCAAAAATGGGTTCTGGCTCGGGGAAATTCTTGAACCAACGCGACGCCCGCACGACCTGCGGATACGAATGCAGCTCGAAAAACCCGGGTCCGCGTGACGCTGGATTTTGCTACCCGTTTATTTATTTTTGTGACTTAAATTAAAAGCTTCCAGAAGAATGAGAACTTGAAACTCCAAGTCTTTTCAGCTATTGACTACTGTTAATGAGTAGGAGTTTCAACTCCTAGTCTTCAGCCTGTTAATGACTAATTAAGCTGCCATTAATCACGAATTTGAATGGGCCAGCTGCAGTTTCATTCTTGCATTCAAGTATATAAAGGCTGGTTAACATGATGCAGAAACACACTGCATACTTTCATCTCACAAAAACATAAAAACATTCTCGCATACTACATTGATCCACAACAGAAGCGCGCTTTCGGTAGCAGTCCAGTTCTGGTTACTTTTCAGGCAATTGGGATAGTCCGGCAGTACACCATCGCCACTGTTAGCAACCGGTGTACCCTGAGAACAGACGAAGAATCTGTTTAAGGGAATTGTGTCAAACACAAGCCCGGTTTACTTTGTTAATCTGTTTGCATTTCCTTCTTGTTTGTTTCGTTTCATTGTCGTCTCAGTCTTCGTTTTACTGTAAGATTTCAAACATTCTTAACTACAGCATCATCAATATTTTCATCGTAGTGGCCCAACATAACAGAAACCTCAAACAAAGAAGGGAGCAGCTATTGGATGTCGATACTTCTTTACACTGCTAGTGCCGGCTCTGAGGCAGGGCGGGGTGGTCGCCGGCTCAGGGCCCGACCCGCAAATGGGCCCGATTTTTTTGATGTATATATTAAAAAAATAATTTAACTAGGCCCAATGTGATTTTAGATTTTAGAATTGTAGTTTTTAATAGGCCCGCATCTTTTTTAACTAGGCCCATTGTGTATTTGTTCACACTTGAAATTAACCCAATATTTGAGCCCAAAGACGTGTAGTTTTTAATAGGCCCTCAAAAAAAAAATTTAACTAGGCCTAATGTGATTTTAAATTTTAGAATTGTAGTTTTTAATAAGCCACAATTTTTTAACTAGGTCCATTGTGTATTTGTTCACACTTGAAATTAACCCGATATTTGAGGCCAATATTTTAACTAGGCCCATTGTGTATTTTAGAATTGTAGTTTTTAATAGGCCCTCAAAGATGTGTGATACGTAGGAAAAAACAAGTTGTATTTACGGTCGACAATGTCCCAACAAAGACTTAATGGATTGGCAATGATATCTATTGAAAACGAAATACTGAAAAGTATGGAGTATAAAGACTTGATCGAGAACTTTGCTTCCAAAAACGCTAGGAGATCCACGTGATTCACTTAAGTAAGTAGGTTCGATCATTTTGTTAAAAAAAACTTTTGTTTTGTTTGCTTTATAACAATTAACGTTATATTATGCTTATATTTGAATGATGAATTTATATCATTTTACGGGGGTAAGGCCTTATTTTTTTTTTTCGCCAAGGGCCCAAACAAATTTTAAGATTTTCGGAGACGGCCCTGTACACTGCAGTAACCGATCAACATCATCCATTGATCAAACGGGCTTTCATTTTCGCAAGGTTGCAAACACAACTTTTTTTCGTCAATTATGCTTCTAAAATTGTCAAATACAACTTGTTGCAAAAGGAAAGTAAAAATAAACAACTGAAGACTTGTTGAACGTGTACCTTTTGATTTTACAGAGAGAAAACCTAGTTCAAATACTTTTTTCAGTTTTGACTACAAAAAGTTTTGGGCTCATAGTGAAATGGGCTTTTTATTAATTTTATTCTAGGGAATGATGTTCGTAATTTTATATAAGGTTTATAATTTTAATTAAGGTCTATATTAAATATATTAGATTATTATCTTTTAAATGAAAATAGTAGGATTTCCCGAGCTATGCGGCAAGAATTGGTTTGGCATCGGTTCATTTCATTACGGTACAAGCACTCTTTATAGAAACTGAAAGATAAAACTTAAAAAAAAAAAGTTATGATATGCGTAAAAGACATTTATACAAATTTTACATTGATGGAAAACCTTAAAAAGAATATCAACACCGGTATTATACTATTATACTGACACTGTAGTTTATGATACCAAAACAATATTTTATTTTGAAATTAAACCTTTCAGTCAATACCAGTTCGATTCGTTACGGTATTGCTAAAAAAGAAACCCCAAAAATCAAAATCATGTTATGACTCTCTTTATTTCCGTTTAAAAAAAAATGTTATGACTCTTTATTATATATTACTAAAAAACTAATAAGATAAAATAAGTGAGGCAAGATGTGAAAATGTGAGGCCATGGTATGTTCAGAAATCACATAAAATGATAACCGTTAGAAAAATGTAAAAGAATAATAAGTTATATATGTATTTATAAAAACTTATGCTTTTTTATCTAATCACATAACAAAATTAAATTTGTTTACTTACTTATAAAAAGAAAATTCAAAGATAATACAAAGTTCTAGAAACTGAAATACATACAATTTAGCTTAGTTAATAAATTTATAGGTTTAAAATAACTTCGAGAATGCTTTGAGAAACTTGATGTTTTTAACGGTAACCTTGTTTTTTTTTTTTTATATATATATTCGTTGGTGGTTGGGGTTTTTTTTTTCAAAAACTAAAATTTTAGATATTTTATGTTAAAGCGTAAAGAGAGAGAGAGAGATGTGCGTCCGTATTTTTAGTTTAAGCACATAAACAACCAAACCCGAAAATCATTAGCTAAAGTAAGAATAAGCAACTTAACAATATAGAATATCCAACCTTTAACACTATAGAATATCTACCCTTAACATCGTCTCTTGTTGGTATCGTTGGGCACGCTATATTTGTTGATATAACGATTATTTGATTGCAAAGGAAAATTAAAAAAAAAAAACTATTGGAGAAATTAAAAAGAGGCAGGTCATGGATCATACTAGGTTAATAAAAAACGAGAAAAAACAACGTTCGGGTCATAAAATGATGTCAAATGACACCACATTTACTTGTCATCCTAGCTCAATCTACTATCATCCGAAACACCGATGAGCAAAAAGTAGATCATAAATGAAGAGACAAAGGGTCTTCTCATCTTATCGAATCATTTGCATATTTAGTGGTTTTATTATTTTACAAATTACATTTGGGGGGTATTAGGGAAAAAAACTAAAAATGGGGATGTATAGTTTTGGTTTGGCGGTATCAAAGAGACCCAATAGTGATGCCGCCGAACCATATGTTTGAATCAATGATGCCGCCAATCTAACTCCCTTTGTTGATGCCGCCAAACGAGATAGTGTCACCATTTGTTATATAAGGCAACAGCCATCTTCCCATTCTCTCCATCCCATTTACAACACAAATACATTATATCATTCCCACATATCTCAATCCCATTTACAAAACCACATATCTCAATCCCATTTGCAACACAATTGTAGAAAACTAAACAAAATACCAATATGAGATATAATACTTTTCCCGCAATTGTTCCGGAGGGTACGGTTTTTTTATTGATATTGGGTCGATGTTACATCCACATGGAGTTTTAACAGTTTTAGGCGGGGATGAGCCGTGCTTAAAGGCATCCTCTCCTGTCTCATCCCCTGCTTGGCATCGCTTTTCTGGGGTCCAAAAAAGCGGTGTCTTTGGATCGGTGTTACATCCACATGAAACTACTTGGATCGATGTTACATCCACACGTGGTATAACACGTGTAGAATGCAACATTGTCACTGTAGTTTATAATATTAGAGAGTTGGTTGTCATTGGTAGTCTCAATCTCTAGTCTACCAAACCCAGACATTCCAACGGGCTCTTTAGGGGGGTCGACTTTCCAGGCAAAGCCTGTAGCGCAAGGCCATCCGGTGTTGACGAATCGCATCATGTGATTAGCGACGTCGGCGACATCGGATGATACGATTCTTCACCGTGCTACTTTGGCAGGGCAGCCTGGGTTGATCATTGGGTACCTTTAGATTTGGTACACATGTTCAATAGGTTGATTGATGTTCCCCTGTATGATTCAGATGGGTTTGAATCTGAATGCGGTCCTGAGTTCCCGCTGACTGGAAGAACGAGTTTCTGGGTCCACAAGCTGTTGTTGACTTCAATAAAGCAATTGTTAACTTCAATAAAGCAATTGTGATAGAAGGTGCGAAACAGAAACTTAATGAACTCTGCAACAAGAAACGGTGGTAGAATATTGGAATTGGTGATCTCGGAAATAGATTGTCTTGTAACTCGGTAGATTGTATAGTTTGAATGACTAGTTTGGAAAAATAGTTGTTAAATAAATTTGTATTATTTGTTTTAAATAAATCTATCATTATTACATGTATTTACTTTTATTTTAGAAAACGTCTAGTAATAATACTAGTAGTATTAAAATTAACAGTAACATAATAAGGCTGCCAGGCCAGACTGTACAGAGACCCAAAAATGGCAGCCTGGCCGTTTTCAACATAGTGAGTTTTTTGAAAAATGACCTCCTAGCCGTTTTCGGGCCACCGGGATCAGGCCCCGGAGACCCAAAAACGGCCCGGACTTCGTGCGACACCCGTGTATTAGCCAAGGGCAACGCGTCCAAAAATCCGGCTGCCTGACTGGCAGGCCCTTCCAGATTGTACAGAGGCCCAAAAATGGCAGCCTGGGCCGTTTTCAACATAGTGATTTTTTTGAAAAATGACCTCCTAGCCGTTTTCGGGCCACAGGGATCAGGCCCCGGAGACCCGAAAACAGCCTGGACTTCATGCGACACCCGTGTATTAGCCAAGGGCAACGCGTTCGAAAGTCCGGCTGCCTGACTGGCAGGCCCTGCCAGACTGTACAGAGGCCCAAAAATGGCAGCCTGGGCCGTTTTCAACATAGTGAGTTTTTTGAAAAATGACCTCCTAGCCGTTTTCGGGCCACCGGGATCAGGCCCCGGAGACCCGAAAACGGCCCGGATTTCGTCCGACACCCGTGTATTAGCCAAGGGCAACGCGTCCGAAAGTCCGGCTGCCTGACTGGCAGGCCCTGCCAAACTGTACAGAGGCCCAAAAATGGCAGCCTGGGCCGTTTTCAACATAGTGAGTTTTTTGAAATATGATTATGTAATCTTGTTTTAGTGTTTAACGCTTGTATTTGGATTTTAATTTTAGTGGTTGTTTCTCCTATCAATGTTTGAATCACATGTGGCTTAACAATTCATATATTCATATACATACACCAAAATAAATGTTACAACAACAGTAATTAAGACATGTTTACAAGTTAAACCAGTTCGTAAAGTCCGTGGGAGCCTGATTCATAAGACGTTCAGATTGCCTTCTTGGTGGTTGGTGTTGGGTTTGTGTTTCATCATTGGGTGGTGGTCCTTCATTCCCGTACTGATCATCGGGAAAGAGGTTTAAATTCAGTGTCGTCGATGGTCCTGGCCAGCTTGATGGTCCTTCGTCGCACGAATTATGCGGGGGATGGTAATGATAATCACTAACGACGTCGAGATCAACCCGTGGCAACCCCTGTCCAACCGGCGTCATAAAATCCTGTGACGGAAATGCCCAACTATCTCCGATGCTAATTCCGCTTGCAATCAAGTTAGCTAGCGGACCTGTCACCGCCGGTTGACCGCCACCGGACCCACCAACATCACCAGTTCCCTATACGAAGGAACTACCCAATCCAAACGGAGTTCCAACTTGGTCCAATCCAACATCAAAGAATTGCGGGACATATCCCCCACCCTGGTTCTGATTGTTACTAGCCGCAACAGATGCACCAAACCCAGCATCATTGTCAAACGGAGTTCCATCTTGGTGCTGATTTTCCGCCACGTTTGTAGGCACCTGACGGGGAGCGTGTCGCCGGCGTACCCTTTGAGGTCGTGCCGGTGCTGACAAGTCGACGGCGTCCGTTGTAAGATGCGTCGGATTTTGTAAGTGTCCGACATCGTGTGACATCATCATACTTTGGAACGCCGTGTTCTGTATATGCTCAAGCTGCGTGGCGAAGGACTGAGGATCATTAAATGCCTGCTGAGAAGACCGGTAAATATCCCCCATGGCATCCCTCTGCAAACAAAATTATTAGTTAGAAACCGTAAACTCAAATAATTAATGTATGAATTAGACACGTAAAAATGTTTTACCATCAACTGGATTCTAGCACCGTCGTCTTGGAAACCGCTAACTTGGACCGGTGCTACACTCGGATTTCCAATAAATGCAACGGTACGCCAAATACCATTGCATATAACCGGGCTCTGTGGAAGTCGTCCTTATGGGATCAGACCTGTAAACCGTGTTACGACGGTTATTCCATGCATTGATGTAGGCTTCGTGCCTACGCATCCAGTCTACCCCGTTGTGTCCTTGCCGCCCCAAAGCATGCAATCTTTCAAGCTGAGCCATGGGTACGGTTAGGTTTATTTGGGGAGGTATGTATTGGAGCATGTTGAATTGCTTCATAACCCGTTGAGGGTAATGATGCTCAACGATCTCAAAGCATATAAGCGGACAACGGCTCGTCCAGCTTTCGATCCCACTTGAACATATGGCCGGTAGTCGATCCAAAACCGAGGTGTAAGAGGTCCAGTTGAAGTAAAAACATAAAAACAAACACTTAAGTCAGTTACAAAACACAATAAATGCATGCTTAATACAAAAAACTAAAAATAATTACTAACACATGTAGAATGAACATACCATGTTCTCGTTCAACGATTATAGCTGTGAACGATATGCCCTGAGGCAGTGTGTGGATACCTCCTTGAAGTTTACCGCCGGTCTTGCCACTTACAAAATAAAATTTTAACAAACGTGTTTAGTAAAAAAAATACAAAGGGATGCCATGCAGACACATTATATTTGTTTGGGCTTTGCGATATATACCGAGCCGCTAGCGGACAAGTATAATCAAACCGGTTTGAGGGTGGTCGTGGTGCGAGACACCGAATCCTCTCCCATGCCCATATTTGAAGGAGGATTATGGGCCCGGTCACGGCTTTCCTATCCGGCTGGGTGGCATCACAAAGCCGCCTGTAAAGACAACCGAGAACCGCACTCCCCCAACTATAAGATCTTGTTCGGATTAGGTCTCGTAAAAATCTTAAATAAAAAGCATTTAGTCTATTATTGTTATTATCAGGGAACAAAGTGGAACCGATCAAATAAAAAATGATTAAACGAGCACGGATAATGCACGCTTCATCCGTAGCCTCAGCTTCAACAAACGGCGCGGTTAGTTGATTAATAATAACACTACCCAAAACGGATTTGCCGGACATTTGGTTCTCTACAGGCGTAACACCTAACCATCGTCGGCACAACGCTATTGCCTCAACTATAGACTATGCACATATCTACAGGACTTACGGGTTTTGGGCTTCGGGTAAAAGTAGGATAGATTTGGCTAACAATTGGTTTAAAAACAAGGGTTTCAACACGCTTGAATGACCATCCTTATTCACTAATCACCATAATACAATAATCACACAACTTTGGGCATATTTGACCCATAACACATACTTCTATTTTTTTTTTCTTTTTCACTTTTTTTTTCATATATATTTTTTCTTTTTTTTTTTTTCTCTTTTTTTTCACAGCTTAAACATAACTCAATCACTTGAACAAAACATAAACACAATGGATGTCATCAATTTATTACACAAAGGTAAACAGGTCAATTTGGGTAATAGGTTTAATCAAATGAAAGGGTATAGGCTCAACATGGGCTACTAAGGGTGATTTTAGGTAAACAGGTCAACACATAACAAATAAGTGGGTATCAAAAGAAAATGGGGAAACCTAAATTGCCTTTATCTTCTATGTGCATATCTAGTCTACAACCTCGGCAAGTATCAAATCACACAAGTTCTGCAACAGAGAAACATCTGGCCTACACTCAACAAATGAAAATATATATGTATTAATCTATCATCTAGTAGGCTCAAGATCTCACCAAAGTGTGGAAATGGGTTACCGATGTGTGCATGTATTTATTACCGACAGCTCGTTACACCTAATCGGGCAAATTCTAAACATTTTCTCTAAAATACCTGCTGAAAACGATTCATATGTCTGTTCTAAAGAATTGGACCATGATTAAGGACCCACACACCACAAGCAGAGATAGAATGAAAGCATTGAAACAGTCGCTTTTATGCCCGATCAGACCTCTTTTAGGACATTTTTAATTTTAAGTTTTAATTTTTTTTTTTTTTTTGATTTTTTAAAAGACTTAAAAACAAATAAAATCAAAATTTCCCCACCCCCACACTTGAACGGCAAATTGTCCTCAATGTGAGCTAAGGAATAAAATAAAGCAGAAATAAAAATAATGTACAACAATAATAAAAAGGAACAGACTCCCCTGGATATATGCAGTGCGCGTATGAGTCTCATTCAGTTCCTCCCACTACGACCGTATAGCATTTCATTCGCGGTCGATAAACTGCGTAGCCTATAACAAAAAAACAAAAAAGGAAAAAAAAAACAAACAAACAAATTGGGATGCCTGCAAACATTAGTGGTTTCCGGATCGTCCCCGCCCAAATGGAGATTGAGTACGGGCAGGGCAACCGATTATTCAAATCATATCAAGCAATCCCATGACTCAAATAAAAATAAAACTGAATCAAACACACTCAAAATAAAAATAAACTAAAATAAAACAACATAAAAACAAATAAATATACAAAATATACAAAAATCATACCTGATGTTCATTCATGGTGGTCTCAAAGAACATTTGCCTACCGAATTCCCAATGTATGTTCGGTAGTTGACATGTCGAATCTTTATCTTCTTTCTTATCTTTGACATGTCTGCAGGATCATTGCTGGGCCACTTCACTATACTTTGTCCAAGGTCTTCAATGCTCACCTTCCTCTTTTGCCCACTCAAGCCATCATCTTCAACTTTGTCTATTTTCCTCATAAATATGGGAGAAAGGTTAGGATACACCAAGGTTACCCGGTTCACAGGTTCTTTAGCAAGTGCGTCTACAAGTGGTTGTACACACGAAGTCATGTCTACTTTAAAGCTTGTAGCTTCCTCTTCTAAGGCTTCCTCCATCACAACCTGGTCCACATGTGCCTCTTTAACTTTTTCAGCCACGTCAACGTTAACCATATCCGGTTCAACAATCAAATCTTCAAGTTCTAAATCTGCTGCCAGTTGACCAACTTGCTTAAACAATGCCTCAACGGTGTGGTCCCGAACTTCATTATCCTTCCGAATTCTCTTAAAATCTTCTCGGATCGCCTTTACATCTTCATGGACAGCCTTTATGGCCTCTAAGATCTCACGCAGCTGATCATTGCTTCCCTCTTCATTGTTTTGTTGTTGTTGTTGATAACCGTACTCAACACTCTGGCCTCCATGAACAATCGGATCAGTATTCATGTAGTAATCTGCAGTTTGTTCCCTAGATTGATAAATGTTTGGCTTGTAGTATCTTTGCTGACAGTTCTGATATTGTGGCCAATAATAAGAGGATGATAAATATGAGTCTTCATCTTTTTCTAGCCCAAAGATAATACGATCTTTTCGTGCATTATATGCTTTAACTCTCTGACGGGCAATTGGACAATCCTGCATCACGTGATATGGGCTCTCGCAACACCCACATGCATCATAATCCACCCAATTCATCCTGAATTCAATTTTCCTACAAAACTAACATACCCAGCGTAATACTGAACAAAATAGAGAAAAATACAGGACAAGAACTTTTTTTTTTTTGGTTTTTAATAAAAAAAATAATTAAGCTAAAAACACTAAGCGCACGAACTCCCCGGCAACGGCGCCATTTTGATCGCGTGTCGAAGTGCTAATCAAAAAATTAAATAAAACTACTCCTTAGCTACAACTGACTGCAGTATAGGAAGTAGGGTTGTCGAACCTCAGGGAGTTTGTGGAAAGTGCTAAGTTACTAATTTCTAATTAAATTAAGATTAACTAAAGTAATTTTATGAAGTTTAATGTAAAAGTGTTGCAGTGCTGCAAAACGGATTGATGATTGATTTTTTAGAAAAACAATAATATGGAAGAAAACGGTCACTCCGGGTTTCTGATTCGGTAATTATTAACTGAATTATGTTAATACAATATCTAGGAAATCACATAGACATGACTTTGTTTAAGTTGTTCGACCCAATTCAGCTATCATAACATTAATTGCAAAGTTAAATTAATCCTAGTGCAAGAAAACCAAGATACGATAACATAATGCAATAATACTAATCAACCAAACTGTCTAGATCAGTCAAACATACAATTAGACGCAAAGACCGTTAAGGTGTTCACAAAATCTAATCCAAGTAATGAGTATCAAACATAAAACAATTGATAAAATAACCAAATCGTTCACCCGGAGAAACCGCAAGATGATTAGCCTTGCATCTTCATGATTTCGGCTTCAAAACTTGTTCTGGATTGCTCTGGCATCAACCGGAATGAATGGAACTGCAAAAAGTCTTCAAAATCGTCCCCTAGAAGCTCTGGAAGTCGAAGATTACATCCCCATATGGCTGATTAGGTTTTTATTGCGAAAATGGGCTTTTTATGGGCTGAAGAGTTATTCGCGACCCCATGAATAACTCCCTGACTTATTCGCGTGGCATGAATAAGTCATAACTTCGCGAGGGTAACAAGGGTAAATAGCTGGATTCATTAAGGGCAGTATAGTCATTTTGCAACCCAATTCAGTTATTCGCGGGGCATGAATAACTCCTGAGGTTATTCATGGGGCATGAATAAGTGATCTGACATATTTTATTTTCTTTTTATTCCTTATTCATCCGTGCACTCGTTTCACCTCCAATTAGACTCTTTTTCTCTCGTTTTAGCCCACGAACACCTGCTAACACCAAGACACAAATAAGTATCTAAGACACGATATTTACGAACGTTAAATGATTAAAAACTATACAAAACTACTATATAAATGTGATGCATTTGGCAACACATCACTCGGCAGTTGTCATTGCATCATCTGCCCCAGACACAACAGCTCCCTTGATAGGTAACCCCCACAAGACATTAACATCTTGTAAGGTGACAGTAGCTTCACCAAATGGTAGGTAGAATGTGTGAGTTTCGGGCCTCCATCGTTCCACCAAAGCTGTTATTAAGGAGTGGTCAACGTATCGATAACCACAATCTATAAGGCCACCAAACCCTGAGGCATCGACAAGGTTACGAACCCGTCCTACAACAGGGTTGTCACGAAGTGCCCGCCATAGGCTTCTATCGCTACGTTTTACCATAAGGGGCTCATTGAAGTTTTCATCGTTTATGAAAATGTGAAAGGAACGATGTCGATCACGCAGATACAACACATCGTTGCTTAGGGGACCAGGGTGTAAGTTTATGTTTTAATTCATGGTGGTAGGAATTTGCTTGGTATGATTTTTTATAAATTTCAAAGGTTTCAGATGGAGATTGTAATGGTGATAGTGTGGAAATGGATGTGGGTGGTGCTCCTTCTTCACCTCACCCTCCATTTTATAACCCCCGAAGGTTCACTCTTGCACTCTTAAAGACACTATTTGCCTATCAAATCACCTGCAAAACACAAGACCATTGCATGCAATGCTAGAGTCTTTTGTGAGTGTGTTTATAGCCTACAAAAATGCAGGTCTCGAACCATGAATCCGCCCAACCATTTGGCGGCATCAATGCCTCAATTTGGATTGGAGGGTTCTTGACGGCAACATTGAAGAAGCCACTACACCAATTAGCGGTATCAAGTGACTACACACTCTCAATTGGCGGTATCAATAAAGAGATGGTATGGATTGGCGGTATCAATAGGTGAACACATGATACCAATTGGCGGCATCTATGACTACACAATACCATTTGGCGGCATCACTATTTTGCTGCAGAGATTTCTTTGATACCGCCAAACCATAAGGAGGGATCACCATTTTTAGTTTTTTCCCCCAATACCCCCCAAATGTAATTTGTAAAATAATAAATATACTATTTATGCAAATGATTCCATCTTATCCTCTTTAGATGATAATCATATTAACCCATCATTGTAACAAAATGTACTCATTCAACTCAAAACAACAATGGGTTGTTCAAAATAACATGACATCTAGTTTAAAAGTCAAGACAGATTAAACTGAAACTTACAGTTGCTCTTGACTGGTCTTAGAAATTTCAAAGTTCTTGATGATTTCATCATTGTGAATCTTACAGTGAACTTCCTCCTCTACGTACGCGACTAAATGATCGTTTAACAACTCATCACTTACACCATTATGCAATTCTTTCTTCACATAAGTCATAACCTTGGAAGCTCTTTCAACACTAACCGTTGCAATCGGAAGGATGAGTATCAACTTGATAAGTAAATAGACAAGATTATACTCTCCATGTTTTTTCACCTCCACAAGCTTCTTAGAAAGCTCTTTAATATCTTTTAATCCCATAAATCTTTCATCTTTCCTTACATCATCAATGTACTTGTCAAGTTGATCATTAAGCCGAAGCAAATCAATACTTGAAAACTCATTAGGATAAAATTCTGCAAGACGAAGCAGCTTTTGCTTCTCGTGTCACCCACACAGGTTCGTATGTTTTTTTCTATTAAAGTGATTATTCATTTATTTTACGGATTATTATGATGTGGTTATAGTTTGATTTGGTTCTTTTTCTGGATTTGTTTATTTTTCTGATTTTTTTCTATTAGGTTTTTTTTTCTGAATTTTGTTACTTGTCTGAATTTGGTTTTTTCTGAATGGGTTGTTCTATGTTGTATAATAGGTATTAAAAAAGATACATGTTTTGGCTATGTTGTATGTTAGATTGTTATTAATCGATCTATGTTGCTTATTGTTACATATTACGGGATGTTCTATGTTGGATATATGGTTATGAAAAAAGATACATGTGTTTCGCTATGTTGATTGTTATTAGTTGTTATATTAGAAATGTTGGATAATTGGTATGATTGAGGCGGTTTAAATCCCTAATCTTTTGGAACCAATATCCAAAGAAATAGCAAAAAGGATTAGGATTAATTGAAAGCAAGGTGTTGAAAAAACCTTTCTTGAAGCATGTCTTCATGAAGTAACCATTAATGGGCGTGAAGGAAGCGGTCTTAAACAAGCGTCATGGAAAACTGTAGCTGAAAAATTGAAAACGCAACACAATTTCATAGTGGAACAACGTCAAAATGAAGAATCGCTATGATTATCTAAAAGGAAAATTTGCAGCTTCGTTAAAGCTTAAAAACAAAACCGGGAATGTCTATGATCCAGTTACAAACACTTTTAACTTGTTAGAAGAAGAGTGGCAAATTGAGATGAAGGTATCTGTTTTATACTAATAATTAGTAGTGGTATATTTCATTAATTTTATAGTAATTTAAAATATTTCTTCACACAGTCTAACAAGTTTGTAGAAGCTTTGATAAGTGTGCCACTTGCTTACCCCGAGATTTGTTGCCAATTGTATGAGGGGTCTACTTCAAATGGGTTTGATAGTTGGGGGCCAAGTTCTACGCTTCCTCATCTTTCTGAGGAAGTGTATGAGCACAATTTGGACTTTATGGATGCTTTGGATGTCGAATGCACTCAAGTGGATTCCCCGGGTAAAGGTGTTAGTTAAGAGTCAAGTATTCGGTCCCAAAAAAAATGAGAGAAACGAAAACATAAGGCAACATTAGAGTCAAAGCTTATAAAAGTTGGTGAATATATTAGCAAGTTAATAAAGAAGATGATTGAGAAACACACACTTCCTGATGATATGGACGCATGTTTGGAGAAGTTGGAGACACTGGGTTGGGATGAGTCGGATGCGAAATACGAAACAGCGCTTTTGCTTTTTGGTAAGAGTGCTGATCTTAGGAAACTGTGGGTACGTCTTAAGCCACAGAATTGTGAGAAATGGGTTAAGAATGCGGGAGCGAAGTATGGATTGTTTAACTAAGATTGTTTTTTTTTTTTTTTTTTTTTTTTTTGGGGGGGGGGGGGGGGGGGGGGGGGGGTTAGATGTTATGTTATGGATGTTATCTTTTGGATGTTATGTTAACCCGGGTGCTATATTTTGGATGTTATGTTATGGATTTTTTTTTTTTTTTCATTGTCTTTTGTTATGATATAGTTGTTGATTTATGTTATGATAGATACCTTATTGAACGTCATTGAACGTGCATATGGTGTTCTAAAGGCGAGATTCCCAATCCTAAAGCAAATGCCCTTTCTTTTCCAATACAAAGAGATATAATGATTGCTTGTTTCGCTATCCATAATTTTATAAGGAAATGCAATATTTATGATCAGTTATTTATGGACTATGATGAGAGCAAGATGTTTCATGAAATGCAAAGTGGGGAAAATGATGGCCTGTTATTTCAAGACATAGAGTGGGGTTCACAAGGTATTGACTATATGAATTCTTTACGTGGCGAGATTGCTAATCAGTTGCTTTCAAATTATTCAAATTAAAATTGTATGCAGAGTTGTGCTATTTGGATTTGGATTTCGTATGTTGTGCTATTTTGTATTTGGATTTTCGTATGTTTCCATGGATTTAAAAGGATTTATGTGTAATTTGGAGTTTCTATGACGTTTTGTATTTTCTTTTTACATTTTTTCATTAATCTGTACACTATTCAGAGCTCTGGCCAAACAGATACATTCATTCAGCGCATAATAGTTCAGAGGGGCAAAATAGTCATTCTGCACAGTCATTCAGAGATACAACCAAACAGCTCTTACTGGTTCAGCACTTGCCAAAGAGCCCCTTACTTACTTATCATCCTAGCTCAATCTACTATCATCCGAAACATCGATGAGCAAAAAGTTGTTCATAAATGAAGAGACAAAGGGTCTTTTCATCTTACCCTCATTATATGATATATTAACCCATCATTGTAACAAATATTAAACCCAACAAAATGTACTCATTCAACTCAAAATAACAATGGATTGTTACTTGTTTCATAATAACATGACATCTAGTTAAAAATTCAAGACACACATTCAAATTAAACTTACATTTTCTCTTGACTGGTCTTAGAACTTTCAAAGTTCTTGATGATTTCATCATTGTGAATCTTACAGTGAACTTCCCCCTCTACGTACGCGACTAAACGATCGTTTAACAACTCATCGCTCACACCATTCCGCAATTCTTTCTTCACGTAAGTCATAACCGAAGAAGCCCTTTCAACACTAGCCGTTACAATCGGAAGGATCAGCATCAACTTGATAAGTAAATAGACAAGATTATACTCTTCATGTTTTTTCACCTCCACAAGCTTCTTAGAAAGCTCTTTAATATCTTTTAATCCCATAAATCTTTCATCTTTCCTCACATCATCAATGTACTTGTCAAGTTGATCATTAAGCCGAAGCAAATCAATACTTGAAAACTCATAAGGATAAAACTCTGCAAGCCGAATCAGCTTTTGCTTATCGAAGGAACAAAAGGAATCAACGGGGCTTAAGCTGCCCATACAAACAAGCAACTCCATAACCACCTCATCAAACCGACTGCTGAGTTCTTGAAGATGTAGATCAATGGTTGCGAAAAACACGTCAACTTGAAAATGATGAAGTTTTGTAATTTTTTGTTCTTCGCGATTTTTTCTGAATGGATACTTGTTATACATGTCTTCCATATTTGGAACTTCAATGTCGTTTTTGTTGCAAAAGGTAACGACCGAATTTAAGAGAGTTTCCCATCCATTATCTCTTATTACTCGCAATCGTTCCTTGGACAAACTCACAGGTGACATTGCAGTAACAATATTCTCATCTTTTTTCTGTAAAACACTGCTTAGTTCATTTGTAACCTCAAATAGTGTCTTCATCAGATGTGCCGAAAACACAAACTCAAAATCCTCGATTCTACTACCGCCACAGGAGGATAAAATTGGACTATGTCCGATTCTATCTCGATGTAGAGGTGAAAACGGAGACTCATTCGCAACTGCGTCGACCATCTCTAGTATCACAGGATAAAAGTCAACGACATTCGAAATCAGCTTATAATATGGTCCCAAACATGTATCATCATCATTCAGTCTCCCCACTCTAGACTTTTTATCCGAACATGTTCCGGTTTCAGTTGTGAAATCCTCAAAGGCTTGATTAACTTTTTGAAAATGACTTTCTGTCAGCAGATCATTTTCCTTCCATGAAACTAGAACCACTTTTACTAAATCTTCAAGATAGTAAAAAAACATAGCTACATGCTCATTGCCTTCTTGGGAAATCTGCGCAAGTGTTATTTGAAGATGATTAGCAAAACGATGAGTGTAATACGCAGACTGAATTTCTCTCTTGATCAAGGTTTGAAGACCACTAAAGTCGCCCTTCATAATGCTAACTCCATCATAACCTTGCCCACGGATACTAGACGAGCTTAACGAATGCTTCTCTAGCAACGCATAAACTGCATTTTTAAGAGACAAAGCCTTGTCGTCGCCTTCTATGACATTCATAATCCCAAGAAACCTCTCTACAACATCTCCAGCTTTGTCAACATACCTCACACACAACGCGATTACCATGTCTTCGTTGTTATCATAATACTTACCCACCAAAATGGCAAAACAGTCACCACCAATGTCCTTTACAATGGAATTAGTTGTTGCTTTAGAACACGCGTTGATCAAATCTCTTTCGATTAATGGAGCATTATTAATTACAGCCTCGTTAACATTTTCATCGAATGCAGCCAACATTTCAAGAAGCCCAGCAAGATCACCTTTGTTGTCTGGTCCGTCGTACCCAGGACCATGAATTTCCACTCCTTGACATAACAGAAACCTCACACACAGAAGAGGCGCAACGAGTGGATGTCTATGCTTTTTTACACTGCAGTAACCGATCAACGCCATCAATTCATCAAACTGTGAATGAAATACGCGTTCAAATGGGCTTTCATTTTCGCAAGATTGTGAACCGTCTGAATCACTCAATGCTCCCATTTCAGTTTCTTGAGTTTCATTGTTGAGATTATTCTTAGAGTGAGTTGAAGAACCGAATGGTGATGAGGATGAAGCATCTTCTTCTCTCTTTGTTTTCTTAACAAACCAGTCTAGTGTCCCCTGTTGTTTCGGTTTCTTCTTTTTTGATGAATCATTTTCATTCTCATTCATTGTCTGGTAAAAATGAAAACAGAAATACAGATTTAGAAATACATGTAGAGCGTATACCACCCATCGAAATTTGAGGCGTGCCTCGGGGCAAGGCGCTGAGTAGACAATGTATGAGGCGGCGCCTCATGGTTGTCTTGTAAGTGCGCCCCAAAGGGCCGAGATGCTAAGAAAACTTGAGCCTTGCGGTGCGCCTCGCGGGGTTGTGTGTGGTTATGATGTTCTAGACTTTCTAGGTCAATTATTTTATTTTGACACGTGTGATGTTTTAGACTTTGATCGTCAATTATTTTATTTTTTATAAGATTTATTTTTTATATTTATTATTTAATTCAGCCTCGGGCTCACGCTTCAGTTTGCGAGGCTTACGCGGCCTGAGGCTAAAGAAAAACGCCTTTAAGGCTTGATTTCGTTCAATGATTTTTTTTTATGTTGCTAAACCACACGTGACAAAAGAAAATGCAGGCTTATATAATGACTATAATCATAATCTAAAGATATGTCAGTCAAATACAGCTCACATTACATTGCACGTGAAAAATCAACTTTAAATAAATATAAGAAAAGTAATAACAAAAGAAAAAAAAAATGGAAGAACGTGTGTTCATACCTTTTGATTTTACAGAGAGAATCGGAGAAGACGGCAAGGAGTGAAGTAAGTAAGTAAAATGGTGAAAAGTGAAAACCTAGGTCAAATAGTCTTTCAACTTTGACTTCAAAAGGTTTTGGGCTCATAATTAAATGGGCTTTTGTCATTTTTGGGTCAAACCGTCAAAGGCAATTAGGAATCATCTAGGACATTTTTTTTTTAAATAAACTATTTTGTATTTTTTTTTTTTACTTCATTTTTTTTCTTTGTTATTTTCCTTCTTTTTTTTTAACGTCACATTTGGATCACTAATGGATCACTGGAGTAGCCCATTGTGGGAATCGAACCCAGGACCAAATGATCCCTAAGCCTTATCCCACCCCAAAAATGTCACTAGGCTATAAACCGTGAACTTGTTATTTTCCTTTAAATTGTAAGGAACTGTTTTACCCTTTTTTTTGCTCAAACTCAGCTTCTTTTGTAAATTAACTTTCTTATTTTCTAATATACACCATTATAAGGCTGGGGTGTGTGGTAAAGTGTCTAGGGGCTTTAAAGCGCTACGTTTATGTTACATTAGCGTCATGTAAACAGAGGGGGGCTTTAAAGCCTCCAACCTTAGCTAAGAGCATTCGTATCAGGTCCATCATATTTTGTTAGTGAGCTTTTCATATTTTAAAAAGTAGTTTGAGGGGTTGTGAGTCTTTTGATTGTAAGGAACCGTTTTACCATTTTTTTGCTCAAACTTAGCTTCTTTTGTAAATAAAGTTTCTTATCTATATCTATATACCTAATAAACGAAAGTCCATGAGGACACTTGGCATTCCCATGTTGCTCCTCAATTGTGTAACCAATCAAATAATGCCAAGTGTCTTATTGTGGGATTTTATAAAATTTTCGTTTTTTCTAAAAATCAAAATTCATTAATTATATTAAATTAGGTAATTATATTAAATTAGGTAATTCATTATGATTTGGTCAAAGCTTCTCATTGAATTAATTAACTTACCTAAAACAATTTAAACTCAAAATTCATTTGCCTGCCCATTATTTTCCTTTCAACAACACACACATACACATAAAACTAGAGGATGATCGGCGGCCATGGTCTCCGACCAGCGGCGGTGGAAGGCGGAGCAGGGAGGAAGAGCATGAGGTTGAGGCTTACATAGTGGTGATACTGGTGGGTCGATCACACCTTCAAAATAAGGCATTGTTTCCAAAATTGTTCTACTTTTTCTTTCTGTCTAGCAATGTTTTTTTTCCTCCATATCTTATTTAAATTTGAGGGCACTATAATGGAGTATGCATATCCTGATTATTTAATTCATACGCATTACAAATAAAATTTTCAAACTTATTGCGCGTCTAAGAGATTAAGTAATGTATTAAGTTTTACAATGTTCATTTTCACATGCTGTGCAAGATTTGAGGTTATTACATTATTTGTCTTGAAACATTTAATCACTTATTTTCATGTAATCAAACATAAAGGTTTTTAACATGTATGGAAGAAGATTCATGGATGTTATCTTTAATGGGATTCAATGGGTCTGGAAATAGAGGGGTAAAACCTTTAATAGTACCAGTTGGGGCAAGTATGGAGAGCTGTTACGCCTTCTCAGCATTGTCAAAATCTCTGGCAGCCGTGATATTTGGTTCTGGGATAACGACGGGGTGGATTTCTCGGTTGATATTAACCTATTTTTTTGTATTGTTGATTGCTTTTAAATAATTTTGCAGATTTGGGGGTTTAGGTTTCATGTTCTTCGTCTCTCTCCTTCAAGGTAACGATTTTTTCTTGCTATTTCATACGATTCCTGTTATATATTGTTGTTTCGTTATAATTATTTTCAGATTTTTCCGATTGTTTATAAGATTTTTCTCTTTCATGATTTCATAATAATCCGTTTAATACTGTGGATTTAATGTTAACAAGAATTCACAAGCTGGTGAGGTGTTCAAAGGCATCCGTCTTGCATACGAGGTTAGATTTTTCTTTCTTCTTTTTTAAATTTTAAAAATAGAATAGTCATTAAATGTTTTTTATTTTATAAATCGGGATTACAATGTTAGGCAAGTTATTAAAAAAATTAAAAATCTGGATTATAGTGTTTAGGAAAGTTATTAAACACTTTGACCGAAACATTAATGAATGATTTTCGATTTTTAAAATTTTTTTTAAAAAAATTATTCATTAAAAAATATGACTAATATTTAATTATATTCTGTTTTTACAAACATTTTTTTAAAAAAAACGTTTTTAAGTTACTTTAATATAAAATTATAAGTACTATGACGAAAGATTATGTTAAAATTACAAAGTTGCTATAGTACAATTAAGTTAAACAAGTGTATTGTAATTACATACTTAATAAAAAAAAACATCAAAAAATGTAAATATAATTAAGTTGACTTTTTCGTTTACTTTAAAATTGAAATAGTATTTCTTTAATAATGGTAAGTATTTAAGGTTAGTAATAAACAGTTTTAAATAAATCCTGAAATTCCTTTAATCATGGTAAGTAATTAACCATATTAAATAAGTTTTTTGACTAGAAAATTAGAGGTGTTTTAACAAGTTTCCGAAAATATGATTGCCATAATTATATTATAATTAATTGTTACTAAAAATATGAAGTTAACAAAAATATATTCAATAACTAATATCTATATAAATATGCATTTATACTTCTCTTTAACCATATTCTTATCTATAATCAAATACATTGGATACTCAAATAACGTTTTATTAATTTGCAACCCTCCGTTTATTTTTTATAATTTTTTTTTTTGTACTTTTCATTATATATTTTTTTTCGCAATATGTTAAAAAACGACAATTTAGTGCAACCCTCGATTTATTTTTTACAATTTTATTTTTTTATACGGTTTCTTTATATATTTTGTTTTTTTTTCGCAATATCTTAAAAAACGTCAACTTATGGTTAATTATATTAAATTTATATTATAATTAATGTTACTAAAAATAAAAAGTTAATTATATTAACTTTAATAATTTGCCGAAAAATTGAGGTGTTTTAATAAGTTTCCGAAAATATGATTTCCATAATTATATTACAATTAATTGTTACTAAAAATATGAACTTAACAAAAATATATTGAATAACTAATATCTATATAAATATGCATTTATACTTCTCTTTAACCATATTATTATCTATAATCAAATACATTGGATACTCAAATAAGGTATTAATTCGCAACCCTCGATTTATTTTTTATAATTTTTTTTGTACGGTTTCTTTATTTTTTTTATTTATTTTTCGCAATATGTTAAAAAATGGCAACTTAGTGCAACCCTCGATTTAATTTTTATAATTATTTTTTTATACGGTTACTTTATATAATTTTTTTATTTTTTTTCAATATGTTAAAAAACGGTACTTTATAGTTAATTATATTAAATTTACATTATAATTAATCTTACTAAAAATATAAACTTAATAATTTTCCGAAAATTGGAGGTTTTTAATAACTTTCCGAAAATATGATTGCCATAATTATATTATAATTAATTATTACTAAAAATATGAAGTTAATAAAAATATATAGAATAACTAAGATCTATATAAATACGCATTTACTTCTCTTTGACCACATTTTGTAACCATCGGTTTTTTGGAACGGCCTTTGTAACCGTCGATTTTTTTTGTAATAAGGTATTATTTTGTAACCATCGATTTTTTTTTATATATTTTTTTTTAACATCCGCTTTATATTTTTACTTTATTTGTATTGTTGTTTTATTTTCTGCTTTTTTCGATTATACAGTAGGTTTTATGTTCTAAAATACACATATTATTTTCGATTCTGTTTGTTGTTGTTTTTTTATCGGCTTCTTTTTTAATTTGTAAAGTTTCTATGTAACAATTGTGGCCAATTTTCGTTTATTAAAATTTTAAAAAAAAAATATTTGAAGATACTGACAAAAATCGGTTTGCTCTTTATAGGTAGTCATGGATATTAGGTTCTCTCACATGGTGTACAACGGTGCAGTTCTACAACCAGTTAATTATTGTCAACTCTGTGACGTCCAATGTTTGGATGATGCCCAATATGCACAACATGTTAACGGCAAAAAACATCAAGCCAAGGTATTACGTTTAATATATATATATATATATATATATTTATTAAACGTAAAAATAAATGCCTTATTTGTGTATTCATTTTTTTTATAATAATGATCCATATATTACGTTTAATATATATATATATATATATATAAGTTTTATATATATATATATATATTTATTATACGTACAAATAGGTATTTTATAATATTAATCCATATATTACGTTTAATACATATATATATATATATATATAAGTTTTATATATATATATATATATATTTATTATACGTAAAAATATATGCCTTATTTGTGTATTCATTTTTTTTAGGTTGCACACGCTCATGGCGATGATGTATTCTATTGTGGTATATGTCAAGTCAGGTGTACCAGTCAAACGAACTTAAATGCTCATCTTGATGGAAAAAAACATAACAAGGCTTTGCAGAACATTGGGTTTATTAATATTGTTTGATGATTAATTTTTTTTAAGTCATATTTTATGTTTTATTTCCGAATTTTGTATTTTTAGTACTCTGGTATTTTGTTTCACATTGTCGGTGCTATTTTTTTTCTTAATAATCTTATCATTTGGTAAGTGTTAAATCGTTCCCAATAAGTGTATTCAACAAAATATGACTAATATTTAATTATATTCCGTTTTTACATACAAATTTTTTTAAAAAAACGCTTTTAATTTACTTATACTGGATGCTGATGGGAAGTGATTACTAAAACAAAAAATGTTGTTTCTAAGGAAATTTTCAGCGATATTTGAATAAATGTGTATTCGTTGCTTTTAAATCTTAATAAAATATTTCTGCTACATTTTTTATATGTTTTACCCCTCAAAATAATTGTACGTTGGTGAACCGCGTGTAACGCGGGCAATTATCTAGTTTTGTAATATACACTGTTGTAAGGTTGGAAAACCATATATTTCTGATCCAGATGTCAAGTTCAAGGGTGAATATATTATATGTTTCTACATTGCCCATTCGTGATTGTGTACTTTGTTTATATCTCACCTTAAATCAAAATCACATTGCTCATTTTGGTAGCTTAGAGCCTAATGGAAGGACTGGAATCTAAAGGTTGGCTGATGATTTGTGATTCACTGAACAATATTTGGCGGTTGGCCTTGTATCACTCTGGCTCTCTGAGCTCCTGCTGCCGACTGTCTACGTAAAAAACAGCTTATTTTCTATATATTCTGCTGTAAAGATTGCAGGGTTTACTTGTCAATCATTGATGCGTTGACTTTGGCGAAACTTGTTGCTTCTAAGTAGAATAACCATCATGCTGATATGTAAGCGCAGTCGGCTCTTTAAGATAACTAGTTTAATTTGTTTTCAATAAGAGTGAAATGTTCACACCAAACCAACCTATTCAAATCTAATATTGAACACAATCAAAATTGAACAAAAAGGGTCACAAACATGAATGAATGTGCATCCAATGTGTTCATAGTTTATTCACTTTGTTGATCTATCAATACACGCAAGGCTGACTCAACATCTTCAAGTGGTTGACCAACATAGAGCTTAAGTTGACCTTTCTTCACTACAACTACCTTCATATTTTGTGACTTAACTTCCTCTTCAAGCTCCTGAAAGAGAAAAAAAATCAATGGTCACTAACCAAAGTATGGGTCATATCTATTTTATAGCTGAACTTATAAATGTGAACCAAGTCAAGATAATCGGATTATAAATCAGAAAAAAAAAATGTAGTAAGCGTGGTGAAAAATGTTTGACAAATACTGATAATTATACGCGTTTTTTAGGTCACAGTGATCGTCTCTCAAACCACATTATCATTTTTTACCCTTTGATAATCCATTTAAAAACTGTCTATTTGATCCACACAGTCACGATAATGACAAACGGTTTCAAAACATCTAAATTTAGACACCCCCTAAAATCTTCCAGATTATTATACTATTAACTATTTACACACTTGAAACAATTGATTCCATTAAGATTGGGTTTTGATACTCACATTTGTTGGTATTGGTATAATATTAGTGCTGAAATTGTTTAGATCTTCGAAGAAGGATTCCAGAAGATAACAGAAGTTTGTGGCATCAGAACGATCTTCAAAAGCAACGGTGTGATGTAATCCAGAAGCGTTCCTTATAACAAATAGTCCTGATGATTCTTCACCATTACCGCCACTTTGCATCCCAACAGCCTGATAAACAACGCACAAATCAATGTAACAGTAGCACAAATCAATCTGTCATCTATGAACTGAAATTTAACAGCAATTAGCTGACACAAATTATACATAATTCAATGTATCCATAAGCAATTGTCTAATATCAAACTGCAGGAAAGTCGACGATTTACAAATAAAACACATACCAGAACGTAAGGGATACGAGTCCACCAAAAGTTAGTTTGCGTACTAGATTTATCCTCAAGATTTCTGGCAGATTTTTTGTTTCCGCCTTTTTTTCCCTTCAAACTACCATTCTTGTTAAAATCATCATGCTTGGTAGTATCACTACTTTCTTTACCGAAGCCTCGAGGTTTTTTAGTCTCCAGGTTGCTTGATGTTCCTGACTTCTCAGCTTTACGTGTTTGCTTATCATACATTGGCTCCTTTGAAGTACCTATGTAAGTATGTATTAAATAATTAACAAAAAGAACTAAGGGGCTGTTTGGTAAGCCTCTTGATGAGGCTCTGAACCATTCAGCGCTGAATGATTCAGCATTCAGCACGTTTGTTCAGCTTCTGAATGGAATGGAATGGTTAAGGCTGAACCATTAAGACTTGAGATGTTGCTGAATCATTAAACACTGAAATAGGTTGAACCTTAATGAGGCTCTCCTACCAACGTAGGACAAGAATATTAACCATTAAGAGGTCCAACTTAATGATTCAGCACTTAATCAACCAAACAGCCCCTAAGTGACTTTCATAAATAAACGATCTCATAGGAAAATCACTTAGACACATAAGTTCACAATGCAAGTCAAAGCAGTCTAAAAGTTTCAACTCCTAAAATATATTGAAAGAAACCTTCATCTACAATGCATTGAAAGATTCACAATTCATATTTGTTAATATTAAGGCCAATTACACCAAAATGTAACTTATAAAACATACCTGCTATCGATTCGGTCCTAGTTGACGTCGGCTCTGGCTCTTTATTTCCATCCTTACTTAACGTCTCTCCATTTATCGCAGTCCCATTAGACACACGAACATCTTGTGTGCCACCAAAACCCTTCGGCTTATCCCCTGAATCAACCGACGGACTTTTATACTTATACTTCTTCTTAAACATCAACGAATCATCATCAACATTGTCACCAACACCACCATCTTTTCTTGAACTCGTGGTCATCGGTTTCTGATAATCCCCTTCTAAACTTCTCCTCAACTTCGTCAAACGATCATCTATCTCTTTCTTCTTCAAGGTTCTATCAACCGAATCATACTCATTATCATCACCTTCTTCCTCACCTAATCCTCTCCTCTTCGCCTCCATCTTCTCTTCCTCCCTTGCCCGCCTCGCCATTTCTTGAATTTCCACAATCCTATTATCCATTTCATCCATTTCCACCTCACCAACCAACCCGATCCCCCCCTCGTTCGTCTCCACCGCACTTCGATTCCCATTCCCATTCGACGCCAAATTCAAATTCGGTATCTTTTTCGGTTTCTTTTCATTCAAGCTCTCATCTTTATCGTCTAAATCTTTCGACCCAAATATCAAAACCGCAAATATTGTCTGAAACACAAAAGCCCCAACCAAATACAACCCAATTTTAGCAAAAGATTTAGTGGAAAACGTACCCAAAACACCATCAACAAAGGTAGGGTCTTTTGATAGAGAAAGGTGAGCAGATGATTCTGATTCAGCAGGCTGTTGGTTGACTGTTTCTTGAGGGGGAATTGTGTGAGGGAGTTGAGGATGAGATGGGTCAGGATAAGGTTTGTTTTCTAGGGTTTTAAGGATCTTTTTACGGAGGTGATTGGTTCTTTTTCCTTGGGATGGAAAGGAAGAGGGGAGAGAAGAGGCGGTGACACGTGGATTTCCGGCGACTGGTGGTGGTAGCAGGAAGGCGGAGGAGGTGGCGTGGGCAGCACCCGCCATTGGGTTTTTGAATAATGTTTGCTTCTGGTTTCTGTCTTGTTGGTCTGATATTGATAATCATGTCTTATGTAAAGTATTGCTAAAAATAAGTTTTATGTGACCAAGACCCAAGCTGTGTTTGGTCTGTTAATTTGATAGAAGACCACCAGAGTTTAATTCTTGAGCTTTTATCGGTAATTTAATTATCATGTTTACGGGCAGGTGGATTATCGGGCTTTCCCCGAAATTAGTGTATGACAACTCGGGTACTCTTAGATTACTTGAATTTGTCAAAAAGGAGCCCGATGGTATTTGGGTTTGATTTGTTAACCGTAAAAAAATTGTTAAAAGAGATTATAAAGAATTGGTGAAATGGTGAATTCCTTTATTTGAATGAATATGTTGGAATTCATTCTAATTGCAATTTTGTTTATTATTCAAACAAACATGTTATCAAAAGCGATGGCGGCATAACTTATTGCCCGTCTACTGATCATTCTGGTGTAATTTTTATTATATTTATTTTATAATTTGAAATGAAACACCAAAAAAAAAAAAAAAGTTATCATCTGAATTCATATTTTACTTCCAATTAATTTCTATTTTCTTTATTTTATAATTTGAACTGAAATAACAAAAAAAAAGTTTATCTGAATTCATATTTTACTTCCAATTAATTATGTGAACAAACTCTTGTTGAATTCTAGCAAACCAAACACCCTATGAGTTTAGCTCACTTTGATTGCACGCTAAGTGTTGGATATATACCATGTTACGTAGGTGGACATGATCATTATTTTGAATGACCATCATCCACAAGTACCAAAACAATGATTAGAAGAACTATTTACCCAAAATACTAAAAATAGGGTGTTAAAATGGGCCAACCAATTTAAGTTATGACATGAAATATCTTTAAAAAATCACAAACATAAACAACTTTTAGCTTTCCCACAAGGTACACGTCAAATATTGATCCCACTCAAACACGCTTAAGTATAGGATCGGGTATCGGGTTTTCCTCTCACCCACTACCAATGCATTCAAAACGTATTGATGGTATTTGAGGTCGGCTTATAACCAAGTATTTTTCTTGAGGCATAATGTGGAATTTACCTAAAGTGTCACGTTTAGCTATTCTAATACACACTCAAGTAGTTATGAAACTTTTACTTGAAAGATTGAGTGGGTAGTAACCATTTCACAAACACATGACTTAGTTTTCAAGGATCAATTCCAACAAATCATCCACAACACACAAATTTTCTTTTCCTAACCAACCTGATTCTCTAGCAACTGATTCAACTATAGACTTCCACAAAACATAATCAGGAACATTACCTTTTTCCATCATTATTTCCATGATCTTATAACCATCTTCTATCCTCCCTCTAGAACACAATCCACCGATTAACGTATCATACGTTATCAAACTCCAAGCGATCCCAACTGTTTTCATCTCATCAAACATATCAACAGCCGAATCTAACAAACCCAACTCGCAGAACCCAAATATCAACGCGTTGTAAGTGTCTGCATTCGGAAGACACCCTTTTAATTCCATCTCCTTCAAGAACCTAACTGCAGCCTTCGCTTTCTTTAACTTACATAAACCTTTAATTAGAGTGTTATACGTGACCACATCAATCTCACCGCCTTTCTTCTCAACCCGTTCTAAAACTTCCACCGCTTCCATAGCCCGATCCTTGTCACATAGAACCTTGATAAGTTTGGTGAGTGTAACAACATCAGGGACAAATCCAAGATCAAAACATTTCTCTAACATTACAAGCGCCTGTACTATATTCTCCGTTGTACAGTACGCCGTTATTAATATATTAAAAGTAACACCGTTCGGATCCACCATCTCATTCATCAAGCTCCTAGCCCTCCCTACCCCAAGTTTTCCACTTTTGCAAAGAGCATGAAGCAGTGTGTTGTATACAACACTGTTTGGTGTCACACCTTTATTCTTCATAGTTTGCAAAAGCTTAAAACCATCCGATATGCGATTAGTCGAACAAAGTCCCTTCATTAATATACCAAAAGTATACATGTCAGCTCTAACACCACACCCCATCATCTTCCTTCTATAAAATCCCCTAGCTATATCAATATCCACTTTAACAAGAACATCAAGAATTGAATTATAAATTTTCACAGTGGGAGTAACATTAAATCTTGAAACCAAGTCAGGTACTTTAACCACTTGTCGAATCATTCGGGCTCTCCCTAACCCGCGAACAAAGGTGACAAAAATATCATCATCTGGGGGCAACCCAATTGAGCTAGGCATTTCATCGAGCACTTGGTGGGCGGTATCGAAATGGCGAAAAACACAGAGCTTGTGGATTAGAGCTCTGTAGGTGGATTGGCTGTGGGTGAAATGGGGTAGTTTGGATGCCCATCTGAAAGTGTTAAGAGCTTCAGTTGCTGATTTTTGGTCGAGTATAAGGTGTGAAATTTGTTCATGGGTAGGAACAGGGGAGTAATTTGATATAAATCTTGATTGGTGATGAAGAGGTTTATGCTTTGTTGTTGATATGAAGAATATAGAGATATACTTGGAAGAATGGGAACAATTGAGCATGAGTATTTTATATACGTTTTAATTGAATCAGCTTCTTAATCATCAAACGTTTTGATGTCTTGATTTGTAAACTCAGGCATACAAACATGGATGGTATGAACATAGGTATCTAGATACATTTGAAGATTTTTCGTTTTTGGATTTTTTTTTTTTTTTTTTTTTTTTTGAAAGTTTAATTTCTTTTTAATCTTGTAGTCTTTGGGACTTAAACCTAAGACCTCCCATTTTCACAACCTAGCGTTTTAAAGGCTTTGTCTTTGCCAATGGACCACCACCCCATTGGATTTAATGGACTGTATCTGTAATACCCCGAATTTTTAGACACATATTTATGTTATTTAAAAATTTAAATAAAAGAAGTAGTAATTATTATCATCAAAATTTAAGAATAAAGTTTTAAAAATTCAATGAAAATGAAGTTTAATCTGTTTAGTGGATTTTGTAACATTTGTGAAAAAAATAAATAAATCATTTTTTAAACACAACGATAGTTATACTAATGATTTTATAAGGCTATAAGATTTGTTAACTTTCAAGCTTAACCCAAAGGACTAAGGGGTTGTTTGGTAGCCTCTGAATAGTCATTAAGAGGTTACATCTGAATGATTCATATTCTCTTAATGGTTAAGATGTAATCTTAAGTATGAATAGTTATGAGGTAACATCTTAATGGTTGCCTCTTAACCATTCAGACTCAAGGTTACCTCTTAAACATTCAGAGGTTACGGACCATTAAGAGGTAGCCTCTGAATGGTCATTAAGAGGCTACCAAACAGCCCCTAAGTGTGGAGGTCATGTATTGAAGAGGGGCTGAAATGTAAATATTGAATAAATCTTCATCTTCTACAAAACGATTGCCATTGAATACATACTTCTGTTCCTCACATTTTTTTTAAAAAAAAAAAAGTACCCTACACTAATGGATGTGAATCCTTTGCTTCGTAACTGACGATCCGTTTTAAAGGAAATGATTAATATACCAATAATAAATTTGATTTTCAAATTATATTGTTTCACAAATTTCTGTCATTCCTAATCTATAATTGATAATTCCTTTAGAATGAACTAACCGACCGAAACTTTTGGGATTTATTAGCATCGATTATCCTTATAAAAACTTCGAACCGCTATTGGACGTCGTATACCAGCCATGTTCCATGTACCACCTTCCGTCTCAAACAAGCTGTGACCGTCGCACAACCATCAAACGACCTTTTAACCACCACGGTTAACTGTTCCTGACCGCAACCGCCTGCCGCGTTGACTCGTTTTTTTTGTAATAACAACCAACAGCTTCGTCGCCTTTGATTTCCGTAACCCTTCGGTCATCCAACTAATTCGATTTCTATTCAGGCTCTTGCAAGACTTGAGACAACTTAATTGCTTTTACTTTTGCGTTGGTTGGTTAAAATAAGGTACGGATTCTGTTTCCTTCTCTTTATAGTATATATTTTTATATATAATTTCGGTCCGTTACTTTGTAGTACGGATTTTTGGATAGCATGCAATATACCTTAAATTTGAGATCATTGTTGCATGTTCCTTAGACCTCATTAAGTATTTATTCGATATCCGTCTTTTTGCACTCTGTCACCCTGGCACTCTGTTTGACATGTCGTTTGGGCGTCAACGGCATGGTACTGTTCGTGACAGTGCATTATAAATTTTCATGGCGTCTCTAGTTGTGTTAGTGTAACACTTGGCCCCTAGAGGCGTATAGATCGATCTTAGCTCTGTTATGTGTATGTGGAGATGGAATAATGGGTGCACGCCACGCTCACTATCTCATTGGTACATGGACTAGCTACCTATGTACCCCCTTTGTTTTGGCTATGGGTGCTTCCGATTACACAACATGTTTTATTGCTACGTTATAGTCGTGTAAGTTAGTATATGTTCTCTGATATGCCTTTGTTATGATATGATAAGCTTTGAATAAGGGTCGTTATAGACTTGTACCAAATTTTGTTTCAGTATTCCGTTTTGAAATTTTGCTTCTTTAAACCGCTTTTATATGTACTGTTGTTCTTTCCGTTACTGGGCAATTTTTGGCTCAGCCGTAGTTTTCTTTTTGTGTTTTCCTATTTGTCTCGCAGGTAATCGGGGAAACCAGGGAAATCAGGGATGAGAGTTGATGTTCGAGTGCTAAAAGACATTTAGCTTTAATAAGACATAACTTTGAAACTCTATTTTGAACGTCTTTATTCCGTTGGATTTCTATTTAACGTTTTATGGACTTTGTTTGGTATTTGATATCTGTAAGTGTGACATGTCAGCCTATTTCGGGTTGGGGTGTGACAGTATCGGCTTTTAGTCTCGTGTATATGCGCGTATTCATAATTTTACACGGTTTGAAAAGCTCTATTGTAATTATAATAAAAATATAAAATAAAATTTCTTATAATACATTTATATTTCATGTAAACTACTAGGGATTTGTAGGCTTGTAGTCAATGTTGTAAAACTAGGTATAGACGACCGAATATTTACCGAGTATTCGCTACAAGGTATGGTACCGAGGTAATTTTCTTCAATTCCGTCTAGTTAATCTGAATCGATCAAAGGCGGTCTACCTCGGACAGAATCAGATTTTGGCAGTCAACTCGTGACGAGTTTGACTTAAAAAAACATAATTTCTATGTCTATAATATTAATGTATGAATATCAATTTTTGAAATACTTTAGTGTTTTAACATGTTTCTTTTTTATTTACATTGATATTTACGTATTTTATATGTATATGTGTGTGTGTGTGTGTATAATTTGACCACGTCTGAGTACTTCCCTTCCCGCCTAGGCTAAGTACTCATAAACCCCCGATCGACCGACCTGACAGCAACTAGCGACTTCTACAACCATGCTTGTAGCCCTTAAATAAGATGTCGATTTGATTTTTCAAAAATGGTGCTTATATCATTATCAACACATCATCTCCAATCGTGAACGCTGGTTGTTTCTTATAACATATGGGTCGTATGGTTATATGAGTCGTATTAACAACTTCAGCTTCTCATACAACATGTATGACACAAAATTGCTTGTTACGTATATATGAGGATTGGTGTTCGATTGACTTGGGATGGTGTATCAATATTAGCCAATTTTCATAAATCTTTTTGCTTTTCTAAAATTTAAATTATTTTTTATTTTTTACACTTTATAAAACATGAATAATTGGGCATTATTTTTCCTGTTAATTTATGATAATAAATTTCTTTTTATCTTATATCCAGATGTTTGCGGATTTTATGCCACTGACCGCCCATCTTCCACCAAAGCTATAATAAACCACTCTTGATTATACATGTCGGTTATTTCACTATACACGCTTTATGATTTTTTTTTAACCGCAACGCTTATACAGATTACATTGAGTTAAACTGAGTACGTCGAGACATTCATTTTCATATGGTTACAGGTCACATAACGTTTTACCTAATTCATTTGGTGTTTGCAATATATCCGTACGCCGCACGGGTCTAATCTTCTATATATGTAATAAACGAAAAGGTGTATGTCACATGACATTATGTGAAGGCTTCACACCCCTTAATTTGCCTCTAAAAGCTTTTTTTAATTATATTTTATATAAAGATAACTATTAACTATTATTTTAAAATTTCAAATATGTTAAATTAATAATTTTTATCTTTATCTTTTCCTTATTTTCCCCACACAGTTTTTAAACGTCAATAACTTTTATATACGACACCTTTTTAAAAAAATTACACCAAATTAACGGACGTTTTATTATCTTTCCAACGAATACCACAGTGCTATACAAAAAACGAAGAAAAAAACCCGATTCTTTTTAGTGGGTTCTGTCACGTAGGAAAAAAAAATACAAATTGTTTAGGAAATTCATTAATCATGTTATGATATTATATATGATTTTAACCTACTATTACATATAAAAATCCGCTAACTACATATATATTCACAGACGTAGTTAGTTTGGTAAGAATCTATTTTTTTTGTATTTCGATTGGTGTTGCTAGAAACATTGATTACGAAGGTTGCTAAACCTAGTCAAATTAGAAAATTATTCCTATTTTTATAAAAAAAAAATTCAAATCTATTTTATATTTTAGAGGAGTAAACTGCCATTTTCGTCCCTAAGGCTTGACACTTTTTGCCAGTTTCATCCAAAAGTTTATTTTTTCCCAACTGGATCCAAAGGTTTTCAAATAGTTACTCGTTTCATCCAACTCGTTAACATCGTTAGTTGAAGTCAGTTAAATAAGGGCAATTTTGTCATTTCGTTTTTAAGTGAAGGGCATTTATGTCAATTTGTATGTTTTTAATTCCAACCCTATTTAAAACACCCCAATCAGACAATCAACCCCAAATCATCTTCTTCATTTCAAAACCCTAATAAATCAAAACCCAAAATTAAACTACAAAAATGAAAATTAGCATAAAAGGCTAATTTTGATTTATATGAGTTGTACCCTCTAGCTAATAAGCAACCTAATTAATCTTAATATCGTAAACAACCATCTCAAGCTCAAAATTTATGTTATGAGCTTTTATTAAATCACTAAATGAGCAGCAACAATGTTTGCTATTCTATCTTTCTTTTTCTTTCTAATTTTGAATATAGAAAAATTTCTAATTTTGAATATAGAAAAATAATGTATAACATCAACGATCGATCCTCGCATACCTAACAATCACATCACTAAATCTTACCTTCACGCCGCCTCACTCTCCTAACCGAACTACAAATGTTGAAACCTCAACCCAACCCAACCCAACCCAACCCAATCAATCGATCATCGCTTGTTACGAGGGCAGGGTCTGATTGTAATAGAATAGATAGATGGAGGGTTAATTGTGTCAAAGTGTAATACTTGAATGTCTGTTGTTAGGCGGGAAAAGTAGTTACTCAGCTTGTGTATAAATACTTAGCATAATATCAATAATAAGAAGCTTGATTTGATTGTAATTCTCTCTTAAGTCTCTCCCCTTCTTATCAAGTGGTATCAGAAATCAAACACTTGAACAAAAAATCCAAGATCATGATTCTTCTTTAAACAGGCTGGAAAAAGTCACGGGTCAAAACTTAACTGAACTAGAAAATCTAAAGAATGTGGCTACTCAAAATTCTTTGCATGTATCAGAAATGAGGAATCAATTGAATGAAATCCTCAAGAACCTACAACAATTGAATAATACCAACACACTTAACAACAAAGAGGGACAATTTGTTAATGGAGGAAGAGCTAGTGCTAGTAGTGGTGATTCTGTTGATCAACCATTACCAAGAATTAGTCAAAGACTGACAAAAATGGACTTTCCTAAGTTCAATGGCACAAATGTTGAAGGTTGGATTTGTAGGGTCGAACACTATTTTGCTATTGATGACACTCCTGCAAATTTGAAGATCAAGTGTGCTGTGGTCCATTTGGAAGATGCAGCACTGTTGTGGCATCAATCTTTTCTTAAATCAAGAGGGGGGTCAATTGAAGGAATGGTTTGGGAGGAATACAAATCCTTTATATCCACAAGATTTGCTGAAACCATGGTCCAGGATGCTATGGGAGCATTAGTAGCACTAAGACAAACTGGAACTCTTCAAGAATTATGCCAACAGTTTGACTTAGGCCTTACAAAGGTAACATTGAGTGATGAATATGCAGTCAGTTTATTTTTAAGGGCTGTTAACCCTGAAATTGGGTATCCTGTAAGAAGTTTAAGGCCAAGAAATATTCCAGAAGCATACATGTTATGCAGAATGCAAGATGAAACCAATCAGGCCATTCAAAACATTAAACCAAGAAACCAACAACAATCCAATTATTCAAAAAATCTCACATCTACCTATACTTCTAAAACCAACACTACTGCTTCTAACCAATCCCTATTACCTACTCCTACCACTAAACCAAGAACATCAACTACTAAATGGTTGAATCCTAAAGAAATAGCAGAGAAGAGAGCCAAAGGAGAATGTTTTGGCTGCAAAGAAAAGTTTACTCCTAACCATCAATGTAAAAACAAGCAATTGTTTTCCATTGAGGTCTTTGAAGAAGAGGATGAAACTGACAAAGTGGATGATATTGAGGAGGAGAGTATTTTTCAAGAAGCCCATATATCTCTTAATGCAATCATGGGAATTCCTTCCTATTCCACAATGAGAGTCAGAGGAGTTATAGGTAATAAAATCCTGCACATTTTAAATGATTCTGGTTCAACTCATAATTTTCTGGATTTGAAAATTGCCTTGAAATTGGGAGTTCCTATTAAAAAAATCAAATCCATGGACATAATGGTAGCTGATGGGGATCAAATGAAATGTGAATTAATGATTGAAAATTTAGAGTGGTCCATGCAGGGAACAAAGTTTACAGCTGATGTTTTTCTTATTCCATTGTCAAACTATGACATGGTATTAGGAATTCAATGGCTGCATAACTTGAATGATATCACTTGGAACTTTAGGGAGTTGACTATGAAATTTTTGATGAATGGGAAGTTGATTGAACTTAAAGGGGAAAAAACTAAGGGCATTACCTTGTGTTCTTCTGAAAGAATGCAAGAATTATTGTCCACTAATGGACAGATAATTAATGCTCATCTGTTCAGCTTGCAATCAGAACCTGATGGATATGCTCAGCATACTCCTAAGGTAACTGAACAGGACAGAATCCCTGCAATTGAAAAATTGTTGGATGAATATAAGGATGTGTTTGCAATTCCCACTTCTTTACCACCTCAAAGAAGTTGTGATCATAAGATCATCCTGAAAGAGGGAACTCAGCCTATAGTGCAAAAACCTTATAGATATCCAGCTGCACAAAGACTGTGATAGAAGAGATGACTCAGGAATTATTGGATTCAGGGGTAATAAGGGAAGGTACAAGTTCATTTGCAGCCCCTATTGTTTTGGTTAAGAAAAAAGATGGGTCAAATAGGATGTGTGTGGATTATAGAAAGCTCAATGAGGCTACTATAAAAAACAGTTTTCCTATCCCTTTGATTGATGAGTTATTAGATGAACTAGGGGGTAGTTCTGTGTTTTCAAAACTGGATCTGAGATCAGGTTATCATCAGATCAGGATGTACAAGGGTGATGAGTTCAAAACTGCTTTTAGAACTCATCAGGGGCATTATGAATTTTTGGTTTTACCCTTTGGATTAACCAATGCCCCTGCAACATTTCAAGCATTGATGAATGCCACTTTTAAACCCTTGTTAAGGAAGTGTGTATTGGTGTTTTTTGATGACATCTTAGTTTATAGTGGTTCTATAACTCAACATGTGAAGGATTTAGAAAAGGTGTTGCAGCTGCTGAGAAAGAACTCATTGGTAGCTAAGAGGTCCAAATGTTCTTTTGCTGGACCTAGGGTGGAATATCTGGGGCATATCATAACTAGGGAAGGGGTAGCAACTGACCCATCCAAAATTGCAGCAGTCACATCATGGCCTACTCCTAAAAACATTAAGCAATTGAGGGGGTTCCTTGGCTTAGCAGGGTACTATAGGAGATTTATTCAGTCTTTTGGGGGTATTGCTAAACCTCTCACTAATCTCCTTAAAAAAAGAAGCATTTAAATGGTCTGAGGAGGCACAAACAGCTTTTGATGAATTAAAATTGGCTCTGTCAACATCACCTGTTCTGGTTCTACCAGACTTTAGCAAAACCTTTATTGTAGAAACAGATGCTTCAGCCAAAGGTTTAGGTGCTGTGCTTATGCAAGATGGCCATCCCTTGGCTTTTATTAGCAAGGGTATTTCTGGAAAACAGTTAACCATGTCTGTTTATGAAAAGGAATTACTAGCTATATTAATGGCTGTCAAAGCTTGGCACCATTACTTAATAGCTAAACATTTTGTGATCAGAACAGACCAGAGGAGTTTAAAGTATTTGTTTGAACAAAAAATTAATACTCCTCTACAACAAAAATGGTTGGCCAAATTGATAGGCTATGATTATGTGATTGAGTATAAAAAAGGGATTGAAAACTCAGCAGCAGATGCACTGTCTAGAGTTGAGAATGTGACCCTATTCCAATTAAGTACTAGTTCCATTGATCCCTTGTTGTGGACTAGTATTAAAGGAAGTTGGGAAGATGATGCCAAGGTCAAGGAACTTATTCAACAGCTGAGCCAAGGACAGTCAATTAAACATTATTCTTGGGCCAATCAAATTCTTAGAAAGAAGGGGAGGTTAGTGGTTGGAAACAAAATGGATCTAAGGAAACAAATCATGGAATGGTGTCATTCATCTGCAACAGGTGGTCATTCAGGGTATGTTCCAACCCTTCACAGATTGAAGAATATGTTTTACTGGAAAAAATGTGATGATGATGTTAAACAGTTTATTAAGGAATGTAGAACTTGCCAAAGGGCTAAATATGAAAGAGTTGCAACTCCAGGGCTGTTGCAGCCTTTACCCACACCCAAATCCATTTTTTCTGATATATCAATGGATTTTATCAGTGGTCTTCCTACTGCTATGGGTAAAGATACCATCATGGTGGTAGTGGATAGGTTTACCAAGTATGGCCACTTTATAAGCCTTAAACATCCATTTTCAGCAAGTTTGGTGGCTCAGGTGTTGTTTGATAATGTGTTTAAGCTACATGGTAGTCCTAATACCATTGTATCTGATAGGGACCCTGTGTTCCTTAGTCATTTTTGGACTGATTTTATGAAATTACAAGGGGTGGAATTGAAATTTTCATCTGCCTATCACCCTCAAACTGATGGGCAGACTGAAGTCTTGAATAGGTGCCTGGAATCCTATCTAAGATGTATGATAATGATACCCCTATGCAGTGGCCTAAGTGGTTGACACTAGCAGAGTGGTGGTATAATACTACTTGGCATTCAGCAATCAAAATGACTCCTTTTGAAGCCTTGTATGGTATTCCACCCCCTATTCACATTCCCTATATTCCTGATGACACTAAGGTAGCTACACTGGAACAATTGTTCAAAGAAAGGGAATTGAAGATCAAAAACCTTAAACATTCCTTAGAAAGAGCTAAAAATCAGATGACACAACAAAGTAACAGAAAAAGGTCTGAAAGACAGTTCAAAGAGGGTGATTGGGTATTTGTCAAATTACACCCTTATGTGCAGAAATCTTTGAAGGGTCATTCACATCATAAATTAGGTCCTAAATATTATGGGCCTTTTCTAATAGTGAAGAAGATTGGTCAAGTGGCTTACCAATTGGACCTTCCAGCTGAATCCCAGCTGCACCCAACGTTTCATGTATCTCTGAAAAAAGCCGCCCATGGTGATCATCAACAAATCACTCCCTTGCCCACTGAACCCAGATTCATGTTTCAACCTAGGGCAATTTTGGATAAAAAATTAATAAAGAGGGGTAATCGAATGACAGCTGTTGTGTTAGTACATTGGAGGGACTTACCGATCACTGAAGCAACGTGGGAAGATCTTGCTGAATTCAAACTTAGATTTCCTGATTTTGTTGTTTAATTCTTGAGTCAAGAATTGTGTGGGTGGGGACTGGGGAGTATTGTTACGAGGGCAGGGTCTGATTGTAATAGAATAGATAGATGGAGGGTTAATTGTGTCAAAGTGTAATACTTGAATGTCTGTTGTTAGGCGGGAAAAGTAGTTACTCAGCTTGTGTATAAATACTTAGCATAATATCAATAATAAGAAGCTTGATTTGATTGTAATTCTCTCTTAAGTCTCTTCCCTTCTTATCATCGCTGTTGCAGCTTTCTGACAAAATGCCCTTCACCATTTCTCTCTAATTTTGTTTTTTTAACCCAATAACCATTTCAATACCAAACCCTCATGGAGGGTGTTGAGTATCCCAACTAAATATGGTAAAGAATTACAAGCGGGTGTAAGAGTTGTACAAATGGCTTGTTGTTTATGTCAGAAGCTGCAAATGGGTTCTGTTGGTCCAAGTCCTGATCATGTTGTTTCCAAAGATGATGATTCTCATGTCACTATGATACTCATATAAATCAAAATTAGCATATCCTTTTATGCTAATTTTCATTTTTGTGGTTTAAATTTGGGTTTTGATTTATTAGGGTTTTGGAATGAAGAAGATGATTTGAGGTTGATTGTAGGGTTGGGATTAAAAACATACGAAATGACATAAATGCCCTTCACTTAAAAAACGAAATGACAAAATTGCCCTTATTTAACTGACTTCAACTAACGGTGTTAACGAGTTGGATGAAACGAGCAACTACTTGAAAACCTTTGGATCCAGTTGAGAAAAAATAAACTTTTGGATGAAACTGGCAAAAAGTACCAAACCTCAGGAACGGAAATGACAGTTTACTCTATTTTAGAGGGAACAGTTATCTTATAAAAATTTACTTTATTTTTAACTAATTGGATCTCATAATAGGTTCACTCGTATAATATCTTGAATGAATGAGATCAAAAAGTTATCACATGATAGGTGATAACTAATCACCCTACCATGCACGATTGTTGAATCAATCATCATCATTACATGTCATTTGATACCAATTTTATTGTTTTTTTTTCCCATATTCACATCACAGCTTTAGAATGTATTGAATAAGTGACAAAGTTATACAGAGAATTCACTCAAGCAAGATATGCAAATGTAGAATTAGAAGTAGATTTTATGAATTATCGAGTGCTGATGCTTTAAAAAAGTCTAAAAAAACGACCTATTCCTTTATGGTACACACATTTTATTACTTCATATTAGGGGGCGGAGAGCTACCCGTATGTTTTTTTCACTTCACTGATTTCTACCAATCCTGCACTGCTACATCACTTCACCGATTCACTTAACTGAAATTGTTTTTTAGAGGCAACACTTAACTGATTCACCTCACAAAAATATATTTTTGTTAAATTAAACAAAAGCATTAACCAAAACCAACTCTGTGAAAAAAAAGGAAACATTCTCCATCATCATCTAACCTTCGATCTGAAATTCATCATCTTCATCATCATCATCAAACTCTCATTTTCTTGGAAGGTTGAAGGTATAAACAAAGGTGAGGGGTACCCATGAGGAAATAAAATCCGTGAACTAACTCATGTAAACATAACCCCTGCCAGCACCGGTGACAGTGGCGAAGCTTGGTTTCAGAATCGGTGAGGGTCGGACTCAGTTTTTTTCGATCGGTAGTGGCAAATCGGTGGGGGCCGAACTCAACCCGGACTCAATTTACCTATGAAAATCGCAAATTTATATCACTGCGCCAGAAAACAGGGGGTGTAACATCGCGAAAATTTTCCCCAAATTTTAATATAAAACGCCCTTATTTTCGTTACATTTTATACAAACGTCACTAAGTCTCCTTTACCCTAACTCATAATATATATAGATATATACATATATATATAAATATGTAATAATAATAATAATAATACATAATAACAATAATGTAGAAACAATGGAACTAATTAGATGATTCTTAACCCACTCCAATAGTCCACTAACCTTCGGAGCCCACAAACCGGCCCATAAACAGAGCCCAATAGCCCAGCCCATCTTCACCCTCTTCTGTTATAAAAAAAAATAATAATAAACTGCCTTGGCCGGGGATCGAACCCGCGACCAATGCCGGGTCAAGCATCAACACAACACACATACACCAGCTGGGCTGGCCAACACATTTGATTTGATTCCAACGCGGCTTAATATTATACTTAGCTTATAACCTCCATAGTTGACTGAGAAAGTCAACTGTGAGCTTGCAACTTACCATAATCAGCGAATTAACGCGTGATTTGTATAATTCTGGTAACCATGCTCGATTACCGGCCATCAACAACTAGAATTGCACGCTGATTAGCAATCCTCATTGACCAATTTAAGCCTATTACGCGTTTGGACTTTAATATTAGTCAACCTTGCCAATTAATCAAACCATCGATCCTCCCTATAAATTGACCTTCTGCGATCCATTACAACTCGCCAATAAACTCTTCCCAACCCCCAATCTTCTTCAAATCACTCTGTTTATCATCTCTTGATCGCCGTTTGACTTTTAGTCTTGACCGAGCAATCGAACATGAAACAACACTGTAAGTTCAAATTTGTTTGAGGGTTTTGTTGATCGGCATCCATACAACGAAAGCCCTAACATTAATCGGGTTAAAGATGTGTGGATTGCTTGATTGGAAAAGCTAGGGCTCGTAATTTGATTTGGGGATAAAAACTGATTTCGCGTGTGTATATATTTTTATTAGAACGGGATTCATCACAACCACAGGCCTAGGCCAAGTGGTTGTGATTGTTGCTTGTAACCGGGACCACCAGGGTTCGAGACCCGGCTGGGACGCCCTTTTTCCACCCCTTTTTCATGTTTTTAAACAAACAAATAATATACATATATTACATTTAAATCTTGTAAATTCCTTTTTAAATATCAAAACCTTTTTATAAATTCTAAAAAAATTATATTTATCAAATCTGATGTAAAAGATTTATTTACAATTTTTAGTTTTCTGAAATTCATTTATTTAATATTTATAATAATTAAATCAATTTTATGCTATTATATTTATAAAAATCCATTAAAATATCAAGACAATTTTATAAATTCCTACAAAAATTATCCTAAGTTTGTACAATGTTAAAATTTACTGAAATGATTTTTAATCTTGAAAAATCATTTATTTTATATTTTTAATCAATTTTTGTTAGTTTTAATCATAATTAAATCATAATAAATTCAATTTTCATTATTTTTGCACCAAAATTTTATACAAATTATTTCTGAATATTTAGAACAGAAATATAATTTTTAAAAATGATAATTCTTTAATTTTAGTATTTTTTAAGATATTAAAGTTAAAGTTTGACAATTTGTAATAAATAGATTTAATAATCTATTTTAAAGAAAATAATTTTATAAAAATTATTTTTATACTTTAAACACATTATTGTGACCATCCTAAATTTAGATTTCATAAAAAGTTTTTTAGTCATTAATTTACTAAATTTCTCTCAATTGTCGAATATTTTTAGTATTAATCAAACGAGCATTTATCCCCAATTCGAAGCCCTAGAAATTTATACATTTATAGACTAGATAGACTTATTTATCACATTATTATAGGGTGATACTTGGCAAACTATTGGGCTACACTTATACTATTCCTCAATACCTAACACTATACCAAGGTGAGTTTACATAGCCCCTTTACTCTATTTTCACTATTTTTGGGGTGAAACATGTTCAAATATTTTATACTATCATTTACTCATATATACTTGTGATTCAATTACAACATCATTCTATCATTTGACTGTAACAAAAAGACACAGTACAATCATTAACAATGATCAAGCCGCCTGTTTAGATTATAACGCTATAGGTCTGACAAACCCATCCCCCGCATAGACTCAGGGATGATCGATAACAGTAATAACATTTAACTAACTTGCGAGTTAGTCATCAGTCGACACAAGGTTTGGTTGTACAAAGACGCATTGTTACATGTCGGTATCATACTCTATCATCATACAACTTTGAATGTTGTACAAACTATTGTTATCAATTATTTTCAAAAACCTATGTATTCTCACCAACTTTTGTTGACCCAAAATATTTTCAACTTAACATGTTTCAGGTTCTACTTGCTTGAAGAATTTCTTGAAGATATGTGCATAGTTTATTCAATTTGATGTACGAATCCTTGTAGAATAATTGTATGTAAATTATTTAAATCATTTAATGAAATTATTATTCACCATGAGCTACTGAACAATCATCACTACGTGACATCCCGATGTTTCCGCCATCGGTTGGGGTGTTACAGGGGGGCAGGGCCACCCCTGGCCCTTCTTATCCTTCGTCCCTGACCGGTGACGGCGCTATTGTCGTGCTGGTAGTGGGGTACCCGTTCAAAAAATGGTAGCGCCCCTGTCTATCCCGAGAAACACCCTGGTATAATCTAGTTACTAGTATAAATCAACCAACCGGTATGGAGGCTTAATGATGGAAGACTCATGGCTGAAAAGCCATGGGTTCGATCTTTGAGAGTGCCGGGTTTTACCGATTATTCCATCGTCGTGCTTTCAGGTGGGTGGATAGTTGGATTTTTCCTGAAACTGATGAACTTGATAAAATCAGAAGCTCCCTTACATGTCTGGCTATGTCGGGCGGAAGAGGTACTATAAATAGAAAAATAATGAGTAGTTAATTTTTGTCTCTTGGGTGCATTTTGGATATTATCCCATCCCAAAGACTATATTTGAATGACATAGATTGCTCCAAAGGGAAAACAAAACAGAAGACAGACGAGGAGGATGATTCATTAATCTTGTCAAATAAACATCCTCTTGTTTTCAGAGAAACGGCCACCAGTTTTCACTTATCCAAACAAACCCCTTCTTTCTTTCTTTTTATTCGACAATGGAAGCTCACAAGCTGTAGCATCAATTCCCACTACTAAAACACCAAAAGCCTATCCAATGGCGATGCAAACTTCTCATACCGTAAGTATTATATACATACATCATGTTCATGTTTTGTGCAATCTTAAAGGGGTTTAGTGGATTTTTTTAATTAAGTTGCACACCACCTGTTTGATTAAATGCCCATTCAGAGATTGCTGCTAATTGCTCACTTTAGGATTTTTTTTTTTTAATAAGCTGCTGTAAGGAGGGTATGGCATTTGATTTAAAATGTTTTTTTATGTTATTATTATTATCTTTAGTATCTTGGTTAATATGATATATCTAACAGTTTTTTCAAGTTGAGTTTGATATGCTTTCTTGACATTTTTATTGTATTTTACTTATCTTGTTGTATAATAATTGTTCAGGTTATGTCATTGAGAAGTTGCTCATCGTTTAGGAAAGCGTCGTCTTTTAGCCTCATTGATTTTCAAAGACGTTCTGCCATTGAGCTAACGTCTCTCTTTTATTTTACGTATGGCCATATTTATCCTAGGAGCGCGTTTTGCAGTCAGTCAAAGCGTAGGTCTCGTGGACCTGTGATGGCTGCCAAGAAAGATTCCAAAGGTACAAACTTGGTTACAATCTTGTTTAGATCTTTGTAGTCAGTAATATATGATAGAACACATGGATAACACGGTGTAAAGATCAAAGCTATCTTGTGATTTGTTATTTACGAGTTTCTTATGACCATTTGACCTTTAAATGGTTGATGTATTCCATTTTCTAGGATCAAAGCAAGGAGATGGGAAGTACAAACATACCGTTGACCTTCCTAAGACAACTTTTGGAATGAGAGCTAATTCTGCTGTAAGGGAACCTGAAATCCAGAAATTATGGGACGAAAATCAGGTTTTTAAGAAAGTTGCTGAAAAGAATACTGGGGTCAGTTTTGAAGCTTATTCGAGTTCGTCTTTTGTGTTTCAAGGTTCCCTCTCTACTCTATTTAGTTACTCATATTTCTTGTTCTTTTGATAGGGAAGTTTTATTCTTCATGATGGTCCTCCATATGCTAATGGTGATTTACACATGGGACATGCCTTAAACAAGATTATAAAGGACATTATTAACCGGTATAAGGTATGGTTGCGGCGTTAATGTTGTTCTGTGATTTTTTATATATTTGCAAAAGAATGAATCACTTTACATGATTTATGTTATAGAAGTACAAATACAGGGAGCATGGTGAATGTGTACCGGAACTTTTATTTCATTTTTTTTGCTTTGTGACAGCTTCTTCAAAACTGTAAAGTTAATTACATTCCTGGTTGGGACTGCCATGGTCTGCCGATTGAGTTAAAAGGCAAGTGATAGTCTGTGCTGATTTATTAAGTTGAAAATTTTACGGTAGCTTCTAGCTTTAATCATGGGTAATTTTCTGTTAAATTGTCTTAGTATTGCAGTCGTTAGACCAAGATGCACGGAAGGGGCTAACACCATTAAAATTGAGAGCAAAAGCAGCTAAATTTGCCAAAGCAACTGTGAAGGCACAGATGGCATCATTCAAGGTCAGTTCTAAATAACTAATGCACATATTTGAAAGAGAGTAACATTTGCTTGTCTTAAGGTCATACTTTTACTTAGTTACCTAAGAAGTGTACATGTTATGGTTACATATTCAAATTGTTTTTCCGTCAGGTAACGATGTTGTTGTTCACCTATTATAAGTATTAAGGATTGATAGAACATTAAAGGTTTTTTTTTTTTTTTTTACTTTTTGACGACAGAGATTTGGAGTATGGGCTGACTGGGATAACCCTTATCTCACTCTTGATCCCGAATATGAGGCTGCTCAGGTATAAAAGCTAAATTAGTATCACCTCTAGTTATATCTAATTGCTCTGCTATGTTATAGATATTATTTTATTCTTTTGGCCTTTTAGATTGAAGTGTTTGGGCAAATGGTTTTCAAAGGATACATATATCGAGGGAGAAAGCCAGTTCACTGGAGTCCTTCATCTCGCACCGCTCTTGCAGAGGCTGAGTTAGAGGTAAGTTGATCAACAGCCTCTTGTCTGGTTTAATATTAACTTCCTGTATAAATAATAAATAAGATCTTTATTTAATTAAAGTTTGTAACCTTTGCATACAGGTGTTAAGACTTCATAGTCTTTAGAAATAATCTCACTCTGTTTGGTCTTTTAATGCAGTATCCTGAAGGCCATGTTTCAAAGAGCATGTATGCAGTTTTCAAATTACTCAATACTCCAGCTAAAGATGGATTACTAGATGAGTTTCTTCCCAAATTGTCCCTTGCAGTTTGGACCACCACTCCCTGGACTATTCCTGCAAATGCCGGTATGTGTTTGTGTGTGTAAGTTCATAAAGTTATCTACATGTATCCACATGTTTATATTTTCTTTCTTTCTTTCTTTTTTACAGCTGTTGCAGTAAATCCCAAGCTCCAATACGTGATTGTTGAAGTGCTGCCCGTTTCATCTGATGTTGCTTCATCTTCTGAAGACAAAAATAGGAGATTTGGTAATGTTTTAAAAGCCGACGAGGCACCCTTTTTCATTGTTGCAGCGGATCTTGTGCCAACACTTGAAGCCAAATGGAATGTGAAGCTTGTTGTTAAAAAAACTGTTTTAGGTTCAGATCTTGAAAATTACAGGTACTTAATGTTTGAATTAATTGAAATTACTTTTATTAAAATACTTATTAACCTAGCTATATGTATACAAATAGATATGCACACCCGATAAACGGGCAAGAATGTCCTGTAGTGATTGGAGGAGATTATATTACAACCGAATCAGGAACCGGGCTTGTTCACACAGCCCCGGGTCATGGACAGGATGATTATATAACAGGTTTAAAATATGGATTGCCTATAATATCACCAGTAGATGATGAAGGAAAGTTCACTGAAGAAGCTGGGATATTTAGTGGGCTTGATGTATTAGGTGATGGTAATGCTGCTGTAATTGATCACTTGGATGAACGTTTATCAATTGTTATGGTAGAACCTTACAGTAAGTCATATCATCCATTCACAGATCCAAACTAAAACAATTTTTTTGTTATACCGTTGAGATGGTTTACTAGAAATTCTAATTTATAAGTTGTGTTATTTTTTTATTTTTTAGAGCACAAGTATCCGTATGATTGGCGAACAAAAAAACCTACAATTTTTAGGGCAACAGCACAATGGTTTGCTTCTGTGGAAGGATTCAGAGAGGCTGCTATGGATGCCATTAACCAAGTTACATGGACCCCATCACAGGTATTGTATATGAATACTTTTGGTTTTGGAAACTGAAAATTGGGTTCTTCCAGAATTTGATTGGTTGAAATTCACATGATTGATATCAGTTAAGGTTTTTGTGTGGTTTTTATGTTCATATAACACTAGAACCACATGATTAATATCAATAAGTGTTGCATAAATGATAAACACACTATTGAAATGTATTTAAACTATTGACTTAAATATATGGAGACAATTCTGATTACTCTCTGCTCAAAGGTTTATATGTGGTTTGAACCACTAGTTCGAATGCGTCAATACTTCTTGTGTTTTGGTGACATGCATTTCTTTTTGTACTAACAAATATCATGAAACCATAACATTTCTGAACATTTTTCCTATGAGGAACTGAAAACATTGCTAACTTTTGAAGCAATGGCTCATAAATGTAAGAAGTTTGTTTGCTTTTTTATAATATTTTTCTACTTCGTAAATTTTTTTACAGTTGTATATACTAATTTTACAAAGATTTCCTAGTCTGGAAATCTGCTTGATCAAGATCAACCACTCATTCTTTCAATCACAGCAACTTTTTGTCTTAATTTTTTTCTCTGTTAAGTGTACAAATATTAATAACAGTATTAATTATCATTATAATTATAATTTTGTCATTCAGGCAGAAAACAGAATTTCTACAATGACTTCCAGCCGTTCAGATTGGTGTATATCTCGTCAGAGGACATGGGGTGTCCCAATTCCAGTCTTTTATCATGCAGAGACGAAAGAACCTCTGCTAAATGAAGAAACCATTGATCATATCAAGTGTAATGCAATAAATGAAAAATAAACAGTTTACTACCTATTTTAAAGTGTACTTCTATTACTGAAGCTTACCTTCTGGTTATTGTGTCTGGCAGCAATCATTTCCCAAAAGGGCAGTGATGCATGGTGGTACATGTCAGTAGAAGAATTGCTTCCTGAGAATTATCGTGATAAAGCATCAGATTATGTGAAAGGAACTGATACAATGGATGTTTGGTTTGATTCAGGTAAATTAATTACCTGTTAAACATTAGTAATTCTTATACAAATTACAACTTTGCATGCAACTGGACATGAAAATGAGTTATATTTGCAGGTTCTTCATGGGCTGCTGTTCTGGAGAATAGAACTGGCCTGAGTTTTCCTGCAGATTTGTATGTTGAAGGTACAGATCAGCATCGGGGTTGGTTCCAAAGTTCTTTATTAACTAGCGTTGCAACAAAAGGTACACATTCTCAATCCAACAACATTTAATTTGCTGTAATTATTATTATTATTATTATTATTATTATTATTATTATTATTATTATTATTATTTATAATTTTAATAAATATCACAGGAAAAGCTCCATATTCTGGAGTTATAACACATGGATTTGTGCTTGATGAGAAGGGTTTAAAAATGAGTAAATCTTTGGGTAATGTCGTTGATCCACGTATCATAATTGAAGGAGGGAAGAATCAAGAGGTTAGTGGTTGTTTTGCCTTAATTAATTGTGTTAATAATAATCTTTTAATAGTGAATTATTTAATAAAAAATCTTCCAGGAAGCACCTTCTTATGGAGCTGATGTACTTAGACTCTGGGTCTCAAGCGTTGATTATACAGGAGACGTTTTGATTGGTTCTCAAGTTCTTCGCCAAGTGTCAGATACATATAGAAAGTTAAGAGGAACTTTACGGTTTCTTTTGGGAAATCTTCATGACTGGAAAGTATGTAATGTTTTCAAAAATATTCATTGGATATGTATCTGGTTTGAATAAAGTTTCTACATTATTATATATTCTGTTTATATTTTGCAGTCTGAAAACGCTATTGCATATGATGAACTTCCTGAGATCGATCAGCATGCTCTGTTTCAGCTTGAAAATGTGGTGAAAAACATTAAGGAAAGCTATGAAAGCTATCAGTTCTTCAAAATATTCCAGGTAAATTCTTACATTTTTTTTCTTGATTAAAGGTTTTTTTATTGATTAATCATAAATGTAACTTGTTCCATTTCAGATCATTCAACGGTTTGCTATTGTTGATCTCTCAAATTTCTATTTTGATGTTGCCAAAGACCGCCTTTATGTTGGGTAAACTTTCTTATGATTTTATTAAGTTTGATATTGTTTATAGTCAACGTGTATCGACTTTGATATGTTGACTTTATATATTAGGGGAGCTTCGAGTTTTACAAGGAGAAGTTGTCAAACAGTCCTTGCAGTTCATCTACTGTCAATAGTGAGAGTAATTGCTCCAATACTACCTCATCTAGCTGAAGACGTGTGGCAAAATCTCCCTTTTGAATATAATATTGACAAAGCTGACCTGGCAAAATTTGTTTTTGAATCAAAATGGCCTGAAGCAAATGAAAGATGGCTTGCGTTTCCCGAGGAAGAAACAGATTTTTGGGGGAAAATACTTGAGGTAACCTCAATAATGTACCTATGATCAATGGCGCAGCTACCCCCGAATTTTCGCTCAGAAGTTCTCATTATATAATATTCGTATAGAATTTTTTTGATATATACGGTTTTGACCCCCCATTTTTTAATAAAAAAATTAGTTATATACTTCCGACCCCCCGGTCCGGATTTTCAAGCTTCGCCACTGCCTATGATTTTTTTAATTTTTCGTTCTTTTTTTTTAATTATATATTGATATAAATTTGGTAGTTGAGAACCGAGGTAAATAAGGCATTGGAGAGTGCTCGCACTGGCAAACTTATTGGTTCTAGTCTGGAGGCGAAGGTGTACCTCCATAGCTCTGATGATAAGCTTGCTGTGAGATTAAGGAACATGTGTGAAGCTAAAGTTGATGCCGACTCCCTACATCGCATATTCATAACGTCTCAGGTATATTTTGGATTAACATCTTAGGTGTCAAATTCGATGAAAGTTGTTTAGAAAGTTGACTGGACTGGTCAAACTGCAGGTTGAGATTCTTTCTACATTGGATGATTTACCAACCAAAAATATACCATATTCCGGAGAATATTTGATTCAGGGAGAAAATAAAATATGGATTGGAATATCGCGTGCAGAAGGTACAAAATGTGAAAGATGTTGGAATTTTTCACCCCAAGTTGGTTCATTTATCGATCACCCGACACTTTGCAAACGTTGCTATGATGTTATTGCTGGCCAACCAATTCCTGCTCTTGCAGCTGTCAGTTGACGTGTAGGTAATCTCTTGAAAAAGATAAATTTATACCCTAGAACCGGCATATGATAACAGGACAAAAGAATGGGTTGACCCAAAACACATTCGTTTAGTGTATGCCGATTTTAAATCATGAAACGTGATCTGTGATGCAGAGCATTCCATTTATCTGCAATAAAAGCGTCTTGCAATTTATCATAATGTATTACTTTTTTTTACACAGGTGACAGTTTCAACTCATTTACTTACGAATGGACTGATTCGGTTATGTTATATGTCTTCAATATATCTTAAATTGCTTTAAAGAAAATTATTGTCTTTCACATTACTATTCTTGTTTGTTTATACTATGTGGAGGTCATGTCATGTCACAACTAACAACTAAGTGCAACTCCATTACAATTCTACTTCTAATGGGAGAGGTCAACGGCCTAAGATCTGAATTGAATATGGTTGTTTAAAAGACTGAATATAAAATGCAAATTATATTTAAAATTAAATTTTTTAGATGTTAAAGAGGTCAACTGTAAGGAGAGACATGCTTTATTTAGGTAATGGTTCTACGCTAGCCGCCCTAACCTTAGTCCAACTTTTGAGTAGGTCTAATTGAGACACCCACACCGTTAAGGTCTAAACGACGCCCATATTGAACTGGTCCGAACAGAATGGAACCCAATTCTATTGGTAAGGTGCTTGTTTGCCAGGTCTTAGATCAACCTATAAACTGTCTCACTTATTAAACGGAGCTGACAATCGTGCCAAGCTTAAACTGATTTAACTTGAACCTCGTATATGTATATGTATATGTATTCGTGTGTGTCAAAGATAACACTGGCCCAAACAGGCGTGAAGCCATGTACGTTTGTAGCCCTGAGGCGGCGCTTCATGTAGTTTGACGCTTTTTGACAAAAAAAGCGTTTTTCTTGGAGCCTCGGGCGCCTCAAGCCTCAGGCGCGCTTTTTTAAACCAAGCATGTAACCCAGACTGATCAAAAGTATTGATTGTAGTAATAAACCGAGCTGACAATCGTGCCAAGCTTGGTATCACCTCAACATGACCCTTTTACTAAACCGATTAGAAACATCAACCGCAAAACACGTCTCATGTTTGCATTTGGTCATGTTAGGATGATATCCCATCACTAGTTATAAACTTGATATCCTTGTGAATTGTTTCTTTGAAAGTAACAAGTGGTTATAAAATGACTTCATTGACAAAGGTCTACTTCCTCTAGAAGCTAGAAACTAATTATTAGTCAAACTTTTTAAAAAGAAAGTAGAGACAACACTCTAAAAGAGCAGAAGAAAGGTCAACCTAATATGAGTATTATATGGCGGTCTTGATAATAACCCGCCTGACATTTCATGGTGCCTTGTATAATGTAACACCCTCACCATTTGTCAACATCTCAAATGTCAAATGTACATCTTCAGGCTGACTCAATGAATATGCACGGTCGAATCATTTGATGGTTGTTGGATAAAATCCGATCCGTCTTCATCCAAACATGGCAGTTGTAGATCCTGAAACTCCGGTCATACGAAATTCAGATCACCATAGTATTAAAAAAAAAAAAAAAAAAAAAAAAAACATGTTTATTTAAGGTGATAGGTACCTGTGATTGTAACAACTGATTTGGCTGTTGATCTTGGGACACTGAGTAGGCTTGCGGTTGAGACATTCGATAATATGGTTCCTTTAGATCAAGTCTGCAGCTTGATGTTTGTAATATTCCTCCTTGTTCAGCACCAGGGCCCCACATTTTAGCTACACAACCCGAATCGCAAAAGGTCACATAATTGTTACATGGTTGGATGTAATATTTAACTGATTATTGCAATTTAATGACGTCATAATAATAACTATCTTGTAATCAACCTGACATGGTTAGGTTAATTGTGTAACTCTGAGCACTGTGTGCAATCATGTGAAGACGGCCTGTAATTTCTTGACCAGGCATGACGTATATGGGTTGAGACAGGACACATCGCAGTTGGTACCAGTGAGTTGTGGGTGCACCAGGAGCCGTGGTTAGCCACCTTTGTACAGTGCTGTAGGTCAACAAAATTAATATGCAAAACTTAATTAGTAGAGAGAATAACTAACAGGCGACAGGCTTGGCCCATTCACTTATGAATGGCTCAATCGGGTTGAAACTCGCCAAAAGCGTAATTTAACGCATACAACCTTATGAATCATTTATTCAAATAAATTAGATTTGTAATAATAACTGAATCATATTTAAGTGGATGAAATACATTTTACAAAATTGGTCAAAAAATGTTTGTGCCAACCCAACCCGACTCGTTTTGATATGCAGTTAACAGCATAGAGTTATCACCTGCCGTTAAATAGAACATCAAACCAACACGCCAGGCCATGTATTCTTGTGCCCACAGAAGCTGAGAATTTCAAGGGTACGTCAATTTCGTACAAGTCCTCTTCCTGAAAATGGGATTTTAAAACACGTGACATGTAGAATTAGGGTTTTGTTATGTTTATGAGCACAGGGTTCTCTTAGAATAACAGCACATGATCCGTAAATATTGAACCAGAACATAGTTCTTTAAGCGCGTATACAAATTCTTGAAGGTGGTCACCGGTCAGCACATAAAAGTTACCATACCTTGATAGTAGTGAAATTGATGACATGGGAAACTGCAGGAGCCACCAATAACCTTGGATCAAAAGCATCAACCACTGGCTGCAAACATAATCTTATTTTAGATAAGAGAAACCGAAATGACAAGAATGACAATCAAATATTGAAAAGTCTGTGTTCGTGAACCATATTTAAAATAAATATATATATATATATATATATATATATATATATATATATATATATATATATATATATATATATATATAATAAAACAAGCGGTTGTGGATAAACAATATAGAAGGAAAAGAACATTACAGAATTGCTAGCATGGTAAGGTTTAATAATTAACTACCTAAACAGTAAATTCAGTAAAGAAGAATACGAGTATTAAACATACGAAGCTTCTAAAAAACGTTTGGAACATCAACGTGAGAAAAGTTGTATGTAAGCAACCAAGACAAACCTGCGAAAAATATCCTTGGAATGCAGTTCCATGTAAAGCGGTCAAATCAACCCCATAATAGTTCTGTTGCTGCCAAAATAGGGCCTACATAGCAAGAATCAGAAATAAAGAATTAAATACACCTCGTAATGGTGTCATATATGGAGATTGCAATATGTGGATAGTAAAAGAGATACTCTTAATCTACGAAGGCAAAAAAAATGCGGAATAGAGAAAATGCATACCTTGTTTGCAACTTCTACATATAGATACTCGTCGCTGAATGGTGCCATGTGAATTCTGTAAAATTTAAAAGAAAACAGAGAATTGGGATTATACGGCATACATATAGATATTCTGTATGTGACTTCTCATCCAAAATACATGTGCATTCAATTATAGACATTTCGGAAAAATTATCAACATTAGAATTGGAATTAAAAATGATGAAAACTTGACTACGTTGCTAATGTATCGTAGATGAATGTAATAGTCGGCTTTCTCAGGCAATAATTGTTTGAACTTTGATGCACTTTAGAAAATCAAAAAATGAAAAATAACTATTAACTTTTATTGCTAACCCTTCTCATATATGATATACCAACCCTAGCATTAAAGGACAGAATGTAATAGTCATAATATAGCCGTTCATTCAGTTTGAGTTTGGAATAAAATTAGAAAATCACCTTCCAACTGTTGGAAACATTTTCCCATTAGGGACAAGAAACCGATCTCTTGCAATGACATACGACTCAAGCATTCTTTCATTCACTAACAGAGTGCCTGTAAGTAAGAGACCATAATGGCATGACAACATGTGAAGAATCATTTTTTTTTCCAAATCAGCAAATATAATAATACAATAGACATGGTAATATTATTAATAAATTACCCATAGGCTCTGAGATTAATATATCGGCTTTCTCAGGCAATTCTACGTCTTCAACTTTGCCCTTGATAACCTAAATTTTAATGGCGACATGTCCACTAAGGATAAGACATCCAAGATTAAGAGGAGCTTAATTTGTACCAAAAAAAGGGACTAACCGTAATTCTTTGTCCCAAAATAGGATTCCCAGCAATAAGCTTTTTAGCATAGTCAGCCATCTCAGATGCTTCCACAGCATAAACATGTTTTGCACCAGCCTAACAAGTGGCAAGAAGGTGTGATTAGTCGCTGTACGTGACATCACAAAATGTGATGTTAGTATGTGACAGCAAAAAAGTGTTTGGATGTGTCTTGTAAGTGATTATGTAATACTAAATAATCAAAAACAACGGGTTGTAGGAAATTATGTTCCATTTTTAAGTTGTAATATTCAGATGTTTTAAGTAAAAGGCAAAGTCGGAAAAAAGAGCATTTTAAGGGGGGGGGGGGGGGGGGGGGGGGGGGGGGGCGTAATTGTACTTTTTCCTTAGATGCTTAGCTTTGTTGCGGTTGGTATGAAACCGATTATCCAAATCTGTTATTCTGATCTCCAAATAATCAGAAGCGAAATTTCTTTTACCCAAACAATAAAAACATACTATTGCGACCTTAAGTCGCAATAATCAGTTTCAAAAGACAAATCCAATCACCCTTTATAAGGTTCAAAATTAGTACACCTGAGCAGCAAACAATGACAATATGCCACTTCCAGCACCGACATCAACCACTACCCGCCCAGCAAAATCCGCTTGATTCTCCATAACGGCGGCATAGTAGGAACCTAAATAATAAAAAAATTTCATGCATATCAGCTCCATAACATCCCAAAAAAGTAATTTGAACCATGCTTATTGAAATGAATTAATACATCCTAGCATAGTAGCAATGTAGCATCACACTGATGCATGCTAACATGAGCCTGAAAAAGAACAAAATGGCATATTGACCTGTTCTCACATAATCCTGCAACATATTTTGCTGATGAAGAAGTTGTCCGTAGTAATGGAAGTACATTTTAGCAGAAGATGATTCTATTTTATCATCAAACTTGCTTTTGGCAGAAGAAAGTGTTCCATTTGGTAAGGTTGATCCTGTAAAAGAAACAATATATAAAGTATAAACATCTCCATTTAGCACTAGCATTTGCTGCTATAAATAATATAATTACCATTAAATCCATCCCATAGCGATTAAATTTTTTCACTCGTTTGTTTCATGTCACTAAGTGTAATCATGTAATAAAAGGAATTACAAAAGCTAAAAGAAACTAGATCATTAATATTTGATAAATAATGTTTGCAGCAGACCTTCAATAGGCACGTCACTTTTCCAATGCTCAAATGCACCATGAAAGGAACTACTCTCTTCCTCCTCTTTAAATTGAATAGTAATCCCCGTTGAATAAGTTTTCTGATTCAAGCATTAAAATATTATTATATTGATCACGGTATACACTAATGTATGCAACTATGCATATTGCACATCATAATAACACAAACTAAAGGTTCAAAATGTAACATGTTTTCTTATATCTTATATCTACAAAAACTGATATAGGTACTTCGAAAATATGAAATTTGAATCAAAAAGTGCTCTCTCCGAGCGTAAGTAACGAAGAAAAACGCTAGATAAATTCTCCATTTTGAGATAACTGGAAAAAAAATCAATAAAAATATAAACAATACAAGTTGGTCATATCGGCATACCTCTTTGACGGTTTCAGAACCTTCCGATACACAAAGTGATTGTAATTCACCTAACCTGAAAAGCTGAAACCCTAAAAAATTAACATGTGAACACATAAACACAAACCAAACATTATTATAACATCTCTATTATTTAAGTTTCAATAACCACAAATCCACAAAAATGGGACCCACAAAATGGAAATGATATCAACTAAATCAAAAGATAACAACTGCCTATATTTACAACTCAAACAGCATACACTCATGAAGGTGGACTCTGACAGAGAGAGCACTAAAACACCATAAAGTCATAAACTTTACCAACATTATAATCACTACAACAATGCTGAAACATGAAACAAACTTGTTTCAACTATTCAAGACTTAACAAATCAATCAAAACACATAAAAAAGACAATAGAAATCAACCCAAAACAAGAAATATGAATATAAAAACTCAATTTTTATTTTCTTGAAACATTGATTAACTAAAAGATTGATACCTGAGTGGTTCTAAGGTTGAAGTTAACAGAGTGTTGGCCATCAGGGTCAAGAAAGAACTGGAGCTCCGGGGACCCGGAACCCGACCCGAAAAGAGCAGAAAGAGGACCAAGAACATGTTTTGGAGGGGTTGAAGAGAGTAAAGTGATGGAAGAAAGAGTGAAATTGTGGATTGGAGTATCCATTGTGTGGATTGGAGGGGTTGCTCTGTTTTTAGTGAAAAGATTGTGTGTGTGTTTGTATATGTGTATGTATAGGTATGTTGTGTGTGTGAAAGAGAAGCTAGGGTTTATGGGGTAGAGAGAGTGGAGATTTGAATGATAAATTAACTTTTGTTTGTTGTTGTCCCTTCAAAGTAACAACTAGAGACAAATGCTCACCACAAGTTCTTGTAAATTACAATTTTAATTTTTAGGGATTTTGCTTTTTTTTTATATTATTTGTAAAAGGTAACACGTTTTTACTTTTCACTGTCGTTTGTTAAAAGATCTGTTTAGATACATGTGAAATTACTATTTAAACGTTGTCCTTAAAACAATATATAGACCCTCACACGATCATGTCTCTCTGTTTATTACTCTGTCGGGCCTTTTGTATCATTGTCATCACTACATAACAATCACTAGCACATGTCACACCATGGTCACCACCTCGGTCCAATGTTATTGTTATGGTTGTTGGTCACTCTTACACCCACACAATATAGGTTATTATTGTTGATACCCAAACAAATCATGACATAGTTACTTCCTATGGCCTTGTTGTTATTGGTTGCTTTGTTTCGAACTGGTTTTGAGAACTTTGTTCTAATGTGTCTAGTTTCTCCACTCATAACATATTTGTTTTTTTTTTTCCAAACAATGCTAACTCGTACGTCTTGGCATGTCTATCTCATTTACCCCAATGCATCTTTCCATAGGCTAATGCCTAACATTTACCCTTCTTAAAATTGAATTTCTAACTATTATTCCCAAAATCACATGTTTATCTCATTTCCTTTCAGAAGATAAGTGTCGATGCCTTGTATAGTAATTTTGTTGCCATTACTGTTGTAAAACACCTATGAAATTGAATCAAGAACACAATTGTCGAAAGCTTCGAATTATTATTGATAATGGAAACGAAATACAAAGGAGAATTACAAAGAAAAAGACTCTAATACAAACGAATTGATGAGATCTATTTATAAGCCCTAATCCCTAATTGAACCGTTAAAGTCTGTTGAGACCTTTGAACTTGACAGGATTAGTCCTCCATCTCCATCAGACGTTCACTTATTAACCAGAATTATTATAAACTGAAATAAACTTTTGCACCTTGTCACAGATGGCCCTTCAAACTTTCTTGACCAAGTTTGACTTATTATTTGACTTTGATTTTGACTTAATATCTAACAATCTCCACCTTTAAATCAACAATCAATCCAGCCATCTTGACAATCATCCAAACAACTAATCAACAAAACAATCAGCTGTTTAACAAACTACTGATCTTCAACATCAGCAGTTTCTGACCAAACTTCTGATTCTAAACCCTTGTCCTCCAAACTACTGATCAACTAAACCATCAGTAGTTCTAACATCTGTTTATCATCAGTACTTTCAAACCTCTGCTCCTCAACAGCAGATTCAAACCTCTGCTCTTCATCAGCTGTTTCCAACATCTGCTTCCCATCAGCAGTTTTCAAACAACTGCTACAAAACAACACCAAACAGCTAATTTTCTCAGCAGACTTTCCAAGGACCAAACTGCCCTTCCTGAACTTATCAGCTTCCCTTGAATCAATATCACCCAGTCCTGACTCATGCTGCACAACTCTTTTCAACCTTGAGCAACATTCAAAAACCTGACAAACTTCAATGGACTTGACCCATTTCCAGCTTTTTACTCCTATTGACCCAGTAACATCACAGAATATGACTATTCTGCCCCTGCAACCCTTCTTCACATCTTCAACAAGTATCCACTGATCTTTAGAACCTCTAAGCACCAACCAAGCATTACCCTTGATCTCTGCTGCTTCAATATCAGGCTCAACACTAGTCAAAAGATTAGCTGCATTAACTACTGACCAGTCCTTTTCAACACAGGACTGCCTTTCACCAAACCACAACTGAGTCACATCTCCTGCACACTTACCAGGCAACTCCACCTTAACCTGAACATTATCACCTTGTGCAGCCTCCACCTCAGTCCAAAAATCTTCTAAACACAGCATAACCCTGCTGCCTTTTATCCATAGCATAAACCTGCTCTCCTGTAACCTTGGCTTCCCATCTTCTAGACCACATATTCTGAATATTTTCAACACATCAGAATATCCCAAGAACATATCAACACCTGTCCTTGATTTCATCAACTCCATCTGTCTAGAACAACCAAGCACTTCCAAAACTCCACCTAGACACCAGTTCACTATCCCATCACACCTTTCACCATGAACTACCATTGATTGACCCTCACTAGAGATCTTTAACCTGTGACTCAACTCCACCACGGTCTTGTACCTCTCTGAACTACCATCATGAACAACCCCATGACTGTTCTTCCCAATCAATCCCTGTTCATCTGTGTGATCCATGAACTCTTTCTCACTAGGCATCATCACATGACCATCCAGAACATAAACATTACTCTCCTGTCTAGTTCCAGTCATGACAACCTCCTGATCATTCATGATCAAGACCTTACCATCTCTCAACCACACATGGTAACCTATCTTTTCTAAACAACCCAATGACAACAAACTTCTATTCAAATCAGGAACATACCTTACATCATGAACTTCAACAATATCACCATTGTCCATCATGAACACCACTGTCCCAACCCCTTGAATCTTACAAGTTCTGCCATCACCCATCTTGACTTTACCAAGATAACCATATTTCAGATCCCTGAAATATCCCTGATCATATGTCATCCCAAAAGACCCACCTGAATCCAAGATCCACTTCTCTGAACAGAATTTTTCACTGGTCACTACAAGAACATCACAAACATCACAGTCATCTGATGAATCACCTTCTTGTTGCCTGTGACTATCATGTCTCTGTTCACTCTTTCTTTTCTTCAATTCAGGACAATCTTTCTTTAAATGATCTTCTGAGTTACAAACATAACACCTCCTCTTGAATCTTGATTCACCCTTGAACCTTGAATTCTTCTGATCAGCCTTCCCTCTCACAAACAATGCATCTCCACCATCTTCTACCACATCTGTTCTTCTTTTCAACTCTTTTGAATTCAGGGCAGCCAAGACTTCATCCATAGTCAATGTCTCCCTTCCATACATAAGAGTATCCACAAAATGCTCATACGAAGATGGCAATGATGTGAGAAATATGATGGCCTGATCTTCACCATCCAATTCAACCTCAATATTTTCAAGATCCAAGATAAGTTTATTAAACTCATCTGTATGTTCATCCAGTGTCTTACCAGGGCTCATCTGAAACGTATACAACTTCTTCTTGAGATACAACCTGTTGGCCAACGACTTGGTCATGTACAGGGTCTCAAGCTTTGCCCAAATACCAGCAGCAGACGTTTCTTTCGACACCTCCCTCAACACCCTGTCACCCAGACTCAATATGATCAAACTGTGAGCCTTTTCTAACATCTCCTTCTTCTCCTTATCTGTGAGATCACCAGGAATATGATCTTCCCCCCTCAATGCATCAACAACACCGTTATGCACTAACAGGGCTCTCATCTTCATCCTCCACAGACTAAAATCGTTTCTCCCATCAAACTTTTCCAACTCGAACTTCGTCGTCACCATTCTTGATCTTATTACGCGGATAACACAACCAATTTCACAGAATTAGAGCAACCTTGCTCTGATACCAATTGTTGTAAAACACCTATGAAATTGAATCAAGAACACAATTGTCGAAAGCTTTGAATTATTATTGATAATGGAAACGAAATACAAAATAGAATTACAAAGAAAAAGACTCTAATACAAACGAATTGATGAGATCTATTTATAAGCCCTAATCCCTAATTGAACCGTTAAAGTCTGTTGAGACCTTTGAACTTGACAGGATTAGTCCTCCATCTCCATCAGACGTTCACTTATTAACCAGAATTATTATAAACTGAAATAAACTTTTGCACCTTGTCATAGATGGCCTTTCAAACTTTCTTGACCAAGTTTGACTTATTATTTGACTTTGATTTTGACTTAATATCTAACAATTACCGAACCAAATTCACCGTAGATGATTAGATAAGTGTACACATATTCCAAATCACAACCTCCTGCTATATATCTCACTCACATCGGAATGCCTCACTTTTAAGCATGGGAGAAACTTCAAAAGGAGAATGGGAAGTTCAACGCCAGCGGACAAGATACCAAGAACGAAACACAAAAACAACACGATGACTACTGCCTTTTACATCACCACCCTTCCAAGTCATTGCACCCTTGAAATGCTTCCGAGTGAATTCCATTGCTGTGGAATAGTGACTGATGCATATTTACCCACGAGGAAAGACAAAACATGGAGGTTCTTTGCTTTCATAAGATTCGAATCGGTGAGAAGCATTGAGGAGATGATTAAAGCGCTAACAAGAGTTAGAGTGGGAGATGCACAGATTCAAGAAAATGTAGCTAAATTCAAAAAAGAAGATGGAAGGTTGGGATATGAAACACAGAGAACTGATTTTAGGAAGTAAGGTCCAGCAGGAGGGGTTCATATTCAGGGTACAGGAAACAAGGAGATGAACAGTCAAGTGGCTTGGGGTGATGTAAACCAATTTCCGTCGATACAACAAACCAACATGAAGAAAACGTTGATGGTTTCAAACAAGAGTTCCCGGTTCAGTCAATTCTTGGTCGGTGCTCATTGATTGGTAATGTTAAAGACATTCTGACGCTATGTAGAATGGACGACTTCCTAAAGGCGATGAACAAGAACGACGTCACTGTCAAGTATGTGACTGGCATGAAGGTGATGCTTACCTTCATGACAGCTTCCATGGCTGAAAGCTTTATGTCAACTAAGGAAGAGGTATGGAAGACTTGTTTTTATGATTTGACACGATGGGTTAGGCAAGGCATACCGTTTGAACGGGTTGCATGGATTAAAGCTACCGGCATCCTCTTGCAACTTTGGGACAAGGATGTTTTTTATCTTATAGCTTCCTCATATGGGACAGTTGGCAATGGGTCTAATGCTAGTGCGAAGGATGGTAACTTCTCTTTGAGACAATCGCGGTGTTGGTAAAGGAAGGCAAACGAATACCGGAAGCTATGGAGTTACACTGGAAAAATGAGAGAATCAACATATGGGTGGAGGAGCTAGATGAGGTCTAGTGCCCGGATTTTGTGGCAACAACTACCAATCCGATCAAGTTTTTGGTTCTAAACACTGATAACGGTAGATGTGTTGTCGAGCATGAGGCGAGTAACTCAAACAAGAATACAAATCCGGGACCATTGAATGATGGTCGGGAGAAGGGGAGGTTATTGAGTAGGTCAGAAACGTAACTCTGGTGTAAGAAACGGTAACTTCTCCGGCGAAGAATGTTGTTAAGTCAGGGAGCTATCAAGAAGTCCAAGACCCCGCATGGAAAGGAGTATCTAATTAATTGAAGGTGTGGGTACCGAGATGGAACACATGCAGGTTAACCGGGTCTGGAACAAATTGTAATCAGTGCGATGGGTGGTAGCCAGATAGCCAGACCTCCTGACTTGGTGTTGGCTTCTAAGCTTAAGAGAATCAAAGACGCAATCAACGTTTGGATGGCACAACACAGTGATTCGCGGACGAATGTGAAAAAGAGTTTGGAGAACAAAATCATGGAGTTGGATGCCGATTTAGAAGAAAGGCAATTGTCAGAGTATGAATTAAAGGAGTGGACCCAATGCAAGCGAAACTTAGAAGAATTAAACTTGGAAATCGCTCAGGATTTAAAACAGAATGCTAGGGTGAAATGGGTTGTCGAATGTGATGAAAACACGACGTACTTTCATGAGACAATTAATTACAATAATGGGTGCAACCGAATAAATGGAGTGACGATAAATGAAGAATGGATCACGGACCCGACAAAGATTAAAGAGGAAGTGAGAAAGTTTTTCGCCTTTAAGTTTAGGGAATCAAATTTAAACAGGCTGCCATTCGTTTGTCCAAACCTTAAACAACTTAGTACAGAGGAAGCAAGTGGTTTGGTTCAACGATTTTCGGTAGAGGAGATAACGGGGGCGATATGGGATTGTGGGAGCGATCGAGAACCGGGCCCAGATGGCTTTAGCTTTGTTAAACACTTCTGGGAATTTTTAAAAGAAGATCTCACAAGGATGATGGATCATTTCTTCATTTATGGGACTATTAGTTGTGGTTGTGGATCCTCTTTCATTGCATTGATTTCGAAGGGTAATGACCCTCTTACTTTCAAGTTTCAATGAATATCAACCTATTAGTTTATTTGGTTGTATTTCAAAAATAATATCGAAGGTGTTGGCGAATAGAGTTAAAAAGGTGATAGGGTCAGTAGTAACGGAATTTCAATCCGTTTTTTTGGCAAATAGAAACATTTTGGATGGACCATTAATGTTAAATGAAATTATTTCATGGGTTAAAAAGGTTAGTGCGAGGGTTTTTACCCTCAAATTTGATATGGAAAAATCTTGTGACTCGATAAATTGTGACACCCGGCAAACTCCGGTTAATAACTTTCGTTAAACTAGTAAGTCTACCTTAGCGAGTCATGCATATTACGTACTTAACGGGGTCAGTCGAGTCGGTACGATGATTCTGGGAATCATCGGGAGTCGTTACGATGATCCGCGGGATCATCGGGAGTCGGTCCATAACCATGTGTACAAGGATTGGTGATTCGTGGAATCGCCGGGTTTAACGCACACACAAGTCTCGAGTCCCGGGAATTGGTGAACGGATGTAAACGTGTTAGTTATCGTGCATTATATGTTTGTAATCACTATGTGACTTATCGGTATGTGAATATGTGTTTATATATGTTAAAATAGTGTTTAACGCGCCAAAAACCTGTTCCAGCATCTCCGAGGCGATTAGGAGCCTGGGAAGCCCCTAATCGCCCCAACCAGAGGCGAGTATGAGAGGCTTGGGGCTAATAGGAGCCTACTCGTCTGAAGTTGTCTGCTACTCGTGTGTACTGCTGAGCACGGGTCAAAACACCTATAAATAGAACCCTTGACTCCCCAAACACCATTTATGCAACCCTAACTGATCCTAAGCCTCCCACACACCTTGAAATACCTCTGAAACTTATTTTGCCCCAAAACACACCATCTCCAAGCTTATACACCTTTCTTTGCTAAAATCCAAGGTGTGTTCTTCATCCTAAACCTTTGTAATGTTATTGTTTTGGTTCCCCAAAAGTCCAGACGTTATTTTGATAAGAATGAGTCTTTAAAAACCTTGGAAATGAGTTCTAAAACAAGTCTACACCATAATACTTGTTATATGTGAAGTATTGATGCATATGATGATTTTTGGTGATTATAACATAAATGTTTCCATGAATTTGATGTACTTCTGATGTGTAGGAGTTGTTAGGATGATTATCTATGAGTTTGAGCTCTTGTTATGGTGTTTAGATGAAAGTATGCATTTTGACCCATTTGAATGATTCTTGAAGAATTAGGATGTTATGTTATGATTCATTGCTTGTTTATGGTTAAGAATCATGCTAGAATGATGTTATAACATAGGGATGATGTATTGCAATTTGTAGAAGGTGTAATCTAATCTTTACTACTTAAGGAAAGATTTCATAGTTAATGAAACCTAGTATTTTGCCGTTTTTGGAAATAATCGCACCGAGCCCGTTAGAGCAGAGATAAATTGGGGGTTTTTGCTTGGAAAGGGTTGGTTAATAGTTTAGTTTTGATATTGGGTGTTTTTACATGTTTCGGATCTGATTTGGAGGGTTTAACGCGCGAAAACGCGCATCAGCAGGCTTGGGGCGAATAGGAGCCTACTCGCCTGAAGCTTGGGGCGAATAGGAGCCTACTCGCCTGAAGCTTGGGGCGAATAGGCCCTACTCGCCTGAAGCTTGGGACGAATAGGCCCTACTCGCCTATTGACCTCCTCCTACTCGCTAGTTGACTTTTCCTAATTGCATGAAAGTTTCCTAATCGTGTGTACTGCTGTCGTAAACGTATTTTGACATCCCGGAACATGATTTGACACCTAGGAACATGGTAGGAACCCCGGGATACACCCAATGACTTAGTAACACGTGTTCGGACCTGTTTATGCGTTAATTGGACATTATGCTAGACTAGGCGAACTCTTGCGCGTATTAAGTGTTTAATTGCATGTGATGCATGATGTCTTGTATTTACCTAACACGTGGGATGTCGGGTCACCAATGGGATGTCGGGTCTTGTCTGGTACGGTCGGTTTAACAGTCAAAGGTGTTTTCAAACGTTTATGGTCATGGTCTGGACATTCGGGGACAAGTTAACCTACGGGTTATTAGTCCGGGTACTTACATACATCTTATGATAGGTCGCCGCTATTTGGGGCTATCATAGCACACTGATTTAACTGTTTTCAAGTAACGCGATCTAAGGTGAGTTCACGGCCCCACACTTTATTGGTTTTGTTTTCGGGGTGAGAAACATGCGTATACATTTTGGATCACACATTTACATGTTATAAGTTATAAACACATGTTTTCATGTTATACTATGGCTCACACCTTATTACTATACGGTTCATCTAAGTCCCTTAGAAACCACTAATACGGGGATGTAGCGGGGAAATGTGGATAGCGCTATTGGGCCTGACAAACCCCACTCGACGGCTGGAGGCCGGGCGGGTGCATGTTGTCTCAATCACACTAGGCTTACCGAAGATGAGGTAGTCTGTAAACAAGGGTATCACACAGTCAGCAATGGTTTCGCCCGTATGAGTAACACACTTGACGCCTAGCTAGCGTACGAACAAGCATAGTATGAACAGTAACAATAACAGTAACGGTAACGGTAACAATTTTTAAAGGATTAATGAAACGATTATTGAAAAAGAAAAACCCGTTAACTCACCAGCATTATATGTTGACATTTTTTGGCATGTTTTCTCAGGACGCTAAGGTGGCGGTTAATGGCTAGGCGCGCACGGAGTCTTGCACGGCGTCTAGAAGTCTTGTTGCATATTAAACTATGATTTGAAAAACTGTAATATGTCTTTTGGTTGTAAACAAGAAATGCTTCTGCTGCTGGCTTATGGCTCAAAGCATAATGTTTTGGTTGTTTCATGGAATGTCTTACGTATTTTCTTACATTTAGTTGTCGTTTGTTGTGACCGTTGACTTGGATCCTGGTGTGTCACGCGCCTCGCGGTAAAACTCCGCAAGTGGAAATTTGAGGGTGTGACATAAATTGGTCCTTTATTGATGATGTAATGCACCAAATGAGTTTCCCGAATAAGTGGCAAATGTGGGTTAGGGGGATTTTGGAGTCGTCTAGAGCATCGGTTTTAATAAACGGTTCTCCAACGTTGGAATTTCTATTTTTTAGGGGGGGTTCGACAAGGCGATCCTTTGTCGCCTTTTATTTTTATATTAGCTATGGAAGCGATGACCGGGTTCATGACGAAAGCTAGAGATTTGGGTTTGGTTCGTGGAATTAGTCTTCCTAATGGTGTCCCGTCCATTACACATTTGATGTATGCGGATGACATAGTGTTTATCGGGGAGTGGGCTGAAAATTGTATACGCGACATTATTCGGATTATGAGATTTTTTTCATCTTCTATCCGGACTGCAAATAAACTTTCACAAAACTAAACTATTTGGTATTGGGGTGAATGAAGATAAAGTTCTAGTCATGGCAAGTGCAATTCGGTGTAACATGGATAAATTTCCGTGTAAGTACTTAGGTTTGCCCGTCTGGGTAAATATGAATCTTATTTGAAATTGGAACGGGGTGATTGATTGTGTTAAAAAGCGGTTATCAAAATGGAAGGCCAAGCATTTGTCTTTCGGAGGAAGGTTAATAATGCTTCGTTTGGTTCTTGAAAGCCTCCCTTTATACTTTCTCTATTTACAACGTGCCTAAGGTTGTGTTGAATTTGCTTAAGGCTTTAAGGCGCAGATTTTTTGGGACGGAACTGAAGATATGTCGAAAACTAACTGGATATGCTGGGAGAAGGTTATCGGCCCAATTGATAAGGGTGGACTTGGGTTGGGATTTTTAAAATCGGTGAATGAAAGTCTTTTGATGAAATAGTTTTGGCGACAAAGGGTTGAGAAGGCTGCACAATGGAATCGGGTGATTACAGCCATACATAAGCAACATGGGTCATGGGCATACATTCCAATTAAAAACGGTTTTGCAGGTATGTGGAGCGGTATCTATAAAATGGAGAAGGAACTGTTGAGTTATGACATCTGCATCAAATTTTTGATAAAAGGTGAGATCGGAAAAGGCAATGATGTACGTTTTTGGGTGGACCGATAGGACGAACAGGGACCTCTAATGTATAGATTTCGAGCGTTGTTCGCACCAGAGGAAAACAAAGCGGCGACAATCAGAGAAAGCGATGCGGGGTGGGCTTGGAAATGAGAGCCAAACCTGCAAAATGAAAGATTGGAGCTCGTAGCTGCAGCTTTTTGATGTTGATGATAAATGGCTATGGATATGCGACAAAGATAGAGTCTTCTCTGTTGCTTCATGCCGGAGACTCCTTGCAAAGCATTTTGTTTCATATTATCCATTTGAATTGTTAACTTGGGCCCCAAAGAAAGTAAGCATTTTCATATGGCGCGCTGAACAGGACCAGATACCTACTCTTACGGCACTAAAAAGGAGGAATATTGTACACGGGTCGGTGGGTTGTAGGCTGTGTGGTGAAGCGAATGAACGGACCATATCTTTACCGGATGCTATGTGGCGTCTATAATGGCAAAAAGTTTGCGCTTGGTGCAAGATACCACCCATATTTGCATTCCCATTTAGAGACTTGCTTAACTTTCACAAACAGGTTGGAACAAATGACAATAAGAAGAAGCTGATTCAATTGATAATTGCGGTCGCTGGTTGGATAATTTGGAAGGCACGTAATGCACTAATCTTTTCCGGAAAAAAAGTGAGCAATGACGGAATTTTTGGATGATTCAACCACGCGAAAAGCAACAATGTGACATGGGAGATCGAGTTGGGTGGATTTCAATGGACCCATAATGTAAGGCCAATGTTTTAGATTGGAATAGGGTGTTTAATTGGTGATTGTAATAACTTGTGGTCTAGTTTCTTACTAGACTTGTTTGTACATATTAATGGGTGGAATGAAAGTTTGTTGTTTGCCAATAAATAAAAATTTAAAACTGTTGTGTTCTCTTCTTCTTGTGTCATTAAATGAGGAACTAGTCATGACATCTCATTATATTTTGTGACATATCATATTTCCTAATTCAAACTTCTTAGATCATCTTTCTGTTAACATACGCTAATGTTAAGAATGGATTCCATCTCACCCACAGCTATTAATGTGAGTCTACTGCATCAAAACCTGGTGGTTTACAGGAAATACACGTATCCTTTTTTGCCCTTCCTTTTCATAATTGTTATCATTTCTTTCATCATCTTTATTATCTCATAAACTCTGCCTAGAGTAGAAGATGATCTTTCCTAATCATTGCATTTGCTTCTTGTACTAAAAATTCATCACAATCCACCATGTCTATGTATGATACATTACCATTGACATACCTTATGCGTGTCGCTTTCGTGAAATTTCCTCTATGAGAAAAGGATGGTGTGTTTCCCTAATAAACATCAAACAAATATTACAAACATATACTTGGTAACATACTAAACAAAGAAAAGGTGTAGGTTTTAACTACAAACTCCGCGTATACTTGGCAAGGATCAAGCACATGCATTGAAGATCAAAAGAACCATAGTGTAAGCACCATGATAGTTTTCGGTGATTAGAATCACAATTTTGACTTCGAAGATGTTTTGTAAGATCGTTGATTGTGTTAATAGATCGTATGATGATATTGTGAAGACCTTTCGCTTCTAAACCTTTTGTATTCTACTTGTAAACCTTTCATATTCCGCAACAACGATAGTGAGGGCTAGAGGTTGCCCCGACCCCCTCTGTTTTTTTGGCTCAGGTGGAAGTTTGTGATTTTCGTAGGTAATTTTTATATGGATTGACTCCCCCCCCCCCCCCCCCCTCCCGATTTGATCTTTTGGCCCTTGCGGATACGAAAAAAATTGAGTCCGGCCCCCGCCGATTTGATCTTAAAGCTTCGCCACTGATTATGATCACTTGTTTTTGTGAAAGAGAGTGATAATAAAAGTTGCATGGAAGTTGACTAAAATGGCCCATATGAGGGGCACACAAATGATGGTTTTGTATTCTACTTGTAAACCTTTCATATTATTCAACACCACATGCATTATGATCACCTAGGTTTTATGAAAGAGAGTAAAATATGGGGATTGATCATGAATTTTAATGTAAAATAGAGTAGGATAATATTTGCTGTTAGATAAACTTTTCATTTAGAGTATCAACTATCAAGAATGTGTGTATAATGATGGATGATCGACATAAAAGTATTGGACTCAACCCAACATAATGTCATAACATGAACACACCTAATTAGACCATGATATTGCTAAAGTTTCCATGGCATGATATTTAACCACCATGTGCCATTAGTGTAAGATCCAATATTCCAATCACTAATCACTATAGGCGGATACAGTGCCGAATCCAGAAATGATTTCCAGATGGTTCCTTTCGTAGATTTCCACTAATTTTTCAACTTTTTCCACTAAAATTTTCATTTTTTTTTCCAAATGGAGACATTGACTCGAATATACAATAATAATTTTGATGAATCAAGATCTCATTAAAGTTTTAAGCCAGGTCAAACATCATTGCAAATCAATCAAGATCTCATCTCAGTTGACTCTTCCATCATCACCATGTTCTCTGATTTAACACACATGATGTATGATGCAAGCCTTTCAACAACTCATAAAGATTTTTAATGCAACAAATCATGTTCTCAGATTTCACTTCAACAAATCTCTACCATCATAAACCAAGACATCATAAGATCAAACTAGAATTAGCGAGTGACGAACCAACCAGCAACCAGCATGTTTGATAACTTAGATGTCCAGCAACCAGCATGTTTGATGGCATTACAGAACATGACTTAAACAGGATTAAGCCAACTAGATTCGAAACGCTTACAAAGAACAATCAATCATAGTGGTCTATAGATGGTAAAAATAATGGTAACACCTCAAGCTATTTGTTTGCCTTCCATTATAGATTAAACTGGCTAATAACAAGAAAAATAAATCAATACAGTCAACGTGCTATGACAGTTGACGAATCAAGAACGATACAAAATCCAAACGTATCATATTTTAAACCACATTACCAATTCACGAGTGAAACAAACCAAACTAGATCAAATATCAAAGCCTATTTAATATCCCCCCTTCGTATTTCAAGCAGATTATACCTTAACAACCTTATATGCAGGATGCAGCAAACCGAGCTCATCTTTCACTTCAAGAGGGTTACTACTATCATTCCTTGTTTGTTTCACCCTCCTGCTAGCAAGTGACTTGTGCGTGAATCCATACATCTGCAAAATCTGATTATCCCCAAAGTTAAACGCACGATCCATCTGTTTCAAACATCTTTCCACCGGGTAATCACCGAATTTCCCACAAGGTTTGCATCCCACAAAATGAGTAACAAGCGGCCACCTATGATCACCAAGACCAGGATGGTAATTCGCAATCATTTCCTCGTAACGATCAACCAAAATGCCCCAATACCCATGAAGATAATAATGATTCTCCAAATAAACTTTATCCGCCCATCTCTCCTTTTGCGTAGCCAATATCCAAACCATCGCAGACTGATCATCCGCTTCGAAAACAGGTCTATCCTTAAGCTCTCTCGTCAAAACCTTCCCCGCCTCCTCTCTAATCTTCCCTTTTGGACCCATCGGCGCCCAAACATCAATCAAATCCAACGACCACTGACAATTCCTCAACAAAAAACTACCCGTATTCAACCCAATCCAATTCTTATCATCATAAACCATCTCATTCCACCCGTGCATAACCAAGTTCCTATCTTTATACCTCTCCCACGGCAACTCAAACGCCATATCCGTAAACATGGCATCACTATCCATCCACCACAAAAACTCCACCTCCGGATGACTCAACAACAACTTCCTAATCAACGGCAGCTTCGCCCAAAACCCCGCCATTTCCGCATCGAGCAACGCCATATTATAAAAGATCTCAATCCCATGTATCCTACAATAATCTATCTTATTCTTTATACTCTTCAACAAATAATGATCACCCACAGGATTCTCACAAGGCTTTGGTGATGATCCAGTCACCAACAACACCCTAGGCTTATCCCCATTAACATAATTACTAAACATAGGGTTTTGCTTCAACCATTCACCTCTCTGTTCATCCCAATTATCAATCTTTGGCCCAATACTATACGGCTGGTTCGCATCTTTCTTCACATCATCTTCCTCATCAACAAACAGCTTCTTAACATCAAATTCAGCATAATTATTATCATTATTATTAGTATTTTGCTCAGTAGTGGTTTGTAGCTCTTCTAAGACACGGCGAGGCTCGGATCGCTTACCGCGGAACTGATAGAATGTTTCTTTGATCTCTTTGAAGTCTTGTTCGGGTGTACCGAACTTTCCTGCACCTAGATTAGCGCGTAAGACGATGAGGGTTAGGGTTAAACAGAGGAGGGTTACCTTGCTGTTGTGAAGAAGGCGTTGGAGTTGACGGCTACGGCGAGGTCCGAGGATCCGATCCAGCATTTTGACCCGACCCAGATGGGGATTTGGTGAAAGGAGTGATGGGTTTGTGAAAAGTTTGGATCTTGATGAGTGTTGGTGATGTTCAAGATTAGGGTTTGATGTATGGGTTTTGGGGGTGGTGATGAATTTGTAGATTTAGAAATGTCGGTGGGTGGGTAGAGATGAGATGAGATGGTGTGGTACGGTGGTGGGGAAGATTAAGATGTGAAATGTTGTTACATAGTTGGTCCTTGAACTTATGTACAAGGACAATAAGGGTATGTTAAGGAAATGGAGTTAAGGACCATAGGATTCTCGTCTAGTTTGATTAACTTTTGTTTAGGTTTTGTTAGGCTACTCGGGGCGTTGGCTAGATGGTTCGGCGGGTTTGGCGGGTTCAACTGGAACATTGTCGCAAGGACCTTGATCTAGCTAGATGGGGTTTCACGTGTTCAAGAACTAGCTCTATGTGGATAGGCATTGGGAAGCGTGAGGTTCAAGTGATGAAAACGATGTGACACACTACGATAGGTTGGTGGTGAGATTTTACTAGTTCAAGAACTAGCTCTATATGGATAGGCATTGGGAAGCGTGAGGTTCAAGTGATGAAAACGATGTGACACACTACGATAGGTTGGTGGTGAGATTTTACTAGATATGGACTTTAAAAGCCTCCCCCCCCCCCCCCCCCCCCCCGACTTAAAAGGAAGAGTTAGAACTTAGATGAGTTGGACTAATTCGAAATCATTTGCATCTATGTTAATTTAAGTTTAAAGAAATGTAACGGTTAATTTTTTTTTTAAATCAAACATGTGATACGCATAATAACTAAGCAAATGCATGTTAAAGATTAGAGATTTTGTTCGATCTCTTTCTCTACTAAGGGGATTGATCTTGCCAACAACAATTTGTTCTTTTTCATCGGTATATGAGATTAGACACGAAGGGAGAAATTAAAGAATTCATTAGACATAGTGCACAAAGAACATTAACAACTAAATCGTGGATCAAATGCAAACGCTCATCAACTCAAGTAAGACAGCAAATGCTAAAAGTTCAATAATAGAGAGCGGACAATCGTTGCACGACTTGACCGCAAATCGGTCACACCATGTGCTAAACATTTGAAGAATTAAGCAACACAAGAACCATATCAAGTAATAGATAACACACGATCGTTAAGTGTGCCATCGACGGTGGCTATTATGTTACTTAATTCCTTAACTCATTTAGCTCATGGAGTGGTCAATATGCTAAAGATGGTTTTATCTTCTATCATTCAGATCTTCATTATTGATCTTCTTTAAGCTGATAAGGATTGACGTGGTTGGACTGTGCACCTTCTCTCCAATTGGATTTATTTGTTGTTTGTTACTTTGTTATTAAAACATTATTGGTGATGATTTAAAATCTACAGTAAACAAGAGAGACATTTAAAGATGTGTGACTTCGTTGTTCAAGTAACAAATGGCTAATATAACCGTCAAAATATTTGATATAACCACATACATAGTTATTAATCACTTTTACATAGTTTTAGGCATGTAATTCGAGTCATACAACATACAATTCAGATTTTTTCATAAGGCATGGAGAGGAGGAAAAGGAATATAATTCAAAACATGTAATGTGTGAGACTAGCAAGAATGTGTACTCATTCGACAAAGTGATTAAAAAAACCTTGAATGTGCCGCGTGTTTTACCAAAAGCAAGAGCCAAAGTAAGCATTTTAATAGATGTTTGTACCAACATGTTTTGACAAGCTATAAGTCCTAAAGTAATCGTTTTCGATCTTTTCCTAAAACATCTATTTGTAACAGAAAACATGTAGTATAATGATACCTATTTTTTAGTATACTGTTAATATCATACACTAAATTATGAAGGCTAAACATAACTATTATGTGTGAATGTTGATACATGATGCATTATTATGTATCACAAAGTGGCGAAGGTTGAGCGAAAACTTCGTGGGGTCGGAAGTCGTCAGTCACGGGGTCGAAACCGTATATACAAAAAAATTCTATACGGATACTGTATAAGAGGAATTTTTGAGCAAAAATTTCGGGGGGTCGGGCGACCCCGTGCCCGTATGAAGCTGCGCCACTAGTATCACATGCATTTTAAGTAATTATTTACAAGTTAGCCCACTTGTTAAAAATACCATTACTTAAAAATAGTAATTCATATGTTTGGGTATTTATTTGTTGAAATCGTGGGCTGTTGTTTGTACTGAATAAATTGAGGCCCACTTATATTTGGGCTTATTAATTTGTGGCCTGGTACTTGTGGTCTGGTACAGCTCATGGCCCATTTTTTGTTACTCGTGCACATATTAAACGAATGGATGAGATTTGTGCTTTTCAGGGGTAATTATTCACCGTTGGATGAAGTTTGATCGTGTGGATCATATTGGAAGCACACGGATCGATAGTTGGAGATATATAAGCTCGTTTTGTTATTCGAGCTCATTCATTCAGTCTTCTTCTAGGGTTTCTAGGGTTTCATATCGTCTCTCTGTATTTGTTCTTATTGTTTCATTACTGGAGATTGTTTTCCAGGAGTCTTGAGGTTATCAAGCTGTGATAACCATTGTTTGATCATATGTTCGATCATCTGAGTCTTTGGTTGTAAGTATTTTGTATTAACATTCAATATCGTCAACTGATCTAAACAATCAGTTGACATCATTCTTTAGAGTCTCTCTCGTTTGAGAAAGACTCGGGGTATTTGGGAGGTACTTTTTGGTTTGGGTATAATAAGATTTTGTCACTTGTTTTGTCGCCTACTTCTCTCTGTTATTGGTTGATCTTGAGTTTGTGTAGGCTCAGACTTGTGTATTTTTGGTTTGGATCATAAAATTTTACATGGTATCAGAGCCATAGGCTCTTGTATCATAAAGTGTTAAACGATCCTGTTGGTTTTCCGCTGCATATTTGTTTTTTATGATTCACAGTCTGAGATCTTGAAGTATAGATCTCAGATCTGGTATTACTTACTATTTTCTGTTGATTGTTGAAAGTTGTTTGCTCTGGATATCTGCGGTCAACCATTGTTGGCAAGGACTCTGGAGTTATTGGATTGGATTGGAATATTTTGCTTCAATTGCTCTCACAATTCTATACCCTAAGTGAAGGTATAGGTTGTGAGATTGGAGATCCCTAACTTGGGACCCCCTTTTGGTGAGATTGTTCCTGTTTCTCCTTTATTTTGTCTGTTGTGTCTAGAGTTCTTGGCCGGGTTAGGGTGGACCGGCATTGATCTGTGTCTGTGTGTTATCTGTTCTTGAGTCTCTACCTGCTTGGTGTTTTTTGTTCTTGTATTCTCTGTCTATTATATACATATTGATAGTAAAGGACTCCTGTGTTAAGAGCTGGGTAGGCACCCTTGAGTGATGTACCTACTATCTGCAAAATGACACAGCTTCGTCCTATTAGGGTTGTGATTTGCTCATTGTTTTGGTTTTGTGCTCTGTGTGATTGTGTATCCTGTTTGGTTGTGTTTAGGCTTCCATTATGTATGTCTGGTACTGTTGCTGGTTCTGAAGAACCAGAAGGACCACAAGGTCCTCAGGGTCCACAAGGATCTCTAGGATCAGGTTCTTCTGATTCTTCTGGACCCATTATTTCACTGATAAGTAAGTTAGATATCAGTGATCCATTGTACCTTCATCCTAGTGACACTAGTAGTCTATCTATAATTGGTATAAAACTTAAAGGAACAGACAATTATAATGTGTGGGCTAACTCTATGAAACTTGCTTTAGATGCTAAAAATAAATATGGGTTCATAGATGGGTCTTGTGAAAGGTCTAAGGATGATGAAATGTTAGCTAGACAGTGGAACATATGTAATTCTGTTGTGCTGTCCTGGCTATTGAATTCTATTAGTGAAGAATTATACTTAGGTCAAGTGTTTTCTAAGTATGCTAAGGAAGTATGGTATGATCTTAAGGAAACTTATGATAAAGTAGATGGGTCTGTTGTGTTCAATTTATATCAGAAAATAAATAGTGTTAAACAGAATGGTAGTACTGTTTCTGAGTACTATCATAGGTTGAACACTATGTGGAAGCAATTAGATGCTATTCTGCAGTTGCCTACTTGCACCTGTAATGCATCTAAGGACTTCAATGATTTTAGTTCTCTGATAAAATTGATGCAATTCTTAATGGGTCTTGATGATATATACCAACCAGTTAGAACCACCTTGTTGACCAGAGAACCATTACCAAGCATTAAAGTAGCTTTCTCAATAGTATCTAGGGAGGAATCCCATAGAGGTACTGGTGGGTCTTCAAAAAGTCAGAATGTTTCTTTCTTAACCAAAACTAATCAAAGTTTTGATAATAAAAGAAAAGTCAATAGGGGTCCTAATCCAAATTTAAAATGTACACATTGTAATATGATAGGACACACTGTTGACAGGTGTTTTGAACTGGTTGGATATCCACCAGGGTTCAAAAAGAAACCTGGTGGTCAGTTTTCTAAAAATGTGTCTAATAATGTTTGTAGTAACAATCAGGGGGTTACCCCTGCTGCTACTGCTACTGTGTCTAGTTCTACTATGCCCTTCTCTGCAGAACAGGTGTCCAAGTTATTACATCTGATCAGTGAGAAAGGTGCTTCTGATACTCAGCACTCTAGTGTAGGAGGTAGGAGTGTTAGTATAAATGGTTTCTCTAGTATGTCTTGTTTGTCTAAGTTAGAAAAAAATTTCAAAAACTTTTCTAACTGCTCCAGTTTTGTTAAGAACTTTATAAGTCAAAGTTGGATATCCGATTCTGGTGCTAACCAGCACATGACAAACTGTGAAAAGGACATGTTTAATTGTGTTGATGTATCCAACTATGACTTAAGTGTTAAACATCCTAATGGCACAAGTGCCAAGGTGTCCAAAATTGGGGACATCAAGTTAAGTAAGGATGTTGTCTTGTATGATGTTTTCTTAGTCCCTGACTACTGTGTTAGTTTAATGTCTGTTCATAAGCTTGCTAAAGATAGTAAGTTGTCTGTTCTGTTTGATGAAGATAACTGTTATATCCAGGATTCCAAGTGCAAGAGAATCCTGGTGACTGGTAGACAAAGTGATGGTCTTTACTTTGTAGGTGATAAAGTGAGTTCTGCTAATGTTTGTTTTAGTAGTTCTTGTGACACTGATTTGTGGCACAATAGACTTGGTCACCCCTCTGATCAGGTCTTAGCCATTTTAAAAGGAAGTTTAGGTATTGAAAATACTAGTACTAAACCTTGTGAGATATGCCATAAGGCTAAACAAACTAGACTTCCCTTTCCTCTAAGTGATCACAAAACCAAAGAGTTAGGTGATGTGATTCACTTAGATGTATGGGGACCATATAGGGTCACTAGTAAAGAAGGTTTTAGGTATTTTCTAACTATAGTTGATGATTTCTCTAGAACAGACTGGTGTTTTATGCTTAAAAATAAAAGTGAAGTATTTGATAGCATAGTTGAGTTCTATGAACTTCTAAAAACTCAGTTTAAAAAATATGTTAAGATATTTAGAAGTGATAATGGTACTGAGTTTGTTAACAATCAGATGATAATTTTTTGTAAAAATAAAGGCATAATACATCAGACAACATGTGTTTATACACCACAACAGAATGGTGTGGTGGAAAGGAAACACAGGCATCTGTTAAATATGGCTAGGGCTTTACTGTATCAGAGTGGGCTACCATTAAGGTTTTGGTCTGAATGTGTATTAACTGCTACTTATGTTATAAACAGGCTCCCCTCTTCTGTTCTGCTAGGAAAGAGTCCTTATGAGGTTGTGTATGGTTTTCCCCCATTCTCAGTCACTTAAAAAGTTTTGGGTGTTTGTGTTTTAGCACTGTCTTGAATGAGTCTGATAAAATGTCTGTTTGTGCTGAAAAATGTGTTTTAATTGGTTATTCTAGTTTTAAAAAGGGTTATAAACTTTGGAATTTAGAATCAAAACAAATTGAATATTCTAGAGATGTTAGGTTCTATGAAGAAGTTTTTCCTTTTAAAGTAACAAATGAAAATTTAGGGTCTGATGTAGATAGTCAAACTGTAAATCACTTAAATTTTTTTTGACAATTTTGATTCAATAAACACTGAAATTTTAAAAGTGACTGAGGAAATTAATCTTCCCAATGATGAAGGGGGAAACAATAGTGCTCATGCTGAGCCTTCTAGTCAGCAACCAGGGATCACTCCCAGGGCTGACAAAGGTTCTGGCAGTAGTCATAAGCCTAACCCAGGTTGTAGTGAACCTGGTATGGCAGACAATGATGAGACATTTCCACCTGAGGGAAGTAGTGTTAGAAAGTCCAGTAGGGTGTCTAACTTTCCCAGAAAGTTCAATGAATTTGTTGTAGAAGGGAAAGTTAAGTATGGGGTTGAGAAAGTTGTCAATTATGCAAATTTGTCTTTTGAAAACAAATGCTTTGTTTCTGGTCTTAACAAGTTTGTAGAGCCTTCATCTTATTATGAAGCTGCCAAAGACCCAAGATGGGTTGAGGCAATGAATAATGAGATGGAAGCTTTACATAGGAACAATACTTGGGTTTTGACTGATCTACCTTCTGGTAGAAAACCCATAGGTTGTAAATGGGTATTTAAAATTAAGTATAAGTCAAATGGTGAAGTAGAAAGGTATAAAGCTAGACTGGTAGCAAAAGGTTTTAACCAAAGAGAAGGTTTAGACTTTGGTGAAACCTTCTCACCAGTGGTCAAAATGGTGACCATTAGGTGTGTTATAAGTCTAGCTGTCCAAAATGGTTGGAATTTATACCAATTGGATATCAATAACGCCTTTCTGTATGGAACCATTACTGAGGATGTGTATATGACACCACCTGAGGGTTACTATTCTAAGGATGAAACTAAAGTTTGTAAATTAGTTAAATCCTTATATGGTCTTAAACAAGCACCAAGGAAATGGAATGAGAAGTTAACCGATGTGCTTGTTGAAAATGGTTTTGTACAAAGTTTGTTTGATCATTCTATGTATATAATGTCTAAAAATGATGTTTTTATAGTATTGTTAGTCTATGTTGATGACATTATTATAACTGGTAATAGTTTGTCTGAAATTGATAGTATTAAAAGATTTTTGAGTAAAAACTTTCTTATTAAAGATTTAGGAAAGTTAAAATACTTCCTAGGAATAGAAGTGTTATATGGTGATAATTCTGTTTGTTTGTCTCAAAGAAAGTATTGTTTAGAGTTACTAAATGAATTTGGTTATTTGGGATGTAAGCCAGTTAACAATCCTATTGAACCAAATTATGTGATGAATACAAAACTTGGTAAAAATGATGAATCTGTTGATAGTGTTACTAGATATCAAAAGTTAATTGGGAAACTGATATACTTGTCTTTAACAAGACCTGATATCAGTTATGCAGTCCAGTGTCTTAGTCAATTCATGCATAAGCCTAGTAAAGGACACCTTCAAATTGCCTTAAGGTTATTAAGGTATTTGAAGGAGTCTCCTGGAAAAGGTATTCTGATGTCTAAGTCTTCTACATTTCAGTTAAGTGGATTTGTGGATGCAGACTGGGCAAAATGCCTTGTTACCAGGAGGTCTATAACAGGTTATTGCATATTTCTGGGGAACTCATTGGTTTCCTGGAAAAGCAAGAAACAGAACACTGTTTCTAGGTCATCAGCTGAAGCTGAATATAGGGCCATGTGTTCTGCTTCTTGTGAGTTGTTGTGGCTTAAGAACTTGTTAACAGAGTTGAAAGTTGAGATAAGTTTGCCACTTAAGTTATTTTGTGATAGTAAAGCTGCAATATCAATTGCAGCAAATCCAGTGTTTCATGATAGGGTCAAACATTTTGAGATTGATATTCATTTCTTAAGAGAAAAAATAGCTGTTGGTTTAATAGAAACTCTTAAGATAAGTTCTGAAAATCAAATTGCTGATGGTTTAACAAAAGGGTTAAACATTCAGCAACACAGAAAGTTTTGTGAAGATCTAAAAATGTTTGACATGTTCAAACATATGAATTAAGGGGGCGTGTTAAAAATACCATTACTTAAAAATAGTAATTCATATGTTTGGGTATTTATTTATTGAAGTCGTGGGCTGTTGTTTGTACTGAATAAATTGAGGCCCACTTATATTTGGGCTTATTAATTTGTGGCCTGGTACTTGTGGCCTGGTACAGCTCATGGCCCATTTTTTGTTACTCGTGCACATATTAAACGAATGGATGAGATTTGTGCTTTTCAGGGGTAATTATTCACCGTTGGATGAAGTTTGATCGTGTGGATCATATTGGAAGCACACGGATCGATAGTTGGAGATATATAAGCTCGCTTTGTTATTCGAGCTCATTCATTCAGTCTTCTTCTAGGGTTTCTAGGGTTTCATATCGTCTCTCTGTATTTGTTCTTATTGTTTCATTACTGGAGATTGTTTTCCGGGAGTCTTGAGGTTATCAAGCTGTGATAACCATTGTTTGATCATCTGTTCGATCATCTGAGTCTTTGGTTGTAAGTATTTTGTATTGACATTCAATATCGTCAACTGATCTAAACAATCAGTTGACATCATTCTTTAGAGTCTCTCTCGTTTGAGAAAGACTCAGGGTATTTGGGGGGTACTTTTTGGTTTGGGTATAATAAGATTTTGTCACTTGTTTTGTCGCCTACTTCTCTCTGTTATTGGTTGATCTTGAGTTTGTGTAGGCTCAGATCTTGTGTATTTTTGGTTTGGATCATAAAATTTTACACCACTTAGTAGAAACACATGTCTCTCATAAAGGAGGTCTCATGATCACGCATGGACAAAAAATAATAATTTGTGTTAAGTAGAGTATATGTAACATTTGGCGTTAGAAAAATATTATGCCCAACAAAGTTACTATTTTTTGGGATTTCTCCAAATTTAATGCACTTGATATGAATTTTTCAGCCAAAATCTATAAATTTCGGTCATATTTCAACCAAAACCTATAAATTCTGGCAACATAATCCTATATACTTGTAGATATGAGTCAAGGAAAGGGTTAAAACATGTATATTTGAAAAGAACTATATATAAAAGCTAAGGTATGGTCTGAAAAGGGTAAGATGTAGACAGCCTTACCTCTACCCCATGGGAATAGAGAGGCTGCTTCCAGTGAGACCCCCGATTCGATAGTGGTTTTGTATCAAGCATTGGACATAAGACACATAATGCTTACCACTCAGGACAAACCTGATTTGTGCATGTACCCCCTTGTCTTTTGGCTATCAACGCCACCACATGATGCATGATTAACCGTTCTTCATTTTTAACGCTATTTTTCACGAAATTAGTAAAATAACATCAAATTAGTGCAACTTTACTTTTGCCCTCCCAAGGGCCACACATATATACATTATATGCGCACAGCCGTAAGCGAGGCCATGTGAGTATATATATAAAACTGGAAATTTATATAAAATCCCAATCCAATTAATCACGCTTAATCCTTACTAATCCTGATTACTCGCTAATCAATACCTCACCGACTGAGTAACGCCTAGCAATTCTTACAACACTCCTTTAAAACATAACATCAAAGAGCGGGTATGTCAATTGATATCAAATTCAGTTATTATAATGTATATTATGAACCACTGCCTATCCCGGTTTCTAACATTTTATCCATTTAAAAAAAATAGCTATAGAATCTATAAGGTCACAAACATATAAAGAAAGTACTATACGAAATTTACATAAAAAAACATCAAAAGTAGGTTTATCTACAACCTTATTAACAATAATGATATCATATGCTAAATGTAGTCATCGGGATTCATTGCATACAAACTTTGGCTTCATAAATGAGCATTGTTTTTCACACTCTCATCCACCACAATCTTCTCTTTTCAATTATGTCAGCACCTTGTGCTAGTAACTTCAACAATATTGGTCATGATCCATTGAAAACATAGCGTGAAGTGCAGTTACAATCATATTCAATAATAATTAAAGTGTCTATTCTTAATTCATTAGCTACACGTATTTATCATCTTATGATTTAGTTTTCAATCCAAATATTAATAAAGATACAAATAACATGTGATACTGAAATGTGCAAGAAATCTCTTAATTTTTCTCTCAAATTCACAAAATCAATAAGTATATCTATTATCATTTTCTTATGGAAAAAAAATAAGATACATTGTTTCAAAGGAAAAAAATAATAGCCTTTTTTGTGATGGTTACCAACCTTTTAAGAGTATGTGTGTATTTTCATGATGTTATATCATAAGTTAATATAAGAAAATGTACCATTGTTCCAGATCTATAAACTTGGATGATGTTCTTTACGATAAAAAAAAAAAAAAAAAAAAAGTTCCTCCTCTATTTATACCATCCAACAACTGAACCGAATATACCATGAATGCAAATGCACATAATAATTTTTGTAGTATAAATAAATTTCTATTGATAGCAAGCTTTAACATTGATTTAAGAAATATGTATTGTGATATTCATAGTTTTTTTTCCATACCTTTTATGACGATATCTACTATAACTTTTTGATGATACAATTAAAACAAACTTTAGAATAACATGTTCTTTACGATAAAAAAAAAAAAAAACAAAGTTCCTCCTCCATTTATATCATCAAACAACAGAACCAAAAATACCATGAATGCAAATGCACATAATAATTTTTGCAATACAAATAAAATTCTATTGATTTCAAGCTTTAACACCGATCCATAAAACTTATATTGTGATATTCATAGGTTTTTTTCATACCTTTTATGACGATATCTACTATAGCTTTTGGATGATACCATTAAAACGAATAATATGATTGAACATATTTATGATATTGTTGTCCAACTTAAAAAACAATATGTGATGATAACGTGTTGCAAAACAACTAAGTATATTAACATATAGAGAGAAGAATGAGAGAGTGAGAGAATGGTTTTCTTATTCATGTATCTTATAAAATACAAATGGCTATTTATATAGGTCTTTACATAAATACAAGAGTAATAAAAATATAAGAGTTAAACATATGGAAAGTCATAGGCCCTTAAATAAATACAAAAGTAATAAAAATATAGGAGTTAAACATATGAAGAATCATCATATAAATGCATGTATGTAGAGAGTCACTAATTGATGTATTCATAACATAGTACAAGTGGGTAATGCAATAACATGGGTAATATGGTAAAGTTTTACATGACATATAAGGTTTAAAGCATGAGATCTTTGATCTCCCATCTTAAAAAAAATAAAAATAAAATAAAATTACCATGTTACCCACCTTTGGTCCTTAAAAAAGTAAATAGAGATAGAGATATGTTAACATTAGGGGTGTTCAAAAAATCCGAAATCTGAAATCCGATCTGATATCCAAACCGAAAAAAACTGATCCGAATTCTTATTCGGATATTCGGGTGGATCCAATCTGAATCCGAATTACTTATTCGGATTTCGGATCGGATTCAGATTTCACAATTAAATTATTCAGGTTATTCGGATTATTCGGATAACCGAATAACCCAAATAAGCTTCAATTGAGTTTTAGTAAGGGAATGGCCAATTGTTTGAAACTTAGTTCAACCCATGAGCAAGGTTGAAGAAGGCGCTAGGCGCTAGGCAGGCGGTGATGTCCAGCCTAGGGACTAGTCGGGACTAGGCGGAATTAGGCGTTTTGGTATTTTATGTGTATTTTATATATATACACAAGTTTAGGTGTTTTTTGAAAATACTTAAAAGAAAATGACTAGCCCAAGCCTAACTAAACATATTTAACCACACTCTATGTAAAAGTTAAATGAAAGTGACTAGCCCAAACCCAACTAGACATATTTATCAATGAAATTAGGGCTTTTTCTGCCTTCTCATCCATAACATGTTAAAATTTTAGGGTTTCTGAAACAGTAGCCAACAACCTCCTCCTTCAGCTCACAGCTCAGCCTCCTTCAGTTCAGCCACTTCCTTCGGACCTTCTCTAAACGCCTAAGCCAGGTGCTTCTCCTCTCTATCTACCCCTATGGCATCATAATACTTAGATATATACAAACACAATACTGAGAAATACTTAATAATACTTAGAAATTTAATAAAAAAAATAAAAAAATACCACCGCCTAGGCCAGCCTAGGCTCCGCCTAATGCCCATTTCGCCTAATTCATCGCCTAGGGTGAATTTCCGATGAAGACTCCCGCCTAGAGCGATTTCTGCAACCTTGCCCATGAGGCATGAGGCCAATATTAAACCATAATTCTTCAACATCGTCCATCCGTATGGACTAGTTAGTGCCACGTTTCGTGATGCTTGATTTTATGTTTAAGACTAATCTCTATTTTCGCTTTTGTATGTTTATTGAATTCAAATTAATAAAATGTTAAGAACCATAAATTAGGAAAAATAAAAAAAAAATGAAAAATTGTTGTTTGGTTTAATTTGGATTATTCGGATATCAGTTCGGATTATTCGGATTTATCCGAATTGAATTCGGATCGAATGGGTATACATCAAATTCGGATCGGATCGGATTCGGATAGGCTCCTAAAATTTCAAAATCCGAATAATCCGATCTGAATAACCCGTTATTCGATCCGATGAACACCCCTAATTAACATGGTCTGCATAACACTAAGCTATAATAAAAAGGTGTGAAATTACATAGGCCATTTATGTAACTTACTCAAATTAAAATAAAACAAAAACTATTAAAACCTAAGCCCACCTTGCCCCCAACCCCGACCCACATCATAAACGCCAGCGACCCACCCCATAACCCAACGCCAAATACACAACACGTTTTGTAGATTTTCCATCCAACTTCTAAGGCTCCACCAATCCCTTATGCCCCTACTGATCTTGATCTTGTATCCAAACCTCCTACCACATGTCATGGTCCTTATACCCAACCCGATTTCTCATGGGGCATACTATATTACTATACCCACACCCTCAATAATCTAATCCCACACCGTTTTTTAAACGGTTGTTTGCCTTGCGCTTCAATGGAATTTTCTTTTTGCGTTCCAGTGGCGGAGCTTGAAATCTTTTTTTTTGCCACTACGAAGCAAAAAAAAAAAGCGGGAGCTGGGTCCTTCGTAGGGATGAGCTCGGGACAGTATCGGTTGGTCCCAAAAACTCCCAAAACCCAATACCGATACCATACCAATACCGTACTGATACCGAAACCGAAAACCTCTAAATGTGAGTACTGATACTGATACCGAACACACACCGTCGCACCAATCGCGGACTTCCACCTGGACTACTCGTACACCACCCACCACTGAAGAACCCTTTTGAGCCACAACACCACCCTTAAAGCATACGGGTACCTTGTATGGTTGCGTCTCTCTCTCCCTCCCTCTCTCTCTCTCTCTTCGTTGCGCACCGTGACCTAGAACACGAAAATGGTACCCAGGACTACTCTGATTTTCCACCAGTATTGCATTATCACATAACTTTACTAATTTACATCACTGACACAAATTTTGAGGCAGCACTACCCCGGATTACCCAATTCATAAAAAACAAAAACCTCCACACACAAAACCTCACTCACCGGCGTTAACTAGAACCCGTAATTGCTTCACTACTCACTAGACCACTAGCCGCGGTGTTCCCCGGCGCTATGGTGACTAAAACGCCCCATAACCTAACCACTGCACGGCGCTATGGTGGCTAAAACGCCCCATAACCTAACCACTGCACACACACTAATAAACATTTTATCGTAGTCATAACGCCCTCTGAATTTCAAACAACCGCGTATATGTTGAACGGCCATTTGCAGGAAAAATACACCTCATCTTGACAACGACACTGTCCCATCATCAATGATAATGCTTACATTACGATGATCATGAATAATCTCTTTTGATGTGTATGTTTGTGGGTAAAAAAGTAAATTTCCATAAATTCTGTTACAAACTTAAGTCAAACTAACCAAAAAGTCAAAAAAACAACACAAAGTACAATTTCTAATGCATGATGTACAACCCAATCACGCGTGATTCACAAACACGACATATGAGCAATCAAATTAAAAATTACACCAGATTTATAATTTATTTCAACCATCATTCCAATTTCCAAATTGTATGAATGTATATAAAAAAAAGTATATGATTTTCATCAAACTAACAATAACAATTTAATTACTTCACATAACTCTTCAACAAATAAAATAATAATAATAGGAAACAAACAATCAAACGCCACGCGCTCAACGACGGCAGCGCGTGATGGCACTGCATCCACGAGAATAAGGGTTAGCCTGACCTCCAGACCTACAGTTGTAGTACGACGCGCCACGTCGCGAACACGGAACATTATTCTTGCTCAGCGCACCATAGCTGATGTAGCGCCGGCTACTTGCTAAAATGCGCCTGTTGGTTTCACTGTCCATTGACAGCTCCATGTCGTCAATGTCCAGATCTCCGCCTTCAGCCAGACATTCAGCCATAGATCCACGGCAGCCGGAGGTGGCGGTGGTCGGAATCCAGTTGAGACGGTGGTCGACGGCGGCTTCAACGGCTGGAAATGAGATGGCGAGCATGTGGATGACGAGGATTGCGGCACAGATCACGAGGATAGTGGCGGATTTAGACATTTTTTTTCAGTGGTTTGTTTGTTGGTTTGTTTCTCTCTCTAGATTGGGTTATTATTCTCTCTCTCTAGAATTGAAGGTTGAGGAGATGAGAGAGATGACAGGTTGAGTGTGATAAAGAGATGCACAAAGGAGGTTTTAAAGGAGAGCATATTGTGTTGGAAGATTAAGATGTGTTATATTTAGTCCTTTATCTTTTGTGTAAAGGTTGTTTTAACCCCTTCATTAAGTTGGACTTGGAACTATGTTCGTGAGTAGTTTTGAATCAGGATTCATACACCACCTATTTAGGATTTATACACCCTGGCCCACATCAAATACCAATAGAAAGCTGCCACATACCCTAAAATGTGATGTCACACCCCCAGAATATGACGTCACAGGGTGTATGAATCCCATAACCCTTTGAACAAAATATACTTACGGTTGATTGATTAAACATTTCATGGGTCTTAAAAGATCTAGTTTTGCAATTAAGACATGTAATTACGCAAATCAATTATATTACATCACATCACATGTCATGATAGGGTGGAACGACATGTTTTGTTAGTTTAAAAGTATAAATAAAATAACATGTGACTAGGTGTTGCCTAGTTGCTTACTTTTTTTTGCTAGCGTCCCTGTGGTCTTTGACACATTGGGGTGAAGACGTGACCTGGGTTTGAGACGGCGTCACAACGCTTCAACGAGCATACCACCACGGGCTCTGCCAAGGTAACTGGAGGCTGTCAGGAATCAAATCCCAAGTCTCTACAAGGATGGGAATCTCATGGGGAAAACTCACCTTACTTCAAATCAGTTGGGCCAGAGATATTTTGTTTTAAAATTGAAAAGTCCAAACATGAGTGAACATTTTGTTTTAAATAGGTAGTGAACAAGGGTAATTAAGTGATTTTTCATATTTTTTTGTCTTCTCAATTGTGTAAATAAAAAATAATACACGAACCATGAGCGTTAAGTTGTAAATTTGAAACTTAAATAAATAAAAATTTGTGCTTAGATAACAGGATGGAAACAATGTTGTATTATATATAAAATTTTACATTATAAATTTAAGATCTCACATCGGTTCTGTAAGGGAGAACAAAACTCCTTATAAGGGAATGGCCATCCTCACTATCACAACGCGTTTTGGCCAGTCCTCGGAGGTGAGACCAATGCAAGACCGTGAGCTGCGGCAAAGCGGATAATATTGTGGTACGGGTTACCTTGGGTTGCTACAGATGGTATAAGAGTCGGGCCCGGATCGGTGTGCCAGTCGTGCCCGCAAGGACGTTGGGCTCCCTAAGGGGGTGGAATGTAATATCCCACATCGGTTGTGTAAAGAAGAACGGAACTCCTTACAAGGGAGTGGCTACCCTCACTATCGCAACTCGTTTTGATCAGTTCTTCGGGGGTGAGACCAATGCAAAACCGTGAGCTGTGGTAAAACGAACAATACTGTAGTACGGGTTACATTGGACTGCTACAATAAAATAAATTATTAAACTGATTTGATACACTTATACATAGTATCAAATCAACAATGAAAGTTAATTATACAAATATAAATCTTATTTCAAAATGCTTTATGAAAAATAACAAAGTATATTGTTATGAAATACGATTAGAATAAAGCTTTTACTTAGTCCTTATTTTAAACAACTAAGTTAATATATGATCGTATTATAATCGAGGTTAGGATCAAATACATAATGAAAGAAAAATAGGAAGTCGTAGGAAGAGTATCAAACGAACTTCGGTTAAACTCATTCAAGCAGCATTGAAATCGTCTCATCGAACCCTACGATCTTAGATTTTAGGTTTTCGCTCTTTTGGATTTTTGGCTTGTAGTTTTTAGAATTTACGTTATATCATTATATCTTTTATGTAACATTGTGTCTTTTTTTTCATTATTTTGTCATTTTTACGACTCACTGTGTCTTTTTTCTTCAGTATTGTGTTATATTCTTTGGCATTGTGTTATATTTTGTGGCTCGTTGCGTCATAGTTCGTGAACTATTGTGTTTTTTGTATATTTATCACCTTTCTCATTTTTTATACTGTGTCGGATGACTTGACCCATTATAACCGATAAAAGAAGTAACATAAGTTTCAAAATAGTTTACACGTCTAAGGGCTAGATAGTCTTTAAACAAAGTCGAAGACGCAAAACGTAAATAACGACGTGATGGAATATCAGCAAGCGCAATTGCCATCGAAGTTCTGTAGATTTACGAAAATGACACGGGAATTTGGTGCCGCTTACCAATTTGACCTTCGCATATGTTTGATGATGATATGCTTGCCCACTAACTTTGAGCTGGTTTTCTGCTTCATTTTTGTCCTTTTTCATTTATTTTAATACGATTATTCTTTTATTTTTTATTTTCTCATATATTTTATAAAATAATATCATTTTATGTATTTTAATTTTTATAAACAATTATGAGTGTCTAAGACCATTCGTAGTGGATGGAGAAGTTAGCACCATTCCCTTAATGGTGATTGGTTGAAATATAGACCCCCACCTCCCAAGAAAGAAATGGCGTTATATATATAACGCTCAAGGCAAAATGTGGGTGTTTAGTGGCCGATTGGCGCCCATATGTTTTGGTTTAGAGGGCGTGAAATAAGGTTTAGCGTTGGTTTGGCGCCCTACTACGGTGGGTCTAACTATAGCAAGTTATACACTTTTATAGTAGTTATAACACACTGATATTGGTTCTTTTCAAGTTATTCAAATTATACAAAAAAATGATATTTACAAGAAAAAATGGAATACAACTTTATATCAAATGTTAATAAGTCGTGCTATCATTTCATCATAAATATTTTATAATACCTGACGGTTGTATATATCTACTTAATTTGAAGAGCATAATTTTGATTGTTAAAACTCTTTCAAGGATATTTTAATATCATTTTATTTTCCCTATCGAATATACATGTGTTTGTGGGACCATATTAATAGAATTTAAATTATACTCATATATGTAAAGAAAAAGAAAAAGAAAAAGAAATACACGGATACACCTAGAATTGCTTTAAATCAAAACGCGGAAAGAATTGATTGGATTAGTATATGCCAAAATTTTAAAAGAGACTATTTAAACTACATCTTTTAATAATTGGGCCGTTTAATCCAATAATTTGAAAACGGTTTCAAGCTTATTTATTTAATGTAATTCACAAGGTAAACATATATTTTTCTTTTAATTTTAGTTTTAAAATACACCGAGAGTTGTTAAAATTACGGGTGCAAACGAGCCGAGCTACTCACGAGCTACTCGAGCTCGGCTCGAAAAAAGCTCGAAACGAGCCGAGCTTAAACGAGCTCGAGCTCGAGCCCGAGCCTAAAAACCAAGCTCGTTTAGTAAACGAGCCCGAGCTCGAGCTTTGTTTACCAAGCTTGAGTCGGCTCGCGAGCCTTAACGAGCCCACTATTTATATAAATTTTAATTAATATATTAAATATGTATTTAAATATAATAATTTATATTTATAAAACTATGAATAAATAACCAAATTATATATAAAATAAGTATTATAATTAATATAAATTAATTAACATATGGTAACCTAACTTTGAGCCGAGCTCGAGCTTGGAAACCTAACTTTGAGCCGAGCTCGAGCCTTAGAAAGAAAACTCGAATCGAGCCGAGCTCGAGCTCAAGCTTTGATAACTTAAACGAGCCTGAGCTCGAGCCTGGTCGAGCTCGGGCTCGGCTCGTTTGCACCCCTAGTTAAAATACATGATTTAAATAAAGAGTGCTAGAACCTTATGAATATTCACACGTATCCTTTTAACTATAGCATACGGGGCAATAACGCCATTTAGATTATAGCCTAGTGGTAGAGAGAAAACATTCTCTTAGGTGAGATTGGGAGTTCAACTCAAAAAAAAAAAAAAGGGCAATAACGTAAAAGAAGAACTGTTTTTCTTTATCTATTTAGAGTGTCTGGGATTGCGTTTTTAATCTGGTTTTTAGATTATTGCGTTTTGAAAACGCAGATAATCAGTTTTTAGTGTTTGGATTGCGTTTTGAAAACGCAGATAATTAATTTTTTATGCTACCAAAACGCAATAATCTATAAGCAGCCCCACCCCTGCTTTTCCAAAACGCATAATCTGTTTTGAATAATCAATCTCAAACACCCCTTAGTTATAGTCCTAAACCAATGCATACAAGTCTTATTATACCTCCTAAAAATTAAGTTACATAAAAACATAATTAAAAAAAATTAAATAGCCAATATCACATTGGGTGTTGCTCTCTCCAAAACGATTGAAATGAATATGAACATGAGCTTGTTAGTGTTTTTAGTTGTATGAACTAATGATCATTCAATTGTTTAGATAGGTCCAACAACATGGAGTACGAATTAGAGAGGCCTAACGACATGGTGATAAGTGATCCAATATTTCAATACTCAACCACACAATTAAAGAAACATTAACTGGTGTTTTAAATAAATCCAATAATATGTTGGTACCATAGGTAAAGAATTCAATGTTTCTACATTAGACTGTGAAATCAAGGATCAACAACCTCATGTGACCTTGTCTAGCAAATGGGTTCTTTCTATTGTGGGTTGGGTTTATGATGCATACAACACTGAATGAGCATCTTGCTTATTATTTGTATTGTAAATATTGGGTTGGAATAAAGTTCTTTGCCATTCAAAAAAAAAAAAAACAACCTCATGTGACCGTCTTGCAGCCTTAACAATCACCTAACTAGACAATCATATCACTAACACATTAACATAGCCTTTCAATAAATAAATAAATAAATAAACAAAATCACGTTAATGTATGTAGTGGTGTTTACAAATCATTAGACACGACCACCATCCTCATCGAGTAAATGGGTTTGTTTGACCGATTTGAGATTAATACGGTTTGATTCATGATTTATGATATGAAGTTATGATTTTAACCGATGATTTGGAACTTTGAACCTACCGTAGTACCGTTTACACATTTACTTCTTTTCGCTTTTGGAAAATGCAGTCATTGCATATGTATAATGATCTAAAAACATTTTTATTGTTTTTAATACATACTAACAATTGAAAAAAATATATTAAAAAACCAGTTCAGATCCCAAACATTATTGAATTGACATGTCCAGCCGACCCAACCAACCATCTATCCAAAAGGGGCGGCGGTACAGCTTGTTGTCCGTGTATCAGCCGTCCACCTTGTAATGTGTTGTGATTTTGTTTTAATTAATGAAATGTAATATGTTAAATTTAAACTGTATTTAATGGTTCTTCTTATAAATCTTTTTTTAAAAAAAAATCAACCCAACTGAACAGTAAATCTGTCTAAAATAGGATTTTGATTTTCAATTATGGGTCGTAATTTAACAAATTACTCTGGTTTATTCGAACATAGGATTTGAAATGGAATTTCGGAAAGTAATATACTAATGTCTACAATATAAAGATTACTGGGCTGGGCTACTAAGATGATTGATTATTGGGCTGATAAGGGTCTGGGCTAACTGATTGCTTAGTGGACCTGAAAGATTTTATTTTCTAAATTTGCTCTCTTCAGTTTCATTCCCAAAGCCATATCAAATCAATTTTCTTGGAAAGGCATTTTTTATTATTTTGTTAATTCTAGTTGAAACTATGATCTCTCAAAGCTGCCGTCACCTCTTTTTGAATAGGAAACCTTAATCTAATAAAAACAAATCCTCGCCCGAGTCGAAAACTTAAATAATAAAAAACTTATCATATCAAAGCTACTATATTTATAAGATAAAAAACACATAATACCAAAATCACTAAATATAAAGTTAGGCTGAACTTATTTATCAAAGAATTCATACTTCGTGTGTTATCATATGTTATATGAAATTTGATACCATGTATTCTGGTCATTATATTGTAACCGGAGAATCGGACAATCTATCGGGTAAGTATGAGTTAAATCACTAATGTTTGAAGCCTTGAACCTCGCTGATTGATTGTCAAGGAAGAAAGGAAAAAAAACATAGGGATGAGGTCGGTTAACGATTGAGAGCAAAAAGAACGCAATAGGTTTAAGTGTTTGATTTTTAGCGAAATAACCATTATACCATTGGTCTATGAAAGTTGACTAGATTTAAACTGAACGTCAGTATAGGAAACTCATTTGACAAATAAATGAACGTTAGGACCTAGAGTGTAAATTTAAAAAAGTGGAGACTCAACTTTTATTTCACCTTAAACAAAATTAAATGGAGTCAAATCGTAATTAACTCTTGTTTTAATTAGGTGTCCGAATTCAGACCAGGTGTAGTGGAAAAAGGTTTTAGGCGTGGAATGGCTGAACAACACCCCCACATGCCCCAACACCGCCCTTGGGGTCGTTTTGCTTCAAAATTGCGTTTTGACGTCGGAATTCACGGCGTGTATTTAGGGTGTTTTTCCTCGTTTCTTTGAAGCCAATCAAATAACTCCATTTGGATTTTGGAGTGAAGGGCGTGTAGATTGAAGTTTAGAGGATGCTTCCATGGCGGCCGTTTGTAACTTCCATCCTCCAACCGAAATAATAATCAAAAGCCAGTAACTCAAACCACCACCATACCCCCCCCCCCCCCCCCCCCCCCCCCCCCCCCCAAATATTTTCTTCCTACACACAATGGATGATCATCATCTTCATCAACAAGAACTAGCTCCAACAAGCCTCTTATACCATGACAATATGTTCAACCTCCAATCCACTGCTACCCTCCTCTCTTCTTTCCAGGGTGATGATGGCAGACATGTCTTGATACTGGATTCCACAATCTTTCATCCTCAAGGTGGTGGCCAGCCTTCTGACACAGGCTTCATAACTCATGCTTCTTCTTCTTCCCACTTCATATTCTTGGTTCAAGATGTTCGATCAAGAAATGGGGTTGTATGTATCTGTTTAAAAGACATTTAAAGTCTTAAGCTTTTTTGTTTTTGGTATCTGATTTTTGTTGAATCTGTTAATTAGGTTTATCATTATGGGGTTTTTGAGAGAGTGGTGAGGATCTTGTGGGAGGTATTCAAGTTTTGCTTTCAGTTGATGAGTCCAAAAGAAAGCTTCACTCTAGGTAATATGGGTTGATTATTATTATTATTGTTTCTTTTTTATTATCATGAATTGTTTATATAAAGTGTGTGTTTGATTATTTGATTAGTTGAAAAGATGATGTACTGGGGCGAAGCTTGGTTCTTGAAAGGGGGGGGGGGGGGGGGGTCATTTTTTTTTATCGGTAGTGGCAAGTCAGCTACGAAACTCGCAAATTTCCACTACTGCGCCAAAAAGGGGGGGGGGGGGGGGGGGGAGGGGGGGTTGGCCCTAAGAATCCGTCCCCCCTGATGAACTAGATTGCTTTAGAAGCTGGAGATTAGTTTGCATACTGTAGAGTCAAATGGTACCTCTTTACGCAACATATATTGCGCTCGATTACAATTGTTTCACAATTGCTACTCTTTCTTGAGGGTTCTGAGCAAATGCACTAGTAAAATGTTGTCTTTTTTCATAAGAATTAATTCATTATGCAAGCATATTAGTTGATCCAAATGATTATTATACTATAGGATTTGTATTTTGGAACTCTTTGTCATTTAACGAGTGAAGCTCAACGGGTCAAGTGATTAAGAAATAATGACATTGATGAGTATTCAATAAAGTAGAGAGCTTTAAGTTGTTAAGTTGGGGGTAGATGTTAGAACAGGATTTGGATTTTAGTTATCTTCTTTTAGACACTAATAGCAATTTCCAGGTCACACGTCACCGTGTTAACAAATGTAAGCATAATAGTTGACCCTTGTCTTGGATTTGGCTACTATGTCACCCACATTGTCTATACATCATCTTACGGAAGATGCTGTCATAGCCCTCTGGTAGGTTGCGTAGGCATTCTTTAGGGCCGAGCCGAATGGCATGACCCTCGCGGAAGGTTTCCTGCCCCTGACGAAGGAAGTCTTCTTTATGTCTTCCTCAGCCAACCGTCTTTGGTTATACGCATGAGAAGCCTTACATAAATGGCAGCGTTTTGTAGCCCTACATCTTAATTTGGGAGTGGGAAACCGTCCTTGGGACACACACCTTTGGCCCTTTAACTTTTTTTTTTTTGAAAGGCTAATTTCTCTTCGTCTACTACGGGGAAATGCTTGTTCTTTCGCTACAAACATAAAAGATGCAAATTAATTTTGATAGCTGTAAGAAAGCCATTTACATGTATACCATATGTATACGAAAGAGCAACTCCTCAATTTGTATATAAATATCTTGAAAAGGCTTCGTAATCCGTAATTATACGGTACAATATTGTAAACCTTCATACACAAACTTTAGTAATAGTGAATATGTTTTAACATAATATTTATTTTAGTGTAATTACGAAAGCAACATAAAGTTGGATCTAATTGCTTTATAATTAATAAAAACCATCAATGAAAACCAGTTACTGATAACTACACTAAATCAAAAAGTTAATTTTTATATGTGTGTGTAATCTAAAGATAACTAATCTTTATGTAGTGAAATGAACCGCTTAATTTGTCAACTTATATCTTGCTTAGGTGCAAGAATGTCACGTAACCACCTAACTATGCGTA